>JALMGA010000006.1:8787500-9425000 GCA_023333525.1 Aspidoscelis tigris stejnegeri
CTTTAGGATATTCTGATACGAGTACAAAATTCGCGGTTCCATTATAGCAAGCTGCCCAAGCCACGAAGCAGCAAAGTATCCCCACACCAGAGGCATTTCCGCACTGAATCGCGTTCGAAACGGAACGCGTTCAGGCGGAAAGCTTAAGCCAGCTTCGGGCGCTTTCCCCGTTCACACACAGACGCGCCAGAACGCGTGTAAACGCGTTCCGGAGCGTCTGGGTGCGAATGCTCAAAGCGCCCGAAGCTGGCTTAGCCGGCAAACGCCGGCAAGGGGCGCGATGACAGCCGTGGAGGCAGATCGACAATCAGCTGTTTGACAAACAGCTGATTGTCAAAGCCGCGCGGCGTCGGAGGCGCGCCGGCAGCCGTTCGGGAGACAGAAGAAGCGCGAACGCTTCTTCTCCCGAACGGCTGCGGGCGGCTCGTCCGCGTTGGAACGCGTGTAGAGCACTTCGAAGTGCTCTACATTTCGAACGCGGAAAAGACAGCTGCGGACACGTCGGAACGCAAGCCGCGCGCGGCCAATGCGGATGACGTGTCCTCAGCTGTCTTTTCCGCGTTCCGTTCAGCCCCGTGCGAAAACGTCTCAGCACACTATCACCATATTTGACTGTCTGTATGATGTTCTTATTGTGGAATGATGTCTTAAAACTTTATGCCACATTCATTGGGACTCACGTCTTCCAAAAAGTTCCACCATTGACTCATCAGTCAACAGAACATTATCCCCAAAGGATTAGGGATCAGCAGGTGTTTTTTGGCAAACGTGAGATGAGCCTTTATGTTCTTTTTCATTAGCAGTGGTTTTTGCCTTGAAACTCTTGCACGGATACCATTTTTGCCCAGTCTCATGGTAGAAGGATGAATGCTGGTCCTATCTGAAGCAAGCAAGGCTTCAACATTTCCTTAGATGTTCACATGGTTTTGTGAGTTACTGGATAAACCACTGATGCATTCTTGGAGAAATTCTGGTAGGCCAGCCACTTACAAGAAAAGTCCAAGTTTTCTCCATTTGGAGATTATTGCTCTCACTGTGGAATACTGAAGACCCTAAGCTTTATAAAATAGCTTTGTAACTCTTTCCAGACTGATATATTTCAATAACTTTCTTTCTCATGTTTTCCTGAATATCTTTTGATCATGACATAGTGTACTGTCTGTTTAGACCTTTTTGCCTATTCCACATTCCTGCAAATGATCTGTTTAAGTGATGACCAGACTCAGCAAGGGTGGCAGTAATTAAGTCTGAGTATGTTCAGTCTCAATGAACCCAATTATCGTTTAAATTTGGTTCACTGGTTGACTATGCATCTAAGGGGACAATTACTTTTTCACATGGGTGCTATAGGCACTGGGTATCTTTTTTCTTCAATAAATGAAGTGATCATTTGAAAGTTGTTAACGGTGTCACTGATCCATGAAAAGAACTCAGTCCTTATGATAGTAATACGTACACCTGAACAAACCCAATGGAGGGACAGTTGAGTCAAAACTTGCTACAGCCAGAAGCTGCCAAAGAAAATAATAGTACTGCAATAAATAAAAAGCTTTTCCTTCTGTTTAGCTGAGTATAAACAACCTCAAACAGAATGCTGAGCAACAGAGTTAGTATAGAAAATGGTGAAGTTGATAAAGAACCAAATAAAGTACTCATTTGCCACTTATTCCTGTTATTCTTAGATTTTTGGCAATGCTCTAATTTACTTATAGTGACTAAAGCTAAGTGAAAAATAGAGTATGACACTAGAAAATTAATTTGAAGATACACTGCACATGTTCTTTATCAAAATCAAATTAAGATAATTTTTTTAAAAATCCATCAGAATTGTTTATGAAAACTGGAATTTTCAATCACAAATTCAATGATGATGAATTCTGCCTATCAGTGAAGTACAGCAATGGCAGGACTACATTGTTACAGTCTACATATTGGGTGTTTTTCCACTGGCAGAAAGTACCCATTTTAGCACCCATTAAGGACCCATTTGGCTCAGAGCCGGATGACCCCATTTCCACCACAGACCCCATTAGGGACACATTTGTTTCTAGCGCAGCTCGGGAAATCCAGATCATGTGGTTCCTCCAGGACCTATAATCCAGATTTTGTGTAGAATGGGGTCTACAATGGGGTCTTCAGCCTGAAATTCTGGATTGTAGGGAGCCTGCTTCCACTACAATCTGGCAATGGGGCCTAGAGGAGGCTAGGGGGAGGGGGCGTCTATGGGGCGGGAGCCCCAAAATCAAAGCTTCGATGTCCCTCAGAAATCCCTTGAGAGAACAAAGCCTACTGTTACCTTCAGGCATGGGAAGATGTGCATATTAATGAGGCTGACTCATTAGGAGCTAATTAATATGCACCTCTCTTGCATTGCTCTCACAAGGGAAGTTGCCTTTAGAGGGACTTAGGAGCCTTTGCTAACCTCCGAAGGCAACTTCGGAGGGACCCCAGAGTCTTTGCCAATCGGAGATTGCACTCCCTCTCTCCCAAAACACCTGGGGTGACAGGCAGACCCCTTGTGGGTCAATCTAGATTTGCAAATGGGTGCTCCAGTGTTTCCATAGCAGAGAGGCTAGCACCCATTGCTATTGGGTACTAGACCACCCATGGAAACACATTGGGTACTTCCCTTAATCCACATCTACTAGATCCGGATTAAGGGAAGTACCCATTCCTTAGATTCGGATCTTCTTAGATCCAGATTAAAGGAGCATGGTGGAAAAACACCCTTTAACTACTGTAAATCTACTCTTTATAAAATAAACATTTTCCTTTGCTGAAAAATACCCTATATTTTCTTGACATGCTTTATAAAAACTTCAGACTAACCAGTAGACTTATAAGATGTAATTATATAAAAATACCTCTTGCCCAGTAAGAAAAAGTAGAAGATCTCCTTCTTCTTCTTCACACATATGAATCTGAATTACTGTACGAATAGCTGCTTCAAGGTAATCTCTCTCTGGTTCTGGAGTATAGAAGATCTCCACAGGATGTGTACGACCAGGGATAGTGAGAAGCGGGCAATTATCAAAATAAATTTGAAACTTCCCAGCATCTAAAGTAGCACTCATAACTATAACCTGAAATATAAAAGAACAAGCAAACAGATCAAATGATATGGTCATGACATTACATTCTTTTTGCTAGGTTTCAGTCTCATACATGGTGACACAGGCATCTACTGAACTTCTCATTAGATACATAAGTCTACTGAACACTGTCCATGCGCATATCAGGTATGCTCATCTTAGCTTACTATTTGTGGTATGTTTAAGGACAGTAAAATACAAGCACTGTTTCTTATTTAATGTAAAGTCAAGCTTCACAGCTGTTTCTTTTGATTTCAGGCAGGGCACAGCAAATGGAAGCAACTAAGCAAGCTGCTCTTTCAAGTTTGCCATTGTTTATATTTATTGTGATACGCAAAAGAAGAACACATTTTCTAAAAGCTTACAACTGCAAGATGTTACATAAATTGTAATGTTCCCACTAACTATTTCAGTGACAAATTTTTAATTCCAAACTTATTTAACAACATGCAAAGTTGTCTATATCATGACCATACACAAAACGTATTTTGCAATATTCTACATCCGATATATGCTACAAACCTTTAAGTCAGATCTCTGCCTTACAACTTCTTTCAGAACTCCCATCAAAATGTCTGTAGCCAGTGTTCTTTCATGGGCTTCATCAAGAATTATTACTCCGTAACGTTCCAACAAAGGGTCATTCATAGCTTCACGGAGTAGCATACCATCAGTCATGTACCTGCACAGGAATCAAATATTTTAATTCCAAATACGCGGCATTTTACTTGTTCCTTTATTTGATTCAATATCCTTTTCTTCTGTCAACTTTCTCTCAAAGTTGAAATATTAAGCAATACACAGTTTAACAAAGCTGACTGAGACTGATGGAAATTCTAATTCAAGAACATAATGAGCTGAAGCAATTCTGTAAATTAACAATAATTCAAATTTTAGCTCTCTTCACATTGTATTGTTTCGAATACATTACTGTTAGCAATACTGTGCACCACACTATAGGAAATCAAATCAAGTCAAGCTTAAAAGGGAACAGTATAGATAAAACACCTGCCTCAAGTCAAGTTTAAAAGGGAACTACATAGATAAAAAGCCATACAGAGGAAGATTATTTCTTAATAAATTCGGCAGTACATTAGCACTTTAAAAAAAAACCCACTGGGATGAACTAGTATTCCAGACATGTACAGGGGTGCAAAAATGCTGTCCCAAACAATCACACACCCAATGAAAGGGGAGCAGTGTTTAGGCATAGTAGAACATCTTTCTTAGGTCCCCAAGAATTAGGTTAAGCCCTTATCTAGGATGTGAAAACATATGTTGTTACGCTGCTTGCATCTCTGAGCTTCCTGGGGCTTCTTCCAACCAGTCCTCCAAAGGGCAAATAAAGTGAGAGAACCTAGCTCCTAAGGAGCAAATAAATGTGTACTAGCCCCGCTCTTGATAGTAAGCAGTATTCCATAATAAAAGAGCATCATGCACACCTCTACGACCTATCCATATTTAATTTCTATGAGAAATCTCTAATCAGTGTAATCTCTCAGCATTTCACATGCCCCATCCCATTCATACAGGGCAGAAAATAACAAATAAACAGATTGGATAACCTTTAAAAATTGGATCACCTGAAACACCCTACCAAATATACTTTGTTCCTCCACTACCCAGAGACAGACTGGCTTCTTCATTTCAGGGGAACAAGGGGATCTTAAATAAATGTAACATGAGTCCATGGTATAACTCAGATTGATTATTTTTCATCATGCTTTGGAGGGAAAATTCTTATAAATATGCGAAGAATGCTAACTTTCCTAATTGTTAGAATGCTAACAATTAGCAAACATCTCTCTAAGAACTGTCCCTTACTGCTACTCCTCAAAGTCGCATTTCAAATGGAAATTTTAATTTCTTTTAATAAACCCCCTACTCCAGTTTCTTTTCAGGTTACATAAATCTTTTGCCTGCTTCAGCAAACCATGCTAGCCAATACTTACTTTAAAATGGTTTTTGCACTGCTGCAGTCTTCAAACCGAATAGAGTAGCCAACCTCTTGGCCTAACATCACATCCATTTCATCAGCAACCCGCTGGGCTACACTCATTGCAGCCACTCTCCTGGGCTGGGTACACGCAACACCTCTCTTTGGCCCTGGTAATGACCTCATATAGTCAACGCACCACTGGGGGATCTATCAGGGAGGAAAAATTGTTCAGTTCATCATATGTTTTTTAAATATGTGATAGTTTCTTAAATTTGTCACATTTAATAACACACCTTTCCTCACAAAATCTCAAAAGCATTATTATAAAAATAAAAAATAAATCACCAATGCAAATTTGAGACAAGACCTAGATCTTATTTCCTAAAATTCCCCAAAAAAAGTCACAAAAATACTTTGTGAAGATACATATCGTCAGGGCAGGTTCTTCTTCACAGCTGTCATTTCTTTTATGTGGTTTTGCCAATAAGCAACCACTAATATTAAGCTTTCCTTGCTTAGCACAGTGGTTTGAATTCCAGAAACCAGGGTGTGTAGTCCATGATCACTATCCACATGATCACTTACCATTAGAAATTGATTTACGAGCTCCACAGCTTACACTGAATTTATCTTTCCTACATTAACTTCCACTGGGGCACATTCTCTACCAGGTCTGTTTAAACAGTGTTTCTCATTGATGTTAGTGGTGATCTCAACTGATAATGAGCTTTTCTACTGCTCTGCTTCAGTATAGGTAAAAGCACAGTTCAGCAATGCAGTACAGCCCAACAACTGCTACAAATGAGATGTGCTATTCTCAACTATATGATGGTTTGTGGGAACCACACGATTGCATTAAAAAGTAAAACAATAGTCTGCTTAGGGGAACATCTAGGGGAAAAAATCAGATTTCTAATTCGAAGTAAAAATAAGTGAAACTAATGCTACTAAACTTGTAGAAACAACAGCAATAGCAACTCTATTTCATTGACAAAGTAAGGGCATTTGGGGAAAAGAAAGTCCAAAGATATTTTTTCTTTCAAACACAGCTACTGATCAAAGTCAATTTATAACAATGTATGCAAACTGTGTCTACATTAGCCAGTGTTCCAAAAGCATTCATAATATGAGAAACTTTAAATTCATACACAGCAGTTTCATAACAAAAAGTAAACAAGATTGCACCATTCATAAAACATTGTAAATAACTATATAAATAGCACAGTCTAAAATGATCGAAATACTACTACTGCAGATACTAGTGTCACACACAAAATTTAATAAACTGAATTAATACTATATTAATGTCTGAATACAGAACCATGAAACACTTGCAATGTTTCAGATTCTTCAGTATGAAGCTGAATAGAAATGTGAAATGGAGCTTGTGTATTGCTCAGGACCTCAAAACATCAATCTCCATACTGTCAACAACTTTTTTTCAGATAAAAAGTAACATTACTCTGTGAAGTGTATTTGGGTACCTTAATTCTGCTTTTGTGGATTTTAAAAGTTGTAACCTGCTTTGAGCCTTTAAAGTTTAGAGCTGGAGCAGGCGCTGAACATTTTTCAGCCAGGGAGGCTAGAGGAGAGAATCCAGCAGAGATTTTCTCGCAGCCAGAGTAAACACAGGGATGAGGGACTCGGCAGCTGGGCTTTTGAGACATGGAGACCACCTATCAGACAGTCTTACCAAAAGCAAAATCATATCCTCCCTTTCTTTTTCCTCTGCCTCTGAGGTCGGTTCAGGTAAAGACTGATCTTCTGCCCGTGTTGCTGGTCATTCTGGTCCCCCAGTTTCACAAGAAAAATCACATGTTGGCTGCTGGGTCTTCTGTATACATAACTATATACCACAGTAACCTGCTTCAATCATTCCGAATCACCGCGGCTGCCTCTGTACTCACTTAAGCTATCTTTCCTACATTCTGATAGGCAAGAGGCTTTCTTGAGCTTTTGAAACCAGCCCTTGCTGGCCAGGAAGCTGCCTGGGTCCCTTCTCTCCAAATCCCTCACAAGGCATCTGAAGATCTGCTTGGCCTTCATTTGTGTCATCAAGGGCATCTTCTTCTGGGTCTGGTCTTCCATTCAGATTTTCAGAGCTTTTTACATCCTTCTAATCAGCGAGTTTCTGATCTTGAAGCATGTTACAGCGGAGGCTGCAGCACCACTATTCATGCTTGCACAAATGGCATCTTCTTTTAATAGTCCAAATGCGTAACTCCCTGACCCCAAAATGGTAAACACTTTGCTGTCTTTGACTTTACTTTCGCCTTCAAGGGACAAGGAAATTCTCTTCATTTTCACCTTTGCTTCTGCAGCAGCCATCGCCTTGTGGCCAGGATTCTTTAGTCCCTTTCCAGCAGATAAAACGAGTGTAGCTGTCATGACTATTCCGCCATAGGATTAGCTCAGAGTGGGGACTGCATGCTAAGTCACATCAAGACTTGAGCTCACACCCAGTACAGGCCTGTGTGCCAGCTCAGCTGCACAGTCAAAAGGGAGATATACGGAACGCATGCGAGGAAGGAAACCTGAAGCACAAGCCATTTCTCACTGCCTCAACAACAAAATGAACACCTGTGTTGTCTCCACTACTACTGCCAGAAAGATGGAGATGAAACAGATCCTTGCTCCAAGATTAAGCTAGTCTGGCTTGGGTGGTACCTTCCCATATGCAGGAGGTACTCAAGGATACCTCCAAGGATACAAAAGGATTGTGTAATCTTTTCCCATTAACTCTTAAGCCCCAATAAGCCTATTCTAGGCCATTAAAAACAGCAAGTGTGCCTAGCCCCTATCCTCAGTCACTTCTCCTGTATCACTTACTCAACACAGCTGGCTCAGCATCTCCCAGCCAGATGGCTTCAGACCACTTTTTCCCCATGTTCCTAAGGATGCTCCATGTAAATGGACAGTGGACACATGTATAATCACATGACACAAAACTAAACAGATGTATTTCAGATATTCAAGGGGAGATCATTTATTTTACACTTCCCTTTCTTCTCTTTGTGCAGAGTCCCTTTCTACAAAAGCTCAGCATTTCAAACACTTCAACATACCAGATGATTCCTTTGCCTGCTCGGGAACTCTTTTTTACTCAAAGGAAAGAACCTTTGGGTATCGGCCTTTAACAGAGGTTTCTAATACCCAAGCAAGTGCAGACTTTACCACTGTTAGCAATCTCACTAGCACCTGTAAGACTAACAATGACCATAAAGCTGGTAACATGAAGATGTATACACTGAATGTAAACAAAATTTGCCAAAATATTTTATACCAGTAAGATATCTGTCTCCATGAAGCATTATCAGTATTTTATCTTTTCAGTGAACTCCCAGTGAATATGGCTTCACGCCTGTTACTTCTGAGGGTAATATATTTACTACCTATATTAATGGTTCAGTTCTGTCTAAAGAACCTAGATATCACACTGCTGCAAACAAGACAGCCATGTACATACATAGAAAACACTCGTTTTTTCAAGGCCACAAGACAAACTGATTCGGCTACTACATATGGAGAAATTTAGGGTCCCTTACTGCCTCTCCTCTTTTTATAAGGCCACCAAATGCAAGTAAGAAGACTATTCATTAATTGCAGATTAACACAAGATTGCATTGAGCACTGAGCAATCTGAACCTCATTTTCTATGAAAAAGTAACAAACCCAGATAAGAATGACTACCAGAGATGGGAGAGGAACACAACCTTTCATTATATCATTTTCTAGCCATTAAGCATCTGAAAGGTTCATTAAACAGATCTTGCTCAAAGAGCTAACACCTGTGATATGTCACTGTACACAATGAATTTAAGGTACAGTGAAATATTACTAATACGACGCTGCTTAATTTCACAGAACCTTTCAAAATATTTAATACACGCAGTCCTCTACAAAATCTGCAAATATATATGCATGCTGAACTCACCTGTGTAGTTTTACCAGAACCCGTCTCACCAACAAGCACGAAAGACTGATGTCTAATCAGAATATCAGTGAATCTTTCTTTATATTCCCAGACAGGGAGCTGAAGACGTTTCTTTAAGATTTCATAATAACGAGGTGTGTGTGGTAGATTTGTAAATGGATTAATACCCTGCGGAAGTACAGCAGGCTTTAAAGGTGGCAACCCAACTCCAGTAATAAGTGCAGAATTTGCTGATGGGCGTAGATCCTTTTCTTTATCTCTTTCCCTCTCACGGTCTCTATCTCGATCCCTATCTCGGTCTTTGGAGCGATCATCACGATCCCGTTCACGATCTCGATCCTTCCTAAATAATTTTTAAGGAAACAGAAAGATACATATCATTTAAATAAACTAAAAGATCACTATTACAAAGAGGCTTTAACAAAAACTTTAAATTTTTAATTAAGGATGAGGGGTTTTTTTGCTTTTCTAAGAAGAAAGGAGAAGTAATGCACAGTGAGAAATGATGACAGAATGTTGGGTATAATAAACAATGTAGCATAATGGTTAGTGTGTCAGATTAGAATCTAGAAATCCCTGATGTTGTGTTTTTAGGAATAAAGGAAAAATTCAAATGCCATAAATAAACACACTTGCTTTCCAATAGAACAGTTATGCCCAGAAAGCTCCCCACATGGCATGTTACAATGAAACCAAAGCCAAGCAGCAGCTATTTGTCTCCATTTCCTTCACATTAAGGCAAGTAGCCAGACTTAGATGAGCTATTCTGATGACTAGTCCTCCATATGTTTGGTTTATATAACTTCCGCAGGGCCTAACTAGTACAGATAATTATATGAGGTCATGAAAGAAAATATCAAGAAACCCTATGCCAAGAAAACCTGCTGCACAGAGTACTTCGTAACAACACTAGTAGAAATCACTTGTGGTAGCCAGGAAAACGGTCACAGCAGACCCAGATAAGTCCCTCCAGAAACCCAAAGACAGAATGCATCTTTGGAAAAAAAAAATCACCCAGAAACTCCAGATTCTTATTGCAATGATATGTACCAGAGAGATTTAACAGAAACAGTACTTCTCGTAAAATTAGACTTAGTTAAGGCTGCTATTATATGAGGATGCCTTGAAAGGTGGTTTTGCAAGCAACCCCCAAGCCACCTTCTGAAGGTAGTTTTTCCATCTCATAATTACTGCCTCTTGACAGTGACTGTGAAAACAAGTGAGGTAAGAGGAGAAAGATAATAATATCCCACAGTTTATCTTTGCTTCGCACTCTGTCTCTAACAGTAATGTGCCAAAAGAAAGGATCCTGGTTAGGTAAAACAGTCAGTGCTGCATGCTCACCCTCCGAAAGGCATAAGAACATAGGAGAAGCCCTGCTGAACTGGATCAAAACCCGTCCTGTCCAGCATCCTGTCTTACACTGTGACCCAACAGTTGCTTCTGGCCATTCACAAGCAGGAGATAAAGACAAAACTTTCACCCGCTCTTGACTTCCTGCAAAAGACCTTTAAAAGCATCCTGCCTTCATTTCCAACTTGAAGGCAACACCTAGGCTTCTATAGTAGTAGCCATTGATATTCCTGCCATCCATGAATTTGTCTAACCTTTCCCCGAAGCTATCCAGGCTGTTTATTAACACCACCTCTCCTTTTCTCTAGGAGAAAAAAATATATACTTTCCCTAATTCTTCTGTCAGCTTCATAGAGAGTCCCTCCAGTTCTTGTCTTGGCACAGAGGAAGAGAAATCTCTATCCACCTTTTCTATACCATGTACAGTTTTATATACTTCAGTCAGGTTACATCTTAAAAGTTATTTTCAAAGCTAAAGAGAACCAGACATTGCAGCCTGACTACGTAAGGAAAGTGTTTCAGCCCCTTGATTATCCTAGCTGCCCATTTTCCAGTTCTACCATTTCCTTTCTGACCAAAATTGTATACAATATTACACATGCAACCTCACCCTCGCCCTTCCTAATTTCCCCTAACGTTGAAATTGCTTTCCCACCTCCACTGCTGCTACACACTGGACTGACACCTTTACTGAGCTGTCCCTCAGAACCCCAAGATCCCTTTTTTGTTTGGCACAGAAAACTCAGTCCCTATCAGTTTTTAGCTGTAACTGGGGTTCTTTAGTTGGTTACCTATATCCAATTGAATCCTTCTCCCTTCCTGCAAAAATAGGCTTCTCTCAGTGTTCCTCAGAGTCAAACAATTCATTTACCCCACTGCAAGCTCCACATACTCTTTAACTCTCCCTTCCTGTCCATTCTCATCTAATGGTCCAATTGCTTTCCTGGTTGGATTCCTACTTCTGATGTGTTTAAACAAGTCCCTATTATTTATTTTGACATTTTTTAACAATGAGCTCTTGAAATCCTTCTTTGCATTCCTGACTGCAGACTGCAATTTTTCTTCCAGAATTTATGTTCATTCAGCTTCTCCCGATTAGGACAATTCTTCCATTTTCTAAGTGATCTTTACTTGCTTTTTGATGACTTCCCATATTGCATTTCTAAACCACACTGGCGTCCCCTTGGACTTGGCAGTACCCTTTCTTCTTTTAGGCATGCAGTCTAACTGAGCTTCTGTTATTGTATTTGTAGATAGTCTCCCACATTTTGGAGTGACCGGACTGTAATCTTCGCTTTAAATTTTCTTATTACTAGTTTCATCATTTTGGGGAAGTTTCCTTTACAAAACTTAGATTTTATGAACAACTTACTGTCACTGTATTTAAGTCAACAGCCTTCAAATTACCTAAAAATGTTCTTTTCATGTAATAACATAAACATGAAAAAGAGCATTTTTCGCAGTAATATGAATGCTGTGTTCTTGCTAGAAACTATAAACTATAATATTAACCAGGGAAGCAAGTCACTAGGGACGTGCAAAACTTTCAAATTTAAATATTTTACACTTGAAACAGTTTCAAATGTTCCAATCGCCAAACAAGGTGCCCATTCATAAAAATACACATGATGATTCATCAAATGTTTCTTAATTTCTACAAACACTACTTTATAGTTTCTAGTTATTACTTCCTTTCACCTGCCTAACACATGACTGGCAGACACTTTCCGTAACAATGGCTGAGGGATGGGGGGGGGGGGTGCACGAAAAATCCTACCAGCAGAGCAACGGTAGACAAATTTCTTCAATTATTTCTTCACCAAATAACTGCTTGGCAAGGGGTTGTGGCCTGGGTGGACAGGTAGTTCTTGCTATGTCATAAACCTAACCCACTTGTATTTCCTCATGCCCTCCTGCAGAGAAGAGAAAAACCCAATTTGGGTTCCCAGGGGGCAGGTACAGTCATCACATTTCAAGAGTTTGAGTTTCATTCTAAATTGAATCAAAACTCACAAGCATTCTATGCATATCTCTCAGAGTGAAAAACGTTGAAAAGTAGCACACAATACTTGTTAAAATATTTGATCATGTATATGCAGTAGTGTCCGTAATAGTATTTTTTTTCCTTCTTTTTGCTGTTAATTTTTTTTATTGATGCAGGCTTGTATCAATAGTTCTGTTTGGATCATACTAAATACAAATAAAAAACTAAAGCTGCTCATTATTAATTTTTCCATAAGCTCAAGAAAAGATACAGAAAACAAAAGAGAAATATTATGCATTATATACATCAACAAATGCAACCAGATACCCATATGCCCTCTTTCCAACCATTAGAGATCAAACATTGTTCTCTAAAACTGACTATAATGCTGAACCATTCAAGAAATGTGCTAACTGATATGAGTTTTAAAGAAAACCACTGAACTAGCAAGAATCACTTAAACATTTTGATTTTACTTCCAATCAAGTGGTGATCAAGTCTTAACTGTAGCTTTCGTAGAATTTTTTTCCTCCTTTGACCTGATGCCACAGTAAATTACTTGAGAGTAACACTTACATGCATAAATCAATAACTTATCTACACTAATGGAGGCAGAACCAAGGCCCTCTGATAAATAGTTCCCCTAAAATATTTTCCATTCCTTTTGCCAATGATTTTCTATATTTTTCTGGTAGAGGATACATAAAAGCCAACAAACAGTTTAGGACAGTGGTTCTCAACCTGGGGGTCGGGACCCCTTTGGGGGTCAAAATACCCTTTCAGAGGGGTCGTGACGAGTCTCCCACCGCCCTTCCCTCCCACCTCCCAGCTGCTCCGCCCCCATAGTTGGGGGTCACCACAACATGAGGAACTCCATTAAGGGGTCGCAGCATTAGGAATGTTGAGAACCGCTGGTTTAGAACATGGTACTATCATTTACAGACACTCATGCAATCCCAGCAACACTATTTCATACTGAAGCAGCACAAAAGTAAAATATTCTACAGTCAGCGGGTGCTCAAGGTTTTTTTAATCTACACACACACACACACATTTTGGAATGGTCAGGAAAGACATTCAAATCTCCATAAATCTCTACTGGGAGCAAGCTTTGTTTAGGATTGAAGAGATTGTTTTAAAAAAAGAAACTTACAACCCAAAAATAGCTATGACATGTTCCTATACAAAAGAAGTATTGTAGTGGTATGTAATTTATTGTTCTAACCACTGGTTACAACAGAAAGATTAAAATAAATGTTAAAGACATACTACGTATCACACCGATTGGCAGGTGCTACAGTAGACTCTGCTGCAGTTCAGCAGCACCCCAGACAAAACAAGCAAGTGTCCAGATAATATATTCCTTACTGGACCACAGTGGATATTCAGTCTTATAGTTGCCCAGGCATATTTGAAGTACTGATTCCCATACTATCAAAAAGGGGTTTGAAAATGAATTTTGCAAACAATTTTAAGATATGCAGGTGACACTGCAGATATCAGATTAGACAGCCAGCAAATATGGGAAGCAGCAAAACAATACAGCGGAAGAGAACACATCTACCAAAGACATCATCCAGCGAACATACTTCATCAAAACCAACCAATTCAACTAAGACTTCCATTTTAAATTGCTATATTGAAAGTATAATTTTACTGGAGTTTTGGTCAATTAATAACTCTTCTAGTTAGGCTATAATTATTAATTTTTCCCAGGGTATTTTACCAAGGCCTTTTTTTCCCTCCCAAAGACAATATTCACCCTTTACATTTTCCAACTCTATACGGTTGTCACATTCAGTACGCCGGAAGAAATGTTATTTCAGAAAATAGGAGCCAGTCTTTATCAAGCACGCAAGACAGTACAGACAATTCTACTCAGCAAGTAAATCAACTTTCAGAATACAGAAATAGTATCAGAAAAGCATTTGGAGAAAAAGAAACTGCTGCACCAGTAACTGTATTTACTCAACTTCTGCAGTGCCTTTTAAAAAAGGGCTAAGAATTTTTTGCAAATCCCCCATGTAAAAGTCACAAGTTATGATACTATAGCTTCTGCTAACTTGATGGAGAGAACTTCACCACTGTACCCACTTTCATTTGTTCACACTCTACCAAATGTAGCATCAACAGCTCCAGGTTTCAACCTGCACTACTTGCAGACTGGAGGAGTTAGGAAAGAGTCTCAGATTGTCCCTCTTCAGCTTCCTCATGTTATGCAGAAGGAATGACGTGGGCCTTCTTCTAACTTCCCAGGATGTAATAAAGGAATAAAATTTGACTACTTTTCAAATAAATAAGGCAACTGGATTTATGAGTTGGAAATTAGGAATATGCTGAATTATAGTTTCACAAAGCAAGATTTGCAGTTAGAAGACCTGTGCTTTACCTGACATGCACCTTTATGTGACTCCCAAGAAAAGCGGGGAACTTACCTATTTCCAAAAATGTGACTGCTGCCACCAGAGTCCTCTCTAAGAGCAAGGCTCCAATGTGTACTGGCACACATGTGCAAACATCACATACATGCATGCTGGTAGATGTAGCAGCTCTGCTTGCAAAAGGGGCTATAATGACAGTGGTATGTTTCTTACACTACTAGATCTCCTTAGGAGTTGCATAAGGTGCCAAGGAGAAACTGTCAGATAAAACACCTGAAAAACCTGGGCCTCTAGCTGCAGTTCATGCATAAGACATACCTATAATTTGACAAGGAACATTTAAGGAAATACTATTTTTCTGTACATCACAGTTCTTGCTTCAATATGGTTTGGGTCAGAGATTTTAGGCTACTGGATATTATCCAGCATGCATGTAAATGATGTCTGCACATGTAGCCTCAGCAAGCTCCCATTCGCACCTCTTCCTGATGGAAGAGGTGCAAGGGGAGCATGTGACCAGCAGTGCACGCAGAATTCTGCACTGCATGGCCTAGCTTCTGCAATGGCACTGCTGCTGGGGCTTCACAATGGCTGCCGTAATGGCGGCCATTTGCAGTGCAGGTAGGTTTAGAATGCCCTAGCCATCCACAATTCTAGCACTTTGCCTCCGAAGGAACCGAGACAAAGTGTGAAAAGGCCCATAGTTTCCTTTCCTAGTTTCCATCAAACTCTCCCTGCCCCATCCATTGCAAAGCTCCAAAATCTAGGTTCCTTTCACAACATTTGGCCTTGAATGCCCTCAAGATTTGTTGCTGAGAGTAGTCGTGCTTCAATATGAAAAAAAAAACAGAACTTGGAAGCAATGTATCTCTCAGTGATCATTATTAGAAAATGCATTTTTAAAAAATGCTTCAGCATACTGTTCGAAAAGGGCAGCATCTGCTACCCCACACAACCTATGTCAGATCATAAGCAAAGCCCGAGAAAGGAGTAAATTCCTCTTCTAAGTGTTAACAGTAAGGGTACTAAATTAATGTCTCATTAAGAAGGAGGGAAGGATGGAATTAAGAAAGGAGGGAGGGAGGGAAACCATCTAAGCCAGCTTAGAAGCACTTGAAAGGTGAGACCCAAATATTTTGTTGAGGACAGGGAGGGTCCCACCCACACAAGTGAGGAGAGGGACATCCTAGCAATGTGAATCTGTTTTCTCCAAATTAATCCCGCCTAAAGAATCCAGAAACATGTGTATCATTTCCCTCCTCCTTACACTGTTTCTTAGGGCACTGCACAAAACGTGCAGGGCTGAACTGGAGGACCCAGCCTCTGCCACTTCTTTCTCCTGTAGGCTCCCGTTAATCTTTGGGACATAAGTGCATGCTAGAAGTATACAGCAACACCACAAATAAATGATAAGTTACAGTTATCTCTCATACAATGTGGCTTTCATCATACATGGTCTGTGAAAAGTGACTTCTGTACATCCACAGTCTCAGAACTTGCATTTTGGTGCACAGGCAACTATTTCAGGTCCACACCTGTACCTCTTATGCTCAGTAAAGAGCAGTGAGCAGAAGTAAGAAGGGAAGGGATCTTGGATATCTGAGTGCTCAAGCTGGGGTCAGGCTATAAGGAAGTACTTGGAGACTGGCAGTTTCTGACAGCTCATACATCCTTTGTTGCTTTACAGTATATTTGTTTTAGTTTAGTGTATTGATTTTATTGTTTTATTAACAGGTGAGGGGTGGGATATAAATACCGAAAGAAAGAAATATCCCCAGTATTCCACATAAATATTTGTGTTAACAAGAATCAAACCAACAAGGTACTAATCTATAGCAGCACATGTTTATTTTGAACTGGACAATATTGGAAATATGAGTCAATGAAGTATATTATTTAAAGAAAAATCAACCAGTTAAAAATTGAACAAATGGGGAAGAAAGCAAACTTCTTTGCAATCTTTATATAGGGTTGTAATACACTTTTAAAATTGTGGTTAGTCAAAATGAGAAGGGGCTAAATAGTGTCATTTTGTACAGTAGGATAAAATGGAGATGAGAACAATGTTCAACCACCTTGAGTTCTTTGAAACAAAAGTGGGTTACAACTACCATCAATGATAAAAAAGCAGCAAGCAGAGCATTACAGGTTTAAGATTTGGGAATGTAAAGATCAGAAAAGTTACTAACTTCATCATTTTCTTAGTATGAAATTGGAAGTATCAAAACACTACAATATCATCCCCACAGGATAAGAACATTGACAACTAATTCAAGACTTCCCCTATTTTAGAAAACAAATAGCTAAAAGATGGAAGAAAAGTTTATACATTCATAGGGAACTGTCCTCTTCTGTTTTCAAGCCCTGTCTAATCGAGTTACACCACAGCAAGGTGAGAACTCACATTCAAAGGCTTAAGCAACTTTTAAATGAGCATGCCCTGAGAAAAATAGATCTTAGCATCTAAAAGGCAAGAAAGGAGCAAGAAACTGGTGCTTCTACAGCAAAGCAGCAATGGAAGTATAATCATTGTTTTGCTGGGTAGGTGGATTTATAGGAGATATTGGATTTATCTTCACAGGAAAACAGACAAGATCTTGGTTTTTAATCAGGTAACTTTTTCTTTATTTAACCCAGAAAATTCCTTTCCTTGCAATTGCAGAATTTCTTATGACTGCAGAAGGAACATAAAAAGCCAATTTAAATGAGATGACTTGGCCACAGTTATCCATGCTTTAGTAACCTCCAGACTAGACAACTGTAGTGCATTCTACATGGGGCTGCCCTTGAAGACAGTTTGGAAGCTGCAGCTAGTGCAAAGTGCAGCAGCTAGATTGCTGACTGTGACAGCTAGCTGGATGCACATCACTTAAGAGTTGCACTGGCTGCCAATTCACTATTGAGCCCAATTCTAGGTGCTAACTCTAACTTATAACGCCTTAAATGACTTGAGCCCCAAATATCTGAAAGAATGTCTAATCCCATATTGACTTGCCCGTGCCTTAAGATCTGGAGGGGAGGCCCTCCTGGTTGTCCCACCACCATCAGCGGCAAAAGGGATGGGCAGCCAAGAGACAGCCTTCTCAATGATGGCCCCTAGGTTATGGAAGGTCTATCACCTTTATTGTACACGTTTAAGAAGGCAGGGAAGATGCACTTCTTTGCCCTGGCTTTCAGTTAAAATGGGGATGCACTTTTCCTTTACCATTTGCAGATGCTACTGTTTTTAATACATACTGTTATTGTTTTAATGATGTTTGATTTTAGATGTTGTTATCTGCCTGGAAACCTTCAGGTATAGGGAGGGATAAAAATTTATATAAATACTCTTAAATCATACTAAGGTATTCTTAAATCATACTGAATAAAAACTCCTCCCACCCTGTGAAACAGACGGTGCAAATACAAGAAAGGTAGACATTAGAGAAAACAGAACTAACTAAGCCGGAGGGAAAGTGGTGCAAACCTCCCGGTTGTCTCAGCAAATGGGGCGGGTACCTGGGAGAGGGCCTTCTCAGTGGTATCCCCTGGGCTATGGAATAGCCTCTCCCCTGAGGTGCGTCTATCACCTTCAGCATACACGTTCAAGGAAGGCAGTGAAGACACACTTCTCTGCCCTGGCCTTTTCCCTTCCCACTTGCAGGCAGTGTTAAAACATATACTGTTATTGTTTTAATGGTGTTTGATGTTATATGTTGCTACCCGCCCAGAGACACCACCACCACCCCAGGTATAGGGAAGGCGAAAAGAGTATGAGTGTGTGTGTCTATGTGTGTGGGGGTGGGGGGAGGGGGGGAGGGAAAGAGACAGACAAATGATAGATAGATAGATAGATAGATAGATAGATAGATAGATAGATAGATAGATAGATAGATAGATGAAAGACAGTCCATTGGTCCATCTAGGACAGGTCATTCCTGCCTATCCCAACGGGCAGCAAGCAACTCTACAGGTTTAAAATTTCAAACTGGTCCGGATGGAATAGTAATTCTACAGGGGACGATGGCGGGTCCGCCGGGGTGGAGCTGGGAGAGGGTTGGGGGCGAACTTGAGGCGCTTTGCTTTCGACCGAGTCTCCATCCACTAGGACCTACAGCCTTCTCCAGACAGCAAAAACCGACGGCCATGAAGGTCGAGACGCACGGAAGGGAACCCTTTACCGACCACAAGGCAGCAGCAGCAGCAGCAGCAGCAGCTCAAAACTCGAGGCCGGTGATGCGAAACAAAGAGCCCGCCGAGCTGCCACCCTCCAGGTTATACGGGGGGAGGGGGGGAGGAAAGGCTGCCCGGCCGCCAAGGGCACCTCGACGGGGCCCGGCTCCGCCGCTGCCTCCCCTCGAGGCGGCCTCCTCGAGGAGAATGGTGGCGCGGAGGGGGCGGCGAGGCGGCGCTTCCCTCCCTCCCTCGGTCCGGGCGCCGAGCAGCGCTCCTCCCTCCCTCCCTCCCCGGCCCCCTCGGCCTCCCCGGCCCCGCGTGTGCCTCGCCCGCGGCTTCCCCTTACCCGTCGGAGGCGAGGCGCTTCTTGCTGGAGCCATAATCGTCGCCCAGGTCGAGGCGGTGGCGCTTGGACATGGTGGGAGCAGCTGGGGCCGCGAGGAGGCCTCGCCGAGGAAAGGAGAGCAACTAAAATGGCGGCCGGAAGGAAGCGGCGGCGCGAGGGGGGAAAAAATTCCCCGCCTAGAGAAGCGCAGGACGGAAAGAGGTACGAACCAATTAGCGTCCGGCCAGGAATCCTCTCCCCGAGCACCTGGGTTCCGGGGGCATTCAGACCAGTTTCTCTCGAAGAGCCTATCCTTGCCTAGCCTAGCCTATCGCATTGATGAGGATCGGGTTCCTGTTTTCCGACCTAGTATCAAGTACAGTGTATCCAGATCGTTTGGAATTCGGGACTGACTCGAATAAGAAAAAACACACTTGCAAAACATGGCTCTTCTGTGCCTGTTAGCAGAATATTGGCAGTCTAAAACTCACTTCTTCTTCTTCTTCTTTCCTAACCCACTCCCCCTCTTGCCTTTTTTTAAAAAAAGTAAACAAATAATCCGAGAAATATTCCTGAGTAAGAAGTCCTTGTTTTAAAGAACACAACTAGGTCGTGGGCTAAAACCAGGCTGCGTTCACACATAAATTTTAATCCAGATTCAGCCCACTTTCAGAATAGGAGGACACACTGGCAACGTGAACAGTCATTTTCTTTCTCCCTTATCTTACTCAAAGGCGGATTTTCTGAGTTAGATAAATGCTGAAAGAAATCACCTTGTCACTTTGCTGATACATTCACTCATTCTGAAAGTTAATGGAAGCTGGATGTGATGTTTGGGTGTGTTCCCATTCAAGATTTAAAGAGGTTTGAAATCATTTTGAGTGTTCACCTTTCCTAAAGTTTTAAAAGAATCTGCAGTTTCTGAGGATTAAAGGTCCTGAAATGCGGATTATCTATTTTCGAATCAAAAGAGGTCTCACTGCTGAATTTAGAAATAATCCTCACTATTTAGCCATGGGAATGCAAGAGGTTTTTAGAGGGGAGGGAACCCTACATGCCCAAAGATTTATCTGTGTCCGGGTGCGTGTCCAATCATCACCAACTTTGGGTGAAGGTTGGGATACGTGTGTACCACTAATAGATGATAGGGTAACATTTAGTAAGGCAGGAAGCATTTCTGAGTTGAAAATGGCTCCTCCAAGTACAGAAGCTTCTTACCAGATGTTACCCTATCCTGTGCGAATTGGCCTCAGGTCCCATTTTAAATGAAAACAAAATAACTATGTTTTGGGGTGCTGTATTCCACCATTTGATTGCCAGTTTTGCTGGTATAATATAAGATGATGATAGGAAAAAATGAGTGTGTGTATAGCTTGTGTGTTTATTAGATCACCCAATTAGTCCTTTCTTTTATTGGATGAATGGCATGCTAAAATTCATCATGACTTCTAACTAAAGCTGTAGTCACACTTTCAGGTTAAATCTTCTTCAGTCTATCTTCAGGCCTGACTGCTCACATTAGTTTATTTCTATCCGTTTTATCTGTGGACTTTCCACCCTCCGTTTCGGCTTTCCTGAATGGAAAGTCCACACATAAAATGGATTGAAATGAAAAGGTATGAACAGCAAGAGCTGAAGATGGACTGAAGAAGGTTTAAAGTGAAGCTGTGATCACAGCCTAAGACCACTACAATCTGCCCATATAAAACAATGAAGTATTTTGAGTTTCTCCCTTGTTTTCTATGGCTAGAATATGTGAAATATTTGAAACTTTTCTGTTGGAAAAGCCAGTATTACCAGTTGGACCTGATGACCTAGAATACCTATTATAATTCTCTGAATATATACATGAGGAAAAAATGCATATGCAATCACATACACATCGCAGCAAACATTTCTTTTTGGAAGTACTGAAATGTAAAATCAAGTGGAAGAGTTTATCCTTCTTCAGAAACAAACAACTACCAGGAGTAGAATACTACACCAGGGATCCCCTTAACAATTCTCACGGGTACATATATGTCCTCCAAGGTTTTGGTACCATTAAGAAACTAGATGGATTCAGAGAAGTTTATCCTCACTTTCCTGTCAATACTTCACAGCTGCCTTTTTGTGACTGACATCTGAAAGGAAGAGTTTGTGTCTTTACAAAATAAGAATCTGGAGGGAGTCTGTGTCTTTTCTTGTTTAAATGAGTTGGTAGATTTAAATGCTTTTTGGACTATGCTGTACCAAGCAGGAATAGGCAGTTATAACGGGGAGGCTGTATGTAAAAGCATTCCTAAGCAGAAATGTATACTCAGATATAGTTTTGTGAAGTGTACATCAATCATTTCCCAATAATGAGCCTCATGCATATTAACTGACACACGTATGGGAGGCATAAGGCAGGAATAAATAAACATGTGTTGTATGTTAGGGGAGGGGGTCATATCAAGGAGGGCATGAAGTAGGCAGATCGAGAAGATTGTGACTTCATAGTACCCAAAGCCAATGGGGAACAGAAGGAGGGACCATGCAGAGGGGCATTAGGGATATAAGGAGGGTTGCATTCCTCACACCTTTGAGTCTCACCTGGAGCGAAGTAGCTCTGGTGATTCTCTTCTTTATATAAAGATATATTTTTTAAACGTCTTCTGTCTCTGCCTGAATTTATTAAAAGGTAAATAGTGTCTCTTATGGAGTATTCTTTACACCTCCAACAGACATTCATAAGTACACAAAGTTGCCCTTCGCCCATATTAAGGCAAAGGTGCCACTGGATTTGGAAACAATACAGAAATGGATTGCTATTGCCTTCTTGCATGATATTTTTCACCTTCCCAGCATAGTACCCAGCGTCTCACAACCAATTACTAACTAGGCCAGACACCGCTTAACTTCTAAGATCATACAAAAACAGCCAAAGGCAGCTTAGCTATTGTTTGTTTTATCATTTTCTAACCAACTATTTTACAGGAGTCTCAGCAGCATTGAGATAAGATATAATAAAGTCCAAAATGCGTACTCGTATAATCAACTAACAGTGCAGTCCTATGGATACTCAAAAGTAAATCCCATTGTGCTCAGTTGTGCTTACTGTTAGGCAAGAAAGAGGGCTTTTCACATCAGGCCTTGTGGTGACTCCTCTGCAGAACAACGCAGGAAGGAAGCAAGCCACTGAGCACCACAGTCGCCTGCCAGCTCTTGTAGGGCTTTGTCCCAAAAGTTCCCTCCCAATGGCGTCCTGCTATATATGTCTGGGTATCAGACTCCTTTAAAGCAGCAGACTGACTCTGGTATAAAACAAACACTCAGCGTTTATTGTTACAAAAGGATAAAATAAAGAAGCAAGTTTGCAGTTTGGCTTAAATGTCCTTTGGCTGCTTGAAAAGAAAGATGTTACAAATAATAAACTGTCCTGTTCCCTTCATAAAGTTCTACTGTAAACAAACAGTCCTCAAGTAAGCACTACAGTAAACTCAAATAATCCTTAGTCCCTCTCGCTGAGTAGGTTAAGTTCCCAAAATAATAAAGATTGTCCTGCACCAGTCCTATCCTACTTCCCTGGGCTCTGCTCTGTCTCCGAGTGGAGAGACCCGTGCGCACACACACACACACACACACACACACACTAAACAGAGCACCCCAATCTCCCTCTACACAAGAGGAAAGACCGTCCTCTTCTCTTGTCCTCTCTCTTCCAAGAGGAGAGGCCTACCCCAAGCAAGTTCGGAGTAGCACTCCCTGATCCTCCTCTAACCCAAGACAAGAGACAAGAGTAACGGCAAGCTGCCTGCTTTTATAGTCTGTGGCCCTGTCCTCAAGCAATTTAAAGTGTGCTAAAAATGTTCTTTTACCTCTGACTGCCCCCATGCCAGGCTTTTCAGTGCACTTCCAGCACTTCAAAACGAGGAAAACCCACAACAAAAAAAAAGTGCCCTTTAAATAAGACTTTCAGCACTCTTTTTGGAAGTCGCGGGTTTTCCTTGCAACATTTACCTTGGGGACGCTCTGTGGCAAAAGGGGTGGGAATTGCCGCCTACATACACAGCAATAACACAAGCAGCTTCCACTAATAAAGCTCAGAACTAAAGAGCCAGAATCACGCAGAATTGGAACATTGTTGCAATCACTATCAGGTGTGAAGTGGGTGGATTATTGCTACTGTACGGGGTGGATTTTGATAGTGATAACTGGGAAAGTGGTGAGTGAATGAGCGATCGTGTGCTGTACGGGGTGGATTTTGACAGCAATAACAGGGAAAGTGGTGAGAGTGAATGAGCGATTGCGCAGCCACTAGCTGCAGCCACTGCCTTTGCCGGCACGAGAAGCCATTTCAGGGGGCAGAAGATCTGGGAGACAAACAGATAACCGATGGCTATTTTTCCTTTGGACTTGTCAGGGTTTGTCTTCCTGGTTGTGGCCGTGGCGAGCGCAGTCCCTCCCCGTTCCCGCTGGCACCCTATCAACAAGAGCAGGGGCGGGGAGAAAAAGATGCGTGCAAAGAAAGCACAGCTCCCATGGGGACGGAAGGTGCATTAAAAACACACGTTTTGCTGAGCCTCATCCAGACGCTTATTCCAGATTTGCATGGCACTTTTAAAGTCCGCTTGAATAGAGGGACAGTAGAGGGACAGTAGAGAGGCAAATAAGTCTTTTGGGGATGCAGCCTGTGATCCTTCAGTTCCGATTGGTCCATTTTGGTGGGCTGGCATGGCTTCCTACGGGGCTCCGCCCCGGCTGTCAGTCACAGAGCTCGGTAAGCCCGCGAAACTGCCGCCCTGCCGCTGACTTCCTGGCGTGAATGCCACAGGCCTTATTCTGGAATATATGTTGAGACTGGGGGGTCTGTTGTCTGCCCGCTAATGCAGACTATGGAAAGTCTCAGCCTGGCCCTGCTGTAGTCTGCGTTACCATGTGCACAGCAGGCTCTTTTCTCAAGATAAATTCCAGATTAAGGCCAAGTGTGGAAAGGTCCTGAAAATGAAACTGGATCAAATGAGACAACTGTAATGGAAATGTAGCTTCCACATGAACTAAGTCTTTGGTTTTTCTCACATTATGTGGAAGTCAGGCTGTAATTCCACAGTAAGGCTGAACTTTCTCAAGATATAAACTGCACACAAACAAAATATTTTGATGTGATAAAAACACAGGATTACATTGTAAGTTTCCTTTAACTCAGTGGTCGAATTACCCTTTCAGAGGGGTTGCAACGAGCCTCCCGCTGCCCTTCCCTCCCACCTCCCAGCTGCCCCGCCCAGGTGGTTGGGGGTCCCCACAACATGAGGAACTCCATTAAGGGGTCGTGGCATTAGGAAGGTTGAGAACTGCTGCTTTAACTGATTATGTTTATTTGTGGCATTCCCATCATGCCTTTTCTTCCACCATGCATTATGGTTGCTGTTCTCTTCTTCCTCCTTGAGAATCCTGTTCCTTCTGAGCGAGTGCAAGCCAAACCAAAGCAGGTGAGATCTCCAATTCTAGAATCCTCATACTTCCAGCCCAAAAGAGACCTATCCGCGCTTAGGCCTCTGGACGCAATTAGGACAGCACTGGGACAGAGCATTCACTCTGTAGGCCAGGTGGTTCTGTCCAGAACCGTCCCAGCCTGTCCCAGGGCTGATCTAATTGCAGCCAGAGTGTGGAACACGAAATCATGCTCCACACCCAGCCCCTGCTGTCTCAGAGCTGTCCAGCAGGGAGAGCATTCATATCGGCCTGCAGGCTGGCAGCCCCTTTCCAGGGTGAGGCAAGTTTGAGCCAGGGCTCTGCCAGGGTTCTGCTGGCTGCTACTGCCTCAATTGGGGCAGTGGAAGCCAGCCAGGGCCTCCTTGGTGCCCACCCCCATCCAGGGGTGCACCCAACCCCCCAGCTCTGGACGGTTAACCCGGGGCAGGGCATCCAGCCCCTGCTTCAGCATTTCCAGGCTGGTATAGGTGGGGGATGGGTTGACCATTCACACCTTGGCCGGTAAGGGACACACTGGGAAAGCATCCCTTACCAGCCAAAGTGAATGGTCAGGCTGTCCCCCACCTGTACCAGTCTTAGTGCACTTCAGCTGTCAGGCTGAAGTGTGAAAAGGCCTAAGGTCTCCATCTTGTCAGGATTCAGCTTTGGTTTCTTGTCCCTGAATTCACATTCCAACATATTTGTCCATTTGTCGTTGGAAATACTGCATACGAAACAATTGCTGATGGACACATTATGACATTATGTCAGTTCTATCCACAACTTGCTTAAGAAAAAAGAAAAGGCAGAGGGAAGGTTCAAAAAGAAGGAAATAAGGATGTCTACTTGAGCCACAAACAGATATACTTGATCAGAAGCAGCATCAATACACTCAAAACAGTCAGCGTTGGCAGAGCACCAAAAAGGCAGGCAAAAGGATGGAGCACTGAGACAAGCACACACAGTTAGAGAGGTCTTTAAAGGGCACAGAAGGCACGAGGGGCAGAGTTCTTGGAAGAGATGTGCTGGCACAGAACCAAGTATCCTTCACAGAAGCAAACTATTTGTGGCATTTATGGACGTAAAAGCATCTTTCACTTCGGTCCCTAAAGATAGATTATAGAAGAAGGTCAATGATTTTCTTTCAGACAAGCAATTATTTTCTCTTATTAAATTTCTGTATCAAGACTCCGTAACACAGGCACGATGTGGCAGCAATGGCCACTTGTCGGGAGACATCAGAATGAAAGAAGACGTCAAACAAAATGCATCTTTGCCCCCACTTTATTTAATATCTATTTAAATGGCCTGGAAGCTACTCTTTTTAGATCAAGTCAGATGGCCTTCTAAATTAGGGAACAAAAAAAAATTACCATCCCCCTGCGTGCTGATGACGCAGTTTTGATCTCTAGATCCCAACTTGGAATGAACAGTCTGTTAAAAGGCCCTGCACTGCATTGCAAAGGATGTGTGCTTGAAATAAACTTTAGAAAGTCTAAAGTCCTTGGCTTTGAGAAAAAGAAAGAAAGAAAGAAAGAATCCCATTTGGTGGCATCTGGATATTCCTCTAGGAAGCAATACTGCAGGTTTTGAATCCCTGGCCCAGTGCTTCCTAGCCCAGTGCTTCCAGTCTTTGTGTGTTTTGTGATGCACACATCTGGGTATTTAGATGCTGCCAAGTACCTGGAAGTGCACGTCCCCACCACTGCTCATGTGTGGCTCTCTATTTCAGTTTCCACAATGGCCGCTCTGTCCCCAAGGTAAGAAAAAATGCTATTGCTGGAAAACCCGCAACCAGTATTGGGTTTCCCAGTAATAGGTTTTAGCACTTTCTATGGGGGATGTGAATGGCTATGGTGCTGCTGCTATAGTGGAATTTCCACATATATGTGTGGCAACTCCTCTATAGCAACACCACCATTGAAGACCACTCCTTGCAGCAGGTGTATTGTTCAACTATCTTGGGATAGGGTGTTTTTTTCTCTTAGTCATTGGCTGCGTCCCCATGCAAGCCGATTGGGCTCGCATTTGACCAGGTGCAGGACCGAGATCGAATGTTGCCCATCCCCATGCCATTCCCAGTGACGCAGGCTGGATGTGGGCTGGGTCTAGATACAACCATCTCCATGCAAACCGCGCCAAACCCCAGCATGGGGGAGCAGCGCCATCTCCTCTCCGCCCGCTCTCTCCTCATTGGAAACTGGATTGATGTCACCCCACCCCTGTACCACCCACTGAGAATGCCTCATCACCCCCCCCCCTTTAGTGGCACAGAAGCTAGGACTGCACGGAAAAACTAATAAAGTTTAATAAATTTTTGAATAATTTTTAAGAAACCAAAGCCACTACAAGATCTGGCGGCAGTTGAGTGAGCAGTTTTCTGTATCTCCGCTCCACCCGGGAACCACGAGAACATCTTGCAATCTTAAAAGGGAGAAAAATCAAGCCATTCACATGACCGCCTTGGCAATTGGGAAACAGGGGTGGAATATTTGGGAAAGGGGACAATAATCAAACTATTATCCTGCCTACCTTGGCAATCAGGATATTTTTACTCCAAAAAAATCTCAGTGGTTGCGATCTCCAATGCACAGGGCAGGAACAGCAAACACACCGCACCTTCCAATGACACGAGTGCCAATCTCCTCCCCAAATAGCCCGGGACTGTCCCCATGTGTGGTCTCGGCTCGCTGAGCATTGCATACTGGACCCCCAAACCGTACCCAGACTTGTTTCTTTGGGTACCAAATTTGGTCATGGTTTGCCATTGGTTTGGGCAATTTGGTCTGCAGAAATCGGACCAAATCTAAACCGCATGGGGACACCCCTTGCCGAACCCAATTTTGGTACTGGACCAAACGTGCATGGGGATGCATCTTTACAAACAACACTGTTTTCTTCTTCTTTCCCCCCAAACATCAAGGCAATAGGAGTACAACAATGTTGTGTGGCCTAGTTTTCACAGGTGTTGAGTAACTGTGGCTTTGCCATTAATGTCAATGGGAGTTCTAAGTGCTCAGCTTCAGCATTTTTCAAAGTTCAAGCTATTTGTGTCAGCACAAAGTAGTTAATACTGCTTTTTCAACTTCTTACAGTGCAGTTCCCAGCAGAGAATTGCCGCCTGTAAATAAATTGGCCTTTTGTTGATGTTGTTGCTTATAATTAGAGACCTAAAAACTCATGTACTACAGATACCCCCAACAGGGTAGGATTAGATTTCTGAGGCCTCTTCCTCTTCTGAAGGCTTCATTTGCAAGTCTGACTATTTGCTAAATATAATATTCTAGAAATTCAATAATATATCAAAATGTGTGCATGGAAGGGTATTTTTAATGATATAATAGTCAATGTTGTTCTGCTTTCCAAGTTCTCCAGTTAACTTTACCCTGATTACTAAGAATAAATATACTTCAAATAAAAGAGTAAATTTTTCAAAAAGAAGAGGCCTGGTGCAAAATTGAAAGAGAAAACGAGATGAGTTCACTTTCTATTCTATTCAAATTTGAATGTCCACATCCGATCGAATTTGACTGAATTTTGAATGTTTAGAACATTTGTGCACAGCCCTACTGAGAAGATATTCAGAAAAAATCTGGAAAAAGTGCTTGCTTTTGAATATATGAAAGCAGATATGAAGGCAGAAAGACAATCCTTGTTGTTTAGAATCATGAATAATGAGGGAGCAGCCCAATCATGCCCTCACAAATACACAGAACACATAAGCAATAGCTTATGAGTAGATATATTGGGGGAACTCCACACTACACCCTGCTTCCTCAAGCTAGCAAATTTCACTGCTTTCTCCAACAAAGTTTCAGCCATCATTGTTGCTGGCAGTAGGCAGCGATATATCGAGGCATGATTTTCAAAGTGGACTTTCCATCCTCCGTTTGAACTTTCCTGAGTGGAAGCTCCACAAATAAAACTGACAGAAATGAAAAGATGTGAACATTGTGATCAAAAGATGGACTGAAGAAAGTTTCAAATGAAGGAGAGTCAAATGCCATTTAACTGGGCTCTGGAAACAGTGACAGAAGTGGACTGTTTGTGGAGTACCATCAAAATTCCCCTCTTAAGAGAGTCTGTGGTTTTGGAGGCTGGAGAACGTTCAGTTCTGAGCCTTCAAAGAAGGCCAGGATGAGACTATGGCAATGCAAGCAACCCCCGGTACACTCTACCTTAGCCTGCACCATTCTTGGCCTAAATGAAGCAATCCTGGCCAAGAATAGCCTCTATGCTATGCATCAAGGTTGGAAGTGCAGGAGTTGTCCTTCTGGAAAAAACAACAGTAGCTTTGCACAGTTACTTATAAGTACACTTCCACTAAATTTTACAGAGCTTACTGCTACTAAGGCTGCAGCCAGACATGTTAATACTGCACAGCGAAATGCACAGTCGCAATTGGGGCAGCACGCACCATCATCGTGCATTTACCTTAATCCTGGATTAAGGACACTCGTAAAACATTATTAAGCAAATTTGATTCTTCCCACAAGTCTGGGCAGGACGATAAGAAGAGACGGACAAGAGCAGAAGAGTAGTTCACGTCCGATTGGCTGCCTCATCCCACGTGATCATGTGCACCAACTCAGCTCTTGCAGTTTCTGAAGAAGAATCTATGGAGCTACTTTTTAGCTGGGATTGTGGGTCGTTGCTGCGCAGCAGGTACGCTGCGCTTTTAGCTTTAACTTCAGATTTCTTCCGCAGCCTAAGTATCTGTGATATCAGGTTCACAATGAGTGATATAGGAGACAGGCATCAATCACAAGTATTATTGGGATGACATCACAGTTAATGACTAGTGATCTATTTTGAGGGAGTGTATCCTCCCCGCTGGAATTAATATGAAGCAGGGTCTTTTCACTCAACATCCAGACATCAACCAGCACCATCACCTGTTTTCAGGCAGCTTGTAAAGAGTGCACGTCCTTGCCGTGGCCTTTAAATGAAGGTACAGCCTATCCTCCTCCTCCTATACGCCGTATTGTGATCTTTATTCATTCATTTTAAATTTATCATATGCTCGTTTTACATGACTTGGTTATCTTTTCTTCGAGATGTTTTAATGCCACAACCTACTCTGAGGTACAGGGCATGACAAAAAAGCAATAAATAAATGAATGAATACCTCCTTACAAGAATTTGTTTTCAGCTCACTGGTACTTTCTACAGTTTATAGCTCTTTGGGGGGGGGGGGGCTGGGCAGGGGCTGAGTCAAAACCCATCAAGCAGTTTATGTGAAACAGCTACTCATGAAAACACATTTCTCCCAGAACATAAAATTAGGTTTATTTTCCCCTCACATACCTAGTTGAACTACATTAGGTCATACTAACAGCCCTTCACTGAAGTGTGTTTCCTTCTTCCTACCTATATTTTAAGGCCTTGAAATTGGTAAAGACAGGCTAATGGATATCCATCAGTGCTTGTAAGTGGTTGAGACAGAACTAAATGTTGCAGAAGTATGGCTTTCCACTGAAAACAGCAGACCATGTCAAGTTCTCCCTTCCTGTTATTTTGTAGTAAAGCCAGAAAGTGTAGCACTTCCACTTGGCAGCTGGGAAGGAAACAGAAGCAGATCGAAACATAGGATGTGTCCAGGCTTAAGAAAATTGTGCATCAAAATGCACAACCTGATGCCAAATCCTGTATAGTAGTGGCACATTATGCTGCTACTACTTCGAATTTACCTACTATGGAACGAGGAACACTCACGCCGCAATATAAGGTAAATTCAAATATTCCTGCCAGTCTAGACAGGACGTCGAGAACAGCGAATGAGCCTGCAGCTCAGCTCTCATTGGCTGCCCCTTCCCATGTGACATGCGCCTCACCGCCTGTGCCGTGGAAGTGTCGCAGCCATCGAGGAGGAAGCTGTGGACCTCCATTGGGAGTGGGGACAAGGAGCCGTGGCCTTGCAGCAGGTAAGCTCTGTATTTTTTAATATCTGCAGATTTAATCTGCTAATTTGGATGCTGCCATAATGTAGGAAGGCTCTTTCTGCACTGGGCCTTATTCCTGATTGTAGTCTGAATGAGCATGTGGATTGCAAACCTTATTCCAAGATATAATCTGTAATAAAGTCCAGTGCAGAAAGGGCCGAAGATTAAAAGGACACTTCCTATCACAATCTCACCCGTTGTTTATCATCCACCACAGTTCTACTATTTCAAAGAATAAAGCCAAGTCTACAAAAACAGCAGAATGAGATGTAATAATGACAATCCTGAGAAATGTGTTTTTCTGCAAGTTTCTGCCTGAAAAGTATTTCCTGTCAATCAGAATGATTCAAGAAGTGATCTAAGTTCCAGGAATGTAATCGTTTGGTTTGGTTTCCTTATAGAAGGAGGTGGTTGACAGCTTGCTGAAATTTTGTAGCATTTTCAGTTGCAAATATACAAGTGGGAGCGCAGGTGGAGATACAGCCCTGGGCTTATTTATATTTGGCACCATTTGCTATAAATAAAAAATAGATTACTAACAAATGATGGGCTAAAGGGGGTGCATCACATATGTAAGTCATCAGGGCAGCATTAAGTTAGTGAAAACTTTCCATGGATTGCATTATGATGATGGTGTCGAAACTTCGTACAATGGTTACAAGAAGTGTCGAAGCACAAAAGTTTCCACCCCCCAAAGCCCACAAATTTGCCCCCCACACACACACACCTGGATCAAACCTTCCCATACCCTGACCATGCAGGGTGTAGCCCAGGGAGGGGGCTGGATGCCCCCTCTCATCCTCCCCCAGCCCCCTGCCCAATCTGCCCTGTGTTTCATCTCACCTCTCTGCAATATCACAGGGCTTGGATCAGACTGGTGAGAGGAAACGCGGACAAATCTAGGAGGGGGCTGGAGGAGGATGGGGGGGGCTGCCAGGCACCCCCCACCCTTGATGCGACAGGGACATGGCGGCACAGGGACATGATCCACAGATGTGGAGGTATCGGGCGTGGTGGGCTCGAACCCTCCCCTCCCCTCCCCCAGACCTATCCACACCAGCAGCCGGGCATCACTGGTGATGTGCCGGTAGCAGCCAATTGTGCCAGCCAGCGAGCAGGACTCCCACAGCCATCCAGGAAGAAAAGCAAATGCTCTCACCACCGGACGGCTCAGGTAAGCTCGGGGACGGGGTGGGACTGAATGCTCAGTTCCAGGGTGTCCTACTTGCGTTGCTCAGGCCCTAGTGTGAATAGACCTCTTGTCAGGAATATCCTTAAGTGTATTCCTACAGTGTTTCGCTAAAATTAATAAAAGGACTTTCAAGACTTAAGAAAAGGGATGTATGGCTAACTAGAGTGGTCAAGAAAACTATTTGTTTGTTTGTTTGTTTGTTTATATTTCTGTCCCGCCCTAAACCCGAAGGTATTAGGGCTAAGGAACCATGATTCAGAAAGCAAAATGCTTTCCCTAAGGAATAAAATAAGACCAAAAAATAAATTCAGAGGGACAGCAAGAGAAGCAAAAAGGAAGTTTCAGGAGAATATTGCCCAAACTGTAACACCACAGTGCACTCTGAACCAAGAAAAGGGGTAGCCATGTAAATGGGAAGGGTGGGCTCTGCCCTTAATTGGTTTCTCCTCCAGCTGGCTCCTGCCAGCCCCCATATATATGCAACCTGAGTTACTCCTGAGGAAACCCCCTGTTCTTCAGGAGACTTCTGTTCATCCACAGCTGCCTTGCCTTGGGCTCCAAAGCCATTTCCGCACTATGCAGCCTATTCTGCACAGTGGACGAGGCTGCCAGTAGCCCATGGTCTGTCCACATTGCAGACAGTCTATCCAGCCTAACATCAGAGGTGGGAGATGAAACTTTTCAGCCACCAAGAGGCCTTTTCGCACTACAGCCAGAACGGCTGTAGCGAAGAAGACTAAGATGCGTGGGAACGCTTTATCCATTCACACGGAGGGCGGCAGAAATGCACCTACACGCATTCCTTACCTGCCTCCGTGCGAATGGAGAAAGCGTTCCCGCCTGTCCTAGCCTGGAAAGGCAGGGATGTGGGAGGGACGCTCCTCCCCCGGCCTCCTGCCATTGGGTAAGGCAAGACCCAGGGGTGGAGGCCTGTTGGGTGCCTTCCCTGCACTCCCGCTCACTCCTGTGGCCCAGATTCTAGGGCCAATAGGACCCACACCCCACCCTACACCCCAGGGGCGCACATGCTTGAATGGGGCTTACCTGTTCGGCGCTGAGCTGTAACAAGGTGAGGAGGCCAGCCACGTTTTGCGCCTGCGTACCATGCGTTCCCTGGTTGGTCAGGGACCCACCTGGCTTCAACTGGCCATCTGTGCAGGTGCAGGTCCCTGGTGAATCAAGGACTCCCCCACGTGCAGGCACAGAATGCATTCAGCCTCCTCACCTTGCTACTGCCCAACGCCGAACAGGTAAGCCCCATTCATGTGCGCGCACCCCTGGGGTGGGGTGTGGGGAGTGTGGGTCCCACTGGCCCTAGGAGCCCAATTTGGGCCCTAGGAGTGAGTAAGAGCACAGGGAAGGGAAGTGCCTGGGCTGCCCACCCCTGGAACAAAGGGAGCCAAGTGGGGCAGCCTGGGGGGGGGGAGCTGTCACGGAGGGAGAGCATGTGAATGCTTTCCCTCCGGTACAGCTGGGAATGCGTCGGGATGGGGCAAACGTGCCGGGATGGTTTCAGAGCACTTTTTTTGTGCTCTGAAACTCAGATGCATGTAGACGTGTTAGGATGGCTGGGGCGGCTCAGAATGGATCCTGCCACCCCTGAAGAGCGAATGCTCCATCCCAACGAGTTCTACACGTGTTCAAAAAGCCCTCGTGCGAAAAGGCCTCAGGTTGGTGTCTGGGGGCATTGCAGCCGAGTGCCCCAAAGTGGCACTATCCCGGTGTTGCTCCCCAGTTCCCAGTGAAATGGTGCACCACAACCTGTACACTGGTAGGTATACAGGGATAAGATGTTTTATGGACTGCTTGCAAGCAGTCCACAACTGGAGTGGGATATGGCAAGGTTTTTGGACTGTACTCCACTACAAGGCCGCATCCTGTGAGGACAAAAGAGCCCGCTCTTTGAATCTGCATTTAAACATAAACAGTAAATGAAGATAGGATAGTATTTTGCATTGTAGGTATGAACACATCTAAGATCTAAACAGGCTTCGTACACAGTTTCTTTCTCATTCCTCACCTCCAAGGAACAGTGGGAAGAAGAAAGAAGAAGAAAGGATATAGGGGACACAAGGCTGTCAGTGAAGGTAGAGATTTGAGTCGAATCCACATGAAATCAAAACAGCAATTCAAAAGCGGTATAAAGGTGGCAGAATTGCACAAAAAGCACTTCTAAACTGCTATTGAACTGCCCTTTTAAAAAACTGCATGCCTCCTTAGCTATGGATACATAATAAAGGCAGCACTGATGATAATGACAGGTGACCTGGCATTATTCCACAAATGTGCATGGATTCATCAAAGTACCATTCCTAACAAATTTGTTGCCGGTTGATGCTCTAGGGTTCTAGGAGCTCTGCAGGAACTTGGGGAGTTCTTTTCACAGATAAGGAGAGCAATATCTTTCATCTGTCCAACCTCATTTTTCTGTTTTGTTATTGCGTACCATGGAGTCATGGGTAGGTACTTCTATGCAGTTTTCTTGGCAGAGATACAGAAGTGGTTTGCCAATGCCTACTTGGCATCAAACTGGCATTACCACTGAACTACAGCATTTCCCTTCCTTTTTGTATCTGTTTCAGGATTTATTCAACTGCAGTTTGTTACAGCTACTTAGGAAAATAGAGATGTACAGATGATAAATATTTTAAAGATTATTTAATGACTCAATCTGGGGTTTGGTACTTCTTTTTAATGTTTCTCTTTATCACAATATTCCCTCTGCTTAACAAATTAGTCTCTTAAGATGGCAGGACAGAATCTTCCTCCCTGACAATATCTTTTCTGTGCTTACAGGTAGTTTCTTCTCAGTGCAAACTCACATCTCCTGCTTGACATCTACAGCATAGTTTTATTCTCCCCACCCCTCAGATAAAACCAAATAAATATAAGAGGTGTAGGTGGAATATAAAGATTTTTGTTCTTCCCCCAAATTAATTTCCAGCACATTTTCATAGAATACTTAAAAACAAACACAACCCCCACCCCCACCCCCATCAAGTCAAACTGGAAAAGTCAAGTGAATACACCTAGAGGAGTACCTTTTTCTGGGAGAAGAACAAATGGTACATAAGAACATAAGAAGAGCTCTGCTGGATCAGGCCACAGCCCATCTAGTCCAGCATCCTGTCTCACACGGTGGCCCACCAATTGCCCATGGGCATCCCAAACAGAGGCTAGGCCAAACCTCCTGCTCTCGAATCCGAGCAAATGGCCTTCGAGGCATCCTCCTTGTCCCCCTAGCCTGAAAGATGTACTTAGGCACCCATTCCATAAATTTGTGTAACCTTTTCTTAAAGCCATCTAGGCAGGTTGCTGCTACCACCTCTTCTGGCAGTAAATTCCATACAACAGTGACGCTCTGGGTGAAGAAATACTTCCCCTTGTTGGATCTGACTCTCCTACCATCACCTTCATGGAATGCCCCCTGGTTCTAGTGTTGTGTGATGCAGAAAAGAAATTTTCTCTATCCACCTTTTCTATACCATGCATGATTTTATATTTTTCAATCAGAACCTCCCTTAAACACCATCTTTCCAGGCTGAAGAGGCCTAAACATTGCAATCTGATTTCGTAAGGGAGGTGTTCCATTTTTCCATTTTTGTTTATATACCGCCTTTCCAAACCAAACTCTTGCCCAACTATCATTCTGGTTGTCCTTTTCTTCACCTTTTCCAGTTCCACAATATCCTTTTTGAGGTGTGCTGACCACAATTGTATACAATATTCCAAATGTGGCCTCATCATAGATTTATAAAGAGGCTGTTTTGTCCCAAGAGCAATGCTGTGAAACTCTAGATGTAGTAAGACCTTCTGGCTCTTGGGAACACAGGCAGAACAAAGGAATTGTCCACAAATTTCTTAGGTTTTCAAAGGCTTTATTTGTTACAAACACAAAATAAACAAGAACTTGAACTCTTCAGTAAACTCTTTCTTTGTCTTGTTTTGTAGTTGACTTTCTTTCCTCTACTGGTTAACTTTCTAATGCAGATTGAATCCTGTTTTTTATGGACTGATTCCTGTTTTCAATCTAAGGAAACTGCTTTCTCCAGGTCTGATTTGGCTGACACACCTGGATTTTTCCCACAGTCCTTTTCTTTTTTAAAGGTGTAGACTTCAATTTCTCCGCCTGCACTAGTACAATGAAAAGTCTATTTTAACCTTAACCCAATATCCTGTATGTCTCAGAACGTTAAAGATGCTCTGGAGACATGACAGAGGCAAAGGTACCTTTTATAATGCAGTCTCTTCCTATATTTAGCTCCGGCAGCAACATTTACAGTCCAGTGATGAGTCAGCTGCATGTAGAGGTGGGAGCCTGCCCTCTTTCGGAGACTGGAAGCAGCACTTCCTTTTAAAGCAGGTAGTGTGGGTGTGTGAGTTAAGGAGGGTGCTCTGCACCAGGCTGAACCACTCATGCTAACAGATCACTGGAGAGAAGGGAGAAAAGCCACTTCTTTGTATGATAACATTTGAGAGGTGGTAAAATCAGGAGAGTAAGTCAGAAGGAAAGACTACGGAAGAGTGGAATGTTTAATTTGGCCAGAAAAAAATCCTGCCCTCTGCAGTCCATTTATCCCTAACAGCTACGCTTCTCTGTAACATGGGTGGGGAAGATGGATGTTATCTCTCTTGGGGCCATTTCGCACATTTCCACAGGACGGGAAAGTTGCACGCTGAATTCATGTTGACTAGCACTCACCCTTGTGGTTGCTAGTGGATGACAGCCCCGCCCACGCATGATCGATCACTTGCCTGTGTTCAATCACGCTGCCACTCCACTACGGGGCACCACCATCTTGAGTGTAGCACCCTGCGTGACTGCACATGTGTCAGTGATGTTGCTACAGTGACGCTGATGCTCCGTGCATCAGCTCCGATGACCTCCTTGGCCGGAGTGCAGATGGTCGCTGGCTAGTCGCGTACGGTAAGCTCCCAGTCGCGATTGGACAGTGTTGGGTAGCTATATAGTTTACAATTAGGCAACATCTGGGCAGGCAGGGGGTGCTTGTAGACTGTAAGTGCCTCCTGTAAGTGCAGATACACCTGCCCAGATGTAGCCTAATTGTAAACTAAGGGCTGAAGTATGAATTGCCCCATTTCTAATTTAAAAAAAAATGTAAGAGTGGAAATGATCACGGTTTGGCAAATTGTGAGGGGTGTAGAGAAAGAAGTTGGAAAGAAATCATTTTTTTCTTCTCATTACTGCTAATATTGCAATGACAGTCATAGGCAATATGTTCAGGATGGAGTCTCCCAGACATCTTCTTAAATCTCAGTAAGAAGCTTACACAGTTTGTTAATTCCCAAGTCACTGAGGATCAAAGGTTCAGTGGTTGGCCTCTGAAAAGTAGCATCTTCATAGGCTGCGTCCCCATGCAGGAAATTTAGTCCCAAGATAGTCCCTGAGGACTATTTTTTGGGCACTACTTTTAATGTGGATTGAGTGCCCATCAATTAATCCAAATATAACCATCCCTGGGCCTGTCCCCAAGCAATTTAAAGTCTGCTAAAAATCTTCTTTTGCCTCTGAGCGCCCTCATGCCAGGGTTTTTAACGAGCTTCCAGCGCTACAAAAGCAGGAAAATCCGCAACAAAATACGTGCCCTTTAAAGAAGAGTTTCATCGCTCTTTCTGGAACTCGCGGGTTTTCCTCGCAACATTTACCTTGGGGACGCTCCGTGGCAAAAGGGGCAGGGATTTCTGCCTGCACACACAGCCATAAAGCATTCACACATCTCCCAGAAATGCTGCAGCTTCCCTTCCTTTCCTTTGTAAAGGTCAGAACTTTCAAAGAGCCAGAATTGCTCAGAATTGCAACATTGTTATCAGGTGCGAAGTGGGTGATCTGTGAAAGTGTTAAGAGTAAATGAGTGCATGATTGCACGGCCGATGGCTGCAGCCAAGCCATTTCGAACAGAGAACAGAGTGAAAGTAAGTGCTGAGAGTGAATGAGCGAGCGATCACTCCCTTTGTCCGCACAGGAAGCCATTTTGGGGGACAGAGATCTGGCTATTTTTCCTCTGAACAAGAGAGGGGGCAGGGAGAAAAAGATGCGGGGAAAGAAAACATGCTTCTGTGGGGACGGAAGGTGCATTTTAAACACACGTTTTGCTGAGCCTCATGCAGACGCTTATTCCGGAAGTGCAGGGCACTTTTAAAGTCCGTGTGAATACAGTGACAGTAGAGGGAGACTAGAGAGGCAAATAAGTCTTTTGGGGATTCAGCCCCCATGCAGCTTTTTAGTCCTTGTTTTGGGACTATATTTAAACATTAAAAGCAAGGCTTTAAAATCCCCCTCCCCCCCTGTGCAAACCCTGTCTGCAAGAAAACAAGCAAATAAAGACATAAATCCACTTCCTTTCTCACACCCTTCACCCCTTTTGAGATTGCGTGCCAAAAGGGCGCTCATGTAGATATGCGAGGCAACGTAACCGCCCTGCAAACCCTGTCTACAAGAAGCAAAAAATGAAGTTTTAAAAATAAATTCTAGCTGCACACGACACTTTCCTTCTCACACCCTTCACCCCTTTTGAGATTACTTGCCATGGGGACACTCCTCCCCGAATTCAAATCAAATTCAGATTAAAATGGCCATGGGGACGCACCCACAGTGGTAGAATACAGGAGAAACGGAGAGAGAATGCATAGGACTCAGAAAGTGGATGGAGATAGCAGGGGAGAGAAAAGAACAAGAGAAGAAAATATGGGGAGAAGAAAAATATGCAGAAAAAAAGACATAAGTGCAGACAGGTGAGTCATCAGATAGCAGAGGAAGTGTGAATCTAGGAAACAGGAACTGTTGACTGAAGAAACAGGGAGCGGAACATATTTGATTAGCAGCAATTAGCCAGTATTGTTGTGTTCTGTAATCAACTGTGGTTTGGACTTGTGATTTGTCACTCTGTTTTTATTGTTAACGTTAATAGCTGATTTGGTTGCTCTAACTGTTTTCAGCAGATAAGATTATTTTAGAATTACTCATATCCATATTCCTTCAGCCGGAGCATGACTACAAATCTAGCTCTTCTCATCCATAATTTGGGAAATGCAAGTGGTACACTTTGCATCATAATGTTGGATAAAAGGAGAAGCCTTTTACTGGCTTTGGCCATGGTGTAAGGCATGTTCAGGCCTACACTGGTGTCAGGCCTCGTCTTGTCGGTCCCCCTTCCTCCGGCAATGAAGGAGCAGTTGCAATGCCCAGCCAAGCTGAGGCAGACTGCCCTGCCAGGCATGAGGAGGAGTGCCTGACACAGTGGCAAGTGAGAACGCTGAGTCTATAGCTCAAACTGACAGCAGCTCAGAGTTGGAGAAAGAAGCCGGGGGACTCCCTTTCCCACAGGTGTTGAGACTAGAGAGCTCACAGCTGCGCAAATCAGAAAGGTTGCACCACCTAGAATGAAAGAGGTGTGACCCTGCTTCCTCTATTTAAAGCCTCACATTTGGGACGGAGTTGTTGCAAACAAAGACTGTAAATCTATAGCCCTTGGAACCTGTGACCTTGCTTTGTGATTAACAACTGACCCTTCTGCATCTCTGATACCTTTGACCCTGGAATTCTTTGACAATACATTAACTCTTAAGCCCCCAAGGAACTGTACCTTGGCACTGACTGTTATTTATTTATTTATTTATTTATTTATTTATTTATTTATTTATTTATTTATTTCCATTTCTATCCCGCCCCATACCTGAAGGTCTCTTGCTGCTACTAAGCCTGTGCATAGGTATGTGTGTGTGTGTGTGTGCATCACCGCATGACTGTGCGACCGTGTATGTGTCCGTGCGTGCGTATGTTTGCATCTGGACCTTATTGGCCAAAGACAGGACAACTGGGATTGCATGGCCACTATGCTCTAAATAAAAAAATGGTGATCTAAAAACTCTTGGGGGAGTGGATGTTGCACAGTGGTCGAGCAAAGTATCTGGAAAGCAGAAGGTTGCCAGTTTGATCCCCAGCCTCTCCCGAGAAGTATGAAATGGCAAACCATTTCTGTATCTCTGCTATGACTCAGTGGTACAACAACAGCAAGCAATTCATGCTTTTTAAAATTTATTTCTCTGCATTTGTGTACTGTTGTCACCTTAGGAGCCAGAGTGGTTTATACAGTGAAAACATATTTCAAATCAAATATTTATATATTTTAGGATTAGGTAGGGTCATGCATAGGTGTAACCTATATTCCTTCAGCATCTATGCTGACATCAGCCTCAGGAGAAGGATGAACCCATAGTTTTGGTTCCCTACAGTGGCTCAGCTAGAATTCTATGTTTCTTCTTCCTCTTCTGATTGCATGTCACTTTCCTCAAGCATAGCTGACCAAAGACTTGTGTCTGGTGCCAGAGTCATTGCCATTGTTCCAGGGTGGGTGGAGTGATCCTGCTTCTCCTCTTCCAGCTTTTCCAGATGGTAGTGAAGGCTGTCTCCTTCCAGTTGAGTTGGAAGGGACGTGATGGAATCAATCTCAAGACACATCCGGACAATACTTACTTAATCCACATTCTTTGGGTAATCTGGAATAATGTATGGATAATCTAGATTATCTAGATATCTAGATAATTCTAGATATTCTAGATTATCTAAATAATGTGGATTAGGTAAGTGCCATCTGGATGAACCTAGCTCCCCTTAAGGTTAGTCAGAAGCTGAAATTTGCTAGGCTGCAAACTGACCAGAGTTATCTGAGGCCTATTCACACTTAGGCCTCTGGAGCACAATTAGAGAATGTCTGGGATGCCATTCTGGGATGGCAGTTTCCACCCAGAAGCATCCCAGCCTGTCTCAGACCTTCACACCTGGCCCAACCTTAGCCCTGGGCATCCCAGAGCTGTTCGGCAGGGTGAGTATTCACACTCTCCCTGCTGGACAGCTCAGGAGTCCTGCCCTGGGCTGCAGCCATTGGGCTGCATTTTGGGGGCGGGACTAGACCAGACTGGGGCATCTTGGGGTCCTGTGGGCTGCCACCACCTGAATCAGCAGTCTGCCATGTTCCACAGGTCAGCATGGGGGTAGTCTGCCACAGTGTGCACCTGCGCAGCAAGCAGCTCCAGCAAGCAGCAAAGACCCATTGGACTGAGCCAGTGGTTCGATCAGGTAAGTGGAGGGTGGGGAACTGGGGGGGGGCACCCCTGGGTGGGCACCCAGGAGGCCCCCGCTGGTTGCCGCTGGCACGATCGGGGTTGTGGCAGCCAGAGGGACCCTAAGATGGCACCAGCCAGCAGGCTGCTATTGACCAATAGTAGCAGCCCAGGATGCATTGTCCAGCCTGCACAGCAGCAGCCTTTCCGGGCTGGTACATGCGGGGGGCGGTTCATCTAGTATGAATGGTCAATCTGTCCCCCACATGTACCAGCCTTAGTGCACTTCAGAAGTGTGAAAAGGCCTTTGCTCTTAGCATGTGATGCATTTGCTCAGTGAACTGCACTGACTTCTGTTTTCCTGCTCAGAAAAAATTGAAATATTATTAGTTTATAAATACCTAAAAGATCCATTCCTCCTCCTCCTCCACCACCACCACCACCCAATGCAGAGAGATTTGTACTGTTGTTTCTCAGACGAAGCTGTTGTGGTTATGCCACCACTTATGAACCTTGGTCTGATAACAGTCAGGTTTGTTTGGACGTTGTATCCAGTTTAAGCTGATACACTCTTTCTGAGGTGAAGCAAGCTGACTCTGGTGAATCATTTTCTCTGCTTTCAAACCTATTTATTCACTTTTGTGGACCTTGGCACGTAGCAAGAGTCCATCTGGAGCTCTCTTGGTGTATTTTGATTTGAATTAGTATTTTTACTGTTCTATTCTGTGATTGTACAGAACTGTGCTATTTTGATGAAAAGCTGCTTTGCAATATTTAAGTAAAATAAGAAAGCAACAATGCAAGGTCAAACTATCACATTTGTATCTTTGTTAATGGGTTGTAGGAACAAGATGCTGGATTAGAGGACCTTTATGGTGCCTTGAGACCTTACACAAATTCATACTTCAATCAGTAGCATGTAATTAGGCAACATCTGGGCAGGTGCTTCTGCACTTTCAGGACTTGTTATAATAACAACAACATTTATTTACATCACCCTTTCCACCAAAGGGCAGTACAGAGATACAGTTTAAATTTCAGAATACAAAATCCAGTCTAATGCTACAAAATATGGGTTACAAAATAAATAATAGCCTACCAATACTTCTTCTATTCCTAGAACAGACTACAAACAGCCCTTCCTTCCCAGAGGTTGCCTAATTGCATACTAGCTGTGGTGCACAAAATCAAGGTTAGGGTACCTTAACCAAACACGAAACCTGCCTGAAAGCGTCCAGGTGAGTATCTGCACTGTTTCTGGTCAGACATGACTGTGCTTGCACAGAGTGTCAGTGTTGCTGCAGTGAAGGTCCTGGTGAACACGCAGTTGCGCAGGATGCCAGAATCAAGATGGCGGCACCCAGCAGAAGATTGGATGGGCAACGAAACACAAGTAAGTCTACGATCGCATGCGGGCTAGTCCACATTGATCTCTTCTGCAACTTCCCCATCCAACAGACGAGAAAGCAAGTGCAGAAATACCCCTAGATTAAAATCCACAATTCTTCTGGAACTATATTGGGAATCCAGTTTATCACTATTATGCCCAAAATGTGAGGTACTGTCATGTCTCAGGCAGGTGAGGGCAGTGAGGCAAACACATGTGCACGCTTATGGCATTCCGTTGGGGGGGGGGGCTCAAGAGTAGTCAGCGTCAGGTCAGTCCAAAGTCAGGGTTCCAGAAGTTCAGCAAAAGTCACAGCAAAGTCAGGTCAGTCCATGTCGGGGTTCCAGAAGTATGGCAGAATCACAGCAGGGTCCAAGAGTCAGGATTACGGGCAAAGGCATGGATGGGAGTTGCACAAGTTTTTCTCTGCAACTCTGGCCCAGCATGTGCTGCTCAGTTAAGCAGGGGAGGCAGCACCATGCCCTTGCTGGCACAGCTGCACCAGCTGCTGCAATCTGCACCTCACCTGCTTCAGCTGTCGAAGCAGCAGAGGGGAGTGGTGCTCTTGGGGGCTGACTGATCTCTCATCCCCAGAGCTGTCTGTGTGCTCCCCCAAAACTGGCCTCTGACCCTCAATGTCCCTGCTACTGTGCCCCGGTTGCTGCCCAGACTGTTGGGCTCCCAAAACCGCATTCTCCTCCCCCAAGAAGACTGGACTGGCAGGGCAGGGCATGACAGATTGACAGTCACACTTTAGTTTATCAATTTGGAAGGCACTTTTATTATGCAGCTGGGAAAAAAGATAGTCCTTACCTCTAGCAGTGACTTTTCAAGACATATCTGGTGGCTCCTGTAGTCCTATCTTACTCTCCCATGAGAACTTGCCAAACAGGCCTAAAGGAAATGAGAGGAGGAAAGATAAAAGATGGAGTGTGCAAATACAGTTGTACCTCCGTACCCACTGATTCAGTAACCACAGTTTCAGTTAACCACAGTTACCTGATCAGCCCACTCCCAACCCCACAGCTGCCATAAGGGAAAAGCACCCAGAAGTGGAAGGTCTATTTTGCCCTCCAGAAGGCCTATTATGGCCTCCATAGAGCATTGGAATAGGCACATCACTCCCCAGAACCCATCCCAAAATGTAAGGGGGTGCGTGGGAGGCAGGAGGTGTCTGGTGGTGTCACATGCCTTTCCCAATGCTTTCTGGAGGCCGAAATAGGCCTTCTGGAGGCCAGAAAAGCCCTTCTGGTTCTAGGATTGCACGACTCCAGAATTGAAGGGCCTGTTCACAATTATCCAGTTTCAGGAAACTGTGGTAGAAACCAGAACGTATCCCCTGTGGATCCAGGGATCCAACTGTAATGAGAGAAGGTGGTTCTGGTAAGGCTACAAATACCAACTGTTAGGTGCTGCTACTTACATTAAAGCTACAACTACTCATACCCCCTACAACAGTGATGGCCAACCTATGACACGTGTGTCACAGGTGACATGCCAAGCCCTTTTGGGTGACACACCAGAGGCCTTTTCGCACAGGCCTTTCCGGTACGCGTGGAAGACAGCTCCGGACGAGGCATTCGCATTGCCCGAGCGGGGCTTGCGCCGCCTCGTGTCCGGAGCTGTCTTCCACGCGTTCCAGATGCAGAGCACTTTAAAGTGCTCTGCATCCGTTCCAACGCGTACGAGCCGCCCCGGCGCGTTCCGGGAGAGAAGTGTTCACACGCTTCTCTCCATGACAGCCGTCGGCACGCCCCCAGGGCCCGACTTGCCGGGCCGGCGATCGCGCCGGCACGGCGAAGCCGGTAGACGGGACCCACCGAATCGGGGTTCCCCTTTCCCATCTGCCTGGGTCAGTGACCCTGGCAGATGGGACAGGGGAACCCCGATTCGGTGCGTCCCGTCTGTCGCTTCCGACGGCCGCCGGGACGTGGCTCCTTCCCGGGTCTGGCAGCCCGAATCGGGCTGCCGAAGCTGGGGAGCCACCAGCATCGGCGTCCTGTCGCCCCATTCCGGGGTGGCAGGAGGCCGATGTTGGGCTGGCTGGGGGCGAGGAACGCCTTGGTCGACCGGAGCGCATCGCTCCGGTCCCCCAAGGGTCCCCCCCGCCCCCATTGCGGCCATCTGCGGGGCGCGAGCGCCCCGCAGATCAGCCGCCCACCTCCCCAGTCCCCAAAACCCCCACCCCCAACCACCCTCCGGCCCGGATCGGGCCGATCTTCGCGGTGAAGGTGCTTACAGCGAGGCACCTTCACCGCGAAGATGTTCCCCCCCCTCCCCCAGGGCCCGGGGATGGGACGCACGCAATGGATCACTTACCTCGTGGCCGTCCGCCGTCCGACTGAGGGGGGCATGCCAGGATCACGCAGCACGCAGCCCACCTAGGCCCCCTATTGGACAAGCAGTTCACGTGAACTGCTTGTCCAATAGGGGGGCTAGGGGGGCTGCGTCCTGCGCGCTCCCAGCATGCCCCCCTCAGTCGGACGGCGGACGGCCACGAGGTAAGTGATCCGTCGTGCGCGTCCCATCCCCGGGCCCTGGGGGAGGGGGGGGGGAACATCTTCGCGGTGAAGGTGCCTCGCTGTAAGCACCTTCACCGCGAAGATGGGCCCGATCCGGGCCGGAGGGTGGTTGGGGGTGGGGGTTTTGGGGACTGGGGAGGGCGGGGGACTCATCTGCGGGCTGGAGGCGCCTAGATCCAGGCGCCTGCAGCCCGTAGATGGGCGAGATCGGGCGCGGGGCAAGCCCTTGGAGATCAGAGCCAGGGGCTCTGATCTTCAAAGGGGTCCTGCCCCATAGGGGCCTTGCCCCGGGCCCCATGATGGGTGCCCGGGTGCCCGGGCATCTTCGTGCCAGGTCCCGCGGGCCCGATCCGGGCCCATAGAGCTGGCACGAAGAGCGGGGCGGGTGGCTTGACAGCGCTGCCCGCCCCTTGGGTGCTCTCACCCAATGGGCGGCAGCGCTGCCGGCCGAATCCCCGCCCCTGGCCGGCCTTTGCCGGGCCAAGACAGTTCCGGGCACTTTTACCGTTCACACACAGGCACGCCGGAACGCGTTCCGGCGCTCCTGTGTGTGAACGGTAAAAGCGCCCGGAACTGTCTTAAGCTGCCCGCCTGCACGCGTTCCAAACGGAACGCGTTGCAGTGCGAAAATCCCTCAGGTCACCCTGGCACCTGGGCGGGTAGTGCCTGCTTGTTCTTGAAGTGTACGAAATACAAACTTTCAATTGAAGATTTAGCAAATCTAAAGAATTATTTGTTTTTGCTTTTAATAAAATACATATGTCAGAAATACAACTTTTTTACCAGAGCTACAAATATCACAGTATTATGGATATTTCTAGAAGTGACACAGCACCCGAGTTAAGCTAGGTTTTCTTGCGAATTTTGACACACCGAGCTCAAAAGGCTCGCCATCACTGCCCTACAAGGTGTCTCTCAGCAATAACATGGCTTTTAGAAGGCACCCTGAAAAATCTTGTCCACAGATTAGCAGAAAGAAATAGCACAAAGAGCCACGTTGCTCCCATTTTTTCCTCTTTTCCCTCTTTCCTTCCCATTCCTCGGACCTGCTTCTTTCCCAACGATTGGCTGAATGCCTGCAAGTCCCATCCTCCACTGATCAGTGTAAGTCTAACTATACTCCTCCTCCCTTGTTCTTTCCTAAATTTGCTCTTTGCAGAAACAAAACACTTTTTTTTTGTTTCAAGACCATTTTTAAAATTTGTTTGTAGCTTTCTTATTCCCCCTTTTTTCTCCTTCCCTGCATTCTTTCCTCTTCTTCATCAACCCTTTCCCCTTCCTTTTCATTCATGTTTGCTGGTTGCCTGCTAATTCCTGCCCGCTCTACAGCACCACTTCCCGAAATTTGTTTTTCCAGTATCATTAATTAAGCCAGGTTTTAGAAACCAGACACTTATGATACCAATTACTTTTTCCCACACCTGCTCCTCCATCACGCCCTGGTAAGTGAGTCCTCAGAAAGAGGCGTCTGAGAACCAAACACATCATTCTGACGTGCATTATGTCCTCCAGGGTCTTTATTCTGTCCTGCAGAAAAGATGCTTTTCTAGCTCCTCAAGAAACATTTAGTGCTCGGTGCCTACAACTACATATTATGAAAGGAGTCTCTGGTCACCCCTGTGTCACCCATTTTTCTTTGTTCTTTAGTGGGATGAAAGTGGAGGTGTTAATAGAAGGCCTATTAGGTCTTTTAAATGTGTGTCCAAAAAGCATGCAGAAATGAGGACCTTCTGAGCAGAAGAAACAGCAGTGTTCTTAGGAGGGCCACTATTGCGCTGTTTCACAAAATTTCATCCAGCTCTGAATTCATAACCAAGCAATAGAACACCAGCTATTGTTATTGTTATTCGTAGTAGTAGTAGTAGCAGCAGCAGCAGCAGCAGCAGCAGCAGTAGTACTTCAAACTAAAATACAGACTCTTTCTTTTATTTATTTATTATTTATTTATTTGCATTTCTATCCTGCCCTATACTCGAGGGTCTCAGGGCAGGTTACAATATTATATTAATCTTAGACAGGTCCCTGTCCTCAGGCTTACAATCTAAAGAGACAAGAAACAAAAGGAAAATGGTGTGGGAGGGAATAGGGAACAGCAAAAAGCAAGCATTTGAGGTCTTCAGATCCAGTTCTTCAGTTGGGAGAGAAAGAGAAAAGGAAAAGGATGCTAAAGGTAAAACTGAAAAAAAGGAATGCAAATAGTTTTTTATTTTGTTTTTTGTTTTGTGGATCCAAATGGCGATAGATGACATTTATTCTTCCAATGATAAAATCTTAAGTGGAGTCTTTTAGCTCTCAACTAAATCTAATCAAGGCAGAATGGAGGGGGAAAGTAAACAAAAAGGCTTTGAGATTTACAAATATCACTTTGGAGCAACGAAACACCATACTTTACCCACCTGTAGTGGAAATCTAAGGCGGTGTGAGTAAAAAAAAGAAAAGAAACACCTCTGAGGAGGCTGTAAGAGGTTCCCAGAATCCCTCACTCTAAGCGCTGTGCTAAGCCATGGCAAAGCACAGATACTCCTGGACCTGATATGAAGTTAGGATGTGCATATTATTATTGGTATTCAGGCTGGAAAACGAGATTAGAGAAACATGAGGGCCACGCACTGTTTCTCTGAGGTGCCCCTTTTGTTATGCCTGAGTACAGCCTAAGTCACTTAATCCCAGTTTCTGGCCAAAACAACAGGAAGTAATAGAAATTCTGACAGTACAGACTTGAGCACACAGATAGGAAGAGTTATTGTGTCTTTAATGGCCAGAGTAGGTCAGGCAGTTGCAAGAGATAGATAGTGATCCTTCCTTCAGTTCTTTAGCTCAAGCAAGAATGTATTAGCTGCCTTGACAATGACTTTTCAGGACTGTAGGTACTCTTGCTTCAGGCCAAGTCAATAAATTAGAATATCTCAGACATCCAACATGATCAACATGATGAACTTGTAAATATCAATGAGTTTTATTGAACGAAGTGGAAAGGGATGTTAACTTATTCTGACTTTGTCCACTAAAGCTTTTGGTACACCGGTAGTCTATTTCTAATTCTAAAGTTTCTGCAGTGGTTTCACCAAAAGTCTGCTTCTAAGATGGAGAGCCATCTGATTGCATTGATCAAATGAAATATTATCTTGTGAACTGATGGATGTCTTTATTTTTAGAGTCTCAAGGTATAGAAGGAATTATATCCGTGTCAAGAGTTGCTCACCCTCAGCCGAAAGAGGAAATCTCAGGGATGATATTGGCATTTCCCAGGCTTCACAACTTGGGAGGTCCAGACCCTATATGCCAAGGTCCCCTTATGTTGAACAGATTAGGATTTCATGAGCAAAGTCCACATGGCATCTTTATTGGTGCCATGAGGCTGCCCAGAATGCATAGATTGCTGCACCTTTTTGTGCCCCAAGAAGACTCCAAGGGTACAAGGATCATATGCCCCCACTCCCTTGAGCAATCATTCTGCTGTAACGGGACCTTAGCGTGTTGTAGGGGCAAAGCAATTGGAAGAACTCTCAAGGTTCCTACCACTCAGTCTCCTCCACCACCACCTCCCGCTGCTGATGTACCTGAGATCATTGCTCTGCCGTTTGCTGTGTTCCTGAAAGCATTCCCAGGCAGAAACACTGAAATGCTGAAACCATTTTCATGGCCAGAACAGCAGCAGGCATGTGGAGAGCATGCTGCTGCATTTTGAAGAACACTATTGACCATGGAGCTCTTCCCAGTGCTTTTGCTGGGCAGAACTGCCATTGTGAGGATCATGCCAAATTTGAATAGCAACTGTGGAACTGTCTCAAATGATATTTGGACTGTGGCCACACCTTTACTTTAAACCTTCTTCAGTCCATTTGAATGGAGGGTGGAAGATCCAGAAATGAAACGGATAGAAAATGAAAAGGTGTGAGCGGTCAGACCTGCAGATGGACTGAAGAAGGTTTAAAGTGATGGTGCGACCACAGTTTTGGTCCCATGAGTAGTATTCCTGTCTCACCACTAAATTTAAACTCTTCCTCTATTCCTGACTAGGGGTGTGCACTAATGTGGTTTTTGGCATTCATATGAATAGACCCTTTTGGATGTGGTAAAATTCTATTTGAATTTGTACAAATTTGTACATATATCTGATACAAACAAATATGTATCAGATACAAACAAATACGTATCAGATACAAGTGAATACGTATCCGATATGAACAAATGCATATCCAATACAAACAAATGCGTATTTGATAGCAACGAAAATGTATCTGACACGTATCTAAGATATGTATCCGATAACATATCCTGTAACAAATCCACTCTGAAGGCGTCAAATCCACTTTTAATATGTTCTCAATCCATGTTGAATGCACTCTAGATCAGTTGCAGATGTGACTGGTGCAGCCACTTTCCCACCTCCCCAGTTTAATGAATGTCTGAACTATTCGTATGAATGTCTGGAAACATTTGTATTCATGTAAATGTCAATGTAAGAATATTGTAACATTCGATTTGTGTATGAATGTCTAAATTCGCCCGCATTCGTACAAATAACGAATGTTACAAATATTCATACACATGTCTACTCTTGACTGTACCTAGCTTATTTTTGCTATTTTGCACAGTTCAATACACACCAAAGACACCCAAAATATTTCAGGAATATTTAAATCCCCAATCCAAAAAGTGTCGTGAAGTTGAGTACTTTTTGGTCCATCAGGGTTAACCATTCTGTTAACGACATGAACACACTTTTAAACAGCTCCTTATGTTAAAGTGGCACTGACAACATCATCGATAACTTGCCATGCAGCATAAATAATCATGTCAACAGAGCTGAGCTCGGTTGGCTCGTGACCTGCCAAAAACATGAAAAATGCCCACTGTTGCAGAAAGACAAATTGCAAACATTGAGGAAAGATGTACTATTTTAATGCATTTTAACTTGGAATCTTAACTCCAGCTATGAAGTACACACAATGTTAGCGTCAGTGAATGCTCAGGAATGGTTGGACTGCCAACACACCACACGGATTGGCATAATCAGCTTTTTCTGCTAACCGAAGAGTTGAAGGATGGGAGTTTTACATCTGCTAGGCAGAAAGTAGAGATATGCATCATAGAAAAGAGGGTTGTTTCTGACAACAGTTATTTATCTACTGTCCCTTGGTGGTATCTGTCAGGCCTCGTCCTCTCAGCCCTTCCTTCTCTGATGGGTGTGATTCTCCCTTGCCTACTTACAGTCGCCCTGTACCTGCAGAACTTGTTGCAGACAATACATCTCTTCATCCTGCTACCTCGGCTCATGTTCTTTTGGATTTCTGATCCTTCAATTGATATCTGACACCGCAGACCCTCTGGCATCTTGGAACTTGGAATGTTTGACTACACTTTACTCTTGCTCCCTGAAAGAAGTTTGAACTTTGGCTGGTTGCTACTACAGCCAGCCCTGAGCATGCATGCATGCATGTGTTTGCTCTCCGAGACCTGGCTGGCTTGGGACATGACAGTTATCACCAGGTAGTATCTGCAACAATCATACTGTTTGTTCTCAATATTTCTTTAGCACCTTTGTTTCAATTCAATTTGTCCATTTAAACACAAGTAACAGGTTATTATTTGGCATCCCTTTTCTTAATCAGCCCTATTGATTCCGTGTATTAAAAAATGGTCACCTATCTAACCTTATACGCTTTAGCAAGCCCATCATTTTCAACTGTTCAGGCTAGTCTTTGAGGAATGCTGATATTTGGATATTAAGAGCCATGCTAGGTGCAGTTATGTTTTCATCTAGCTTGGTGCTGTGCAGCTGAACTCTGTTAACTGAGCAGATATTACAGGCTATCTAAACCAGATGGGAATGATAAGGAGATGCTTAATCGCTTTGCTCTTAAACACTTCAGATGAGACAAAGTCTACCCTACCCTACTGCTCACAGTAGAAGGAACTGAGCTGGGAGAAATGAACTTGTACTTTTTATATATCAAGTTTTAATATAAATCCTGGTTCCCATTCAATTGTTATTTTGAAATAATTACCATAAAGTTTACTCCCAATTATCTGTATTTGAGATAATTACTTAATTAACTGATCATCTTCTACAGAGCCAATTAGACCCCATCTTGCAGTTCTACTCTCAAATTAAAATAACACAGTTCCCTATCTGCTGCTCGGATGGGTTCTTGCCCTTCAGTCTGCAGCCGTGAGTCCTGTTCACACTGTGCCCAGAACACTGCGGTTCCATTCATTTAGTGGAAGCCATTTTACAGTTGAGTATGTTTAAGAAGCTTGCAGTCAAATGAGGAGAAGGAAACCCTGGGTGCTCCAAGCTACCAGGTTGCAGAGCTGAACTCAAAGGGTTTTGTTTTTTGACAGGGTAACAATACCCAATGCTGACTTAAATTACCCAATGCGGCTTCCCTCCCCATTATAGAAATTCTTTCCAGCAAGTGTTTTGCCAAAGAAATGATCAGAAGTCTCTGAATAAAAAGAGGCAAACGGCTGATTAATGAGCCGTGTTTGTTCCGTTGTGTGTGATCAAACAGGCCAGCTATAAAAGCCATTGATAAAAGTGTGCAAGGCACAGTGATATCCGCAGACGGTTATATTTGTCTGCTTAAAATTCAGTTGCTCTGAGTGCTGGAATAATTTGCTTGGCACTATCTAGCAGCAACAACGTATGGGGTGGGGAATAATACCAGTATGCGGAAATACAGTAGTGGAGTTTGCAATTTAAAATTATGGATAAAGAGTTCACTATACATTATATGAATTACAACATTCCTGCAGCTGAACTGTAAACAGTCCTACAAATGCTAATCTTTGGAACATTTAGAAGCAAACTTATCACACAAGTGCAGCAATGCCTGTGACTTTTTATGTGGATATATATAGCATATTAAAGTCCATAAACCACCGTACAGCAAGATACATCGACTGCAACCACATACACTTAAAAATTCTGCCCTAGAATCGAATATGCATAGATCTCCACTGTCATCAATACGAACAAGCTGAACTTGGGAACAAATCTTATTCACCAAAAAGAAACTTATGTTTGACAGATTTGTTGAAAAGAAGCTTTGCTGCACAGCTTCTGTTCAAGGTACTCATGGTGAACAAAATTGTTGTTCTTCTTTAAAACTGGGTAAAGCGACGTTCTGTGCATTAGATTCTAGAAACAATTGCCCCCACCTAGGAAAAGGAGTACTATAAGTGTATCATAATTTCACTTGTTTTCCCCAAAGGATCCTAGCAGGTGTAGTCCAGCAAGGTAGTTAGTAGCACTTGGAGACAAACAGGAGAAGGGTTGGTGGCATGAGCTTTCGTAGACATGTCTACTTCTTTGAATGCTAGGGGCCCAAATGGGCATGTCTACTTCTTCAGATGCTAGGAGGCCCAATGGGCACGTCTACTTCTTCAGGTGCTAGGGGGCCCAAAGGGCACATCTACTTCTTCAGATGCTAGGGGGCCCAATGGGCATGTCTACTTCTTTGGGTGCTAGCGGTCTCAACAGGCACGTCTACTTCTTCAGGTGCTAGGGGGCCCAATGGGCACATCTACTTCTTCAGATTCTAGGGGGCCCATTCTAGACGTGTCTAGAAAGCTCATGCCCCCAACCCTTCTCCTGTTAGTCTCCAAGTGCTACTAACTACTTTGCTGGACTTTTCAAATTAGACTAACACGGCTATTTCTCTGATATTGACCTAGTAGGTGTAGTTCATTAAGTAGCAGCTCACAATTTCCAAACATATTTTCTCTGACAAACAACTCTTAGCTTTTTCTATGTTACTTCTCCAATTTCTGTTGCACCTGAAATTGGAACACAACATCTACACTAGAGACCTTTCTGCACTTAGCTGATGAGGCTGCTGTGAATCAAGGCCAGTGAACTTCTGGTAAAGGTAGACCATGTGCACTTGTCATGAGGAAAACGTCCCCAAAGTGTCCATTATCGACCAGAAGTGTGCATGGTCTTCCTGTTCACCAGCCCATGCTGCTCCATCCAAAGCTGGAAATTCCTCACGGCCACAAGTGGCCGTTCTGTAACATGCTCAGATGCCATTGCAGAGGGGCATGTTTGAGCAGAGGGACATATGGCGGCTGATTACATCAGCACTCATGATAGAATGTGCAGCACCCACTACTTGGTTGCTAATCAAACACCCCTCTTGTGACTCAATGACCAGATGCCACTCCTGGGGATTGGTGGTCTGGTCATGTCAGAGGTCAGCAATCAACCACACTCACCAATGCCACTGTGCCTGCGTGGATGCCCTCTCCCACAGCCACCAACCGCAGTCAACCGGAAGAAGAGCAAATCGTCACTGGCCGCTTCAGGTCAATGTTGGTAAAGGTGTGGAGCATGATTTAGTGCTCCATGCCTAATCAACAATTAGTGAACTTCTGAGGAGGCAGGGCATGCTTAGAGGGTGTAACAGCCTACCCCATGTGTGGATCTTCTTCACCAGAAGTTTACTAACAGGTCAATTTAGCCACGACATACCTTGCATGAAAGGGAAATTAGTACTGAATGTTAATTTATCACATTATATTCTCACTTTATTTCCAGAAGGTAAAAAGTGTATTTAAAAAAAAAGGAGGTGTAAAAAAGTAGAACCTATAGGTGGAAATGTACAGTTACAGTGTCATGTGCACAGTGTACAAGTCTGCATGTACAATCAACTTCAAATCGAAATAGTCCCAGCCCTGGATACCATGTGTAAGTACACAGAAGGGTTTTGAGCAACATTCAGTGTCATTGGACAGTGTAGTTCAGTTTACATCTGGGGGAACATAAGTAATTTGGCCATGTTTGCTCATTCACTAATTCTTTTAGGACAGTTTTTTTAGTTCTCCGCATGGAGGAAGCTCTCTCATAATAGGTCTTAGGTCATTTTCCTAAGCTTCCTCTCCACAACCCTTTCTCCACCTTCCAAGGTTTCACTTCTGCTCAATCACAGGACCAAAATGGGGAACGCCTCTAACTTCAGCCATCTGAAATGGGACTCCAACATTTCCTGGACTTCTGGGCCAGCCTCAGTAAGGCAACATGGGTCCTATCTGCACGTAGGCTTGTGGTATGCAGTTAGGACAGCTGTATCAGAGCTGTCCTAGGGTGTTTTTCCACTGTCACTAGAAGTACCCATTAAGTACCCATTAATGGATACAAAAATGCCGTTAAGTACCCACTAATGAACTATCTGAAGAAGTAGATGTGTCTACGAAAGCTCATGCCACCAACCTTTCTCCTGTTAGTCTCCAAGTGCTACTAACTACCTTGCTGAATATTTGTATATGCCAATAATATTCAGTACTTTTCCTCTGCCTCAACTGCAAATATTCCTCATTCACTGTCTTTGCTCTGGGATCCATTTGTCTTATTCGTGTTTAATGTAATTGGCAGTGGTCAGCCAATATTTTTTTTTTAGTTTGAACAAAAGCTATTTGTTCCAATGGCAGAAAGGATATATGAGGATATGGATGGGGGAAGGGGGAGGGGGAGGGGAGGGGGCAAAGAAAAATTAAATGTTACAAGAAATGGTCATTACTAGGAGAAACAAAAGGGTACCAAATACTAGAAATGCTTGATTAGAGTAGCAGTACTTTTCATTAGTAACTTTCTTTTTTGTGATTAAGAACATAAGAGGTTCCCTGCTGGATCAGGTCATCACAACCCAACTCTGTACCGTCTCCATTTTTAGTGGAAGTGGGCACCTTTCAAAGTGATCATAAGGGCTGTTTAGCAGTGCAGTCATTCTGCATTCAGGGTGCATTCCCATACAAGATTAAATGCAAATTCAGTCCATTTTCGGGATCGTCCATTCCCATTTATTTTTTTATTCCTGGACTTGGTATGAGGACTTTCCTGCTAACATCTGCAGAAATTTAAGTCCTCAGAAAAACTGTTCTCATTCCCATTTTGGAGCCCAGCCCATTCCCCCCACCTTGGGGAATGCTACCAGACTATCCCTGGAGGAGATCAGCCTTTTGGACTGCCCCCCCCCAAATACTTCTGGCCAGTGCCTACCATGGATAGGTGGGATATCATGTCTGGGAAGGTCTTCCCCCTCCCCTTGCCATGCCTGCTTTGAACACAGTGCCGTTATGAGAGATGAAAGGAAAACTTAAAAAACACCAGCCTCCCTATGCCAGAGATACATTTGTAGCAAGGATTGCAGCACAGGGAAAACTCTTAAAAACACCAGCCTCCCTTTGCCAGAGATACATTTGTAGCAAGGATCGCAATGCAGGGAAAAACTTTTAAAAAACATCAGCCTCCCTTTGCCAGAGATACATTTGTAGCAAGGATCGCAATGCAGGGAAAAACTTTTAAAAAACATCAGCCTCCCTTTGCCAGAGATACATATGTAGCAAGGATCGCAGTGCAGGGTAAAACTTTTTAAAAGCACCAGCCTCCATTTACACAGGAAGGGAAACTGAAAGGGAGAGTAATTGCTTTGTGATTGCCCTGTGTCTGTTCTTTTGCTCAGCTGAATCTGAGTGGGGCAGGCTTACAGGGATTGGACAAGGGTGGAGATGAAAATATCCTGTTTCTCTGCGCTGGGGTTTTGTGGGTTGAGTGGGAACTGCAGTATTCAAATTCAGTCCGGGTTATCCTCAGGCAAATGGGGACAGCCAGAATGTGCACTCAGTACTGAATCTGGATTAAAATAGTCCAATCCGGATTTAAAAAGTCAAATGGGAATGTAGCTGCAGAAAATGAAACCTCCTTGCTCTACAGAGGGGGTGCATCCCTCATCTGTCTGAATTAAGCCATCTTCAGCAGACGTGGAAACACAGCCTAAGTGATGGCAACAATCATGTTGATTTTAAAAAATGAAATGCCAAAACTCAAACTTATCTTGCCTCATTCCTTCTGGTCTGTCTGATACAAATCTTGACAGCTGACCCACTTGGAGCTTCTGCCACAGTCTGTTGAGGTGTCTCAGGGCTTCCCACTCTCCATAGGACAACCTCCAAAGAGTTGCAACTACAGCCACAGACAAGTGCCATCTGGAGTAACCATGCATGAGTAACCGGCCCAAAGACAAGATACTCCACAGGTCCCCTGTGGAAGGCATCTGGTGAAAAGGAACAACCTACAGTTACCAAGACAACTTGGCTGATCTTCTTCAAGCAGGCAGATGGGAAGTGGGGATGGGTTAATGGGGGGAGTTATTGAGACTGGGCTTTTACTTTGGAAATACCACTAAAGATACCATCAGCTTTGAGCTTCCAGGCTTTGTAATTTCATAATGTATCCTTTGTATTTATAATGGCTTATTTTGCACTGTATATTTTTTTCCTGTTTGTTGTGAACTGCCTTGAGCAATGTTTTTTGGAAAGGTAGTATACAAGTAAAAAATGGAAAATGAAAATAGAAATGGAGTTCCTGTTGTGTGAGAATAGTGTGCCAGAAATGACAAGAGGGAACACACTAACAAAACATTATACTATTGTAAATAGGAAGCAGGATTTATTTCTGTGGAGGATTTTGACTATGGGTATTTTTCCACTGGCAGAAAGTACCCATTTTTGCACCCATTAAGGACCCATTTGGGTGTGAGCCGGATGACCCCATTTCCACCACGGCACCCATTTGGGACACATTTGTTTCCACCACCGCTGGGGAAATCCGGATCATATGGGTACATCTCAGCCTTTAATCCGGATTTTCTGTAGACATTAATGGGGTCTACAATGGGATCTTCAGCCAGAAAATCTGGATGAAAGGGAGCCTGTTTCCACATTAGTTTGGCAATGGGGTATAGAGGAGGCTAGGGGAGAGGGGGCACTTACTATGAGAAGGGATGATTTTGTTGAGAGGCTTTTAGAATAAAAAAGAGCCTTCTTTTTGAAGATACCGAGGACCAGACTTAACAAATAGGCTTAGCACTTGATAGTATACATATATTTCTGGATGCAATAAAGTTTGTCTGAAATGCATAATAATGACACTGTGAATTTAACAAGAAAATTATTTCCTACTGCCAATTTATCCAATTTATGAAGGCAGGTTTTTGTTTGTTTGTTCACAGATTACAATCAACATAGCGAAACAGTGCTACTAACATACATGCTATTTATAGGCTTAATGTGTAACTCACTTTCTAAGCAAAGCTTAGTACTGGGCTTCATGTAAACAATCTCCCTTTTTCCATGCACAAAGATCCAATCTTCAAAATCCAGATCTCTTGGAGATCTGGATCTTGAAGATACCTGAAGACCCCATTGTGGACACCTTTAATCAGGTACATGAGTCCAGATTTAAGGCCCTGAGGGACCTATTAAATCTGGATTTCCCCTGTCCTCATGGGGACAGGGCCTTGCAGATGGGGCCTTCAACAGGGTCCAGGTGGGGACAGTATTTTCCTGATTGGTACCAATCAGGTACTAATCATGTTTCTAATGGGGTCTTAGAAGGGTTCTAAGCCCTAGTGGAAAAAGGCCCTATGGCACAACCACATCTGATAGATACCGATTTGTGATAATCATCCATTCTCCTTTTTGAAACCTGCATTTCCATTTCCCCCTGAAATATCCTGATTTATCAGGATGTTTGATTGAGAGCAGCTATTCAACGCTAATCCTCATTTTCATAAATTGCGTTTTGAAACAAGATCCTTATGTTGGTTGTAACATTTGTGCTTCCAATTATTTCTTCCTGCTCTTCCATGGAACCCATTATAGCAGGCTGGTACACCTCCACATACTGGCCTCATTGTATGCAGTTCTGCCCACAATAGGGATGTGCACAAAATTATTTTTTGCATTTAATCAAATCGAATAGAATATCCAAACATTCAATTCGATTCGAATGTTTAGAATTTGAATGCAACAAAGTCTGATTCGAATCGAATACATTCAGATCTATTCATTTGCATGTTAGATTCGAATCTGAAGATACAAATGTTGACAATATTCGTATGTGTTATATGCATCTGTATGCATTTCATACACATCCCGTTTTATCCCATATGCATCCCGTTTTCGTCCCGTACTATCAGCGCAAATGCATACATATATGTATGAGATTCCTAAAGATTCATATGTAATACATACATATCTGTACCTTTGAATGTTTCAAATCATTCGAACAAATGGTTCAGAACATTCAAAATTAGTTCGAATGTTTAAATTCAAATGTGAAGACATTCTATTTGAATTCAAACCTTCACATTTGATTGAATTCGATTGAATTTCAAATATTTAGAACATTTGTGCACATCCCTAGCTCAAAAGCTATTTATCCCACCTTCTCAAAGGAAGACATGCCACCATGCATCAAAGAAACACCCTTTGGTTGTGCTGCATGGCCCAGGTTCCTCTGTGCAAATGTAGCCACATGTATCTAATATTTATTTTTACTGCTTTTATACATAGTTGTGCAATGTAGCCTGAAGACATTAGGCTTTCCCCACTCTTTGTTCTGCAGCAATTGATATTCAGGCATGGTGTATGCACACAGCAGAATGAAGTTATAGGCCACATCTCCATTATGTGGCCAAGGTACTTTAATTCAGGCCTTCATAGCAGGCAGTCTCTGTTATTCCCTTAGGAAAAGCACCAGTGGAAGTAAGTGGAAATAAAGGGCCAGTATAGCAATGTAACTTAATAATACCATAGCAAGGAAACCCAGTCTACCAATGTTAGTCTACAATTTTCAGAAGCCAAGTTGTGTTACTGTTACTTTCTGATAGCTCATTAAGCAAGGGTGGTTGTATTTTGCCACCAGTGAAGCAAAACTGCAGTATGAAGAATGGCTGTATATAATTAAGACTTACAGTCATGGGCTACACATATTATTCCTGAAGTCCTTTGAGCCAAGAAAAAGGCATGTTCACTTCAATAATTGTTAGCCCACTCCAACTCATCTTTTTCCAGCATACATGCTACATATATTTGCCTGCACTTGTTTCAAGTGGCAAATTCCATTCTCCAGCCCCGAGGAATAAGAAGCAGTAATGCATCCCTTTGTATCACTCACCAGCTTTTTTTGGGTGAGGAATATTTTGTTGTTTTCTTTGTCTTTTGCTTTCCTCTAACATCAACCTACCAAAATGCATTTGAGCAACGTATCAAACCCTTCAGCCTTCCTTAGGTGTAAGAATACTTTCCAACTGAACTGTATCCCCTTTTTAGAAAATGTATTTGTATGAATTCATAGAATCATAGAATCATAGAATCATAGAATGGTAGAGTTGGAGGGGACCTCCTGGGTCATCGAGTCCAACCCCCTGCTCAAGGCAGGATCTCCTAAACCATCTCAGACAGATGGCCGTCCATAGAATTCATATGAATATCCAATGCAAACGAATAATTATCCTCACAACCATATACATATCCCGTAACATATCGCTTCTGAAAGCACACAATCCTACCTGAATCCACTTTTCATCCATTCTTGATCCATGTTGAATGCAATCTGGGTCCGTTGTAGATGTGTCTGGTGCAGCCACTTTCCCATCTCACCAGTAGAATGAATATCCAAATTATCTGTACGAATGTCCCGAACATTCATATTCATATGAAAGCCAATGCTCGAATCTCCTAACATTTATTCGTGTATGATTGTCCAAATTCCTACTAATTCGTACGAATAACGAATGCTATGAATATTCATACACATCCTTGCTTCTCAGCCTTTCAGGCCTTGTGGCTGTGGAGCAAAAGGTTACTTAATATTCCAGGTGGAAAAGGGGAAAGATAAGTCATTTCAGCTCTCACTGTGCGACCAGTGTAAGGACAGGAGTATTTTGCTAGAGATTGCCAATAGAGGGCACTGTTTCCAACTGTGAAGCATATTGCTGGAGATTACCAGCAGAGGGCAGTTTTTCCAACTTAGGAGAAGCAGCAACATGAAGTTCTCCCCCCACCCCCCGGGTTGGGGTCTTTCTTGGCATCCTTTTGTTGGCCAACTAAATGCAACCAGAAAGCCAAAGAATCACAGCTGAGTGAAATATTCCTATTGCACATTAATGTATAGTTATCTATCTTCCAAGTGTCTGTAGAAGAAGCAGATATTAAGGTTCATTAGTAGTAGCAGCAAATTAAAGCTTGTACATAGTTGAAGAATTCTTATCGACAAACTTACAGCAGAGAATTGTTCAGCATCAAGAACAAATCATTGGGGGACTGGACAAATGATATTTACTCTCTTTTAATTACCCAGCAAGATTAGTGTTTGGGGTCTGACTAAGTAGGTCACAAATGCAGCAATGAAAATTAATTGTGTTAGAGCATGGTAGTGATTTATACATTTCTGAGAACATAATTTTGTATCTGTGAATTAAAACTCCAGCTTCCTAAAGATATTCATTTTTTGAAGATATATTACCATCATAAAGGGAATACTTCTTTGTGTGTAAAGCACACACACTCACCCAGGCAACATCACTGTAATATTTTAACAAAATTTGCAGCATATATATCTAATATTTATTTCTTGTCATTCCATCTTTACTCCTTAACATATGTCTTCATTCACACATGCACACGTAACATCCATCTTAAATACTCATGTACTGTACATATCTTAAGCTGAGCTCAGGAGCTCAGGAAGACAATGTGTGGCCCTCATATTCCGAGTCCTTCTTTAATCCATTTTTTCCCCTCACAGAACATGCAGAAGAGGAGAGCAACAGACTGATGTCTGAACAGTCACCCAAAGCCTTCCCTGAGGTAACTCAGGGACACTTTTCTTTTGCTGTATCTGATCACAGCCTTAAGTACCCCGAAGTCTCCCCCCCCCGATAATGCCTCTGTTTTCTGAAAGTTGTCTCTCCTGAGTCAGTGCCATAGTTAGCTTCTTCTTTTTTTTTAGTGCTTTATTCTCAGTTTATGGGTACATCAAGGCTTCTTGGTGAGCTAGTTTGCATTAGTGGTTAGGGAGCTGGACTCTTATCTGGGAAAACTGGGTTCAATTCCACCCTCCCTCAGATGGGTGACCTTGGGCTAGTCACAGCTCTCTTCTGAGCTCTCATAGCCCCACCTACCTCACAAAGTGTTCTGTTGTGGGTAGAACAGAAAGCTTTGTCAGCCACTTTAAGTCCCCTTAAATGGGTGAGAAAAGTGGGGTAGAAAAGCCAACTCTTCTTCTTCTTCTTCTTCTTCTTCTTCTTCTTCTTCTTCTTCTTCTTCTTCTTCTTCTTCTTCTTCTTCTTAATACTGTGCATTGGAATGTGCAGCCAAGATTGAGCTGTCACACCCGGCAGTGGATACTTTGTAGTGGCTCGCATTATAGCAACGCTACTGCAACACACTATTTAGAAAATTGAAAGTTTCCTGCCAGTCTGGATAGGATGGTGAGAACAACCAACAGGAGCTGGGAGGGCAGATCAACTCTCATTGGTTGCCCCATCCAATGTGACGCATGCCCCAATGCAAACTCTTGCAGCTTCTGAGGAGGAAGCTATGGGAGGCCTCTGTATGTCCAAATGGCGGAACGTTGCTTTGCAGTTGGTAAGTTGTGAATTTTCCTCCAACTGCCGCATGGCCATTCGCTCTTTTTCCCTGCGGTCAGTGGGGGAGGGAGGCAGCACTCACGTGGGTGCAGTGGTGTTGGCACCCATGATCGATCTCTGATCTCTGGCATAACCAGACCACCCATCCTTGGGAGTGTCATCCGGTCATACAATCATGAGAGGGGTGTTTGATCACAGGAGCTGATGTGATCAGCCACAATATGTCCCTCTGCTTGAACACACCCCTCTGCAACTGCATTCTAGCATGTCACAGAACAACCAATTGCAATAGCAAGGAGGTGAAATTTCCAGCTTTCAACACAGCGGCACAGGGTGGTAAATGGGAGGACTATTCCCACTTTGGGGGAGCTTTCCTCATCACAACTGCAAATGGTCCATCTTTACCAGAAGTTTACCAGCCCTAGTTCACGGCAGCCTAACCAACTAAGTGCAGAAAGACCCCTTTTCAGAGTTCAAGTTGCAATAATCAACATCTTTCAAAATTTGAATAAAGTCTTATCCATAGCACAGAGTAACTCATTTTGCTGAAAGTGAATCTTAGTACAAGGTAACTGAGTATATATTTCACACATCCCTTGCTGGGATCCAAGCAAAGCTGTTATCTCTTCTTGCTAGGGATGTGCACGTTTTTTTTTTCATTCAATTTGACTCAAATCAAATGTCAAAACATTCATTTCAATTCGAATGTTTAAAATCCGAATGCAACAAAATCCAATTCGAATTGAATATATTTGAATCTGTTAGCTCAAATGTTAGATTTGAATCTGAAGATACGAATGTCGACAACATTCATATTTGAAGATACGGATATCGACAACATTTGTATGTGTCATACATATCTATTATTATTATTATTAATTTTTAAAGCACTGTACATTTACTCAGCGCTGTACAAAATAAAATAACCAAGGAATTAAAAAGTAAAAAAGAGTAAAAACCTGCCAGTGGTGTACAATCTAAGAGGGAATAATAGCAAAACTATAACAGAGACAATTAAAACAGGCAGTCTCTCTTGGATAGGGAGAGTAAGGTCACATAGAGCCTGGGAATGCTTCCCTGAACAAGGTTGTCTTCAGATCAGATTTAAAAGAAGAGAGTGAGGTAATAGCATGCAAATGAGGGGGAAGGCAGTTCCAGAGATAGGGGGAGACAAGAGAAAAGAGACGAATCTGAGATGGGGCAGTGGAAATTCTAGGCTGAGCCAAAGACCTTGGTTACTAGAATGCAGGGGACAGGAGGGAGTATAGAGAGAAAGGAGAGCAGAAAGATAAGGAGGAGTGAGCTCGTGGAGTGCCTTAAAAGTTAGCAGCAGCAGCTTATACCTGATACGGAGAGGGAAAGGAAGCCAATGAAGGGATGATAATAGAGGAGAGACATGGTTGAAGCAACGAGCAAGCATAATGATGCGAGCAGTTGAATGTTGGATAGAAATTAACGGAGATATGTAGAAGATGCATACAGATATGTATGTGTACATTCATATCTATACATTCATATCTGTACATTTGAATGTTTTGAATAATTCAAATGAATGTTTTGGATCATTCGAAATTCATTCAAATGTTTAAATTCAAATTGTAGATATTCTATTTGAGTTCGAATGTCTATATTCGATTGGATTCAATTGAATTTTGAATGTTTAGAACATTTGTGCACATCCCTACTTCTTGCCAGAGAAAACTTTTCCAGCCTAGAAACCAACCTTGGGAAGATTCCCACCTCTAACTTCATTTTCCCTCACATCCTTTCCTCTTCATCTCTTCTGTATGTCTCTAATTCTAAAAGATATATAGGGTACAGGTTTGCAATATATGTTTGGCTACATAATTAGTTCTAAAAGTATTCAAGTTGTACATTACATGACATTATAGTACCATGTATTTAATAAATTCCCAAGTAATATGGCAGTCATACAAAGCCTGATATATAGAGCACATAACAATAACATGCTAAAGGCTATTGCTGGAAAACCCAGCATTGGTCATGGGTTTTCCAACAACAGCACTTTTTAAAGTCTGCCTGCTTACTTCTTGAAACAGGCATTTATGTGTATGTGAGGGTGACAGCAAACAGAACTGGGCATTCTGGATGTGCCCAGGTGTGCATTTAACTGGTTTTGCAAGAGATAATGACAGGGAATCAAAGATGTTTATAGAATAGCCTAAAGTAAAATATCAGTCAAACAGCCCAATAATACGTGTGCATATATCAAGAACACAAAATATGAGGAATAAATGCATTCTACCCAACGATATTCTCTTCCCTAGCAATGTTCTTGAAGGATAAATTTACACAGTAGGGGTGTTCTATACAGCACAGTCTGACAGAAGAACCGTGAATGTTCAAAATTAAATCCACAATAAGAAGTAAGTGGAACAATCTATAAAAATTGTAAATAAAAGATTATAACGTACATGCTCACAAGGTGTGCCAAAATAGCTAGTACTGAAGCAACAAAAGACTCCTGTTCCTACTGTTTTGTTCTATTGTTGCCTGGCAGATGCATGATTAAGCCAATGCTCCTGTACCACTCCCTCAACTCCAGGGCACTCAAGGGGAAACAGAAGGACCATCTGCCAGTGTTTTTGCATGCCAGCCACATGGTTTAGATGACCTGCTCAGCTTTCTTCAACTGGTTTAGGAACTGCTTCCTTCTTGAACCTAAGCAGTACTGTTTCCCATGGCAAAGAATTTGGGGGCTGTATTTGTACGTTACCTCTAATAGATTGGATGAGAATGGGGAGCTCAGGTCTAGAATAAGCTGAGATGGGTTGCTTCTGGCACAGATCAAGGCCACCCATGTTGGGAGAGCCTGTTCTATGCCAGCTTTGGAGCTGGTTGAAGTGCCTTGAAAAGTTCCCCGTTGTTTAGAGGTCCTGTGACGCCCATTTAGATAGTGAACCTTCTCACACCACTGAAATGGGTCCTCCAGGGTATACTGGACCAAAGAGGCAGGTTGTTCACCTGCACCCATGACCCTAGTACTAGTAGACCACACCAGGACAACTTTTTTTTGTGCCCTGGAACAATTTTGCACTTCCCTTCCCATCCTCTGGATGGGAAAAGAATGTGATCCCCCAGCATTAACTAGCACTCGTTATTGCGAGTACTAGGTAACTACAGCTCTTGCCCTGCACAATCAATCACTCAATAATGATGGAACCTGAGGCCAGTCCTCTTCACGGCAGCACCGTTTTGGTTGCAGTGCCCTCCTTGATGATGCTGATGCTCTGTGCATGCAAAGTTGTGTCTATGGTTGTGTCAGGTGCCAGTGTGCTTGCATTGGAAGAGGTACAGATTCTCGCTGCCAGAAACTTATAGTATGTCCCTGGATAAGGTTAGTAAAGGTGTGCAGCATGATTTTAGCTGTCCATGGCTAAAATCATAGAGGACCATAGAGTAGGGATGTGCACGAATATTCAAAGACATTTGAAATTTAATCAAATTTGTTCGAATTTGGACCTTTGAATTTGAATTGAATGTCTATAAATTCACATTTAAACATTTGTAAGAATTTTGAATTTTTGCATCTATTTATTTTAATTATTCGGACATTCATATGTGTATGGGTATGTACATGATCTATACACATGTACAGATCCGTATGGGATGAAAACGGATTGCATATGGCATAAATATGGGATGCATACGGACATGTACGGATGCATACGGGATCCGTCTCGACACGTATGGGCACATACAAACGTTGTCGACGTTCATAAGTGCAAATTCAAATAGAAAATTGTTTTAATATATTTGCTTTTAAATGTCGTTACCTGCCCTGAGGCCTTCGGGTATAGGGCAGGATAGATAGATACAGTGGTACCTCGACATACGAGTGCCCCAACTTACGAATTTTTCGAGATACGAGCCGCAGAGTAAGGGATATTTTGCTTTGACTTAAGAGCAAAATTTGAGATACGAGAAGGCAGCGGTGCGAGGCGAGGGAAGGCTAAGGCGGGGCGACAGCTGTGACGCGCCGAGAGAAAAAGAAGGCAGCGGCGCGAGGCGAGGCGAGGGAAGGCTAAGGCGGGGCAACAGCTGTGACGCGCCGAGAGAAAAAGAAGGCGGCGGCGTGAGGCGAGGGAAGGCTAAGGCGGGGCGACAGCTGTGACGCGCCGAGGGAAAAAGAAGGCGGCGGTGCGAGGCGAGGGAAAAAGAAGGCAGCGGCGCGAGGCGAGGGAAGGCTAAGGCGGGGCGACAGCTGTGACGTGCCGAGGGAAAAAGAAGGCGGCGGTGCGAGGCGAGGGAAAAAGAAGGCGGCGGCGCGAGGCGAGGGAAGGCTAAGGCAGGGCGACAGCTGTGATGCGCCGAGAGAAAAAGAAGGCGGCGGTGCGAGGGAGAGGGAGGGAGGGAGGGGGTGAGGAAGTGAGCGCCAAGGGCAGGCTCAATTTTGGCAGCCTCCGAGGCCTGGCAGCTGCTCCTGTAATCCAAACATAGCAGCTCCAGAAAGACGTAGGGCAAAACATGGAGCTGTTAATGGCTGCTGGCCGCTTTCAGGGACAGAAATTTGGGTGTGGAGCTGGAAGGTGAGGTGGTTTTTTGGGACCCGGAACGGATTAATGGAATTCCATTAATTAATTGCTTTGAGATACGAGTGATTTGACATACAAGCAAGGTTACAGAACGAATTAAACTCGTATCTCAAGGTACCACTTTAGATAGATAGATAGATAGATAGATAGATAGATAGATAGATAGATAGATAGATAGATAGATAGATAGATAGATAGATAGATAGATAGATAGATAGATAGATAAAGCCCCCAGTTAGTGAATATTTAAAGTCTACATTTGCAGTGAGTGGTATTCAGTTAAGGAAATAGCAAGAATAGAGTGAGCATATTAGCATTAGACATGTTGATTTTAATAAATGTATATCCGTGCATTAGAATTAAAGCACATGGCTATAGTTTTTCTGCCACCTTTCTCTATGCCTACATGCATGTAATCCCTTTTTTTCCACAGGGCTCCAAAGTCCATTACTTTGCAATGTTCTCACTCCCAGACCCTTCTCGCAACAATGCTGGCGCAACACAATGTACTCTGCCAATGTCAGCAAAGCCTTCCCCACCACATGCTGTATAATCCAAGGGCTCTCATTCCCTCTGCCTCCTGAAGCAGCCAGCTCATAATCACATGGCTGTAAGGAAATACAGATCTCAGGACTTTTCTTTTTTGCTGTATCCATTTATTTCAGATATTATATCAATGCTCTTTGCACAGCTATAATTAAGACTGTATCAGCACTTCTTAGAAGGCAATGACTTAAGCGTAGCTTCATTTCATACTTGACAGACAATGATCTGTTATGGATCCTTTAAAGGGCTTGCAGGTTTTTAGGGTCAGGCTTTAAGGTTTCCAGATCAATCACATTAAAATGACACCTATGAGTCCTCTGTGGCCACACCTGGATGGGAGATAAATAGCACGTGGCTATGTTAGGATTGCCATATGAATGTGATATCAATGTAAAAACCCACTATATCCTATTTTGGGAAAAACCTGACCCTGATCACAGGTTTTCTCAAATTAGCACTATATCCTACCAGGCTGGGTGCTGCCACTGGAAGTATATAAAATTATGCATGGTATAGAAAAGGTGGATAGAGAAAATTTCTTTTCTCTATCACACAATACTAGAACCAGGGGGCACTCTATGTAGCTGATGGGTAGGAGAGTCAGGTCTGACAGGGGGAAGTATTTCTTCACCCAGAGGGTCATTGGCTTATGGAATGTGCTGCCGGAAGAGGTGGTGACAGCTCCTAGTCTAGATGGCTTTAAGGAAGGGTTAGACAAATTTATGGACGACAGATTTATCAATGGCTACTAGAATGAATGCCTAGGTGCATCTTTCAGGCTGGGTGGGGGAACGGGGCACTTCTAAGGCCATTTGCTGGGATTCTAGAGCAGGAATAGGTTTGTCCTTGTCTCTACTTAGGATACCCATGAGCATTTGGTGGGCCACTGTGTGCGACAGGATGCTGTACTAGATGGGCTGTGGCCTGATCCAGAAGGGCTTCTCTTATGTTCTTATGTTCTTCCATCTTTAATGGATCATCACACTTGTTGTGATGGCTCAACCCCACCCACTCCCTCGTGAACTCGTATCGGCAAATAACGCAGTCGAGGACGCGGCCGTCAAGCCGTACAGCCCCACTGCCTGCCCAAAGGGTTTGTGTAGCTTTGTGAACTGGATTATTACCCCCACCCCGCCTTGCACAGGTGTCTGGTTTCAAAGGCTAACAGCCAAGCCCCCTTCCTGAAGCAGCACTATAAACACCAGTGTAATCCAACACTAACTATTATTTACAAGCAGATAGATAGATAAATAAATAAATAAGGATAAGTAAGGATAAAGGTAGCTCAATAGTCCTTAAGTAGTCAGAAGGAACAAGGTCTTAAAAGTAAAACAAAGCTCAGCTCTTCAGAGCCAGTCCACTGAAAGCAAAATAAATAACACAAGCCTCCAGTTCCTGAAGGAATCTTTCAGATGTTACGTGTGAAAGTCCTTCCTAAAATAAAGAATAAATCCAGGCAGTACAATCCTGACTGCAAACTAAGGGTGAATCCCCATAGCAAGCTTATTTCAAATTCAAAATGTTTCCAATCCTGGCAGACCCCACGGGCGAATCCCCACAGCAAGCTTATTTCAAATTCAAAACATTTTCAATCCTGGCAGACCCCACGTCAGTTTGGCTTAACATGGTTTCTGCGTGTTAAATCGCCCCAAAGCATTGTAAATGTTAATCCTCATTTCAACAGGTCTCACTCCGGATCCTGCACTTGATATGTGTTACATTTTTTACTGTGGGAACCCTACCATTTTAAGGGATGAGAATCCATGTTTAGGGTTTCCCTCTCCCAATAGCTTGCTTCCAAAGACATTGATTTCAGTGTAAAAATCCACCCTTAACAGCAGCGCTACACTGTAGCGATGGAACCACTTCACACCTGATTAACAATGTTGCAATTTTGCACAATTCTAAAAGTTCTGACCTTTAGAAAGGGAAAGGAAGGGAGGGAAGCAGCTGAGGTTCTGTGTGAATGTTTAAAGCAAAGGGGCTTTAGTTGCCACTGCTGCTGTGTGCCCTGAGCAATGGGGAGAGGAGGGGAAAGAATCGCTGGCTGGCTACCCACTGCCATTTTTCCTCCATCCATGTTAGCGACAGCCACCCAGCCACCCAGCTAGGCTCCGCGAAGGGGTCCCTTATGGGTGGTGTGTCCGTGCCAGGAGGAAGAGGGCAGGGCAGCCCCGAAAAGCGGCTTTTAAAAAGTACCACTTGTCACATACGCCACATACGATCCTCAGAATCCGGATCGAACGTGATTAAGTTAAAAGTAATGGGAACAGGCAAATTTGCGTTTGCATTCGGTTCTATTATTTTGGTTTAGGGAAAGCGAAATAAGCTTGTAATGGGGATGCGACCTAAGAGTCTAGCTTGCTTAACCCAGAGCCAAGCAGCCCCTGCAGTGTTCCTGTGTCTTCCCAGGTACACCCCAAGATCTACACTAAAGAAAGGCATGAACTCCCCTTCTAACCCTTGCCCCACAAGCAGTAAGCATGCAGCTTAGAAGCCTGAAGAGTTCAGCAAACTCCCCACGCTCAACCCCCTGCAAAATCTGCCAGGCGAGAGATGTTGCAAGCCCCAGACTGCTGGCTTAAATATAGCAAGATCCTGGCGCTGTGATTGGCTGGATTTTGGCACTTTCTGAGGGAACTCCTCCCTCCTGTCACTCAAGCTTGCAAAGTTCCCGGGAAATATTCCTGCGCTTTGCAGCTTGCAAACATGAATCTGTCACACTTGTGCAGATCCATGCAGGCAGGGTGGTGGCGATCACGGAGTTCCTTGTATTTTGGGCTGTCAAAATTCCCAGATGCGTGTGTCACTATATCACACAATGATGGCACTAGCCCTGCACTGTTAGGCAACAAGTGATTATTCCAGAGAAAATTTATTCCAGAATATTGCTGGTGTAGTCCAGTTTTCAAGTGTGGTGGAGGCAACCTGTGAGACAGAAGGCTACTGTTACATACTCTTCCATTGTGTTCACAGGATTCTTATTTTAGTACTATGGCAGAGAAATTATGATTTTGTGGATTAGTTCTCCTCAATCACCCACGTGTTAATCTTCTATGTGTGAGGGACTAATGGAGTAAAAAAGAGCCTAGGGCTGCTTCCGCACAGGGGCTAATTAATCCGGGTCTAAGAGATGTGGATCTACCCCTCGCCCCGTGCCTCCGCACACGTGGCGTGGGTCCAGATTGGAGGCGGGTGCTGTGTGTTGCCCTTACTAGACGGCGCGCCTGCGCAGAATGCCTCCTGAGGACAAGGGCTGCCAGTAGCAGCCCCAGCCACTCATGAGGTGCGCAGGACGCAGGCGTGCTGCATCCTGGGCACCGACCCTCAGAAACCGGCCGACGCTGACAAGGTAAGGAGGGGATTCGCCGCGCTCCCCCCAGGGTGGGCTAGGGTGGGCTTTAGGGAAGCTCGCCCTGGCTCCAGAAGCGGTGATCCGCCACTTCAGGGGTGAGGGCAAGCTGCGGCAGCGAGGTCCTCCGGCTCGCCTTGTTTGGCTCCGGGGAGCCAGTCATGGTGGGCCGGGGGAGGGCCCTGGCTAGGCACACTTGCGCCGTGCGGATGCATCCAAAGTGGATGCGTTTTCATGGCACTAGACCACTTGAAATGTGGTGTGTTATTAACACCCATTAGGCACACTTTAGTCATGGATAGGTGCGGACGCACCTACCGGAAGTGTGTCTAATAGACCCCGCAAATGCGGACGCGCCGCCGAAAACCGGTTTGAAAACGGCGTTGCTGTGCGGACACACCTCGCCAGAAGTGTGTCATACAGCAACGTGTGTGTGGTCGCGTGCTTCCAAAAGTGTGCCTAATGGGTGTTAAAGGGTCTCTGCGGAAGCACCCTAGCAGGACTAACTCCACCTTTTAGTCACTCTGGGCCAAAGACTGGGGAAGTGCATTATTGCATCCATGGTAGATTCTGCAGTGGATAGTCCTATCCCAGAACAACATGACTGCCTGTCCATCCCAGCCTTGTTCCAAAGCCAGATGACAACATCTCCATAGCCTTGAAGTTGCAAGCCTGAAAAATTTGTCCCGGGTCCAAGAACTGGGCCATCTTCCAATGCACAGGAAAATGTCACCAGGCTCCAGAACAGGACCTGGACCACTCTTACTCTTGCTTGCTCTCTCCACAGTGGTATCAGAAATAGGGAACAAACTGGGTCACATGGAAGACTGCCGTTTTAAGGTGGTTTCCCACTGGAGTGCTCATGGGAGTGCTTTCTGTGCTTTGGAATGTGGTATCCTGCTGGAAAGGCTTCAGAGATTGGGTTTGGTGGCACAATTTCAGAATGGTTCCCATCCTATCTCTCTGCTAGGTCCCAGAAAGTATCAATGGGAGCCTTTAGTTCTATACCCTTGGAATTTTCTTGTAGGGACCCCCAGGGGTCAGTCTAGTCTACTATGCTATAACCCCTATATGAAACTGCTGGGAGAGGTCATCAGGTGTTTAGGTGTGAGATGCCATCGATATGCTGATGACACCCAATTCTATCTCTCCAGTCCTTCTCAATCAGGGGAGGCAGTTCAGGTGCTCAGTCAGTGCCTGGAGGGCTGTGTGTGAACCAATAAATTGAACCTGAATCCAGATAAAATGGAAGTACTATGTGTCAAGGGGTCCCAGTTCCACAGAGTTGAGGCACCTACGTTTGGATAGGATTGTTTAGCTCCAGAAAGGACAGGTGTGTGACCTAGGTGTGCTCCTGGTTTTGGTGCTGTCATTTGAGGCCCATTTGGCAGCAATGGCCAGGAATGCTTACCTCCATCACTGACTGGTTTGCCAGCTTTCGCCTTTACTGGTTAGGGATAACTCAGCCAAAGTGCTCTATGATCTGGTAGCCCCTAGGTTGGACTATTGTAATGTGCTGTACATGGGGCTCCCATTGAAAATGGTCCCAGAAGCTGGAACTAGTACAGAATGCAGCAGCTTGACAACTGATGGGAATTTCTGGTTGGCTGCACATCACACTAAACCAGATTTGCACTGCTTGCCTCTTCACTACTAATGTTAATATATAAAGTTCGTTCTTCCATACAGACCTGCCTGGGTACTGAGATCTCAAGGGAAGGTCCCATTTGCTTGGGTATGTCAGTGTTCTGCAGCTCTCCTTTACTGTCCTGGGCTTTTGCAGACCCTATAATCTTCATTTGAGACCTTCCTCTCTGTCTCTCTTCCAACTGAAGTATGAGGAAATTTGAAAAAAAAAAAAAGCCCCTCAAATGTGAAATGTTCTCTTAGTGAGGTTCATCTAACATCGGTTTGACCAAAAGATCTACCTTCCTCCGAAGGGTCTTGGGAGACAAGTAATTCCTTCCTTCCTTCCTTCCTTCCTTCCTTCCTTCCTTCCTTCCTTCCTTCCTTCCTTCCTTCCTTCCTTCCTTCCTTCCTTCCTTCCTTCCTTCCTTCCTTCCTTCCGGGAGTTGCTCTAAATATGTAGATTCTATTTGTTGGAATCTTGTACTCGCTTTATTTTGATCTGTTAATTTAATTTGTGATTTAAGTTTATGTTGGGCATCATCATTAATGTACAGTATACTAATTACATTACAATTCTTTTTTTTTTTAATTTTCTTTTTTGTGAATTGCTTTGGGACATTTTATGGAAATGATGCAGAAAATTTTAAAAATGCATAGTGCCCCCCATGTCATTAACTTGATATTTTAAAATATAAATTTAAGTAACTATGAACTGCAGTAGAGGATGGAAAATTATCTAGAAAATTAACCTGTCATTTGATACACACATATGTGGAGGTAAGTCCTCCTGGAATAGCTGGATCACCAAATAAATGTACATAAGATTATTCTAATCATCACAAATATATATTTTTAAACGAAATAATAGTCCCTAAGTGTATAATCCTAAATTGGCTAAGAAACAGGTATTATCCTTTTCTCTCTCAGGTACACTTGGTCCAGGCTGTGACCCAAATTAAAAATAAATTTAAAATGTCTCTACTTTTGGGAAACAGAGCAAAACAAAGGGAAATTTCTTTAAAAGAGTGACCACCATCTGCAGAGACCTGCCTTATCTACCGTAATTTCGGGCAACAGTTCCTATGGAAGAACCACCAGCCCTTTTCAAATCAATTTCTGTCTGTTCTTTCATAAGAAACAAGGAAGATCAAGAAGCCAATTAGGCAACTGATGCCATTCCTTAATAGAAATCCCATAGGCATAAGCATCTGATGGCATGCTATGCAGGTGACACGGCTGGGGGGGGGGGAGCATCTCTGAGGTGCCTCTGAGACACCAGTCTGCCCCCCCACCCTTCTCCTGAATATTCTGTTTTAGAAAAGGTGGATTAGAGAAGGGCTGGGAACACGAAAGGGCATGTACTGTCTGAACACAGCCAAATAGGGGGTCCTGCTACTTTCCCAGTGAACACACTATTTTTCAGCAATTAGATATTAGGCTTTTTGTTTAGTTTAAAGCCACTTGATACTTAGGAGCTTGACTGTTTTCCCCACCCCACCCCCAATTTAAGGACTCAAAAGCCACTTCATAAATGGATTAGCATCTGCTATCTCCTCCCAACCAGGCTTTGATCTGGATGCAGCCCAATAGACTGAAACTCAACCAGGATAAGATGGAGGTATTGTTTATCTCTGGTTCTTGAGTAATGAAAGCGAGGAGATAGCTTGTTCTGGATGGGGTTGCAGTTCCCTTGAAAGTCCAGGTGAGAGATCTTAACACTGTCCTGAGATTCCTTTTGGCCACTTGAAGCTCAGTTGATAGTGATTTATGGCCAGACTTGCCTAATTAGGCAATTGATGCCATTCTTTAATAGAAATTACGTAGCCACTGTGACCCATGCTTTAGTAACCTTCAGGTTGAATTATTATAATGTGCTTTGTGTGGGTCTGCTTCTGAAGATGGTCTGGAGTTTGAAACTGGTATAAAATATGGTAGCTAGGGTAGTTACGGACATTTCTTCTTTTTTTTTCAAATAAACTTTTATTTCTGTTAAACTGTTACAATATAATAAATCTTTCTCTAATAAAAACTTAGGCTGGATCCCCAAAAGACTTATTTGCCTCTCTCGTCTCCCTCTACTGTCACTCTATTCAAGCGGACTTTAAAAGTGCCATGCACTTCCGGAATAAGCATCCTCATGAGGCTCAGCAAGACATGTGTTTAAAATGCACCTTCCGTCTCCACGGAAGCATGTTTTCTTCCCCTGCATCTTTTTCTCCCTGCCCCCTCTCTTGTTCAAAGGAAAAATAGCCATCGGTTCTCTGTTTGTCTCCCAGATCTCCGTCCCCTGAAATGGCTTCCAGTGCCGGATGCAGCCATCGGCCGGGTGATCGTTTGCTCATTCACTCTTAGCACTTTCACAGAACACTGTCAAAATCCACCCGGTAGAGCAGTGGTAACTTCAAATACACCCACTTCACGCCTGATAACCATGTTGCAATTCCTCGCAATTCTGTCTCTTTGAAAGTTCTGTGCTTTAGAAAGAGAAGGAAGGGAGATGTGTGAATGCTTTATGGATTTATGGCTGTGTGTGAGGGCAGCAATCCCCGCCCCTTTTGCCACGCAGCGTCCCCGAGGTAAATGCTGGGAGGAAAACCCGCGACATCCAAAAAGAGCGATGAAAGTCTTTAAAGGGCAGGTATTTTGTCACGGGTTTTCCTGCTTTTGTAGCACTGGAAGCTCGTTCAAAACCCTAGCATGGGGGCGCTCAGAGGCAAAAGAAGATTTTTAGCACACTCTAAATTGCTTGGGAAGCACCCATATACAGATAATGTACGTAACTACGAACAAACGTGAACTATTTACATAATGGCAGCAATATTTTGTTATACAAAGTTTCGATCACTTAAACTTCATTTGTCTTTAGTTCTGAGGCAGGGTATAATACAAAAACCATTATATTACTTTAATCAAGCAGGAATTTCACAATATGGAGTGGAATCATTTTGTTTCCATTCAGGTCGCTGAGTTTGGTTATAAATCAGGACCACACTTCTTTGTATTCCTACAGGGGTTTAAAGTCTTTTAAGTTTCGATATTACAACGTAATTAGTTCATTTACTGCCAGTTCTGCCAGTTTAAGGTACCACTCTGATATATTTAATGTATCATGGGTTTTCCAATTCTTTGCAATGATTTTTTTGGCTGCAACAAACATAAAATGTAGTAATATTCAATTGTGTGGTATAATTTCAGTTGAATCTATTATTCGTAGGAGAGTCATTTCTGCTGTCATATCAAGTTGCATGTTTACAATATTTTTTTTCTCTCTTTTTCTATTTTAAGCCAAATATTACTGATGGTAACGCATTCCTACCAAAAGTGGGCATATGTACCCATGCCACCACAATTTCAAATATTTATTGCCCCATTCTTCCAGAACTATGCTGGCTGCCCAGTTTTTAATGTCAATCTATACTACCCTTAATGTCTAAAGGCCATTGTGCCTCCCATATAGGCACAATGCTCCTACATGTACTGTCAGTCCATGAGTTTCATGGAATAATTGCCAGGACCAGAGCATCTTCTGTGGTGGTCATTAGAGAATAGCCTTGTGAATAAGATGTTCTGCTGCCTCTTTTGAACACCCAGTGGAATCACATCTGCTCTCCCAAACTTTTGAGGTCTGAGTGGTTGTGCTGTTTAGCTAGGTTGTCTTTGTCAATTTTATTTTATATTGTTTCTGTATTGCTTGCTGTTTACGGTTCTATTCTATATATCACTCTCAGCAATAGGGTGGTATAGAAATTCTGTATATATAACTAAAATATTTTTTGCATACTAGGATTGAGAAAGTTCACCTTTAGGATCTGACGAGGTAATTAATTTGCCACAGAAGCTCATTTTCTTTCAATAAAATAATTTCAAAGATGCTACTTGAATCCCCCAAATTCTCAGAAATATCATTTCCATTTCCATTTGTATTTGTACAGCACCTTTCCAAAAGAAAATTTTGTCCAAGGAGGTTTCCAACACAGAGAAAAAATACAATGTAAGTACAATAATCACATCAGAGAAATACAGCAAGTAAATACAGCAAGTAAGGAAATCAATTTCAATAACTAAAACAACAAATATATATCATAAGCAACGTACAAAATTCTAATAAGCTATATAATCTAAAAACTACAATTTACAGTATCAAATAAAAATTAAACCATAAGACCAATTAACATAAGACAACTCAAAAATGCCAAAGGAGAAACTGAACTGAAATTGCAGCAAAGCAGCAACAACTAACCCAGGCGTCCCTCTGATCCTCCAGTTTGGTCTAGTGGGAAGGGAGCAGGACATTATCTGGGAATACTGGGTTCGATTCCGCCCTCCTCCACAAAGACAGCTGGGTGTCCTTGGGCTAGTCACAGCTCTCTTCTGAGCTCTCACAGCTCCACCTACCTCACAGGGTGTCTGTTGTGTGAAGAACAGAAAGTTTTGTCAGCCTCTTTGTGTCGTCTTAAATGAGTGAGAAAAGTGGGGTTGAAAAACCAGCTCTTCTTCTTCTTCTTCTTCTTCTTCTTCTTCTACTTCTTCTTCTTCAGCTGGAACCCTCACCTAGAGGAGGCCATGGCAAAGGCTCCAGTATCACAGGTGTAGCACAAGACTTGGTTGTTTCTCCAAGTCAGAAGCAATGATAAACACACCAAAGCAAATGGAATTCCTTTATTTTTTTGTGGTCTCATCAAAAAGAAAATAAAACACTTCTTCACTGATCTACAACCTACTGGGGCAGGTCAAACAAAGAGGGCAACCCTTTAGATAGTTCAAAGATGCAGGGATGAAATTGTGGTTTCAGGTCCTGGCCACTTCATAAACTATAGCTTAAATAAACCACAGGCACACAGGTTCTTGAACAGAAAAGCAGATGTCAAATGTCCATAATTTTTGTGGTTAGACTTGAGCCGTCCTGCTGTTCTGTTTGATTCCTGGAGACGGACCAGTCCTTCTTTTTCCGTGTTCTAAATTCCACTTCCGTTATCATCTTTGCCTTCTCAGATTGTCTGTTCTTTTCACCCCTCCTCAGACTATTTAATAATGGAAAACATACTGCCATTGCCCCTATAATGATAGCCTAAAGTGATGTCTGAGGAACAAATGAAATATTAGAAGAAAATGCATGTAATAAAGCCCTGATGGGGCTGGCTTGGGCTTTGTTTTTTAAATGCAAAGAAATGTAGGAGATTGCAATTTTCAGTGGAGGAGATGGAGTCAGTGCATAACCTTGCGGTGTTTAATATACTCCCTTTTCCCACTCCTCACAATTGCAGCCCCCCATGGCTACTTTTCATTAAACTCACTGTCAGATTTTGGGCTTTGTTGCATGGATTTGCATGCTGTGTCTAATTTGATCCGGAGGCAACCATTTCACACTGCCTTACAGCAAGAGTCAGGTGAGCGATCCATATACTTTCTCCCTGTCTCTCATCTATATTGTTTTATCTGTGTTATTTTGTCTCCTTCAGGTACATTAGCTGATCTTGTGGCATTAATATGCCAGCTGGCAGCATCCCTCCCCCTAAAAAGTTCCAGATGGAAATGGCCAACTTTTGATACCCAGCCATACTCCTTGGCATTCTTTTGGACTCCTCTCACAGCCATCTATCTCCCTGCCTCAGATGGTGCCAACTGCCTTCAGTTCATGAACAGAATGGTGCTTCCCATAGACCAATACTTCCTCCCAGCACCCGGCAAGGTAATCCCTTTGCCTTTCTGATGAAGGTGGTTAATGGCACCTGCCAGGGTGTTGATAAATACCTCAGTGTTTCAATTGGATAATCTGAGATAAGTAATTGCATCTGGAAAGAAAGGTGCTTTTGGAAACATGCTGTTATCAAATAAGGGATGAGAATAAGATGCCCACAGCAAGGTCACCCCTCCTGTGATTTCACTGAGACTTCCTAGGAGATGGACACGGCTTATGGCCTGTTCACCCTAGTCAGATCTTTCAAGGCTCTAGGGCAAAATGTCTGCAACAGAGGCACAACCATGGAAGGCAAAAACAGTCTTGCTGGTTCCTGTCAGAACTCTGGACAGAGCACCGTGACGAATGACTGAAGATTGTTCTCTCCTCTGGAAAGGACTGTGGCCTCAGCAACATGTAACAGAATTCTTATCAAGCTGACCCTTCTACTTGTTAAGGGCAGTGCTTGATTCTCCACTTACTCGTTCTTATGATCTCATGGGCTACACATAGGTTTTAAACCACATTCAACTCACTTTAAGAGTAAGCTCTCGAATCCCAGCAAATGGCCTTAGAAGTGCCCTGCTTGAAAGATGTACCTAGGCATTCATTCTAGTAGCCATTGATACACCTGTCATCCATACATTTGTCTAACCCTACCTTAAAGCCATCTAGGCAGGTAGCTGTTACCACCACTTCTGGCAGCACATTCCGTAAACCGATGACACTCTGGGTGAAGAAATACTTCCCTTTGTCGGATCCAACTCTCCTACCCATCAGCTTCATAGGGTGCCCCCTGGTTCTAGTGTTGTGCGATAGAGAAAAGAAATTTCTATCCACCTTTTCTATACCATACATAATTTTATATACTTCAATCAGGTGCCCCCTTAAACACCATCTCTCCAGACTGAAGAAGCCTAGCTGTTGCAGCCTGGTTTCGTAAGGGAGGTGTTCCAGCTCCTTAATCATTCTGGTTGCCCTTTTCTCCACCTTTTCCAGTTCCAAAATATCCTTTTTGAGGTGTGGTGACCAGAATTGTAACAATAAACCAACACGAATCCCTATAAACCAGAACCCAGAACAAAAACCAAAAGCACCAACCTAAAGGGTTCTGCAATAAAAACAATAGACAGAATAAAATATGTGCCACTCCCAAAGAAAATAAATGTACTCTGGAACCAGAAAAAAACAGTATAATTACTATAAGGGCAGCAATACCCCACTGAAAAAATTATAAATGTGGAAAATAAAACACAGTTGATAAAGTCCTAATAAAGATTAAAAACTCAAGGCCAAATGCGTTTCGACAGAAGTCTTCATCAGTGGCCTATATTTATAAAGAGTATTAAAAAATACACAGTAAAACAGTATACAGCTCACACAATGTGAGTCTCAATCAATTACAAAATGGTAATCTGCTCCTCCTGGTACCTGAGCCTCTTATATAGTAAACTGAGCCACTAAAGGGAGTGATCCTGACAAGACTCAACAACAAAGAACAAGGGAAAACTGAGGGTGTGGAAAGACAATGAAAAACTCAAACCAGCCAATTCACATTTTCATTCAAACCCACTGGGGATTCAGATTTTAAACGATGAATCCATTTGAGTTCCAATATTTGTAATTGTTTTATGTTCCTAATATTAGATATCCCATCTATCTAATGATGTTTTTTCAGAATGATGTTTTTCCAGAAAATGTTTAACCAAAGGGGCTTGTACCTTATGATTTTTGATACAACTTCTGTGTTCAATTATACGAGTTCTAATCATTCTACTCGTCATACCCACATAGTTTAGTTTGCAAGGACATTCAATTACGTAAATGACATTTTTACTCGCACATGTGAACATTTTGTATATTTCATAGCTTCTGCCATCAGCAGCATTCACAAAACATTTCAAGTTGCTGCTGTGTCTACATACCGAGCAATGTCCACATATGTAGTGTCCCTTGGCAGTCGTACTATTTTGTCTAACTTGAAAACCAAAGTCCGCCCGAACCAAAATGTTCTTGATGTTTTGTGTACGTCTGTAGGCAAACATCGGTTTGTTACTATATCCGGGTATATTATCCAGGAGATGCCAATGTTTCATGATGCTTTCTTATAAATATAGGCCACTGATGAAGACTTCTGTCGAAACGCGTTTGGCCTTGAGTTTTTAATCATTATTAGGACTTTATCAACTGTGTTTTATTTTCCACATTTATAAATTTTTCAGTGGGGTATTGCTGCCCTTATAGTAATTATACTTTTTTTTCTGGTTCCAGAGTACATTTATTTTCTTTGGGAGTGGCACATATTTTATTCTGTCTATTGTTTTTATTGCAGAACCCTTTAGGTTGGTGCTTTCAGAATTGTAACAATGACATGCTCCATCTGCATCTCTTCCATCCTGATGAGGTGCAAATGGGAGCATGCAGGGCTGTCCTAGTTGTGACGCTAGTATAGAGGCAGAGCAGTTACAACTGCTCTGCCTCTATACATGCTGGGGAAACACTTGCCCACACAGAGCCATTTCTGGTAAAGAAGCAGCTCCATATAATGTAGATGCTCCATCTGGGAGCATCCCAGAGTTCCCCACCCAGGTAAGTACAAATTTGCCCTATGTTTGAGGAAACAAGCAAAGTAGTATATTCCAACCTATAGTAGGATATGCTGATTCTCAAAATATACCCACTTATCTTTTTGTAAGACTTTAACATGAGGAGTGAACTTGGAGACAACCTTGGGCTACTATTAAAAAACCAAAAATGTGTGTGGGGAGAGTGAACGAGAGTGTCCAGATTACCTAACAAAATGTGTATGAATATTTTGCACACCCCTGCTGAATTACTCTATAGACAACTGATGGTGGTAAATTAATGAATTAGCTTTAGTGTATAAAGATATAAATCTCCTTAAATATCTTCAGTCTGTCCCTTCACCTGGATCTGTGTGGAAGCAGGATGCTTCGGCACATGGCCAGGCGAAGGGACGGATGTCCCGGAGGCCGCCATGTTAGGAGGGGGGAAGCAGGCCTGCCTGCCTCGGCAGCCCTCCCTCACACACCGCACGTCACCGGAAACACGTGGTGACTGGCAGCTGCCAGCTCCAGTCCCACAGCTCCGGGGCTGGCGTTGGTGACATGGGAATCCGGTGGACTTTTGGAATGGGTGCTGTGCCTTCTGCACAGCACCCAGACCATCCATCCTGTCGGATGCACGTAGGCCCTTCGGATCCGTCCCTATTTGATCCATTTTCCAGCGACAAATGTAGAAGCACCCTTAGTCTTTAACTATATAATCATGTGTTTACACAATACTCTCTCTCTTCACAAACCCACACAGACACGAGTGTCCAAAACTTGCAAAAGTCAGCAGTGGACTTATAAGTGTTGTACACATTCATATGGAAAAAACTCTTAGATTTTCTCATGATTTTCATTTCAAGCTAGGTCTGTTCAGTTTTGCAGATCTGTGTGTATCCAAAGGTCAAGGACCTAATTAAGTTGACTGATGCTTAACAAAACGTGAAACAAGTAAAAAGGTTTCCAGAGTATTCAATTCTGGAGCCAAAAGAACAAGGAGAGGAGCAAAAATCACTCTTTGAAGTCTCCTTCAAACAATAATTTGTTTTTCCATTAAGCTTCACAGCTGGTTAACTCTTTGAGAGCAGTTTAACTCTTTTCTTCCATTTGGGATACAAGCCTACTCCAAGATGTGAATATTTCTTAGGTTATTATGAGCAAGGTTAAAGCACATTAAAAACAATATGAATGGGAGAGAGCACGGGTGAGTTATATTTTAAATACATTTTAGAGTTTTATGTTTTAGTGTCTTGTGTGACCCGTTTCCAGAACCTTCAGTTGAAGGATGGAATACAAATGTTATAAAGAAAACAAAATTGTATATGGATAAGGAAAATCAGGCAGACAACCAAGCCATTCACACAGGGAAGGCCTAACACTGTGTTCACACCTAAGTTTTAATCCAGCTTCGGTCCACTTTCAATGTGGAGGGACACATCAGCACAGTGACTAGGGAGTGCACGAATATTCAAAACGTTCAAAATTCGATCCAATGTGTTTGATTTTGGAGATCTGAATTTGAATCGAATGTCTATAAATTTGAATTTAAACAGTCGAATGAATTTTGAATTTCCAAATAGCTTTTGAAGAACTCAGTAGTTCCAAGTGACTCAGATGAATAGGAAGTATATGCAGACACTGAAACTGCTAGTTTCTACTAAAAATAAAAATAAATGTGGATAAAAATTTCCTAATGTGTACTGAGTGACTAGCTCCCAGAGACCTTGGCTGGTGCCCTCAAGGGGATCTGAATAAAAATGAATTGTCCCTTACATTCTGGTCTCTCACACACTCTACTTCTCTCTGTGCTTTCTTTCCTTCCTTGAGAAAGAAAGGGTTCTGTTCTTGATCCAGCTTTCTAATGTCACTTAGTGACAAGCACCCACAAGAGTTTAATAACTTCTCAGAGTTTAATAACTACAAATAATGAATACAAATGATGAATAAACTAACCATAGCCCACTCGCAACCCACCTGAAGATGAGGGCATATTAAAAGATCCAAAAATATACTTTAAAAATACAAGCCTCCATTCTGAGAGAGAAAAGGAGACTGCCAAATAGTTGTTTACAAGAAGAAAGAGCCTGGTGAAAATCTGCATTTGCAAAGGATGGCCAGACAGGAAATAATTCATTTACCTCTGGAGGTTCAGCTGCTAATGAATTCTATAATAAAACAAGGCACTGGAAGTAAGAGATATTTGGTAACCTAGACCAAACTTTGTCTGTAGTAAATGTCTGGGAATGGGGATGTGAACAAATGTTCTAAACATTCAAAATTCAATAGAATTTGATCGAGTGTGGACATTCGAACTCAAATAGAATGTCTACACATTCAAATTTAAACATTCAAATGAATTTTGAATGTTCCAAAACATTCATTTGAATGATCTGAAACATTTGAATGTACAGATACGAATGTACACATATGTATGTACACATACGTATCCATATGCATTTGTACGTATTGATACGTATGACAGATACCAATGTTGTCAACATCCATATCTTCAAATACAAATCTTGTTGACATTCGTAATCTTCAGATTCAAATCTAACATTCGAACAAATAGATTCAAATGCATTCGATTCAAATCAGATTTTGTTGAATTTGTATTCTAAATATTTGAATTGAATAGAATGTTTTGACATTTGATTGAAATCAAATTTGAATGCAAAATTTTTTTGTTTGCATCCCTATCTGGGAGATCTTCATCTGAAATGCTTGATAGGATTAATGTGTTTTGACCAGAACAATTCAAATTTTATTGAATCTTTTTCTGCAGTGGACATAGTAAAGTATTCCCTTTGTTTCTTTTCCCTCCATCACTCTAGCTCCTCCTTTCCTATTTTCCAGAATGGAACCCTCACCCTCCATCCCATGGGATACACTTTTCTTTGTTTGATTTCCCCATCTCTCTTCCTGCCACAAGTTTGGTCATTCACTTGGATAGGATTCCTGCCCCCTGCCCCCTGGGCATCCAGGGACATGGAGCCATCCAGAACAATATTTCAGGTATGTGAAAACAACTAACAGTTCTCGTCACCCCAACAGTTTCTGCCACTTTTACTTCTGCTGCTTGATCTCCAGGTTCTGTTTTCCATGTGATCATTGCTGCTGGTCCAGTACCCTATTGCTACTGAAGAAGTGTCCTGATCCAGCCAGCTATTCCTTGTTACCTGATTGCCTGTATTTCTGCTAGAGCAGCAAAAAGCCCTGCTGCCACACCAATTCAAACTAAAACCACAACTCAGTAAGTCTGTTGCTACAGAGTTGCACAACTCTCCATTTCTGTGACTCCAGCTAAGAGGTTTCCTGGAACAATTTCCCCTCATAAAACACATGTCCAGACCATGACCCATAACATGACCATGAAGTTTTCTTTCTTCTTCTTCACAATTCAATGTTGAGTCCATTCAGTAGGAGACTTTTGAATCCAGGTATGGTTGTATCCAAACATCAGTGACTTATTCTGCTATATTTGGATATTATGGAATAAAGCTTGGGATATAGTGGAATCATTAGCCAATGCCTGTTTACAGCCTATAACTCATGTTCCTCCTGGAACTGATATGGTTTCTAAGGGGTAGCCTACTCAAAATGATAATATCCAACAAAAAAAGCACAGAAACGCACCTGTAGTAACATTCATGTAGATGACTCAAGAAAGCAAGCCAAGCTACACATTTTGAGGATGATTTACAGCTGATGCAATTTTTTTTGAATTAAAACACTTTCCATCAGCACAGCAGAAAAAAAGAAAGGGAGAAATTATTTCAGTTGATTTCCTTGCACAGAAAAATTGGGGGAGAGAAATATGATACATTGGATGAATAGTATGATAAATCATCTATAAGTTTTGTGCTTTCCTTTTCTGCATGCTGCACAGCCCTCAGGAGCATAAGTTAATGTTCCAGTAAGATGAAAAAGAGATAGAGTTTGTGAGCTCGTGCCACCTACTACCCACTGAATATCAATGCCATTTATTTTACCTGACATGCTTACACAAATATGTTAAACTTCAGGAAAATTAGCTTTTCATCTTGGTCTAGGAAGGTGGATTTCAATTTTGCAAAGAAATCACGGAGCAATTCTTTATTTGTTCAAAAGCAGCTAACAAAATAAAGTGATGCTTGAAAATAGGCCAATTGATCAAAGTTATTTTTGATTGCATGAGTAGGATGGGGTTTGTGTTCCCTGTTCTCTTCTTTCTTCTGCTTTACCCTCCCCTCCTTTTCATCAGTGATCATGAAAACTGAAAAGCTGACTGAGGCCCTCAACAATAGAAAGCTTTCTCTAAAATCTACCCAACTGCCACAACAAAACAGCATCGTTAATTGCCTGTGCATCAAACAGAAATCAATAGGTCTAAGGTTATTTTTCCAAATGAACGGATGAATTTGCCTTAGGACCAAACTGTACGTTAGAGCTGGTATAATACTGGATGTTTTCTGTCAGAGATGTGTGTCTCTGCTTGATGCTGATAAGAAAATGCTCTACATAGTGATGGCGCACAACACAGACAAGGAGGAAAACTATCCACGGACGCTGTATATATTGCAAATAGTATGCTGTGATTTCTCCCTTCTATCAAGTCAGGCAGGGCATGTGAGAGAGCAAGATTGACAGACCAAACCTACGTAACCTTTGCTGATACAAATGCCTGTCAAGTTAACTGTATAACTTGTCCAAAGAATGTACTTCGACGATTCCTCTCTGAATCTGATGAATCTAATTCCTGTAGCTTCTGAGGAGTTAACTTAATAGTCATTGCAACATCCTTGCAAAGGCGTAGAATGGAAGAGTATGGAATTTTCAACTTGTTGTCTGTTGGAATCACGAAGGTTTTTCCACCTTGATCGAATGCAAAGTCCAAACATTGACTGTGAAAACATTTTCATAGCCATTCTTTTCCAAAAGGGACCCCGATTTCTTTTTCTTTCCCTTTGTACTTGCTTAAGGCAGCCCGGCTCAGGAAACTTTTCATTGAGTCTAATGGAGTGCCTTGTAAGGGTGATGAGGATATGTAACTATAACATATGTACAGACCTGATTTTACTCTTGTTTATACTGATTTTATTCTTCTATGGTTTTATCTTGGTATACTTGATATGGTCAAGCGACTAATCAATAAAGTTTATTCATTCATTCATTCTTTTTCTTTCTTTGCCCATATTTGTTGACATTCAGGACAAGTTTCCACTGGAATATTTAATCTGGATTTAAATCAAGGTTTTTAAAATCAGCATTGAGGTCTGGTTTTGCATGTTCCCACTCCCTAAAAAATCCCTGATTTATATCAGGATTAAATTTTCCAGTGGGAACCTGTCTTTTGACTCAGTCCTCTCCTCATCTCGGTCCCCGGATAAAGCTGTTAATTCTTCACCTCACTTCCCTTTAAGCCCGATCTCTCCTTAGCACGTAAGGAGAGCTCACCCAGGGAAGAGGGACTACAGGGGAGAGACAAAGGAAGCCAACACACACACACACACGTGTCCGAAAGAGGGAGGGATGGGAGAAGAGGGGGAGAGAAAGGACCATGAGGGAAATCACTTTCTATGCTGATTGTCCAGAAACCTTCCCCTGACACACACAAACACACATACACACAAGACAACCCTGGCTTAAGAGCAGCACCAGCAGCAAGACCACTGACTTACATACGGAGCTGCAGGACAAAAAGAGGGACTCCCTCAGCCTTATCAGGAGAGCGCTAAATCGAGGAAGAGGGAAAATGTCTAGCAAGGTTTTGTGTGCATGTGTAGGTGACAGAGTGAGAGAGATTCTGGACAATCTAGAGAAAGTTATTTCAGCAGGATATATATTGAAGCAGTCCCTCCCAGTGCTGCTTTCTCTTCCTCTCATCCCATTCCCCCTCTCTCCTCTTGAGACAAGTGTACATGCCACAGAGGGGAGGACAGGGGAGATCTGCTGAGGCCGGAGCTTGAGAAACCACCTGCCAAGAAACCCAGATCTCCCTTCCTTTACTTTTTAGAACGGAGAGTGGGGGAAAGGGGGCAGGAGACAGAAAATGTCAACCTTTATAACTGGCTGAGAGGAAAGAGAAAACACCCCTAAAAAGTATGTTTCCTCTCAATAATTCCACTTCGCCATTCCCATTGAGGAAAAATAAAATGATCTAATCCTCCAAACTGGAACGAGAACTGGTTTTTTGAGGGGGAGGGGTGTTAATGCATATTTTGGCAATTTAATCTTCAGAAAGCCTGGGAATCAAAATTTAAATGGGGACATTGGATTTCCAAAACATTTTCAAAGCTCTGCAAATCTTGAATGGGAATGGGGCTTCAGTGTCCTTGATTTATTTATTTATTTATTTACATTTATATCCCGCCCTATACCCTAGGGTCTCAGGGTGGGTAACAGCATATTTAAAAGACAAGAATATTTAGAATAAATATTCTGCTTATCATGTAGAAACCTGCCTGATCTCTCTTTCTCCCACCTCTTTATAATTACTATTCAATCTTAACTGACCTTTATCCAGACACAACTTATTCTGAACATTATACACTTTTTTTCTCTCAGTGTGAACATTTTGTGGATGAAAACTACCAGGCTGAGAGACGATGGCAAGAGTAATTCAACTACAGACCATGTTCTAGCTACTCCAGTTATACTTGCTGGATATTATGTTCATTTGTTTCATTCGTACAGGAACATGTTAGGTTCCCTTTCTGTGTATTTTCTTTTTAATAACAATGAAATATTTATAGATAAAAAACAAGGGGCAACTTCTGCTGCTGTAGAAGAAATAATAGCTAGATAATTCATAATAAGTCAATGGATTTTTATTTTATTTTAGAGTAGAACACTCCTGGTGCAAGCATATCTGCTTGTGAGCTTCCAGACTAACCACTTAGTAAAACAGAAGGGTCACATCCCCATGCACTACATAGTCCGAATCAAATCCGAATTTGGTAAGGAACATTCCCATGCAAAGCCCTCTTTCCGTGGACCAAATTGCCCAAATTCACACTAAACTTAGTACTGTAGAAAACTCTTCTCAGCGTGGTTTGGGAGCCAAGTCCACACTTGGGAATAGTTCTAGGCTATTTGGGGAGGACACTGACTCTGGCATTAGGAAGTGATCACAACTGCTTGAGCATTTTTGGCAATAAAAGGTGATCATACAGAAATGAGTCTCTTCCCATGACCAGTATTCCACCCCCCTTTCCTGATCTCCAAGCCAGGCATGGTAATTTAATTTAAATTGCTTAATTTAGCACATGAGCACTAAACTTCCATATCGGGTGGAGCAGAGGTGCACACCTTAGCTAGACTGCCACCAAACCTTGTAGTGGCTTTGGAAAACAATCTGGCTTTTTCATATTATTTTTATTATTTTCATATTATTATTGCCTTTCAGCCCCATGTGCCATGAAGGGGTGTGTGTGGCGTTCCTGTGATGTCAACCCGGCTTCCTATCAGGAGAGAGGAGGTGGAGAGGAAAAGGTGCTGTTTCCTCATGAAGGGGTTCAGTGTGGTTTGCATGGGGACAACCATATTCGAATAGAGCCTGTGTTATTGGCAACTGCATGGGGACAGGCACAAGGAAAGACAACATAAAATTTGGATTGTAAGGCAGGTTGTAGGTAATTTGTGATGTAATACAAAATAGATCTCTGTGACTAACTATGTTCATGTTCAGTGCACCTTGTTTCCTTAACAGTAGCCTTAAGGACAAATGGTAAAGTACATGCAAAAAGACAGGAAATGTGAGCAGAATAGGATGTACCAATGGGCGGTTGTCTCCATGGTGCCATTTATCCCTCCATGCCACCAGGCACTTCTTTATGTTCACAACTCACTACACAGGCACCTGATAACCTGGCAGAAAAAGTGTGTGTGAACCTAGAATGGATTCCTAGGTATATCTTCCAGGCTTGGGGGACAGGCAAGATGCCTCTAAGACCATTTGCTGGGATTCAAAAGCAGGTGAAGGTTTGCCCTTGTCTTCTGCTTGAGATGCCCATAGGCAATTGGTGGCCCACTGTGTGGGACAGGATGCTGGACTAGATGGGCTGTGGCCTGATCCAGCAGGGCTCCTCTTAGGTTCTGATGTTCTAAGAATCCTACTTCAAAGCCTCTCTAAGCTGCCTCAAAGACACCTGTCACAGCATAAGTTTCAGAATGAGAAGAAATTCCTTTTTTGAAATGACTGAAGTTACATTCAAAATGAGAATATTTGGTGGATGACAAAATTCAGAAAGCACTTGAGACCTGCCATCTGACTGTGGCTATTCTATTTTCTTCACCCTTTTGCCAAGGCAGCATACCCTATTGGGAGGGAGGGAGGGAGGGATGGAGGGAGGGAGGAAGGAAGGAAGGAGGGAGGGAGGGAGGAAGGAATGGAAGGAGGTAGGTAGGTAGGGAGGAAGTCTAATCCATTTCTTTTCTTTAGAGTTTTCCCTTACTTCAAAATACCATAATAATCACCACAGTTTGGAAAGTTATTATTATAATATAATGCAGATTGTTATCATTGCATACCTAAGCATTTGGCCACAAAGAACTCCTGTCCAGCTTTGCCAAGCATTCTGGCAATTAAGCAGTTAACATATACAAAGCACCTATAATTAGCTTTCATATTAACTTGCAATTAAGGTGGCTGAGAAATATACACACCACCCCTGATGCTATTCTATCAGTCTTTTTAGTTGGCAGCCCAAGAGTGTTGTGTCCTTGTCTTAGGAACCAGCTGTCCCTATTCAGAAGGAATCATTTTTCTTTGCTTTCTTGAACTCATCTATCAATTCCTGCAAACTGGAGCAGTGGCCAATTATGAAGGGGCCTGGTTTCTTCTCTCCTAGTCACTTAAGAATGGAAACAAAACCCCTATATGTTGGTATTTATATTAAACACACACACACAAATGCACACACATGCAAAACAGTATTATAGATTTTAAAAAAGAAATTTGAAAGTGGCTCTATTGAGCTGCTGCCAATGTTATTTTTAAGCGTTAACTGTAGTGATTTTTATGCGTGTTTATTGTTGCTTTTCTGTATCTTTATATACTCCATTGGAGTTTGTTTTTAAAAGTTTGCAACTCCTTCTAATGATGCATAGCCACTGGAACGGTGGTGCAACCTGTTTTGCTCCTGCCCTAAAAAGCTGCCTTTTCTACACTGAAAGTACTAAACCATTTCACCTGATCTCTGCAATTGCAGCCATATGGGCTTGCTGTTTGCTGGCAGAATTTTATTTTCTCTCGATTTAATGTTAAGAACACCAGGCCTTCAGTTCTTTCATATAGGCAACTCAGCATCCTTGGAGTCAGTTGCCATATAGCTTTAGGACTTGTTTTTTTAAACCTCACCATGACACCAGAGACTTTCTGTACTTGCTGATTAAAATGCCACAGAGTCTTTAACTTCCACCTGGATAGCCACCAGAGGCAAACAGAAAGGACCTTGGGTTTAATGTCACATCTGAGGAATGTTCCAATGTGAGGCCTTCATTATTCATAGCAGAAAAGGCCTTTGCCTTGGTCAAACAGGTTTAATGTGTTTTCTATGCTACATAAATTCAAACTTGATGGTTCATTTATTTACATTGCTGTTTTTATTCAAGCCCTGGGTTGTACTTGTAACTTCTGTTCTGTTCCTTGCTTGTTTGATAGGGAGAGAGTTTCGTTTGCCCTCCAACTCTTCCATTGTCTGTTGGTAAAATGTCTTGGAGACTTCTGTTGACAGAGCCGACATGAAAAACTGTGGTTTGTAGATAATTTTTTTGTTTTGTTCTCTTGTCTACAAAAGCTTAGCATTATATTATTATTATGACTGTGTTTCTCTGACAGGATTCCATACAGAAATGGGGAAAAGCACTTTGGAATAGGTTGTCCCAAAATGTGAGATAGCAAGCCACTGTATATATACCATCTAGTCCAGAAATTTATAGCGCAGGGTAAACAAATCCATCCATGGGGGTTATTAACTGTGTTAAAGAATTTTATATTCATTGCAAAGGAATTTCCATTGGTCCCAGTTTTAGATGCTGTGAGTACATTTGCTCATTGTGTAACACAGCATTGTTTTGCCCTTGTACAGTTAACAAAATGCAACCTCCCTATAGAAAATGGCATTTATAGTATAGTTTTGTTCTTATATAGTTTAGTAAAGTATGACTTCCTTCACTCAATGCAATGCTTATGAACTTCCAGAAACATCCGTCTAGCTGCCAATAACAATTTGACTACACGGATCTTCATCCATTTTGCAAGTCTTCTCTTCTGTTCTGTGAATTTTACAAGGAAATAATGGGGATAGCAAGATGAATCCCGGTCCCTTCAATGTTTTCAGCTCAAATCCATATGAAACATATTTAGAACTTCAGTAGATGTTCTAGTTTGTACATAATTTCTAGATAAGAGTCATTGGCCTTGGGATGTCATGCTATTTTTTTCTTTTCTGGTGGACTCTTCTGGTCTAAAACAGAGACAACCAAAAATGAAGCTATGTAAAGTGGTGGAATGGGGTCTTCTCTCAGCCACACAAAGGAACATTTGGGGGTCCTTATGGCAGGAGGCAGCAAGGCCATGCACCTGTGGGAAGGAGGAAGAGAGAAATGGTAAGGCCACATTAATCTGAAGTCTTCCACCTTAGAGGAAAGACGTAAGCATGAGGAGACATCAGAAAAGGAACAATGGGTGGAATGAAGTTAGGGAATAAGTAAACAGCTGTTTCAAGCTGTGAAGTTCAGTCAGGGCAAATGACTCCCTGTTTGACGCCTGAGGCCTGCCTTTCCCTCCTAAGCACTAGTTACACTGTTAATGGAGTTTTTGATGCCCTCAATTGATCCCGGCCACAATGGCCACTTCCCCTCCTCTCAGCCCTGTCCTTTTATCCCTCTCCCCCAGGAATTTCCGCTCCCTCATTGGTTGATTGCTTGGGCTGTTTCACCCTTCCCACCGGATCGGGCAGGCCATGCCTCCTTCCATGCTTTCCCTTACTGAAAGCTGCCAACTGTCTAATCTACTAACTTGTCCCTTGGGTTATCACACAAGCTGGTAAGGGGTGTTTTTCCACTAGAAGAAGAAGAAGAGTTGGCTCTTCTACCCCGCTTCCTGCACCCATTTAAGGGGACTTAAAGTGGCTGACAAAGTTATCTATTCTTCTCCCCACAACAGACACCCTATGAGGTAGGTGGGGCTGTGAGAGCTCAGGAGAGAGCTGTGACTCACCCAAGGTCACCCAGCTGGCTTCGTGGAGGAGGGCGGAATCAAACCCAGTATTCCCAGATAAGAGTCCGGCTCCCTAACCACTAGACCAAACTGGCTTACTGAAAGGACCTATTAAGGACCTTTCATTGGTACTCTAGTGCTAAGTGGAAAAACACTCAAGGTTAGAGCCATGCAGACTCTAACCAAAAAGGGAAAGGGTGAAGGAGATTAAAGGAAATTTAAGTGTAGAGGGAGAGAGTGGCCTTTAGGTATGTTGAGGGCTAAACTAGTTTAAGAAAGAACTCAAGACTGGGGATTTACAAGAACATTTGAAATATTCTTTATTTGATCGAATTCAGCTGAATTTGAACATTCAAATTCGAATTGAATGTCTATACATTCATTTTTAAACATTCAAATGAATTTGAATGTTTCAAATCATTTGTACAAATCATTTGGACATTCGTATGTGTATGGATACGTACGCATTACATACATATCCAGACACATCTGATTCATATCCATATGCATTTGTATAGATATGTACGGGATGAAAACAGGATGCATATGGGATAAAAACAGTATGTGTGTGGATGTCAACGGACAAATACGAATGTTGTCGACATTCGTATCATCAAATATGAATTGAATATTCATATGAATAAAAACAAATATTTGATTTGAATTGAATGTTGAAAATTGTACCTGTGCATACCAATAGTCAAGACTTCTGTACATTGAGCCTATTCAACCTCGCCCCTTCAGTCAGGGTAAATCAGCTGGACCAAAAAGAAAATCAAGGCAGAACTGCAGTTTATTTTATCAGTGCACTAGAGCATCGCAGAATGTAGTGAATACAAAATGGAGCCACACCTTATGATTTTCAAAACAGGCTTATATAGAAGAATGCAAGAGGAGCAGATTATGATAGGCATGATTTAGGTATACATACTCACTTCTAGGGGTCTGCACGAATCCAATTTTTGGCATTAGATTACATTTGAATCAAATATCCAAAAATTCAAATGGATTCGAATGCTTAGAATTTGAATGTATTCACATTCGATTCTATTAAAACACAGTCGAATCTATTTGTACAAATTTTCAATTTGTATTTGAAGATACGGATGTTGACAACATTCAGATGTGTCGTACTCATCCGTATGCACCTGTACGCATTTGTACTCATCCGTACGCATCCCGTTTTTATCCCGTATGAATCCAGTTTTCGTTCTGTACATATCCGTACAAATGCCTACGGATACGAATAAGATGCATACAGATGCATATGTAATGCGTACACATCTATACACAAACGGATGTCCGAATAATTCATACGAATGATTCGAAAGACTTGAAATTCATTTGAATGTTTAAATTCGAATGTATAGACATTTGACTCAAATTTGAACGAATTCTATCGCATTTTGAATGTTTTGAATATTTGTGCATATCTCAATTCAGTTCTTGGTTGACCAGCTGGATTCATGGATGCAACAAAAACATCACATAACTAAATGGGTACTGCAGAACCTCAAAAACAAGCTGATAACAGGAGAGGCTAGAAACAAGAGTTCTTTCAACTTCAAGGCTAAATCTTTTCTTTACTCTTATCTGCCGTGTTCCCAACTTTCATGCTTATCTGTGCACATTCCACTAACTGCTTTCTCTCACTCAGGTTAAACTGCACTCTGTATTTAACATTAACAAGTTCCCATAATCCTCTTGACAGAACTCCATTTTGGCTTCATTGCCAATACAACCTCTTTTTCAGTGGCAAAGGAAACTGAATCCAGTATTTAAAAGAAGAAAAATATTTTAAAATCATAAAGAAAATAGCTGGAAATAGAATAATGGGGAGAAAATTGGATTTCTAGCTTCCTGCTATTTCCCCAACCCATGCTTTTCATTGGTAAATGATTAAATAAGTAATATTCAGAAAAAATGTAGATGTCTGTGGTTAGGGTTGGGGCAAAAAAGGCAAAAAAGAATTAGCTTGTCTCATATGGGTCCTTCCGGGGCAACCTCATCCCCAAAGGATAGGATACTTGGCTTATACTGTACTCGTTATCAAAACATATCAAGGAACTGGAAAAATGGAAGGAGAACATTCAAGAGAGGCTTTAAAACTGTTGATGATGACTTTCAGCTCTTGCTTTTCTCTCGTTGCCAGGGTGCAGAAGAATCTATGGCTGTTTTTGCACTTACCTTCTGAATTCCAGATTTAGAAGAACCGGATCTTTGAGATGGGGTAGTCCCTTGAATCTGGTCCTTGAAGATCCAGATCTAGGCAAGGACCCCATGCATCTGTATGGGCCCTCTAGGACCCAATGGCAATGGGTGCTAAACAGGGTCACCATGCGGTCGCCGTAGCGCCCATCCTGAGGCTCCAGTTAGGCCTGATTAGGACCAAGCAGTGGAGCTGTGTGGTTGGCTGGCATAGCCATCAATCGGGGGTAACTTCCTGTTGCAGAGAGGCATGGCTTCATACCTGCCTATGTAGCTGCCAGAAAGCCTGTGCTTGACTCCACAAACAGCTACAAAGTCCATGCAGGATTCTGTACCTGTGAGTGGCAGGGCGAAGCCAGAGCTGCCTCACTGCAAATGGTGACAGCTGAGCCTGACTTTGGACCTCATTGACCCGGTAAATGATGTGAACATGTGTTCTCTGATCCAGTCTTCACGGCTGAAGACCAGATTGTAGACACCGTTAAAGGTGCCTACAGTAAATCCAGATTTAAGGGCCAAAGGACCCATTAAATAGAGATTTTGCCAGTACTCCTGGGGACAGTGCCTTCAGGATGGGGGTCTAATGGGGCCCTAAAGGGGTCTGCTGAGGGGACAGTGCATGGCTGATCGCTACCAATCGAGCACTGATCAGGTTCCTAAAGGGTTCCTAATAGGGTCTTTTTCCCTAATGCAAAAGCAGCCTAGGAGGGATTCAAAAAGGGTTCCAAATCCCTTGATTTCAATTTGTTGTAATGTTTCACCAGCTGACCAATCAGAGCGCACTGAGTAGCTCATTAAGAGTTGGAGCAGGAGTTGCCAAACCTGCTTTTCTCCTCGCTTCCACCTGCTTCCTAACTCCATCTTTATGATCCTTAGTGTGATTCTTCTGATTCCCAAAGTGGGAGAAGAGAAAGTTTAGGGTATGTTTGCACGTACCAATTAAACCATCTAGAGTCCAGCTTGAGTCTTTTCTGTTCTGACAGGGTTTTTTCAGACACCATATGTTTTGTAGACTAAAGTCTTCGAAAGTGAGCTAAACTGTATGCCGATCAAACATGTTCCCAGTACTCATCAGAGCATTAGCTTGACTTATTTTGCAAAGTGGGGACCATAATTCTGTGGGTGTTCTCCCATTTCCTCTTATCCAGTTGTGGGCATTGTACTCAGGAGGCTGAGGACACACCACTATTGGGGAAGGAAAGGAGAACAAAAAAGCAGACACAACAAAAACTTTGGGTGCTTCCGCATTTGCCACCGAAAAACGGATCTAAAAAGATCCAATTTTTCGGCGGTCACATCCGCACATGCGTGGGGAGGATAGATTCCAGAGGACGGATGGAGTGGGCGCTGTGCAGATGCATCGGCACCCATTCCAAACGTCCTCCAGCTTGTGCACTGGTGCCTCCAGGGCTGTGGGACTGGAGCATGGAGCTGCCAGTCACTGTGTGTCTCCAGTGGTGCCCGGCACACGGGGGAAGGACTTTGGAAGCAGGCAGTCCTGCTTCCACCCTTCCCAACATGGCGGGCAGAGGGAATCCATCCTTTTGCCTGGCTGTGTGCAGAAGCGTCCTGCTTTTGCACGCATCCAGGCGAAGTGACGGATGTAAGACCCGATTTTTCAGGTCTTACATTTAATCCGGATTTCGGTGGCAAAACCAGTTTTAAAAAACGGTCTTGCATGCCGAAACGTGGAAGCAGCTTCCATAAGGCGTGTCAGAAGAGGACTCCAATGCGGAAGCATCTGTGTTAAGGGGCGGGGGGGGGGGTTAAACTGGTTTCCGCAGCTAGTGCAGAAACACCCTTTATCTGCCTCTTCTTTCCAGTCCTTGCAAGGAGGAACAATGTTTCCTCCATTTCCTTTTTTCTTACCTTCCTGCAGATAAAAGGACACTATATATTTTGTTTTCCTGCTCCTTTACCCCTTGGATCTCTATCGTTTTGTGGCCCTTTGAAATTACACACTAGAACAAAACTACTATTATAACAAAGAAGGAAGTGAACCTGGGATTTAAAGAAGCTCAACTGTGCTGTATACATGGAATTAAAGTTGTGATTGGGTGGATACAAGTGGGAAGGGGGGAAGGAATAAACAATGAACGACAAAAGTGCTATCAAAGGATTTCATGTTCTGGTGCATCAGCAGGGAAATGAGGGAACTGGCGTTTGAGTTTCCCGCCCCAGTGATGTTATGGTTTGAAGGATGGACCAGGCACCCAATTGCTGACTGCATGGGGAGGGGTTTGGGAGAGGAGAGGAGAGATTGACCATGCTGAGTACAGGAAGAAAGAAGAGTGGGAATGAGCAAGTCCATTTTGAATCTGTGTTATAATGTAAACTTGGGGACATTGGGAGATTGAGCTCAGTCCTGATTCTCACACAAGCCAGCTTAAAAATGCTGTGTCAGTTTTATAAACTGGAAGTTTGAGAAGGAACTTTTGCTGCTTTCTCCTCAGGTGAGTGCAATAGAGCAGGACTGGATGGATGATCAAGCAATTCCTATATGAGAACAGCAGAGATGGAAGAAAGACAGGAACGAAAGCAGCGGGATGTGCAGAAATTGCAGCAGTTTTCAAAGTCAATCTGACAATGAAAACAGCATCATGGCTGCAAACTGTTATATCTGGACAGCATTTTTTTTTCATATCAAAATAAAAAGTGGATCACTTTTTGCCTTAGCTTTCCTTTATTGGTGGTGCATTTGGATGGTGCTTGAGACGTACTGTACATTTCTTTTCTCTGCCTGACACATATTGGCTCATCAAAATGAAAAGGCAGATGCCCTTCCTTGATTTCAGGTGAGTGAGTTCCAAGAGTTGGCACCAGTCAGAAGCAGACATGTGCTGAGCTAGCTCACCGCAAGGCCACCTGGTTCACTCTCGAAGCAAGCCAGGTGTTGTATTTTTTGTTCACCTTGAAGATGAGCCAGGCTTGGTGACCTAGCCTGATGGAGCCTTCTTATAGGCTGCGGTGGCTTTTACAACCACTTCACAGGATTTTTATAGCCACACATGGACCCTTATGGCCTCAGTAAAGATCCATTTCATTAAAATGCCACAAAGCAGTCATAAAATGTGTGTTGGAATTCACAGGCACTTTGCACCATTTTTATGGCCATGCATGGGCCTTTATGGCCTTAGTAAAGGTCCACATGTGACCATAAGAGTGCCACAAAGAAGCCATAAAAGACCACTGTAAAAGCTTACATGTGGCCATAAATGGTACCTAGCATTCTATTCACATTTGGGTGAGCTGGGAAAGCTAGGCCCAAGATGACTCACTGGAAAACATGGGAACCCAATCTGTAATGCGGACAAAGAAAATTCAAATTCCTACATTCAAAGCCTACATTCAATATGCTTCTCAGTATGATGACAGTGTCTAGGAAGGTAACCTACTCCAGATAATTCAAACGAATAGATGTGAAATTTGACATTTGATTTGAATGTTTATATTCAAATTCTGGGACATTATTCGAGTTCAAATATCAAAATTGAGCATTTTGATTGAATTTTGAACGCCTACAAATATTCATGCACATCCCTACCATATTGTTCCCTTGCCAAGATTAAAGCTTTGCTCCTCAGCCTCAGGACCACTGTGAGGTTGGCTCCACCCAATCTCATGAGCTTTGTGAGGTTTCTACGATGTGGCTGGCAATTTCTTTTTTTTAGGGTGTTTTTCCATTGTCACTAGAAGTACCCATTTTGTACCCATTAATGGGTACTAAATGGGTACTTCTAGTGACAGTGGAAAAACACCCTTAGTCTCAGGCTTTGGTGGGACTGATACATAGACTAAAGCACTATCAAATGGATTAAAGAAATATTAGAACAAGCAACTTCCTCTGAGCACTAGTTGAGGGATCATTACATCAGAACATGGCAGTTTAGCTGGGAATCGAACTTTACGCGCACCAGAAAGCATGACCACCTGCTTAATAGAACAGCCAGTGAATTCTATCTTCAGAAAAGCAGACTTACAGCTTTCTTTGTATCACATAACCACCACAAGTAAATCTTCCAGCAGGAATTATTCAGACTCATTCCTGTTAAGAAAAAAAAAAGGAAGAAAGAGAAAAGAATACGCACATATATAAAAAAAGATAATCCTCTAATAAAAAACATCCAATCTGTATCTGGTTTCTACAGAGCACTTTATAACCTTATAATCCTCAGTTTTAATAATATCAGTAGGCTTTGGGGTATCAGACTGGTGAGTGACAAATAGATGACAGCTCATGGGAGGGAATTTTGTGCACTGGAGATTTTATATTGCTTTGTTACCAGCCAACAAGAATGTAGCTTCAAAAGATAGTGTTTTTATTCTTCTTAGCTATTTTTAGACTGTATTCTAAGCTGAAGGCCTTACGTTCAGTGAAATCGCTTGAACGAAGGCCTCCTATGATCTTATGCTACTTCTTATAACCCCACTTCTCAGACTTTCCTGTCACATATACCAGTAGTAGGTCTTCTTTGACAGCACTTAGACCAAGACCATACACTTCAACCTATTTTATAAGAAATGTAAATAACCCCCTTCCAAAACCCCTGCTCCCCCATTGGCAGAAACCCAATACCCTAAATGCATAGCATGGCATTTCCCTGTTCATAGCAGTCTCCCGTTTTTGTCCTGTATGGATCCATACAACTGTGTATGGATATGAGAAAGATGCATATCTGTAAGTATGCCCCATGTACGAACCGGTACACATACAAATGTCCAGATAACTCTAATGAAAACATCTGAAATGTGAAATTCATTCAAATCTTTAATTTTGAATGTATGGACACTTGGTTCAAATTTGAATGTCAAAATTCAGATGAATTCAATGGAATTTTGAATACTTTCAGATATTCATGCGCACCCCTGCTCCTGTGTGGGAGTATTTGCCTCACCATGGCAATGGGCATGTGTGCCCGTCCATCGCTGTAGCAATTGAATGACTGGGCAATACAATGCATAAATGTGCAGATGCAGTCGCACTACACAACCTCCGTAATGTGAAGGTTGCATGAAGGACTGTACCAGGAGTGCCATAGTCCATAGGTGCTCCTAGTGTAGCTGTGAAGCATTTTTTACAGCTCCGTGGATACTGAAGGTAGGGACAGCTGCGTGGCATGCGAATGCACTGTTTTAGAGCATGCACAACTGTCCCCATTGTCCCAGTGCAGAAAAGCTACAGGAACCTGTCATCCTCATGCTGCACAGGGCCTCCTGTAGTCTCTGCACCAGCATCTGGATGGCAGGTCCCTATTCTGGGATGTAATGCAAATAAAACCCAGTGCGGAAAGGGCCTTATTCCAATTATATCCTGGAAAGGGGGACCTGCTGTAGTCTGCACTAGTATGGGGACAGTAGGGCCCTATCCTGGATATAAGTGGAATAGGTTCCAGTGCAGAAAAGGGCCTTGCATAGGACTTAATCCCACATAGGGCCTTTTTTCAGTAGGGGTTAGAACCCTTCTAAGACCTCATTAGAATTGTACCAATTGGGAAGGGCCTGTCCCCACCTGGACCCCACTGAAGGCCCCATCTGCAAGTCCCTGTCCCCACGAGGGCATGGCAAATCTGGATTTAAAGGGTCCTTCAGGTCCTTAAATCTGGATTTCATGTGGACCTGATTAAAGGTGTCCACAATGGGGTCTTCAGGCATCTTCAAGATCTGGATCTCCAGGAGGACCCCATCTCAAAGGGTGTGTGTGTGTGTGTGTGTGTGTGTGTGGTTCTTATATGAAAGTTAACATGAGCTTTTGTTATTTAAAAATCAAAGTGAGCTTAAGAACAGTCCTTTCAGTTTAGAATCCTAAAAAAAAGTCCTCCCCACAGGCCGATTTAAATAAACATTCCATTTCTCATGAAAGCCACATGAAAGGAAAAGTTGTTAAAAACACATAAGAGGTCTGGACCTTCTGAAGTTTTATGCTGTAAATAGGATTTAGGACCTTGTGCTAAGCAAGACAACAACAACAAAAATAATTAACACATACTGCTAAACTTCATTAGTCTCCCAGGGTTTTAAATTATGCTTGCAACATCAACACATTAGAGCAAATACTGTTTCTAAAAAGGTGGGAAGCCACTTTACTATGAAAATTTGTTTTCTTCCACACTGGGAACAATACTGCTTTCTCACTGCATAATTGCCTTCAAGATATATCTGGTGAATATTGTTATGATACCTGAACTCCCTTTGAAAATATCTTCAGACATGACTACACACACTGTGCTCTGTGGCGCTGTCTGAGTGCATTCATTAAAATCAGCTAAAGCCAGGTTGCATTGGCTTACAAAAGTTATTCAGAGGACAGGTTAGATGACTTACTCTGCACAGTGGAGCAGTCAAATGGAAGGCCACTTCCCCTGTTAAAATGCCCTATCTGCACGGGATAAAACTTGGGGGTGGTCGCGGTGCAAACATGGTGTCATAGGCGACTATAAGCGTAGACAGCACAACTAGTCCACACAGCATTCTACCTAGCATACTGAACCAGTAGTCCATGTGTGGACAGCATGTGGGTGACAGTCCAGTATACAGTCTGACCCCTGTATCCGCTGGGGATATGTTCCAGTTCCTACCATGGTTACCTGAAAACGTGGATAATCTCAAGCAGTCCTTCTGGTTCTGGGGTGATGCAATCCCAGAACCAGAAGTGCGTTTCTGGCCTCCAGAAGGCCTATTTTGACCTCCAGAGAGCATTGGAATAGGTGTGCAATGCCTCCAGACACCTCATGCACACCTACCACATGGCCCCTTCCATTTCTGGATGGCCTCCGATGGCATCATGTGGGTATTCCAATGTTCTACGGAGGCCAAAATAGGTCTTCCAGTTCTGGGTGCTCTTCCCTTATGGCACCTGTGGGGGGTTGATCTGAAACTGTGGTTAGTGTGCAACCCTGGGAAATGGTGCTAGGAGTGCACTGCTTCTGTTTGCCCATATAAAAAAGCTCCAGCTGATAACACTGGATGCTGAGGACCTTCATTCCTGGCCTCCAAAGCTGTGTCAGGATGGGTAGTCTGCAAAGTGAATGACCCTTAGAGCAGGCTACCAGAAGCCCAGCCCATCATGGGCCAAGTTACTTTGTGTGTGACAGTGGGGTATGGTCTCTGCTCTAAAAGGCTTAAGCATCTAAACGGCCACATATTTATTGCCCTGTTCCAGCTCACCTGCTTCTATCATGCCACTAATGAGTAAATACATTCATGAGCATTCAGACTGTGGGTTTAGCTCTGAGTTCCTTTTATCCTTATCTGTGCTTTGTGCCAGTGTGTGATAGGTTAAGCTTGCTTTGCCAGCTAAAAATATTTCCAAATAAAAGTATCCCTGCACTTTTAGGTTTAAAGATTTCTTACTTTTCTTACAAATGTGTTATCCATGGACTTTCTTAAAGGCATAAGTCAGTTGACTTCTACTTTGTAGGGGAGCACTTTGTTTTGTTTTTTAAATGCTGCTTTTAATATTTTGATTTATACTTATAGGAGCTGAGCATAAATGACAAACTTGCACTACATGTTTAGGTTTAAATAAATATGGTAAGAAATGGCACAAAGCTTTTGTAGTCTGTCTTTCCAGGAGTATACCAACACCAGGATCTCATTGATCTCTGGCAACATCTCATTGGCCATGGTCAAGCCTTCACTTTAAACTTACTTCAGTCCATCTTCAGAGACTTTTCCGCACTGCAACGCGTTCCAAACGGAACGCGTTCAGGCGGAAAGCTTAAGACAGCTCCCGGCGCTTTCAGCGTTCACACACAGACGCGCCGGAACGCGTACCGGCGCGTCTGTGTGCGAAAGGTGAAAGCGCCGGGAGCTGTCTTGGCCGGCAAAGGCCGGCCAGGGGCGTGGAGACAGCCGCGGAGGCAGATCGGCAATCAGCTGATTGTCAAACAGCTGATTGCCAAACCTGCGCCGGCGTCGGAGGCAAGCCTGCAGCTGTTAGGGAGGGAGAAGCAGGCGCGAATGCTTCTCCTCCCGAACGCCTGCGGGCGGCTCGTCCGCGTTCGAATGCATGTAGAGCACTTTAAAGTGCTCTACATTTCGAACGCGCCGAAGACAGCTCCGGACACGTCGGAGCGCAAGCCCCGCTCGGGCAATGCGTATGCCGTGTCCGCAGCTGTCTCCCACGCGTACCGTTCAGCCCCGTGCGAAAACGTCTCAGGTCTAACTGTTCACATCTTTTCATTTCTATCCATTTTATTTGTGGACTTTCTACGCGGCATTAGAACTTTCCTGAATTTAAAGTGCACAAATAAAATGGATAGAAATGAAAAGTTCTGAGTAGTTAGATCTGAAGATGGACTGAAGAAGGTTTAAAGTGAAGGTGTGACCATGACCATTATTCAGGGAAATGGGGAGATTATAATAGTACATATCAGCAGATCACAATCAATCAATCTGTCACGCCTCAGGCAGGCAAACAAGCAGGTGAACACTTGCACAGCTTACTCAGTTCCAGAGGAGCTCAGGCGTACTCGATGTCAGTTCAAATCCAAAGTCAAGGTATCCAGAAAATCAGCAAGAGTCAGTCAGTAAAGAGGGTCAGCAAGTCACAAGGGGTCCAAGGCACAGGCACGGAGTTACACAGAGTTGCATGAAGTTGTCTGCAATACTGGAGCAATCTGTGTTTGCTCAATAAGTAGAGGAATCATTACCATGCCCACAGTTCAGCTGAGCTAATTGTTCTGACCTCAACTTCAGCTGCTTCTCTTGTCTCAAGAGGCGAGGGGAGGGGTGTTCTTAAGGGGTGTTCTTGAGGTTCACTGCTTGTAGTTTCATTGCCAGAGCTGTCTGAGTGCTCCTCTGAAACTGGCCTCAGACCCTCAAGGTCTATAACACTTTGCTGTGATTGCTTCTTGGTCTGTGGTGGTGCGCAGCTGCTAATGCAATTGATAGATATTAGATCTATGGAAGAAGGACAGGCAGACAGTACCAACTGGCATCTCCCAGGAAGGCAGTGGCCTATTATTTCCAAGAAAACTTCATGAATGCCTCCGTGTAGACTCCAGGGGCTGAAATTGACTCAAGGATGTCTTTACTTTTATTTAGCTCTAAGGAGGGTCTTCCTCACAGTGTGGGTTTTTGTGTGTGTGTGTGTGTGTGTGTGTGGTAACTTAGATGTAAGAGTAGTTACTGAAAGGGCCTTTTTTTAACCTACCTTATAGGTGCACATGGGAGATACTTCTGCACAGCATGTCCCCATAAAGCTGTTTCCACAACAGAAACTGTTCCATGTGTGCTGCTCCATGCCTATAATCTCATCAGGTCTAGTACAGCCCTTGACATTGCATCTGCGCCTCTTCTGGGTGGAAGAGATGCAGGGGGAGCATGTGACCAGAGATTCAGGTGCAATTATGGGCTTCTTTGCCTGGTTGCCCTGGCCATGGTGCAAGAGCATGGGAGGTGAAGTGTGAAAACACCCAAAGTCTCAACGGCCATGTCCACACTGTGCCAGTAGACTGACCAGTGAACTCCCTGGACTCCCTCTTCTACCCTATGTAGAAGGCCATGCCTCCTGGTGCATGGCCCAATGTTCACTGATGAGGTGACTGAGAGGGCCATAGTGCAAAAGAAAAGAAAAGAAATAGAAATAGTCTAGTTAAAACTGTCCCAGTGGCCAACTTTGGAACTGTATAGCTGGGTCAGATTAGGCTTGGTTGCCTGCTTTGGGTCCAGTGGAGGGTCCTTGCTCCAGATGTAAAGTCCTAAATGGTCACTTATTTGGCCTTAGGCTAGAACCAACTCTGCTTCACTTTGCAATGGTTTCCTGTAAGGCTACCCATTTCTCAGTCATTTATAATTCTTGCAGTTATACCACAACATGCATTATAAAACATCAGACACGTTGTTCAGTGGAGACGGAGTGGTACCAGAAGTCTATAATTTAATTTATGAGTACTGCAGGTAGCATGAACATTACTTTTGAGCAGTATTTGCCCATCTCTGTCTAATGAACAAAGCGTGGATGTTTAAGGCACCTTTGCTCAAGAGGAACTGAATTATTAGCACTGTGATGACTGAGATAGCAAGGAGTTAATCATCTACAGGCCATTTCAGAGTTCAGCTCTGGCATTCCGTGGTCCCAGTGTTTACAATTTCCTTCCCTCCTCCGCCTCCTGCTCCTCTCTTCATGTAGACACATATATTTTTGGCAAGTGAATCTGCCGTGCATCTGATGAAGGAAGTTCCAGTCCACACAACCCTATGCTGCAATAAATCTCTGGTTTATGGTGCCACAAGACTCTTTCTTAATCAGCTTTTAACAGACTTGCTTGTCGTAGCTGGTGCTTCCAGCTGCATACTTATAAAGAGAGGGAAGGTTGCAGACAGAGGTCTGTAAGGCTGCAATCCAACACATAAATACCTGAAAATCAGCCTCACTGAACACATTGGAACTGGCTTCTGTTCTGTGGATTCTAACTAGGGAAAGAAGAAGAGTTGAAGAAGAGTTGGCTTTTCTACCCTGCTTTTCTCACCCATTTCAGGGGACTCAAAGGGGCTGACAGAGATTTTCTATTCTTCTCCCCACAACAGAACACCCTGAGGTGAGGCTGTGAGAGCTCAGAAGAGAGCTGTGACTAGCCCAAGGTCACCCAGCTGGTTTCATGGGAGAGAGCAGAATTGAACCCGGTATTCCCAGATAGGAGTCCGGCTCCTTAACCACTGGACCAAACTGGCTCACATGAGTAAACTCTGTCTCTGGAGCAAGGGTGCAGTGAAATACTGCTGACTTTGCCATAAGCACCAGCTACCCTTAGACTAATTGTTTTGTTTATTTTATTCTAATTGCTTGATTATTACATTCTTATACCGACCTATACCTGACAGCCTCAGGGCAGTTAACAATAAAAAAATATAATAATAAAGACTGTGAAACCAAAAAATATAACACCATGGTGGTAGAAAGGAAACAAACAGCCAAATGCCTGAGTGAAGAGGTACATCTTCACCAGGTGTCAGAACACACACAAAATGCTTGCCTGGTGAGCTAATAGATGAAGGTTGTTCCACAAAGTGGGGGCCGCTATTGACAAGGCCATTCCCTGAGCTGTCATCCCTCTTATAAGCTGAAGGAGTGACAAGGTAGACTCCCCCCCAGCTGATCTTAGATGATGGTTTCGTCTATGTGGGGCCGTGTCTTCACGGCAACCTTATCTCGGATTCAAAACATTTTCAGTCCTCGGAGTCAGCATGGCAGTTTGGCTTAACACACTTTCTCCGTGTTAAACCACCCCAAAGCGTGGTGAATCTCAATCCTGATTTAAACAGGTCTTACTCCGGATCGTGTGCTTGAAACGTTTTACATTTTTTACTGTGGGGATCGTACCGTGTTAAAAGATGAGAATCCATGTTTAGGGTTTCCCTCCCCCAATAGCTTGCTTCCAAAGATAGTGATTTCATTGAAAAAATCCACCCTCAAAACAGCCACTATAAAAATCCAGTCCTTAAAGCTACACTGTAGCGATCTAGCCACTTTACACCTTAATAGCAATGTTGCAGTTTTGCGCAATTCTAGCTCTTTGAAATTTCTGACCTTTAAAAAAGGGAAAGGAAAGGAAAGCCCTGGAGGTTCTGTTTTAAAGGCTGTGGCTGTGAAGGGGGTTTGAGTTGCTGCTGCTGCTGTGTGCCCTGGGAAATGGGGAGAGGAGGCCAAAGAATCGCTGGCTGCCGGTGCCTGTTTTTCATCCATCCAGGCAAGCCACCCAGCCACCCAGCTAGGCTCCGTGAAGGGGTCTGTTATGGGTGGCACTTCCATGCCAGGAGGAAGAGGACAGGGCAGCCCGGCAAAGCGCTTTTAAAAAGTAGCCACTTGAGTCCCCCCTTGAGTCACGTACGCCATGTACAATCCTCAGAATCCGGATCGAACGCGATTAAGTTAAAAGTAATGGGAACAGGCAAATTCGCCTTTGCATCCGGTTCTATTATTTCGGTTTAGGGAAAGCGAAATAAGCTTGCTGTGGGGATTCGCCCTGGGAGATGCACTCTTTCAAGTATTGTACCTCATTCAAAACTCTTCATGATCTTTCTGGAACTCACAATGAAGCAATATTGTTGAAAAGAGGTGCAACTACGCCATGCATCTAATTGTGCATCTTCTTCTGTCCCAGGGTTTGGGAGCTATATCCCCCCAAAATAATAACCATTGGGAGGTTATTCTCTCGATATGAGCATTTCTTCACAATGAACAAGGAAACTGGAGACGATTGTGAGGGGGATAAAGAGGAGACTGAGAGAAACCAGTGGACATTATTTTCCAAGCCTTTACCATTAGTGGAGAGAGAAAGGATAGCTTTCAACAAGAAGGATAGTGTGGATACAGAAAGTCTCTTGCCAGCCATCAGTGTTACGGACAAATTAACATTTCCTAACTTCATTTTGGGCCACAAGAGCCTTTTACAGAAATGGAAGCAAATCTGTTACATTGCACTGCACTGCACTGGTATTTAGCAGAAACTATGGTTACATAATTTAGCTGTCCCATGACTTGGCAGTGAGTCAGGATTGTTCCCATTCCGCCTCCATTCCAGTCCATGCAAAGAGCTTATCCCTACTTCCTGGTGTAGGAGAATTTCAAAAATGTTTTGAACTTAACTACTGGAAAGACGTCCATCAGAGTTCCTGAAGATTATGTATGCTTAGGCAGACTTTTATGTTGAACACCACATCAAAATGACTACCAACGTGCTTTATGCAGACAGATTTGTTCACATGGAGAGATAACGTCTTATAACATGGATTTGCCACATTAAGAGAAGCAAAGTTTTCAGTCTGAGAACGAGAGGGAAAAGGAACAGGGCGGGAACCCTAGGAAGGAGGGCTTAAGTTGTTTACGGAGCCAGAAAGAGATAGTAATGTGTTTAAAATGAAATACTGTAATACACCACCGGCTGTCTACCTACGAATGAACAAATGATCTCCACTATGTGCAACACAAATGAATTTCAATCTGAAGAGCATTGAGATGTATATATTCCCTCTGTCTGTTCTCACCCTTCACTTAGGTGGCTTCTAGATGGCAACAAGACAGAGTGACCCAAAGGGAAAGGCAAGAATTGGGCCACATTTCCTTTTTCTCCTGCTGTCCCCAGTATTGCATGAGAAGACGAGAGAAGAAGGTCAGGGTTTGCCTGCTTTATTCCCCTTTCCCTCTTTTTCCTCTGCTTGACACTGCATGAAAATGCAAACAGAATGGTGGACAGGTGGACATGGTGGTGTATACCACCTGGCAAATGGAAGCAACCGTCCTCCATTATGTATCCTGCACCAGTATTCTGGGTCTATTCCGAAATAGAGCAGCTCCATGGGCAACCCCTTAGCACCCTGCTGGTGGTCACATTTGGTCTAGAGGTTAAGGAGCCGGACCCTTATCTGGGAATAGAAGATTTGATTCTGCCCTCCTCCATGAAGCCAGTTGGGTGACCTTGGGCTAGTCACAGCTCTCTTTTGAGCTCTCACAGCCCTACCTACCTCACAGGGTGTTCTGCTGTGGGGAGAAGAACAGAAGGTTTGTCAGCCACTTTGCGTCCCCTTAAATGGGTGAGAAAAACGGGGTAGAAAAGGCCAATTCTCCTCCTCCTTGACTGCATTTCCCTTCTAGCCACATTTCTGGTGCCATGACTTTTCCTTCCACGTATGTTGTTTGCGCAGATTGTGCTGAAAGTGTGGACTGTGGCCTTGGAGATTCCAATCCTCATGGCTCATCTGCGGTAACCTGCAGGAATTTGTTCCCATCTCTGGAATTTCCCTCAGGGCAATGCTCAAATAAGCTAAATACTCTTTTCTGCCACATGTTCTTCGTCCGTGAACTCACTGAAGGCTCTCTGCTTTTGTTTCCTCCTCCCATGAGATCTGATCTCATGTACAACGCTCCCCTTTGGACTTGTGGCATCTCTCATGGCTACTTCAGCTGTGATATGAACTGTTGCCTGTATTAAAACATGGCAGAGTCGTGGATGTCCTGTCTGTTTTCTTGTACAAAAAGGGTAAAGGCACAGATACTGCATGTTTCATAACGACGGCATCATTGTCTCCTTTGGGAAATCTCTGTGCTTGATTTTAGCTGGATTTGGCAACCCCTCACATTCCTCCCTCTGGCCTTTTACTCTTTTCATAGGTCTGAGAGATTACCAATCTTATTTTATTTGATTCTTCCCAGTCTTCTTCTTTTTTCTTGCACTGTTATTTCCATAGGCCTTCCCTATCTTGCCCTATCTTAGCAGGCTAGCCAGCATTGGTAACATGTCTCAGGATAAGAACTCCAACAGGAATCTCTATCACCAGGACTGTTTTGAAAGCTAACAGTTCAGCCAGTAGTTACTATAGAGACTGTTATGGTCTCTGGCAGCCAAGACATTCACGGCCAGATTTTTCACTTCCAAACACTTTAGTAGAGTTGACATAACTTAGTGCTTTTTTGTGCAAAAGTCACAATTCCTCTTGATATTAGAGAATCAAAACTCTAATGGCCTGTCCCCATGGAATTTAAAGTGTGCCAGGACACTCCTTTTGCCTCTGAGCGTCCCCATTCCGGGCTTTACAAGGCGCTTAGGGAGCTTAGCAAAGTGAGACACCCGCGATAAAATACGTGCACTTTAAAGAAGAGTTCCAGCGCTCTTTCGGCGATTCGCGGGTTTTGCTCGCTATATCTGCCTTGAGGACGCTCTGTGGCAAAAGGGGCGGGGATTGCTTGCTTGCACACACAGCCAAAAAGCATTCACACATCTGAGAAATGCAGCAGGTTCGCTTCCTTTCCTTTGTAAAAAGAGCCAGAATTGCTCAGAATGGCAACATTGTTTTCAAGTGAAGCCTTAAAAGTGAATGAGCGAAGGATTGCGCTCCCGATCCTCCAGCCGCTGACTTTACCGGGGCAGAAAATCCTTTTCTAACAGAGAACAAAGTGAAAGTAACTGCTGAAAGTGAATGAAATTGATAGAATGAGCGCTCATCTGCTTTGCTGGGGGGGGGGAGCAGTTTCAAGAGACGGAGATCTGGCTATGTTTCCTTTTAACAAGAGAGGGGGGGGGGAAATGCCTGGAAAGAGAAAACTGCTACCACGGGGACGGAAAGTCCGTTTAGATCGTGGCTGCCAGGGGGACGCTTATTCTGGAAGTGGAGGGGACTTTTAAAGTCAGCTATAACAGAGTGACTGCAGAGGAATCCGAGAGGGGCTAATAAGTCTTTTGGGGATTCAGCCGGCTGTGTTCATACATAACAAAAGAGTCACTTCAGAGGCATCTCAGAGAGACAGGGTGTGGCCCGCATGTTCCTAAATCTTCTCTGATTCATCTTTCTGAATAGAAAGTTGAGGGGGTAGGGGCAGACTGGTGTGTGAAGACAGATGTATCAATGGCTACTAGAATGGATACCTAGTACATCTTTCAAGCTGGGGGGGGGGAGCAGGACGCTTCTAAGGCCATTTGCTGCGATTCAAGAGCAGAAGAAGGTTTGCCCTCGTCTCTGCTTGAGATGCCCATGGGCAATTGGTGGGCCACTGTGTGTGACAGAATGCTGGACTAGATGGGCTCCTTTTATGTTCTTATATTCTTATATGTTCTTATATTCTTCCGTCTCAAAGCCTTGTCTAATCCAGTTCAGAGGCACCAAAGAGTTGGGTTTTTGTTTTTGTTTTTGCTGTGTCTGATCACAGCCTGTGTATTACTGTAGCTATTCCACTTCTGTTACACACAATGAAAGGAAGAGTTTTTCCTGTGCCTCTATAGAAAGCAACTGTATTTTTCAGACAGAATTCTCAAGACCCAGGGTTATATTTATTAGGAAGGTGCGGAGAGTGAATGTGGGAATGTTTGGGATAAGGCTGGAATGCCACTTCTCAAGGTTTTATGATGCACAATTCAAGGACACCAAATGTCTGGATATTATATCACTGTTGTGTTAAGAGACAAAGATGTGGTGTAGGGTGAGGAAAGTATAGTTGGAGCGGATTTTACAAGTAATAAGTTTCTTTGCAATAAATTTGTTTCTTTGCAAAGAATGCGTGAATGAAGGATATAATTGTGCACTAGAGGAGTTCTTTATTTCTGCCTGAGATTCTAGCATATTCTCTACCACAGTTTTACTTTTGTAATTGTAGAAATTCAGGTTTCCTTGAGAAAAAAAAGGTCTTTAAAAAGACTTCAGAAAGAAAACACACATAGCTGGTTGGCTGAGTAATTTGCTTTGAGTGGATCTGTAAGCAAGTGTTGAAAAATAACAGAGCAATGCAGCATTGTGTTATAAAAATATTTTTCCCCTGTCACTTCATACTGAGGGTTGTTTCCTTTAGCTCACGGAATAATGAAAGGCAGGATTGTTTTGAAAATGAGTTGGTTTGTTTGAAAATCTGCCTCCAAATTTATTTTTAAGCAAACATTTCCCCTCCTATCTTCAGTTCTGGTAGCCACTCCCATAGTATTACCTAACTTTTACACACACAGGCAAAACTTGTATGGACAAATTCCCAGATGTCTGGAATTTAGACTTGACCATTTGCCGTCATTTATATGAAATGGCTGCAGACAACTAGAAAACCTTTCCAGAAAAGAAGCCTTTGAAGAAAGAATCTTCCATTGAAGGTATGAAAATCTCTCTATCTTTCAGAACCAGCATAGGCATGTTCACGTTTCTTCTACCACTTTTACTCTCTCTTTACTTTCAGATGGGTGTCAGGGATAGGAATCTATACTCCCCCCCCCTACACTTTTGGAGGAAGAGATGGCATTTGGGGGAGATAGATAAGGGAAAGGGCAGAAGTAACTTGGTGGCACTTCCTCAGCCACATTAGGTGTGTGTGTGTTGTGGTTGGTGATTACAGAATGTTGTCAGTTCTCTTTTGAGTAAAAAAGGTGAGAAGCTTGAGAACTAAATCAATGTAAATGCCTTATTAAAGTTCACATAATGTATAAGGGGTGGCTGTAGCTCAGTGGTAGGAGGAAACTGCCTGGAAAGCAGAGAGCTGCCGGTTCGATCCCTGGAAGTCCGCAATGGCAAGCACTTCTATATCTCTCCCACAAAAACTGCATAGCAGCATCTATGGAGGTCCCTATGCAACCAAGAGTCAGCAGCAACTCAAATGTTACCTAACAACAACATAATTGTGTGTAACTAATTTGCAGCCAAAAATATGTGAAAATGAAGCACCAAAAATGAAATAGAAGAGTGCTTCTGGAGGGACCTGTGTGTGTGTGTGTGTGTGTGTGTGTGTGTTCCTTACAGCAAGTAACTATCTGGAAGGACAATTCATTTTTCTTGGTAAAACAGCAAAGCAGTTCTACAGCATTCAAAGCCATCTACTGGTTTTAAATATATTCTTTGACAGTTGTGAATTTCCAGCATGTTGGGGTGCATCCCCCTGCAGGTTTTTTTGGGGGGACTATTTGTAGACTATCTGGGGGGACTCCAAAATAGCTGTCTCCATGCAGCTTCCTTAGTCCTGGTTTGGTCCTGCTTGGACTATTTTTGGGACTATTTTTAAACATAAAACACATGACTTTTAAATCCCCCCCCCCCATGCAAACTCTGCCTGCAATAAAAGCAGCAAACTGAAGAGACTAGTGGCACTGGAGTCATCCAGAGGCCAGATGACCTGTATATATTTCCCAGGAGAAAAAGTGGCTTGAATATATGTAAAAAGTGCCATGGATGAAGATAGCTTCTCAGTGTATCCTTAGCTCAGGATCCTAGGCTGCCTGTGTATGCAAATTTGTTTAATGACAAGAGATTCGTTGCTTGTGCCATTAAATTTGTTTTCAGGTAATAACATTAATTTCTGTGCTTCATAGCCTCCTGCAGGTTTTGGACAACTCTGCCATGTTCTTGAAGCTATTTCTTACCACTTGCCTATGCCTTAGCTTACCTGACGCCGTGAGGACAGAAACAGATGAGCCAAATGAAGAAAACCGCCTTCAAGACATGCAGAAAAAAATCAATGATCTTTGGATGGGTTTGCTTTACCCACAGCACTATGAAGATAATATAGCCACCTCTAACTGGACTGCTTATGCCTCATGTGCAGTGAAGCCCAGTTCCAACCTGGATCTGGACAAGCCACAAGTGACAGGGCACGTTCTCTTCCGGCAGGCCTACCCAAATGGAATATTGGAGGCTATTTTTTTCCTGGACGGATTCCCTACTGGTGCCAACTTGTCTGGTAGAGCTATTCATGTCCATCAGTATGGAGACCTCAGCAACAGCTGTGACTCTACCGGGGGGCACTACAACCCTTTCAAAGAAAACCACCCTCAGCATCCTGGCGATTTTGGAAACTTCTACACCAGGGAAGGCAAAATCAGAAAATACAGGCCCAACCTCATGGCTACGCTCTTTGGCCCATACACAATTATAGGAAGGTCCATTGTGATCCATGAGCAAGAAGATGACCTTGGGAGAGGGAACAACAAAGCCAGTTTGGAGAACGGAAACGCTGGCAAGAGGTTGGCTTGCTGTGTTATTGGAACCTGTAACAAAAACCTATGGGAAAAGCTGGCCCCTGAACTTAAAGAGAAGAGGAAGAAAAGGTTCAAAATCAAAGAGACACAACCAAAGAGCTAAACAATAGGAACGTTCTTGCTCCTCTAAAGAAAGAGTAAAGATATGCCTGTTGCTCTATCTCAGTTCTTCATTCTGTAAACCGATTAATAATAACGTAGAGGTGTATTTTTAAGAGTCCATATTTAGGCTTTAAATAAAAGCTCCAAACTGCAGTTTTGACATAGTAAAAAAAAAGGCTGTATACTTTGCCGCTGAAAAATCTTGAGTGATTCTACTTATTGTGTATCGTACTTCTTGGGGTAAAAAAAAAGTCTCAAGAATAAAAAGCTGGATGAACAAAAGGTAAAAATAAACGTCTTCAGCTAAGATGATGTGATCTATTTTCCTCCATACCTGAAACATATTACAAAAAATTATCTCTCAAGACTTTTAGCTGTATGAGGATGGGCTGGCAGACAGCGATAACAGTTTCCCCTCAGAAGTCAGGTAGCAGTTTGCACTTTATTTCTATTTTAAAACTTCAGAGCCATTATTTTATTCTGCTTATATTTGCAGGTTTGGCCTCCTAACTCTTTTAAGCTTCTTAACGGGTTTGAGTTATCCTCAATCCTGTACTTGTGCCACACTGTTTACATTTGAAACTAGATATTAAAGGAACATGCCTAGATGTTTCTTAGTAAGTCAAGAAATATCTGCAGTTTGATACACATCCAGTCAAATTGTGTAACACCATTTCGACAATGTAGTTAAGTTTGAGCTTGTATGGAACTCTTTCCATACAGTTCCAGGAAGATGCTATGAGTTATCTATGTCACACAAATCCAATATTATATATTCACTTCCAAAAACAGTTGCCGGAGGGGGGAAGGCTTTGAAATTATTATGGGATGAACTGGGCCCTGTTCAAGTCAATGGTAACTTTCTAGAGGGATGAAATAAATAGCAAAAGAATCTTGAAGATTTGTGTAATCAGAGGAAAGCAAAAGGAAAGAAGTGGAATTAGAAAAGACACCAGGGAAGGCAGCTAAAATAGTGAAGAAGAAGAAGAAGAAGAAGAAGAAGAAGAAGAAGAAGAAGAAGAAGAAGAAGAAGAAGAAGAAGAAGAAGAAGAAGAGTTGGCTTTTCTAGCCTGCTTTTCTCACCCATTTAAGGGGACTCAAAGTGGCTGACAAAGCTTTCTATTCTTCTCCCCACAACAGACACCCTGTGAGGTAGGTCGGGCTGTGAGAGCTCAGAAGAGAGCTGTGACTAGCCCAAGGTCACCCAGCTGGCTTCATGGGGGAGGGCGGAAGTGAACCTGGTATTCCCAGATAAGAGCCTGGCTCCTTAACCACTAGACCAAACTGGTTCACTAAAGGGACTACAGGGACTCCCCTAAAAGGACAGTATTGGGATTTATTTATTTTTAGTCTAGAAAAAGTATGTAAAGTATTGGCATAATGGGAGATCATTGTTTTCTATTCAAAATACTAGAACTGGGAGGCACCCCCAACAGGTGACTATTGGAAGAGTCAGGAACAAAAAATGACACCACCATCATTATTAATATGGATTTCTATGGCCACTCAACAATGAAATGTTCTCTGATCAGCTCAAATTTTCTTCACACAAGGAATAGTTAAGCTTTGGAATTCTGAAATGGTGTTGGTCATCAGCTCAGAAGGCTGGTTCTTTCTGAGTCATGCTAGGAAGGCTAATCACAGTTATGATGTGGGAGGCAGTATGTCTCTGGAGGCCAACTTCTGTGAAACTATGTGCAGAGCAATTTGTACGAATGCTCTGCTTGAGGACTTCTATATGCTGCTGTTTCTCACTGTGAGGACAGGCTGCTGGACCAGATGAGCCAGCAGTCCAATCTAGAAGAACATTTATGTCCTTAGGGTCTTCTTGTGAACTTTAATGGATAAATATTGATCAAGGGTTCTAACAATTTTCAGGGCAGTTGTCTCCCTGGAAGCAGGACCTGTCCTATTGTGATCCAAACATTAGCCAGTGTCATCAGGCAAAAGCTTTTCTGATTACCTCTGGTAGTGATCAATATGTGTACTGTTTCAATAGATCATTGCAAGATCTCATCTTAATCTTTCTTGGCTTCATAGACCTGGGGTTACAATTGTGTCACAATGGCTCTTTTTGCACGTGACTCCATTAATCCGGATTTAGAAGATCCGGATCTCTGAGATGTGGTCCTCAATGAATCCAGTCCTTGAAGTTCTGCATCAAGGTGAGGGCCCCATGCATCCGCATGGGCCATCTAACACCCAGTGGCAATGGGTGCTAAAGCACCCATCCTGAGGCTCCGATTAGGCCAGAGCAGGAAGGTCTGCTGGTGGTGCAGCATGATTGGCCATTGTAACCATCAAACAGGGGTCACTGTTACAGTGGGCGTGGCAGAGTCACAGCTTTGTAGCTGCCTACATAGCCACTGTGAAGCTTGTGCTCAACTTCATAGACAGCTATGAAGGACATGTGAGCCTGCATAGCTTTGAGTGGTGAGTTGGAGTTGAAGCTGCCCCGCTGTAAATGGTGGCTACTAAGCCCGCTCCTAGATTGCATTGCCCCGGTAGACATGTTGCCTTGAGACCTCTGATTTGGTCTCCATGGCAGACAACCGGATTGAAGACACCATTAAAGGAGCCTACCATTAATATGGATCTAAGGGCCTGAAGACCCCATTAAATCCAGGTTTTGCTGGCACGTGTGGTTACAGCATATTCAGAATGGGGTCCTAATGGGGTCCTTAAGGGGTCTTATGTGCAAACGGTACATAACAGATCGATACCAATCAAGTATCTATTGGGTTCCTAATGAGGTCTTCATTGCTAGTGCAAAACCAGCCATGTATTCACGTTTTCCAGGCGCAGAGCTGCTTTGGAAGCTTCTGAATTAAAATCTCCTGGAAAGTGAATTATTTCTCATGCATGTTGTGTAAATATAAAATAACATGATACTGCAGCCCATCAGCATTTCCTCATGTGATTCTTGCTAAGATTACCCAAAACAACCTAAATGTGTAGCAGGGACTGGAGGTTTAAGACAAAGGAATAAAATGAGTCCTATTAGTGTTAAGAAATTTTTTTACCAATGACACATGATGTGGATAAATATATAGGAAATTTCTTTATTGCAACTGACAAAATATATCCATTTCTTGAGGACAAAGCTGCAACCAAAACAGGCTTGCAAATAAACATAATATACATTTAAATGAATTCACTACCAGCAGTTTAATTTTAAAAAGCAAGAAAAACATTTAACATGATTTCCACCTGCTTTATTAAAAATACATTCCTGAGTGTCCAGGCGTTAAAAACTTTCTGATAAATTGTCCTGCACATAAAACTACCCTCCTCTACAAGGAATTACCCTTTCCCCTGAAAAACAAAAAGAATAACATGTTTCTTTCCGAAAATCTAACATCTACAGTATGTACTGAAGGGCTTCTCAAACACCGGCTTTTGCAAAAGTATGCAAAAGAATCCGTAAGATAATGCTAGGAAAAATAGGACCTTGTAAAAAGGAAACAGAATTTTCAGTTGGTTTCTTGCACTTAGAAATGATTATTATTAATAATATTTTACTACTACTATTATTACTATTATTCTTCCTAGCATCATCAAAGCCTAGAAAGACTATTTGCTGCATGCTTAAAAGTCCCTATAAGAGATTTTTTTTTAAGTAAAATAAAAATAACTTCTCGCATGCTTTTCTCTCTACAGTATTTAGGAAGATAAGATTGTTTTGTTCCCATTTCTTCCATTGACCCTGATTCCTGCAAGTGGTCAAATGAATGGTCTCTCATTGTGCAACTCATGTTTGGCTCATAAATGTAAATTCCCAGGGACCTCTGCTGTTTTTACATCTATGGCGTGAGATGGAGCAAACAGTGAATGCAGTGCTGTATGTCTTCCCTCATGCAGCTGGGATGAATGCGGTGAGGAGCCTGCAATTCTTGCGGAATCTCCACATGCACCAAATTCTTAAAAATGGCAGGTAATACCTTGCAGCTCTTTTGCATCCCTAAGGCAGTGGATCCAGCAACAGGAAGGAGTTTTTGCACTGCCCTTTCTCATCATTGCAAGAGGACCAGAATACCCCAATGCTTAGTTTCTGACTGAATGCAAGAAGATGGCTTATATATGTTACTGTATGTTAAATCTACGTAACATCGAGAGTTAATGCAGTCCACGATCAAAACAATGACCACAAACCATTCATCTACAGTATTCATTGTTCATTTTTGGAGACTGGCACTGATTTTAATCATACTGGTTAAAACATACCTGCGTTGTCTTGCCAAGGAGAGAGGGGTTTTTTTTTATGTCTTTTATCTTTCTATTCCTATGGCTACCCTAGGACCTATGGGTGAATGGTGGGATATAAATGCTCAAAACAAACAAACAAACAAATCAAACCCAAATGAACATTATTGAAATATCACAATTTGGGCAACTGGAAGTGAAAACGATCAGGAACATACCATGTGACTTTAATGAAGACAAATTCAGACAGAAAAGAAACAAGCCACCAAGAAGCAGTAATGAAGTTCATTGAGGCTTCTACATCAAACCAACACACTGTACTGTTCAAGATTAGTTTTGCTTTTTCTGCAAACCTAAACATACTTACAAGGGAACAAGGCTCTGTGAACAAACAGGATATTCCACAGCAGTGAATACTCAAAGGTTAAATTTGGTACAAACTACAAGTTGTAGGAGACATCAGAGTGACTACTAGGGGTGAACATGAACTGGTTTTTGCATCCAGTCAGCAAGTACTTGGTTTAATATGGTTTGGCAAGGACCCCCAGACTAGGATTTAGGGGCAACAGCTTGGTTCACATCCGAACCAGTAAGCACAGAGTTTGGGTTGGTTCTGTGAACCATTTTTAAACCAGACCTCTCATTAGGGTCCAATTTGGAACCAGAATCTGTTGCCAAATAGCTCTGAAAGATTTTTCAGAAGACAAATGGGATCTCAAACACCCAGCAGTTTCGTGTAAGCACACCCTACTCACCCCAAATTGTGCTGGCAGGGAGGACATGCTCCAGCCTACTAAACAGATGACTTACAAAATCAAGAATTAAAAAAAAAAATTTAAAAGCCCTGAAGCAGTATTTTGGACCTCTACCATAGAGACCTTACCTACCTGCCTACCTCTCGGTAACGCAGCCAGACACCAGCACTTTCAAACAAACCAGGAAGGTGGAAAATCTTTACTTTTATTACATGGCGTAATAGTGTCTGAGCCAGGCTTCAGTCCTGTTTCGTTCCTGGTCTGGTTCCCACTTGATCCAACCAGGGGTGTTTTTCCACTGCCAAAAAGTACCCATTTTTGCACCCAGTTAGGACCCATTTGGGTGTGAGCCGGATGATCCCATTTCCACCACGGCACCCATTTGGGACCCGATTGTTTCCACTGCCGTGGGGGAAATCCAGATCTAATGGGTACATTTTGGCCTTTAATCCAGATTTTCCGTAGACCCCATTAATGGGGTCTTCTGCCAGAAAATCCGGATTAAAGGGAGCCTGTTTCCACTGGAAACAGGCAATGGGGTCCAAAGGAGGCTAGGGGGAGGGGATGCACCCATTGCCCCCCTCCCCCCAAACCTAGGCTTCAAAGTCATTTCAAAGTCATTTCAAAGTCTGTGCAAAATAGCTCCGGAGTGCCTTTGAAGTCTGTGCTGATCTTTGGACTGAACTTCGGAGTGACTCCGAAGTGACTCCAAAGTGACTCCAAAGTCATTTCGAAGTTCACTCCAAAGATCAGCACAGACTTCAAAGGCACTCCAAAGCTATTTTGCCCAGACTTCGAAATGACTTTGAAGTCAATTTGAAGTGGCTTCGAAGACTGCCCCCCCACCCCCCAAAACACCTGGGGTAACGGACCAACCCCTTGGGGGTCGATCCGGATTCCCCACATGGGTGCAAAGCTGTTTCCACAACAGGAGTGTTAGCACCCATTGCTAATGGGTGCTACACCTCCCGTGGAAACACATTGGGTTCTTCCCTTAATCCGGATCTAATAGATCCGGATTAAGGAATGTACCCATTCCTTAGATCCGGATCTCCTTAGATCTGGATCTAAGGGCTGCAGTGGAAAAACACCCCAGGTTGGTTTACAACTGAACCAAACCGCTAATAAAGGTTCATGCCTGCCCCTAGACACTGCCTTCTTCCTTGCCTTGTTTTATTCTCTGAAAGCAAATCCCAAGCGTGAGACTCAATAATGTTTGAGAAACGTAAGAGGGAAAAAAGGGGATTAGGACATGGAAGGACAGTGCTGACCCATCTCATAATACCTCAAAAATAGCCCACATGTCTGGATAATCTGGCTAGAGTCAGAAATGGTTCTTAGATATGTTGACACTGGATTTTATTTTGGCCAAGGGGGAGAGGAACAAAACAAACAATATTGTGGATTTGGATAATGAAGCTCCTGACTTTCTTATTAGTTTAAGCTGCATTCAGACTTTGCTTACTTATTTTGCTAATTAGGATATTCCAGAATAAAGCATGGATATTCTGGAATATTCACACTTTATTCCAGAATATCCAAATATATCAGAATACATAAGCAATGCCTGGATAGTAATTCTTCATCCAGCGCTCTTTGGATTCGTGAAGTTTAGATCTCAGAAACACTTCTTGCAAGTATTTCACAGTTAGCTTAACCATTACAGTTCAGAATTCATCAGGCTCTGAATTTCCTTTTATATATGTAACCTTAATTCTCCTTCTCACAACTATGACTTCCTTTCAATATAGCTGAAGCCACTGAAGTCAAATGCAAGTATTTCATTGCAATGCTTAGGTTCCAAACTATTCTCTTCATTTAAAAAATGCAAAATGCAGTTCTGACTTCATAATTTAAACCACAGTGGGTTCTTGCATGCATAAAAAAGCCTTCACTTTACCACTTTTCCACACTAGGCCTTCATCAGCCTGTGCTCAAAGGCCTTATCAGGCTGTGACAAAACCAGAAAGAAATATGTGTCTTGAAATGAACACTGGGATGTGGAATGCCTTATTTATGAAGAGCAGAATTCCAGAATTTCATATTCATGAGTTTGGTGCATATTCATTACTCTTCTCACAGTATCAGTTTTGTCATTCCTATAAAAACAAATCGAGACAATAAGGCTATCTGTTATTTTACCAATAAAAGCACAAACACTGTGCTGAGTCGATAACATTGTCAGCTACTCTATCAATAAAAGCAACAGAACCACAAATTCAAGAGATAATGCAGCCCTCCCCCTCTCTGCCCACTCTACTATGAAGAATGAAATTATGCAAACTAATAAATGGTTCAACTTTTTTTTTTATTAATGCAGGAGACAAAAGCATTTAATATAGAATAAACTACTGTGAGTCAAAAAGAATGAGATACAAACAGCAGTATGATGCAATGCCCAGGACCCAGGGAATATTAAAGGAACATTTCAAACAGTCTTGGAGCAGAAGAAACACAGGGCAATGGAACAGATGGAGAAAGTAAACAAATGACTGAAATACAAGTTTCCTGTTTTGAAAATGAAGTTTCTTGTTCTGTTCATGTTGAATATTCCACTAGTTTTGGCCTAAAAGCATCTCTAAATATCTAGAAGCTTCCCCGTTTGTTGTAGCAGCTGGTGGTCCTCAAATGATCTGAAAAGACTTTGATTTTTGCATTTCCCCAAATATGAATTGTAAAATTCTGCAAGAATAAGCAAATGAGGTTTGAACAGGGAACTCAAATGGGCCTTAAAACCAATAACATGTTCCGTAAGTCAACCACAGGCCTCTGACCACGTGGATACTTTCTGCAGGGTTTCTGTGAGACGTTACTCACTTGTTTCCTACTGGAAGAAAAACTTGCTAGTTGGCTCAACTAAATTCTAACGCCATTTCCAACACGTGTTTCCAACTAGTAAATAGGCCGTAACCATTTGCAGGTAGCCAATATTTATACTGAAAAAGAAGAGCTCATGATGGGATGGGTTTTCCCACTTTTTTTTTTTTTTTAGCAGCTTTGTTAAATTTGGATTAATCCCCTCTCCAACAGGCCTTAAGTTCTAGGAGTGTGGAATGAACATTTATGGGCAATTAGGTTCTGAAGCCAGCAGGAAAATTGCCTGTATGGATGGAAGCTCTGACAAGCTCTACAGCTGCTAAAACTGTTTCCCAGTTTGGAAACAAAACAGAACACACGCACGCACACACATGCACCCAAGCAATCAGTCTCTCTTTACTTCAACATCTGCAAAATATCCACAATAAATATTTTACAAGCACTGTCCTAGGAAGAACCCAACGAAGTCCTTCTGCACCACTGGAGTTAGGCCATGCAAGGCTTCACTCATCAGACTTAGGAAGCCCTCAAGAGTTTCTCTCAGTGGAAATTAATTAATTGCCACTATAGGAAGAATTCAGAAGGAGAAGTGACTATAAAACTATTATCTGCAACACTGAGGACTGCAGGAGGAGAAAAAGTATTTTCCTTAGCCAAAGTGTGCACCTAAAAACTGCCATAACAGGCGGATGGCAGGTCCCTATTCCAGGTTAAAATCTGGAACAAGGCCCAGTGTAGAAAGGGCCTGAAATAGCATTAGTCCTCAGTCTCCAATACTCCCCTTTAGGCCTAACTTTCAGTTCTAGGCAATATGAGCACTACTTGACCCCATCTAAAAGTTCAACCAAGAATAAAGGAAAAACAAGGGCAACTCAAGAACTCTTCACTTTAAACCTTCAGTCCATCTTCAGGTCTGACTGCTCATCCCTTTCCACTTCTATGTATTTTATTTGTGGAATTTCCATTCAGGGAAGTTCAACTAGAGGGTGCAAATTCCACAAACAAATCAGAAAGAAATGAAAAGGTGTGAGCAGTCACATCTGAAGATGGACTGAAGAAGGTTTAAAGTGAAGGTGTGACCAGGGCCTGAGGTTTACCATTTTAGGACGGATAAAGCACGCAGAAGGTGGCAGATGTGGGAGACAGAAAAAGAGAAAACTGTAAGAACAAAAGAGGAAAGGAGAGAAAGGAAAGACAACTTCATCCAGGCAGCACTTATTTAGTCCACATTATTTGGATAATCTGGAATAAAGCAGGGATGATCCAGAATAAAATGTTTCTGAATGTGCTTTACTCTGGATTATCCAACTAATGCAGATTAAGTGCCGTCTGAATGAAGCTTCACACACTTCTCACCAATGGACAGAATTCTTATAGCTGATCTATAAGCACTGAATTATCACACGGCCACTGCTCTGAAAACACATAACCTAAGCAGATGAAGCAGCAAAACAGATAGAAATGAATATAGAATGGGTTTGGAATGGACGATTTTGGATTGTGTTAGGATATGTTATTGAATGGCAGCATGTACTGTCATGCTCTCCTTGGAGAGGTTTTCACTGTCATCAGACAGCCCAGCCTTTCTTGATTTCTTGTTTTTAAGCCCTAAATCCAGGTACGCATTCAAACTATGCTGCCATTCTGGTGACTTTTATCTCAATTCTGGAAAAAAAGGATTTGGGCTTATAACGTCGCAACCCGCTTCCTTACCCTCAATGAACACCTCACTCCTTCCTCTGGCAGCAACTCCTCCTTTTTCCCTTTATGAAATACAAAAATCAGCAGGAAGAATTCTCTTAAATGCATTAGAAAATGGACCAAGTGCAACACAGCCCGCTGTAGAAATATACTCTTTTTTGGGTATGTCTCCACAGTTATGCTAGCTGAAATAAAATAAACAAATAAAAGGATGGATGGATGGATGGATGGATGGATGGATGGATGGATGGATGGATGGATGGATGGATGGATGGATGGATGGATGGATGGATGGATGGGGGAATGGATGGATGGGTGGGTGTGTGGATGAAAGAATGGAGGAATGAAGGGACGTCATGTGGGCGCAGGCAGCATCACTATCATTATCATTTGGTAGCTACTCAGTAAGATGGTAGATGTTCTAAGAATAAATCCCAAAGAATCACCCTTGCTCTTGAGTAAACACAGCAAATGTAACTTTACAGTAGCAAATACTGTTTGCCAGCACACCACATTTTCTAGCAAACCTAATTTGACTGCATATAAGGAACAACGAAAAGACAGTTGAACCTGTCTCTCAATCCCAGGGACTGTGTCTGTAAAGCACAGTATTATCAGAACAATTAGTATCAATTAATCTGGTGTACATTAAGGGTGATTCCACACTGGCTGGTATACTAGAGCAGAATGCATACTAGAAGCTTCCCTTCTGCACTCCGGTATAGTTTAAGGGAGGACCCAAGTCGGCTCACCAGTCTGCATAAGGGATGCTCCTAGTACACTTGCTGGTCTGATATACCAGTGCAGAATCTCCTAAGAAATCACAAAACAACAAATGTACACCAACATCCCCGCCTTGCATTTTATCATTTCTGATTCTGCCAGAATTATTTCGCTCTCTCCCTCCCACTTCCTGACATTTCAGGATCTGACAACACATTCAAGCAGGCACTGGGCCAAAAATAGATGTCCTAAGCAGACACAGATAATAACAGACTTGATAAAGCATCCCATGATTTTCAACTTATGCCACTCTACCAATGTTAAATCACAGGGAACAGTAGAGGGCAGAATTCTGAAAGCCACCATTTTACTATTACTCCCCCTTTACACCCCTCTTTCCTTTCTTTGCTTGCATACACACAGAAGTGGTGATCATGGGCCATGGGTCCTTTCTTGACCCACAGACAAGAAGGCCACTGGGAGAAGTGTGAAGCCTGGGAGCAGGCTCCTTCAGCTAGCCATGCCATAGTCAAAATATAGTCACAGCAGATCAGGACTGTAGGCACTGTTGCTCACCCCCTTGGCTTTAAGGATGCTGTTTGGACCGGGGCTGGAAGTTGAAAGAGTTAGCCCCTCGCTGTCTTTAAGGCCTACGTCGCTACCACTTTCATCCTGCTTATCACTCAAATTCTCGGTGAAGCTTTCTGATGCTTCTGCCTCTTCTTCTGCCTCTGCCTCTTCTCCTTCTTCTTCAGTCTGCTGGCTCTCATTGGCATGTTCATTCAGTAGGTTGTCTGCTTCTGCAGAGTCAAAAGGACAAGGGCTGGACAACGGGGATTCGCCTTCAGAGAAGCTGCTGAGATCCTGGTGACCTGTCGCCAGGCTCTCTGCTGCGCTGCCTACCAGTTCTGTGGCTGCCGCCTCCTCTGTCCGCTTAATGATGTCATTTCCAAACTCAATCGCGTCGTCTTCTTCAGAAAGAAACCGGGGTAATGGTGGATGGAAATGATTGGACTTGGTAGTGTTATCTTGGTTTGCATGGGGATTGTCAGAATCTGCCTCCTCCTCCGGAAGCGTCCGTTTGCTTCCAACAGCTGACACGTCTTCTTGTTCTTTGCTTTGGTCTTCTGCAAGAGAAAAATGAGGAAGCATCACATTTTTGTGGATGTTGCACACAGTGGTAGGCTTTTACTGTGTACCAAGAAGTTGCACCAAAATAATACAGTGAAATGTGATCTCTCTTCTCAGAATTCCTTATTTTTAGGAATGCCAAATTCAGAGCTAGCTTAGGGTTTTTTCCCCACTAGCAGGAAGCACCCATTTATTTATTTTTATTTATTTATATTTATATGCCGCCCCATACCCCATTTAGAACCCATTAAGCACCTGACTGTAAGACCCTTTTCCCATACAAGACTCCATTAGGACTCCATCTGTTCACACCAGCATAAGGGAAGTCTGGACTGAATGGGGTCCTCAGGCCCTTAAATCTGGACTTCGCGTGGACCCCTTTAAAGGTGTCTTCAATCCAGTCTTCGGCCTTGAAGACCAGATTCCAGGGCACCTGTTTGAGGTGCGATCGGGGCAACGGGGTTCTAGCAACAGCCACCATTTGCAGCGGGGCGGATCTGGCTCAGGCTCTGGCTTGCCATCCTTCATAGCTGCCCACTCAAAATCCTCCAGAGTTCTAAACTGTGTTCTACAAGAAAAAGGAGACCGGGGGATCAAGAAGGACATGCAATTCTACAGTTCATGAAACTGATACCATATCTCACCCATCACAGTGGGTTGTAGTCCAACAGTGACATTTACCATTCAATTTTAGATGCATTTGGGTGCTTCCGCATTTGCCGCTGAAAAGTGGATCTATTTGTGACGGATTGGAGGGACCCCCACACATCTGCACACATGTGGGGAGGACAGATTCCAGAGGGTGCAGATGCACCAGCACCCATTCCAATCTGTCCTAGGGCTCGTGTGCCGGCAACGACGCCCCAGAGCCACGAGACTGGAGCATGGAGCTGCCAGTCACCACGTGTTGCTGGCAGCGACCAGCACGCGGGGGAAGGGCTTTGGAAGCAGGCAGGTCCACTTCCGCCCTTCCCAACATGGCAGGCAGAGGGAATCCGTCCCTTCCCCTGGCCGTGTGCGGAAGCATCCTGCTTCTGCACACATCTAGGGGGCAGTTAACGGATGTAAGACCTGAATTTTCAGGTCTTACATTTAATCTGGATTTCGGTGGCAAAACCAGTTTTAAAAACCGGTCTTGCACACCAAAATGCGGACGTGGCTTCTACAAAGGGTGCCAGAAGAGGACTCCAATGTTGAAGCCACTTCAGGTAAGTGTCTTTAATGTGTTCTAGGGGGTGGTTAATCCGGTTTCCGTAGCTAGTGCGGAAACACCGTCTGAGTCCAATTTGGGTATTTATGAGTGGCAGAGCATATTCTTCTCAGAGCTACACTAGAGACTGCATATGCATCAACTAGCATCATACTTAAGTTATGATTTCTGTCCGGCTGTTGTGGTGGAGAAGAACATAACCTGCCAGAATGTTCCCTCGACCTGAAAAAAGTGAGGGGAAATTAAGAAAAGGGACTTGTGCAATAGGAACGTGCAAAACATTAGTCGCTGCTTCCTTTTCCCCCTACTGTCATTTTACTCTTTGCCAACAGCCGCGCAAGTTCTAGCTTGGACCAATTCGTGGGACAGAGTTTTTTAAAAAATGAACAAATATGTCCCAATTACACTTAGCTTAGAAGCTATGGAAGGTTTCTGAACCCCCTGAGTCTTAATTAACATGGCCACATTTAACAATTGCATGGCTAATACTTGGGGGCAGATAAACAAGAAAGTAGATATAAAGAAGAGAAGGAAATTACGGAAGAGTTTTATTTCCCACTGGAACTGCAGACTTCAGTACAAAGTTACTATAATAAATAATAAGTACAGCAAACAATGTTAGAGTATAACCAGGTATTCATAAGGACAACTTTTTGAGTAAGTTGGTTCTCTTAAAAAAGACAGTATTCCTGAAAATATGGCTTCCTCCAGATGTTGCTGTAGAGATATTCTGGAGGAAAGCACTTCTGGAATCATCACTGGGTAACAGTGCAAAGTAATTGCTTGTTTCTGCACATCCAAGTATTTCAACGTAAGAACCACAGCCCATCTAGTCCAGCATCCTGTCCCACACAGTGGCCCACCAAATGCTCATGGGCATCTCAAGCAGAGACAAGGGCAAACCTTCTCCTGCTCTCGAATCTCAGCGAATGGCCTTAGAAGCATTAGAACACAGGGGAACACCCTGCTGCAGTCCTTCCCCCAGGTGAACAAATAACTAATTATAGCAAGGCAAATGAAACAGCTGTGAAAAAGACATTAGTCTTATTATGAGCACAAACAACAGTTAAAAACCTGCCCAAATATTAAATCAAATACTAGGCACCCAATAGCATAACTGGGGGGGGGGGGGAATGGAGTAGAAAGAGTCAACCCTAAAAGATAAATTGACCTTTTTCAATTGATTAATCTGAGTTCGCTCTGTAGAAGAGTTCCAAATTTACCAGCAACATATCCAGAAACCTAAGACTGCAACTAGTAATATTTCAATTATGTTTACGTGCCCTGTTTTACTAGGGTCACCTATATTTCAAGGAAATAGCTGTGGCTCAGTGACAGATGGAACTGCCTGGAAAACAGAAGAGCGCCGTTTCAATCGCCAGCCTCTCCCTAGAAGCGATGGCAAATCACTAACTTCGTGTTGAATCAAAGTTTGTTGTTAGCAAACTCCCCAAAGGAGGCCGGGACTGTTAGATGCTTCATCTTGCAAGCTCAGTCCTCTTCAAAACAAAGACAAAGCGAAGGGCAAACATACCTGCTGCTCACGCTGGCACCACTTTCGACTTCCCAGCTGACCATGCAGCCAGGAGCGGGCAGGACAACACAAGCTTTTGTGCATTCCCACTTCTTTTGGGATTGTCCAAGTCTCCACCCAGCACCACACCTGTGCAATGATGTTGTTCTCAAATCTCAAATGGCCCTGCTACTCCCAGCTACACCGTCAGGCAGGATAAAGGAAGTAATAGTGGACCATGAAACAGGTACATTTGCTGCTCAATTTACCATGTGCCCTAACTTTTCCATCTCTACAGATTGAAAGGGGGTTAAAGGGGAGAGAAATTTAAGCTGTTTAAATCCTTGAAATTGGAGCCCTTTCTCAATTTTCTTTTTAACTATAATCGTTGATCTTCTTCCTCAAACTACAAGTTCCAGCCCAGCAAGCATGGGTAAGGGACCCAGTCCCTGAGATTTCTGGATTCACTGTGTAGCCATCCTTCCTTCTGAGAGAAGCTCAGACTCTTTGTATAAGTTGTAGAGTTTGCCTGGCAGTGACAGCTTCAAACATCTCACTCTCACATGAAACTGGTGACATATTTGTTATCTACCTGGCAGTACAGAGGCCCTGAGACCTCAATGCTGTATTGAGCTGGATTGATCTAAGACCTGCCCTGCCTGCCAGTGCAAGGAAACTGTCAAAAACAAAATGGGCTCCCTACTGCTAGAGTTGTACCCCTTAGTGGGTGATGAATGGTATGTCAAGCCAAGACCACTTGTGTGCAGGGAAATGGACTATGGCTGTGCAAATCGCTGACTGAACTGGCTCATAAACCACATTCCTCTTACATGAAAGCTGGTCCCTAAAATAATGGTTGTGTTATGCCCACGCCCTATTTCTAGATATGCTATGCCAATAAACACACCAAGGTAGGAGGTGCAACTCTCTTTATTGCTAGCAATAGGGGGTACCAGAAGACATTCTCAAATCTGGCCCACATTCATATATTTGGAAAGAAACATTTAAACACATGATTATACTTCATAAACAGCATGATTGGTTACATTTATGACATCCTAGCATAACTCTATGCATGTCCATTGCATTAGGTCCCTAATTAGCAGGCCAGCTGCCTGCCTGTAGGCAGGTTTTCTATTATGCTAATAAGCCTTATCTTGACCCTTCCAACATCGCTGGGTCAGCTTGAAGATTATGTTCCCTTACTTGAACTTTATGCAGCTTTCTTGGGAGCGTTACATCCCTTTCCCTTGCTTTTCTTTTATCTTAGCAGAGGTAGGTGTTCCTTAGGAACTTTATGAATAGTTCCCACAGCAAGGCACAGTGAATTCAGGGAACCCTACTTTTTCCGGGGGGGCGGGGTGGGGGCAGGGCATCATTTGAAAAGTCTACAAAATCCTTATGTATCTGTAACCACCTATGTAACTATACCAACATGTTTTATTCAAAGGAACCTGGTGGAATAAAATACAGGCACTGGGGGACAGCTTTGATTGGGGCAAACGAGAGAGAGAAGGATGCTCTAAGAATGCCAACCCTTTAACTGGCTGCCTCATTAAATTTGTCCCCAGTTCTTTCTCTTCTGCCCCATTAAAGCTGTCACCAATGCTAATCATTGCTTTCCCAGTTCTCCTCCTATTCTGATCATTTTAAATGTCTCCTGCATCCATCCTGTCTCCATCCATTACTGACTACTGCTCTACTCTCTCTGCGCCATCCCAATCCTTTAAAATGTTTTCTTTTGCCCCATTTTACCTGCAGCCAACAATCACTGCTTTCCTGTTTTGCCCTCTATTATACAGGCCCTTTACAACTCTTTACCATCAGCATGTAAGAAGATAAGAACATAAGAGAAGCCTTTCTGGATCAGGCCACAGCCCATCTAGTCCAGCATCCTGTCCCACGCAGTGGCCCACCAAATGCTCATGGGCATCTCAAGCAGAAACAAGGGCAAACCTTCTCCTGCTCTTGAATCCCAGCAGATGGCCTTAGAAACGCCCCGGTTCCGTCCCCCCAGCGCCCCAGTCCCCCCCCAGCGCCCCAGTTCCCCCCGTCTACTCTGCTTGCATCACTCTAGTAGTAATAAATCAAATCAATCAAAGTAAAAAAACAAAACAAAAACCTTTCCTATTTTCCAAAACCAGACAGCTGTGCTCCTCTGAGGGTTTACTCCTGCTCCCCACAAAACCCCTTAAACCAAGCAAGACCAACTTGCAACACAGTGCCTGGCAGCTACACGCTCTCTGCATCATTTTCAATGCCATGAATTTAGCCTCAGAGCTCTTCATTTTGCCTTCCTGAAAAACATTTTTGGGACCCCCCCCCCCCCGAAGATAAATGTAAGGTATGAAGTGTGTGACAAAACACCCCTCTAGTCACCCGTGTTTCCAGTGTGACTATAGACTCACATTTTATATGCTACTGATAGGAATGCGCATTAAAAAAATTGCATGTTCACTTTCCTGTCAAAGTAAAAATTCATTAATTCGTTTTGTTGTCAAATTGTCTAATAGGGAGGTTTTCATGTTCGTTTTTTCACAAAGAAAACTACTAATTGCTTTCCACTGAAAAAAGCCTTTTTCAAGGTTCACAAGGTTGTTACCTGCCCTGAGACCTTTGGGTATAGGGCAGGATAGAAATATAAATAATAAAATAAATAAATAAAATAAATTTGATCAAATTAGTTGTTTTCACAAGCGGATGACTGGGTCACTTTGACTTAAGTTTTTTATATGCAAAAAAACTGAATTTTTGTTCCACTGTCTGGGAACATGAAATATTTGATTAAATTTGCAAATGTGAATCCAATTTTGTACATCCTTACTATTGAATATAAATGTCTAAGTTCTATGTTTTTGTGGATCTCCTATATACTTTTATTCACTTGAAAGCTATTTAGCACACCATTCCTGATTTTAGTTCTTAGTTAATAATGGATGACACAAACTGAATAGCTTAGGCTTAAGAAAAAAAAATTCTAATTTTCTTAGTGTGATTTTTGTTTATTATATGAACGGCCTTGAATTCTTGATTATAGCTGATCCACATGCTTTAAAATACATGGGGGACCTCAAGATAAGTCTTGGTGATAGCAGTAAAGTGCAGAGAAAAGACTTTGCCTACTTGTTAATTTGATGGAATGATTATCCCCAGAGCCTGTTAGATAATTGGGGTTAGTTTGCTTGCAACATTTTATGATGGAATGGTTAATAGGCTACTTCAAATTATGCTTATTTTCTCCTAGAGAAAAAAAAATGAAAATCAGTTGGCCAAGTTCATGGAAGCAAATCAACCTTGCAATCAGATTTTTTTTTTCTGACACCACAACAGATTTAAGAATAATCAAAGAAATGCCACATTTTAATGACCGTGAAGAACTATTATAAACTGTATGCAATGCATCACACCTGTCTGAATATGCAGAAGAACATAATGTTAAAATTAAACAAAACCAGGATTCTTTATGCCGGACCTAGAAAGAGTATATAATACTTCCTCAAAATAGCTAAGAGGTAGGCCCTGTCTGGACAGCAGGAATATGTGGTGGTGATGTTGCCACATGTATCTGTGGGAACCCCATGACAGCCCCGCTATTTCCCCCCTAAAAATCTTCAAAAAAAGCCCACCTATAGCTGGAAAACCCAGTGCTGGTTGTGGCTTTTCCAGCAAACAACAAATGTACATCCTTTTTGGATGCAACTCTATTGTTGCGCCATCCACCCCGCATATAGGGAGGCTGAAACTGACAGCCATGAATGTGCAGTAGTGGGATTGACACTCCAGGGTATTTGGTTCCAGGCAAGCTCCAGTATGTGCATGTCAAAAATGTGCAAAGACAGTGTCGGCTATGGTGCTGTATGACTAGGAAGCGATAATGGTGGAGAGGAATACTTCACATTATGGCTTCCTGGCAGGTTATCCAGCCACCGGCTGGGGGTGGAGGGACTGCAGAAAACACTGTCTTCTTCTCATTAAACTGCCTCCATAGTGGTAAAACAGAAATTGGACATGTACATATCTATGAAAGTTTACTAATATTACCAAGGAGAAGGAGAATGTATTTCTAAGAATGCACCTTTCAATTTCAAGCCAACTGACAGGAAATGGGAATGTTTCTTAACGAAAGTAGTAGATTAGGAAGGTAAATATCACTTTCTTGGTTTGCTAGCATTTAGGCTGAAAGGTCAAATAATGAGAGATCATAAAAGTTCTTTTTTGGACCACAACTCTCATGATTCTTGATCAAAGCAGCCAAAGATCATGGGAGTTCCAGACTTACAAAAGAACAACATTCCCAAATTCTGCGAGCAGCACATTATAAAGCTTCAATATTCCGATTTTTTTTCCACAAACAGAATAGTTTCCCACAGGTTTCCACAATTTAGGCCATGGCTACCTATTCCAAGCACAGGGTCAGATAAGTCTAATGGAGCTCAGGAAATATTTAGACTGGGAAACACTTTTGGATCAATATGGAATTCTGGTTCAAGATGGAACCAGTGTGTTGCTGCTCAATGTTAAAAACGTTTGTACAATAGCCTTTAAACTTATCTATGAAAAGCTGATGGGACCTGGACAGCGTCTGGTTTGGGAAAGTGCTAATCTGAGGAAGAAGGGTTGGAATTATGCACATGGTCCAGAGTAGAGTGGGGAACTAGTTAACAAAAAAGCTGAAAGACATACAGGGAAGTGTACCCATGATCTTACACAAAGTGAGCTTGCACAAAGCAGAGCATGCAAATGTCCATATGCTAATACCAGAAGGTTCCACAGCAAAGTAAGTGAGATGGAGTCCTTGAAGATGGATAAAAATTTAGATAATACTGGCACAGCTAAAACCTGGTTGACCAATGAAAACCAATGGGTTACACATTCTTTAAGAAGGACAGGAAAGGGCAAAATGGCCTTCCACAGAGCCATTGTGGTTAGGAATACAAAGCCAGAAATCAAGCTTAATATTAGTGACCCACTATTATCCTCCTTACCAAACTTCTGAGAGATACTGGCATTTGGAAAATGAGGTCACAGAGCCATCCGAAAAGGAAAGCGTGGTTATAGTGAGGGACTTCAACTACCCTCATATACACCAGGTGAATTCTTGGATATGTTAAATGATTTCTCCTTAGCATATCCTACAATTCCTTTCAGTTTCTGAACTGGACAACGTGGAGTCCAGTTCAAGGAGATGTTCTTTCCATGACCCTGAAGGAGTTTTTTTCTCCTCATTCTTCTGTACCAGTAATGCAAAGATTAAATAAGGCAATTCAGCTCTGATGTGTTCCTTCATTCTGCACACTTTGGTCTATAAGATACAGACATCTGGATGCCCCGAGATTCTTACCTTCTGTTTTCTGTTGTGGGTTATCAGCGAAAGCTAATAACGGTGACCGAGATCTCTGAATAATAGGCACAGCTGGATCGCTGAACGTTATCGTATCTTTGCCACCTGCAAACCAGAGGCAAACAAACACTGACTCACCAACATAAGTGGCACAATGTTTCAAGCAGAGAAAGAGAGAGAGAACATTTACATAATCAGCCTTATCTTGCCCAAAACAAAGCAAAAACTATCTCACAGTTGCATTTCAGGGACTGCCAAAAAGCTATCGTTCAACTTTATTAAACTAAATAAGAACATTTTGTCCCAGCCCATTTGCTGAAGAGTGTTTTTTTTCTTATTTGGCAAGACAATTCACACAGAGCTGGTTGCATTCATCTCTACAGAAGCCATACCGTAAGCAATGTAAGATTCCTTAACGCTTTAATACCAATGCAAATAATAACTGAGATTACAGGAACACAAAAGGCCTCTTCAAGAACCCGTTATGCATGAGAAGTAAACATATGGGGTAGGTATGAAAATCAAAGCACATGGAGAGCTCCTCTGAGTAAAGGAAACTCCTTGCTTCAACACATTGCTCTAATGTTTTTGAAGACAATCACAAAGAGCAGAATAAATGCTCTTAAAATGCTCTAGAAAATCTTTCCTCTTAGTTTGCCTGCATAGTACATAGAAGGAATCCTAAAGAAAGGCAAAAGACTGACTGCTTACTATCCAACAATAGGAGTGAATTCCTGATGTACAGGGCCACTTTTTGAACTTATGTCTCTGAATGCATTGTGCCAGAACACAACTAAACACCAATACAATAAAATGTCCATTTAAATTCAGCAGTCCAGCTCTTCTGCCAATCTCATATTACGAGTTTCGGTTTCCTTTTTCGAAGTAAGCATATTGTCCATACAATATTTTGAGAACACAGGCAAAAAAGGACCCATGCCTGATTGGGTGTAGGCATCTACCCACTCATGTATTTCCTTCCATTGATTTAAATGCAAAGTACGTGTTTCTTGGAGAAAAATGCACACAGGCTGTATGCGTGCACCAAGAGAGCCACTCTGGAAAAGCAAACCAAAAAGCACAATATGTTTTATTAGAAGAGATCTAATGGAACAGGTTTTACATTCAGAAAGGATCAGAATACTGTAGGAATCAGAGGGACTTTCTTCACTTGGCTTTATTCCAGGCTTGCCATAGTCCATATTAGCATGCGGACTACAGACCCTATCTTGGGATATATTCCAGAATAAGGCCAAGCGTGAAAAGCCCCTAAGACTGAAATACATTTACCATGAGATTTATCATATTCTTTGCCAGGCCCCGGCAACTCTAAGTGGCTGTCCCCATGCCCCGAATACTGTGAGGAGAACGTGAGATCACCTCACAAGAGTCCCCATGCAAAGCCCTAATTTGGGCTACATGAGGGACAAAATCCTCAGAATCGAAACAAACAAAAAACCCTCTTTATAACTGTTCTCTCCCTGAATGACGGGGCAAAAACAGGTTACCCTGGGGGCATGGGGACACTCCTGGGTCAAGTAGATAGCTGATCACAGCGTCGGCTGAAGGAGGGGATCAGAGCCGTGTCGTGTCTCTAGTGGCTGAATTTCAAGCCCCTCTCATGGCGGTTTCTCTTGCTTCTCCCCTGCAGCCACGGCTTCAATCGTGGGCTTGACAGGAGGAGCAGCTGCTGGATCCTGGCTCTGTTGGAGCACGGGGAGAAGGTGCAGCTGCAGGGGAGAAACAAGAGAAACCTCCATGAGAGGGGCTTGAAATTCAGTTGCTAGAGACACGGTGTGTCTCTGATCCCCTCCTTCAGCCAATGACAGAGGCTGAGAGGGAGGGGAGAGATTGATACGCGGCAAGCAGTTTTCATGGGGACAGGTGGGTTCACGTTGAATCTGCGCTGTCCTCGATTACCATGGGGACTTCTTATTGCAAACTACTGTTCACATTAAGTCTGCCCTGAATCCACTCCGAAGTAACCGTAGCCCATGGGGACAACCCCTAAGACAGTGTAAGAAGATCAAGTTAACAGTGCCATGTAGATAAGAACAATGAGAGTCTAAGAGTGAAGTCCCATATCAACATGGTGGAGTTAGGCAAATCTCTTTCTTTCTCAACCTGTGCCCCGAATGCAATACAACAATAACCCCAGATATCTTCCAAAATAGTTGTAAAGATTTCTGAAATAATAGGACTTCAGGAAAAGTTGTCTGTATTGACAATTATCACCTTCCTGCTGCAATACAATTTTTAGCACGAGTGTCCAATTCATGAAAATTATAGTGAACCCTTAATTTAACTGTCTTCATTCTCTTCAAGGTTCCTTCCAAAGCCTCCCTTGAAGTACAAAAAGGTGGAATCTGGACAAACAGCCTAGTAAGCTCTTAAGATTTTGAGTAACTTCAGCTCCCCAGGGCTGCAGTTACACCTTGTCATTTAAATCCGCCTCAGGAAGGGAGCCATATCCAAGCCATTTCTGGTCTGGAACAGCTTGGTTACAACTTCCTGCAGTGGCAGGAGAGAGGGGAAAGGGGTGAGGGGGCAATGGTGGTGGTGGTGGTGGTGGGTGACGGGGGGGGGGCAGCAGTTGCAGCGAGCCAAGGGAGTCCTGTTCTGATCTGAGAGTTGGAGGAGGGGACAAAAGAAAACATCAAACCCTGAGGTATGGAAGGCATGATGGGACAGAGTCTAGGCTCCGCTCTCCCTCCTTCCTCCCTTCAAATTGAAAAGGGATTAAAACTTTAACCTTATGTTAGCCCGAATAAAGGTAAACCTGGGCAGAGGGAGGAAAATTCAGGAAAAAAAGGGCTAGTATTTAAGATTTAACCAAATGGGCTGGAATTTGGGCTGAAGAAAGATTAAAGGTGTAACCGTGGCCCAGGACCAACAAATAAAAGCAAATAATTTGATAACATAAGTGCACTTTGACAAATGCTTGGATTTAAATAACAAGCAGTGTACTATTCAGTCAGTGATATAAAGGATTCTCTTAGGATTGGCAGAGCAATTGCAAAATGTTCAAAAGAAAGCAACTAAAATAACCAAGAATTTAGAGATGCTCCCCTAGGAGGAAACTTCTGGAGCTTTTCATGTTATAAAGGAGATAAATGATGCAGGACATGACAGAGGTATGTAAAATTATGCATGTCGTGGACAAAGTGGATAAGAAAAAGAGTTTCCCTCTTGTTGGAAAACACTGGAACCAGAAGTTACTCAAACTTCATCCAGACAGCATTTAGTTATTCCACATAATTTGCATAATCTGGAATAAAGTTGAGATAACCTAGAATAAAAAATGTGTCTGGATTTGCTTTACTCTGGTTTATCCAAATAATGTTGAATAGATACTGCAAATGTTTTCTGGACAAAGCTTCAATGAAGTTTAATCCTGGGAGAATTTGGACAGATTCGCGTAACACATAGTTGAATTGTAAATTTACTACCAGAAGATGTGGACTGGCAAGCAGTACATGTGGCTTCAAAAGAGGGTCGGATAAATTCACCAAAGGCAGAGCTATCAAATGGCTTTTAGCCCAGATGGCTGTGTGCTACCTCTAGTATGGGAGCTGGCATTCTCCTGAAGACTAGCTGCTGGACCGTGAGCAAGACAAGTGCTGTTCATTTCTAGTTCCTAGACTGCCACATGTAACTTGTTGGCTGAAGGGAGAATAGATTGCTGAACTTATGGGGGTCAACTGGTTTGATCCAAATGGAACTTTCTTCTGTTCCTTGCACCTGAGGACTTTTTTGCTGTTGTTGTTTTGCATCTTTTCTATTGTTCCTTTTGTAGGATTATTTTTACATTTGTACTTCAGAATCAGAATTTTTCTGCTAACTGAAAAAGCTCTTATTAGCATTTGGCCTCTTGTGAATCAGCTTCTTGTATGAAGCCAAAAAGCTTACAAAAAAGTCCCTTTCGAAAACCTGTCAGCTTTTTCACAGAGAAACAAGCACTTGTGTAAAAACGGTGAGCTCAGAAGTTGTCAAAAAATGTTGATGCCCACTAATTTTTACCAATGTTATCTTTTTAAGCTTGTTCCAGATGTGTTAGCTCCCACTGACAGTCACCAAGGCTAACATAATCAGAACCACACAGGCCATACGAGAGGTAACAGGGAAATCCATAGAATATGAACATCAGTGGGCCTAACCATTTGCTACTTGAAGAAGAAATCCCTGCAGACAGTGTATTTTTTTTTAGTAGCAAGGTGGAGACATAATTTTACAAGAAGGAAATTCCTTCACAAACAAGTACATGGACCCTAAAATTGCCAGTGTGAGAGGCTGACTACACATTTCATATAGACACCTTATAAAATACTGGATTTATAACTAAAATACATTTTTAAAATTCTGCAAGGGAAAACAGCCAGAGGGGCCACACAAATCGGTCCAGAACCCAACATGGAAATGGTGATATATCCCTGTCCTGATGCTTCCAAAGATACTTCTCCTTTTAAGGAAAAAAAGAAGGTTCTCATTACATGTGTTTTTACATGTAATATGTAGCCTCTTTGGAAAGGCTGTGATAGTACTTCTTTACCTACAGAAGCAAAATTCTGCTTATTTTTCAAATGCACTATGTCCTATTTTCAGGTGTCTTCTGTGCCACCAAGATGGGAGGCTGGGAACAACAAGAAGCTAAAGCCCAATATTTGCTATGGCAGGGACAGAGCCTGTTTCAAGCACACTGATGCCACCAACAGGACTCTGGGAGAATTCAAAATTCCTGGAGTGGGGTTAAGCCTGCAGAAATTTTTACAGAGAAAAAAGCAGCAAGGAGGGGGAAGAACGGAAGGATGAACAGAAGTGAAGGGTAGCAAAGAAGAGGATAGGGACAAGGTTGAGAAGCATGGAGGATGTCAATGGGGAGCCAGTGTGGAATGGAGGATGAAAGCAGAGAACCTGGTAGAATCAAGACTGTGAGATAATGAAGAGGACAATGTGGAATATGGGTATGTATAAGGAGTCAACAGAAAGGAGAGGGACCCAGTGAATTAAAATGGGAGTTAATGAATTTGTGAGGCCTTGCCTTAACAATATACCAAAGCCAAAAGAGAGTGAGGCTGCTTCAAGAAGAGGTTTGCGCTTGGTTCATAATGAAAGAGAGGGATGAGCAGAGTGTGTTGAGAACCTACTACTGATGAGCACATCCAAACCCACAAGGAGGAAGGCGCCACTAGGTTGACTTGCCATCAGGGGAAATTATGGGGTTCTGAGGACTCCTTTAGGAGCTGAAATGAGGGGCAGGATACTTTGAAAAACTATTGCAGTATCACTTGGAGTAACTGGGATGATCTTGCCACTGTTTATAATCAAAGGCTGCTCATAGCTCACCTAAAAGCAAGCAGTGGTCTTGTCCACAGGGATTGTCCTCAGCGTGCTGTTTCTGTAGCAAGGGCTAAACTTTTTTTTTCTTTCCCTTTCACAAAGATATTTTGTATTTTTGTAACACATCGAATCCTATTTTGGTAAGTTCATCAGAAAGCTAAAGGAAAATTCTTATCTATGTAGAAGAATGGCGATGAAGAAAGTCTTTGAGATCAGAACTGGCAGGTTAATGCTGAGTTCATCCTTCCTGAACGGTCCCTTTCTTTTGCAAGACTGGGTGGAAGATCACATATTGTAGTAATTAAGATGAATGATCTATGTTATAACAACCCAGAGGAAAACAAAATAAAACAAATCAGCATTTTTTTAAAAAAAAAAGCAACAAAAATCACTTTATACACAAATATAACTTTTTGCTTCTCTCCAATGCAATGTTCAGCTTAGGTTATGTTTGGAATGATTAGTGGCTAATCTGTAAGTGTTAAATGAAATATTTTCTTAAGCATAGAATTCATTAGGGATAGATTCTTCTTATATTATGTGCCAGTTTTCATTTTTGCTATATACTGCTTTGCTGACATAAAGTTGCTGCAAAGAATGACCTTTCCACTTCTGCACTATGAATCTTTATAAATGCCCTTATGTCAGGTCTTGTACACCAAGTCTGACTGTTAATTTAACCACTGTGTTTAAGTCAAGGCCGGGCACTGAACCAGGGACCTTCTAGAGACAAAGTTTCTTCTTGAATAAATTTGCTCCCCAACGGGTATCAGAAACAGAAAGCAGAACTGTGGCCACTTGCACTGTGATGATGACAATCCATGTGGACAATCCAGCCAGAAGCAGTGATGGTACTTGTGATGGTACTTTGACAAAGAAAGCAGTGCAACAGCTCCCAGGGGAAAGATAAAGAACCAGTTAAAAAGTTTAGGTAAAGTCATACAAAGGCCTTTAAAGTAACCTGAGACCCTTTCATTTCGCAAGCTGGAGGTGTGTACTCTGAAGCCTGGGCTATAATTAAACACAGCAAAATCATCATCATCATCATCATCATCATCTCTGAGGTAACTCTGAGGTGGCTCAGAGATGGTTTAGGGATGAAATTGTTCACACATCAGTCAGTCCACACCTCCCCTTTTCCAGAACATTCTGTGCTAGAAAAGGTAGACCAGAAAAGGGTTGGGGACATGACACACTGTCTCTCTGAGGCACCTCTTTTGTTATGCCTGATCACAGCCCTGGTCTCCTTGAATAGATCCCTACACATATCAAAACCCTAGAAAGATCAGTGTTTCCTAACGTGTGAGGAGCAACGTTTTTAAAGGAGTCTCTCAGCTAACAGAAACTCTTCTTCCACTTCAGGGGTGTGACAGAGACAGCAATAGGATGAGTCACAGAACTATCACAAATGCTTATGTAAGGTTTCTGTAGCCATCAGCACCAAGTTCTAAAGAATCTTAGAGGCATAAATGCTATTGGAAACTACTCAGGATGCTAAACATCCTTGTGACTGATGAGTTAAAGAGGGATTTTTTTTACCCCCGATTTACTGCTTATCATATTTTTTAATGTATGAAGTTACAAGTCAAACCATCTCCCTCCAACTATACTTATTATATTCAAAAATGCTTCCAATCATCCCTTATTACCATTTCACCCAATTAAAAATAATTTTGCACAGTGATCTCTGTTTCTCTTGTGGCTATCTGACTTGTTCAGCTGAACATCTTAATCTGACAGATGTAGGAAGAAAAAACACATTCAGATAACATTTCCATTTATTTACATGCAGTGGCGATATTTAATACACCGCTAAGATTAGTTACTAAAAATACTTATGTCAAACAGAACCTACTCCCAAATCCCACTGAGACATTGTAGCTCAGGCCTTCAGGCAGCAAAAGAAAAAAAAAAGGAAAGAAAGAAAATAGTTATTATATTAATATTAATTTGATGTCTAAACACAAATAATAGAGCAAAATATTCCAAGATCATTGCCTGTCTTTTACTTTTGTTCTGCTTTAAAAGGCCAACAGGCATTATTAAATGGATTTATGAACTGCTTGGAACAGAAGACCAAACCAAGAGCTGAGGAACATCATGCATTAAGCTAGGTTCAGAAACAACAATAAAGCAAGATGTGTGGTTTGAAGCTAGTGGGAAATCATCTGTATTGCATTGATTGCATTGATTGTGATTAAGTATTGCGTTATCACCAAGCCAACCACTGTTACAACAATTTCCCTATTCCTTCTCTCAAAATGTTAATGACAGGACTTGTTGATGTTTCCTTACACACATATTCTGTGCGCAGAGTTTAACTTAGCAAGCTTAATCTTGGATTTAATGTATGGTTAGATCTTCTAAAGTACAGGCCTTGATAGGGTTGAACTTGAGAAAATCAAGTTTGGAGACTCTGTAACAATTGTCTATCAGACCAAGATCAGAGATACGTCTAGATGTTGCTTACCTACACCACTGCTTTTGGAAAACCTTGGGGGTGGGGGGGAAGCACTTCCAGAATTATCTGTATACATCCAAAGAGATGTTGAAACTTTCAGCTTAGCAGAGTTGGCATGTAGGACATATGCAGTTATGTGAACTCTGATCCTGCCAGTACATTTCACATGTGAAAATGTCCTGACAAGAGACGGCCATGCATTCAGGTTATTACGTGTTCTACTGCATAGCGGTGATTTAGGATTAAGGTTTCATTCCTTGCTTTTTCACCCCTCTCCATTCAGTCTTCTCCTGGAATGACTTGTCAATGACTGGCCAGCCAGTAAACAATCCCAACATTTTTTATTTGCCCATTCAAGAGTCCTTTTCTGCTCCTCCTTTCTGCTTCACCATTTTCCTGACACCATTTTCACCATCTAATTGCTTTAAGCAATTAATTGATTGTACAATACAGCAGCTGCAAGACCATGAGGGTTTTCTGAACACTTGCAGTGCTTCCTCTGTTTGTAGTTTTGCTTAGGCAATTCCTCTCCCTCAGCCAGAAAATATATGAAGGCATGCTTTGCTACTACGATGCTTGCTTAATATTTTTTATTTTTCATCTGCATTCCTTGGGAGAACGCTTATGCTTCAAAATAATAATAATAATAATCAACATGTGAGCAAAAATGCCACTAAGCTGTTTCAAAATTTCATCATGTTCCCATACTGTCCCATATCCATGAGCACCTGAGAAAGCACAGTCAGCCATCCCACCAGCAAAAAACAGCTTGCAGTGTGTTCTCACAGACTGGGAGATGAATTTGCTCTGCTACGTGCTACTCCACATATTTGGCCAAATGCATGCTCTGCAACATGCAAACACTTCACATACAAAACTTCCTATTAGTGTCATCAGGCCCAAGGAAACTTTCTTAATTTGGGGTGCAAAAAAAGAGAAGCAACAGAGATAATAAAAAATAAAATAAAAATTAACCCTTATAATGCAACCACAAGGACAAATAGTGGATGTGTAGTAAGGCTCCAACCAGACCAATGCACAACTCTTCCACGATTGTTTGGCCTAACTCGCCACCTGAGCGTTCAAGAAGGGACTCTAGCTGGCACTTCCAGGGTCCAGAGCTCTGTCTTGTCAACAGAAATATTCACCATGCATAATGTAAAAGGAGTTGGAAACAAATCACAAGGAACTCCAGCTTCACAAAGCCTTAAGACCTTCTGTTGTTCAAAAGGAACCTAATCTGAAGCCTGCCAATTAAATTTTTCAAATTGGGCCAATGGAGCACAGCAGCAGAAATGGGCGGACAATTGCAGCAAAAAGAAGAAAAGGGAGTGGGAGAAATTAAGAGGAATCCAGTGCATAGCATTTGCTAGACATACCCGTGTTTCCTCAAAAATAAGACAGGGTTTTATATTAATTTTTGCTCCTAAAGATGCGCTAGGGCTTGTTTTCAGGGGATGTTTTAATGTAACACTTATATAGGACTTGTATTTTGAGCATCCTCAAAAATCCAGAAAAATCATGCTAAGATTGTTTTCGGGGTAGGTCTTATTTCCCGGTCTATAAATTTCAAGAAAAGAGGATAGGTTTGAATGCAAGATGTATGGTTGTTTTTGAGTTTTCCTCTTAAATTAGGCAAAGTCTTTATTTTTAAAAAACAACACACCCTACTAGTATTTGAAATTCTAGCAGCCCCACTGTATTTATTATTTATTAATGATCTTTAGTTCTAAATGGAGGAAAAAGAAATGGTGAGACTAGAAGGCAAACTGAGCCCCACTTAAAAAAAATGCTGTTAGATACAGTAATGTTTTTATCATTCCCTATAATATATTTTCATCTATCTCTGAGAAACATAAATAAATGGAAATCTTGAGTTAAAACATTCTATAATACTATATATATTTAATTTACAGCTTGATCTTATGCATGATCCCTTTGGTGCCAGCTTCATCAGGCCACATTCCCTGCAATGCCACCTGCTCAGTAACTCCTCCAGCTGTGAGTTAACATGAGTAATTGATTTTTACTTCAAAACATCGCAAATAATTCAGCAGGTTTCCAAGCCATTTGTACCAGATAGGCCCCTAGCCAGAAAATGAGTGTTCTGGTAAGTATGGGAAGAGTAATCTCTAATCTACTCTAATCTCTAATTTCAGCTACAGCTGATTTCACTAGTTACAGGCTGTTTCTGGACAGAAACAGTAATCCATGTCCTGGTAATCTTCAGACTGGACACTCTAATGCAGGCTACATGAGGCTGCCCTTAAACACAGTTCAGAAGCTGCTGCTGGTACAGTATGCAGCAGTGAGAATTTTGACTAGGCCCCCGGTCAAACGAGTCTGAAACAGGTTGGCCTATTCATGAGTTCAAATTGAGATTGCACCAGTGCTGGTCAGATGTGGATCGATATTGCCCGTCCTGAGATCATCCCGTCCTTGGGCCAGGTTGGTCACACATTTCTGTAGAGATCAGCCTGGGGTTCCTCCATGGAGCTCTTCTCTCTCCACCCCTTTTGCTATATCACAACTATCTTGTTTCCTCTTGGATGCTGTTCACATCATTTAAGGGAGGTGTTTCCAATTAGATGCCATTCATGTCACTCAAGGGAGGTGAGGGTGTCTGTTTGCAGATCTTTTTAAAGCTTGCCAACCAGTGTTAAGTCCAATTCAAGATTTAACATTAATTTACAGGGCCGTAACTAGTTTGGGCAATAAATATCTAAAATAACCTTCCTCATGTATAGACCTGCCTACACTCTATAATCTGCCAGTGAATTCTTCTTAGCTGGACACCACCATCCAGCCTTCCCTCTGAAGTGCATCAGACACCTTCATTGTACACGTTCAGATGGTTGGTGAAGACACATCTCTTTACCCAAGCCTTAGGCGTTATCCAGACAACATTTATTTGGATAATCCAAAGAAAAGTGCATCCAGACACACCTTATTCTAGATTATCCATGTTTTGTTCCTAATCATCCAAATAATGTGTATTAAATAAGCATTGTCTGGATGTACCTTAAGTCTAGCCTCTCTTCCTGAACACTATAAATTTAAATTTAAATTCTTGTAAATGGTATTTATGAGTGATATTAATTACCTTAGTCTTGGTGTTATCTATCGAAATCCATCCTATCCTGATAATTTTACTATAGGAAAGGATATAAATGTCAGTAAAATAAATATTAATATTAATTTTCCTCTGAATACTTATGTCAGAAGAAGAAAGAACACAGTTTGAAACTGATAATTTGCCAGCTGACCCACTCAAAAGAATCATAGACTGACCTAATATCTGGACTTCATCAACATCATGGAAGAGATTTATAGGTGTTGTACTAGAATAAAATGCATTCAAATATAAAATTAAATTTATTAGATAAAATGTTATTCCTAGTTATATATATATTTAATATTATTAAATTTTTTACTAGTTTTTATAGCTTCCCCCTTCCTCCCTCCCAAGGGCAATACATATTTCAAAAATCATACACAATTCATAGAAAGACCTACATAATTCATAATAATACTACACTGAGAAAATTAAATGTATCTTCAATTTTTCACTTTCACTCCTAAGCTTATTGTCTAAATATGTTTTAACTATCATCATTTTTGTTTACATATTCTAATTCTAAATTATTAATATGATATATACAACAATTCAATAATTCTACTGCTATCATATTAATCAAATAATTATACCATTTACTGACAGGCCACTTTGTTCTATCCTTCCATCCACTCACAAGGAGTATCTGAACACATGTAAATTTAATTTTAAATTCTTTAATTCACTTAAAATTAAATTTTAAATTCATCTACTATTTCCTTCAATTGGATAGGTGGAAGGTTATTTAAATCCATATATAATACTCCCACTTTTCCTTTAATTATAATCCGTATTTATTCCAAGTTATAAACTAATATAGGGCAGATGAACATTTCAGGAACCCTAAAGGTCTGTCAAATCACATTTATTTCAAGGCACCTTTGTTGTCAGGTTAAGCCAGCCAGCCACAATGCCACATACGTGGTGTTAGTGGGCAATGCTTATGTTGATCCTAGAAGTAACATTACTCTGCTATTGTGGTAGCACAGTTGTATTGTTGTGCGGTGTGTCATTATGTTTTTAATTTTCTAAACCTTTATAAGGAATTTGCATATACACATCTGCCAGCTGGAAGAATCCCTCTCTTTTGTGTGCGTTTTGCATGTGCTACGCTGTTTTCAACAGATGTGCATAATTGGACACATATTAACTGTGCTATATGTGCATCTGTGTCATCTGAAGAGGGGTGCTGTAGCCACAAACTGATACACATGCCTCTTTTGGCTGTGTCTGAACTTCAGTGCCTGCTAACCTGCACAGATTTATCCAAAGACAGTCAAAGGGTGTTTTTCCACGATCACTTAGTACCCATTTTAGCACCCATTAAAGACCCATTTGGGTGGGAGCCGGATGACCCCATTTCCACCATGACACCCATTAGGGACATATTTGTTTCCACCGCGCCTTGGGAAATCAGGATCATATGGGTACTTCTTGGCCTTTAATCCGGATTTTCTGTAGACCCCATTAATGGGGTCTACAATGGGGTCTTCAGCCAGAAAATCTGGATTAAAGGGAGTCTGTTTCCATGTTAGTTTGGCAATGGGGTCTAGAGGAAGCTAGGGGGAGGGGGCACCCTTGGAGGGGAGCCCCCAAACCTAAGCTTTGAAGTAATTTCAAAGTCATTTCAAAGTCTGTGCAAAATAGCTCCGGAGTGTCTTTGAAGTCTGTGCTGATTTTCGGAGTGAACTCCGAAGTCACTTTGAAGTTATTCCGAAGTCACTTCAAAGTTTTCTCTGAAGATCAGCACAGAATTCAAAGATGCTCCAGAGCTATTTTGCACAGACTTCGAAGTGACTTCGAAATGACTTCGAAGTGATTTCGGAGCCACTTTGGAGATTGCACCCCCTGTCCCCCCAAACACCTGGAGTGACAGGCAGACCCCTCATGGGTAGATCCGGATTTCCAAATGGGTGCTCCGGTGTTTCCACAGCAGGGAGGCTAGCACCCATTGCTATTGGGTGTTTGACCACCCATGGAAACACACTGGGTACTTCCTTTAATCCGCATCTACTAGATCCAGATTAAGGAGAGTACCCATTCCCTAGATCTGGATCTTCTTAGATCCGGATTAAAGGCGCGCGGTGGAAAAACACCCAAAGATGATGCTAAATATCTATTTGTTTCTGAAGCTGCTTTTAATCTTTCAGAAAAAAGGTCTCTTAGTACAAACTATGGGCACATCCCCACTTAGCTTTTTTAGTTCTGATTTAGTCCTGTTTGGACTATTTTTGGGACTATTTTTAATCCGAATAGAGTGCCTGGCAATTAATCCGAATATAACCGTCTCCACTCAGAAAAAGACTTTTAACCCTCCCCCTGCCGCCGCCCCTGCAGTGTAAACCCAGAAATTTGGACTTTCACCCCAAATAGCCTGGTAGCATCCCCATTCAGGAGGAAAAAAGTGGACTTGGCTCCAAAAGGGGGACTGAGTCCTGTTTTCATCAGTACTTTTTCTCTGGATTTCTGCAGAATAGTCCTCATTATATCCAAGAATAAGAAATTGAATGGGGCTAATGGATACCAAATTCTGATTAATTACATAAGGAAACGGAGATCCTGGATCCCGAATTTGGATTCAATTTGGATTTAAATGCCTATGAGGATGCACACTATGACACACGTTCGTTTAAAGGAGAGGTTTGAACATTTTAACCTCAGTTACTATAAATTCTGATATCTCTTTTAACAGCCCTCACCACTTCTGCCATTTGAAATATTGCACCTGGTTTTACATTCCAGCTTAAAATCAAACGAAGAAAGATCTACAGTAAAATAATTGTTTTAAAGCTCACAAAGCATGGATTTATTGCATGTATTCGGTTTGGCTTTACTGAGCACAGGGCTTTTCATTTGTTTTCTAATGCAGAAATAATATGATGAAAAATTTTACTCAATGACAATTTGTCTGTTGGCCACTGATTTTTTTATTGACTCTCCAATCCAGCTTCACAGAGAGATGGCAGATAAAGATGACAATGCTGGGGGTGGGGGCAAGCAGAATGCATCTAAGGCCATTTTCTGGCATTCAAGAACAGGCAAAGGTTTGCCCTTGTCTCTGCTTGAGATGCCCATGAGCATTTGGTGGGCCACCGTGTGTGACAGGATGTTGGACTAGATGGGCTGTGGCCTGTTCCAGCAGAGCTTCTCTTATGTTCTTGTGATCTACAAACTGGATTTCCAGGTGATGTACAACCATGGTTAGACCTTAAATTCTTTAAGATATGGGATGAGATAGAACTTTTGCTGCAACAAGAGTTTATGTGCATTCTCTTATGCTCTCTCAGTTCAGACATGGGTCTCAACAGAAAGGGTTTAAAGTAAGCTTATGATGCTACAACTAAGACCAACAGAATTTACCATTAAAAACTTTTGAGTTGTTTGAGAGAGTTACTGTTATAGCATGAAATTATACCCATGAAGGCAACTTCTCCTTAAATTTCAAATGGGGTGGTTTAGCAGAATAATAATAATAATAATAATAATAATAATAATAATAATAATAATAATAATAATAATAATAATAATAATAATAATAATAATAATAATAATAATAATAATAATAATAATAATAATCCCCCCGATGGGTGCGGCCTTGTCGTGGCGGTGGGGTTTGAGTGCTCCAATGAAGCTGAGAGCTGGGCCGGCGGTAGTGCAAACTACTGGCAGGTTCAACCATGCCGGAGTGGTCAAAGCAGAGGAGCCAGACTAAGTGCACCCAACCCATTTATCACAATGGAGACACAAATAAAAAAGAAGTCTATACTGGCTCGGTCGTCGCCCAGGATAAAAAGGACCACGGTGGTTGCTGAGGAACCTGGGCAACCGTCGACAAATGGGCTACAGGAACAAAATTCACAAACAAGGAAGCGGCAGAAATTCTCAAGGCCAGAGAATCGTATAGTCATGAAGTGCTACTATAAATCAGAACCTGGAAAACGAGGCTATCAAAAACGGGTGCACCAGCTATGGAAACAAGAATACCCAGACTCAAAGATAACAGAACTGCGGCTGGCTGATCAGAGAAGATTCATAAGTGGGACTAAAGTGTTCAGTGAAGCTGAACTTGAAGAAATACGAAAAACTAATGAAACTGAAGCACCGCAGCCTATTGTAGCAGCAACAGAAGCTCCAACAAGACCAGGAGTCACTGATCAGCTAGAACCTGATGAAAATCTGGAAATTCTGCAAGAAGAGGAAGAACAGCAACATGAAGTCATGGATGAAACACCTGGCACATTGTCTCAAAGACAGCAGGAACTGAAGGACAGAATACTGGCTCATACAGCATCAAGTACAGAGCGAAAGCGACTGCCAACCCTAAAAACTATAGGCAGAAAACGACTTGTCCCACAGATGAATGACATCAACTCTGCCCTTGTAACTGTTCAGGTAGCAACAATCGAAGAACTGAACCAGCTCGCCTACAGTACAGCTGTGATAGTAACAGAAGAACTAGGGTTACTGCAGCCAAAACCAATTAGAAAATCTACTGGAAAACCAAAGTGGAAAGTCCGACTGGAACTAAAAATGAGAAGTCTGAGATCAGATGCCAGCAACCTAAAAAACATGAAGGAGAAGAAACTGAACAATGAGAAGACTAAAGAACATCTGATCAAAAAATACTGGCTGAATACAAGGAAAATTGACAAAGCTTTGGAAATCGTGAAACAGCAGATAACAGCTACAGCCAGGAAAATCGAAAGATATGAAGCAAGAATCAACCAGTACAGGCAGAACCAAATGTTCCAGTCTAATCAGAGGCAGTTCTACCAGAGCCTACATAAGCAAGTAGACAAGAAAATGGAAAAGCCAGAGAAAGAAGCAACAACCAACTTCTGGAAAGATCTCTGGGAGGCTGAAAAAGAATACAACAAAACTGCTGGGTGGATAAAGGATTTCGAGAAGAAATTCTCCATGAACAAAATGCAGCAGCTGAAAATAACACCTGAAATGGTCATGAAAAGAGTGAAGAAAGTGAAGAACTGGACATACCCTGGCACTGATCAGTTGCATGGCTTCTGGCTCAAATACCTGACCAGCCTGCATGCAAAAATGGCCGAACTGTTCAATGAAATGCTGCAAACAGGAAACATCAGTGAATGGCTAATAACTGGCAAAACATACTTAATACAGAAAGATGCAGCCAAAGGAGCCATACCAGGAAACTACAGGCCGATAACTTGTCTACCTACTATGCTCAAGCTGCTGACAGGCATAATAGCAGACAGGATTCAAGACTACCTCGAAGACAACAACATCATGCCAGTAGAGCAAAAAGGAAACAAACGGAGAAGCAGGGGCACAAAAGACCAGCTACTGATTGACAAAATGATTCTGGAGAACTGCAAAAGCCGAAAAACAAACCTGCATATGACTTGGATCGACTACAAAAAAGCTTTTGATTCACTGCCACATGGTTGGATCACAAAGTGCCTGGAAACCATCGGGATCAGTCAGAACATCACCAAATTTATAGAAAGTGCGATGAAACGCTGGAAGACTGAGCTTTTTGTCGGAAATGAAAGCTACGGACTGATCAACATCAAAAGGGGCATCTTCCAGGGGGATTCATTGTCCCCACTCCTTTTCATCATTGCTATGATCCCACTGTCACTCATCCTACAGAAAACAAACCTGGGCTATCAAACTGCCAGGAATTCACAGAAAATTTCACATCTACTCTACATGGATGACTTAAAGCTTTATGGAAAATCTGAAATCGAGATCCAGTCACTGACCAACACAGTGCGAATATTCAGCAGTGACATCAGTATGGAGTTTGGCCTGGACAAATGCGCCACAGTGGCACTGAAGAAGGGGAAGATTACTGAAAGTAAAGGCATTGAAATGCCAAATGGTCAAGCCATAAGGTCCCACCAGCCAGAAGCCTACAAATACCTTGGCATCTTGCAACTGGATAACATTAAGCATGGCCATGTGAAATCTGTGGTCAGTAAAGAGTACATCCAAAGGACTAGAAAAATCTTGAAAAGTAAATTGAATGGCGGTAACACCATTAAGGCCATAAACACCTGGGCCATACCAGTCATTAGATATACTGCGGGAATTGTGAACTGGACTCAGCTGGAATTAGACAACTTAGACAGAAAAACCAGAAAACTGATGACGATCCACCATGCACTACATCCTCGGAGTGATGTCGACAGGTTGTACTTGCCCAGGAAAGCAGGTGGTAGAGGACTTTTGCAAGTGAAGCAAACAGTGGAAGAAGAGAAGCATGCATTAGCAGATTACGTGGCAGAAAGCAAAGAATCAGCTTTAATTGAAGTCAACAACCAGAAGCTTCTCAAGGTGCAGCAAACCAAGAACCAGTACCGGAAAACTGCAATTCAATGCCGAACGGACAGCTGGCACAATAAAGCGCTGCATGGACAGTTCCTGGAGAAGATCGAAGGCAAAGTGGACATGGAAAAGACCTGGTCTTGGCTTACGAATGGAACATTGAAAAAGGAAACAGAAGGACTGATTCTTGCTGCACAAGAACAAGCAATAAGAACAAATGCCATCAAAGCCAGAATTGAAAAATCAGGAGAAGATCCAAAGTGCCGACTCTGCAAAGAAGTGGATGAAACAATCGACCATATACTCAGCTGCTGCAAGAAGATCGCACAAACTGATTACAAGCAGAGACATAATGCTGTAGCACAAATGATCCACTGGAACTTGTGCCAAAAGTATCATCTGCCAGTGGCAAAGAACTGGTGGGATCACAAGCCAGAAAAAGTGGTTCAAAACGAACAGGCAAAACTACTTTGGGACTTCAGGCTTCAGACTGACAGAAAACTGGAGCATAACACCCCTGACATTACAGTTGTTGAGAAAGAGAAGGTGTGGATCATCGACGTTGCTATACCAGGTGACAGCAGAATTGAGGAGAAACAGTTGGAGAAGCTCACCAGATATGAAGACCTGAAAATTGAACTTCAGCGACTCTGGCGAAAACCAGTGAAAGTGGTCCCAGTCATCCTCGGCACACTGGGCGCGGTGCCAAAAGATCTCAGTGGGCACCTAAAAACCATTGGCATTGACAAAATATCCATCTGCCAACTTCAAAAAGTCACTTTACTGGGGTCTGCTCGCATAATTCGCCAATACATCACGCAGTCCTAGGTGCTTGGGAAGTGCCCGACTGGTGATATAATACGAAATCCAGCATAGTCATCTCGTTTGCTGTGTGTAACTGTTGTTTTACATCATCACAATAATAATAATAATAATAATAATAATAATAATAATAATAATAATAATAATAATAATAATAATAATAATAATAATAATAAACAAATTCTATTAACAAACTGCAATTGTAAGGTTCAGTAATCGAAATGTTTTATAGATTTAACCTGTAACCCTACATTAATACTTACTAGGGAATACATTTTCAATTAATCCTAGGCACATGGGACTGGCTGTATTTTTTTCTAATCCTGCTTCAGTCCACTTTCAGAATAAGAGAACATATAAGCAAAGTAGCAAGCTGTTTTCTTTTGGCATTCTCCTTTGGTTAGATAATGTGGAAAGAAAATGACCAGGTTACTTGGTTGTTGTGTTGTTCCAGTCTGAAATTAGACTGGAGCTGGATTAATATTTTGGTGTGAATGAAGCCCAGTGTGGAAGTAAGAATCGTAGTTTAGTGGTTTGTAAAACTATCCACATGTCCCCTTTCTCATCAGATAATGTATCATTCAAACAGTGGAATGGTCCGAGAATGCATCTGCAACAGGCTAGGGGTTTTAGTCTAGATGCAAAAGGGGCAACAATGTAGCAACAGACCATTAATTATTTGTATTTTTATCCCCCCTTCCCATACTAAAAAGTCTCAGGATGGGAAACAGTAAAAACAGTGTAATATGACATTTAAAAAGAACCCTCTAAAAGCAATAATAGAGCCTGAAAGGGGATAGGAAAACTGTTCTGGGAGTCTTAGGCCCCCTCCAGGCTTCCTCATCCTAAGCTGCAGGAGTTGAGTCGGAGCACACTGTCACGTGTGTCAAAGAAATTCTGACCACGGCTTAGCTCCCAGCAAATCTCCATTTATTTAATGAAACAAATACAGTGCAAGCAAGGGAAGGAGAGAAAATTCTCCTCCCGTTTTAGGAGTAAACCAGAGTTAATATAGTGTTTCTTATCTCCACCCACAAGAGTTTACTAAAGGCTAAATAGAAAGACCTTGCAATCGTAGAAGAGAAGGACCTTGCAAACAAGCCAAATAGAAGGTCCTTGCAGGGGCAGCAAACATCTTGTGCCATTGAGGTTTTATTGTTCTTCCTATTTGCCCTGCTGCTTGTGCATTTTTGAGATTGCAATACCTCCCTGTAACGGTCAGAATCACCTTAAAGGTCAGTTGCAAAATATCTATAATATAAAGCTGTTATGGTTTAGATTAAATATGACTTTACAGTGACAGTTTCCAGGGACCTTCATTTTGGAATTCTCATGTGGGATGCGGCAGCCAATCAGATTTGAGCTGCCTTTCATGCTCTCGTTGCCCCTTCTTGCCATCCTGCCTGGACTGGCGGGAAGATTCGAGTTTTCGTCATACTATGCGTCGTGTGTTCTCTTACCAGCATTAAGTGTGCAGTAGTGATGGGATAATGCGTTGCCACTATGAGCCATCTATCGTGGTGTGTGATGCCCCCATCATGACTGCGCATTCCGTTGCGCAGTATTAACATGTATTGACGCACCCATAGTCCTCCCCCACCACCTTTGCAGAATGTCCCAGAGCCACCACTTGTTTTCTAAAACATCTGTGCATAACAGGCTTGGCAGGTGGAAATATGGCTTTCTGTAGTCGCCTCAACCTGTTTCTTCTATCCAGTGATTTCAGTCCATTGCTGAAGTAGAAGAACTGGCTTTTCTACCCAGCTTTTCTTACCCATTTAAGGGGACTCAATGCAGCTGACAAAGTTTTCTGTTCTTCTCCCCACAACAGGACACCCTGTGAGGTAGGTGGGGCTGTGAGAGCTCAGAACTGTGAGTAGCCCAAATCACCCAGCTGGTTTAATGGAGGAGTTCAGAATCAAACCCGGTATTCCCAGGTAAGAGTCCAGCTCCTTAACCACTAGACCAAACTGACTACCACTTGATTTGTTTCAACATGACACTGACCTGAGATTGCGTATTATGAAGAATCGCCCAGCAGAAGAACCTCTTTGTTTACATTGTATGACCAAGTATGAGCATAAAGTATTTTCTCATTTTATACACAACTGTTGAAGAGATTACACTTATACAAAATGTAAAGCATTATTTCCTGCTTTTCACTAAAATAGCACGTTTTTGCTCATATGAAGATACTACTTAAGACATTTCAATGGGTCTTCATTTCACAAGCAGTTTTCACAGAACAAATTAACTTATGGAACTAGCAACCTTCCCTTATAAAAAATCTCACAGACATGTTATGTGACAAATTCAGTTTTTCTTCCTGTTGGCTAATAATGACAAATACACAACTCTGCATTTTTATCTATTTGTTCTGATAGCGAATAAGTTAAAAAGTACATTGTGGTTCAGAAAAACAATATTCAGGATATTCTTTTAAATATACTGAATGTATTAATTGTTTTTACATATATTATTGTTTAATATATATTGATTTATAGTTTGCTTTTTAAAAGGTTGTTATCTGCCCTGAGACCTTCGGGTATAGCGCAGGATAGAAATAAATAAATAAATATTTTTTAAAAAAAGAAGTTAAAAGAAGCACTGTTGCTCAATCTCAAACCTTTCCTCTCTAAATTATTATCCCCCCCAAATAATAACTAATAACTAATAATAATAAATAATAATAAATAATAACTATCCCTAACAAACACTCAATATGCAATTATTATTCTTTGGATATTCTAGAATAAAACATGACTATTCTGGAATACCATGCTTTATTCCAGAATATCCAAATATAGTGGAATAAGTAAGTGATATCTGGATGTAGTGTTATATGAATTATGTGGCCAAAGCATGCTTAAATAACAAAATATTGAAAAATACCTAAGTGTTTTCAATGTATATATTTAAAGAGAAACAAATCTGATAGCTTCTGACCTCTTCATATGGAAATGTTTATAGACTTTCATATTTTATTCTATCAGAAGGCTCAAAATGCAGATGAACATTTAAAAAGCCAAGAAAGAATGTATGGATTAGGATGAATTAGCAAAAGGAATTTGTTCAAATATTATCAATAAACCAGACAGTAAAAAAAACAAAAAAAAAACAAAACAAGAGGCACAGAATTAAAAATGTATGCAACAGATGATGAAAACCAAAAGTTTATAATATAAAGATGTCAAGTTTCTTGCGATAATTCAATTGCTCCTTTTTCATGTATCTATCTGCAAAACGGACTCAAAAAAGGGTAAGTGTTGTGGCATAAGGAGACCTCCTTTAACACAACTCAGGCTGTTACTTTATGCATTTTAAATTATTATTCTTAAACACCCCAAATTAAGAATTATTGTACTTTGAATTTTTACAGACCTGGGAGACTCCACAAACCAGAGACTTCTAAAGTTCTCAACTTCTTCTCCAGTTCTGCTACACGATTGCCCAGGATTCTAAAATCAAGGCAAAAGCACCCCATGAGAGATTTTAAAAGGAGAGGGAACAGAAACAACAGGATTATGTTGTATTAGTGTTTCACTTGCTACAAAAATCTAGCTAGATAGCTCAATAAGTGCACATATACCCACATGCTCACATATTTAAATGAGAACAGTTTAAAAAGACATTTCATCACAGATTATAGTAACAGGGTGAAGGAAGACGTTTCAAATCGTGAAGTAAATGAACATAAAGAATCAAGAGGGACAAGAATATAAGAACATAATAAAAGCCCTGCTGGATCAGGCCACAGCCCATCTAGTCCTGCATCCCGTTGCACACAGTGGCCCTCCAAATGCTCATGGGCATCTCAAGCAGATGAAGGATGATTCTAAGGCCATTTGCTGGGATTCAAGAGCAGGAGAAGGTTTCCCTTTGTCTCTGGATTTTAAAGAATGCTGGACTACCTTGGCTTTGGCCTGATCCAGCAGGGCTCCTCTTAATCCGTGGAAGGCAGGTGTATCAATGGCTACTAGAACAGATGCCTCAGTACATCTTTCATGCTGGGGGGCAAGCAAGAGGCCTCTAAAGCCATTTGCTAGGATTGAGAGCAGGAGAAGGTTTGCCCTTGTCTCTGCTTGAGATGCCCATTGGCAATTGATGGACCACTATGTGCCACAGGATGCTAGACTAGGTGGGCTGTGGCCTGATCCAGCAGGGCTCAGCTTATGTAATGTTGGCTAGGTACCAAAAATATGGACTAAAACTAGCCAAAGTCTGTATGCTTGGAAGCAAAGTTATGACTTGGGTAAATCTTTTAAGGCTATGATTGTGTATGGTTAGGTTAGGCTGCAGCCAAGTGTCCATACTTCTCTTTGGTCCCCCTTCCCCCCAATGCTTGGCTAACGTCTGGGTATTTGAAACAGGAACAATAATGCAAGGAGCTGGCAGGTGGAGGTAAGCAATCGCCTCCCATAATAGCAATATTTCAGGACAGTGCCTCAAGATTCCTGGATTCAATTCCACAGATATATGTGGCCTTCCCAATACAGTCCAGTGGGAACTAGGGAAAGGAATCCTAAGCCTTCTCTAATATGAGTTAGAGGTTCTATGTTTTTATTTCTGCTCAACCTCAGGCTGCCAGTTCTACAGGGATCTGGCACGGCACATTTATGATGTAATGTCAACCCATATTCCTTGGAACCTTTAGCTAACCTGCAATTTTCATGTACAACTAAAGCTGTGCACACTACCTTTGAATTCACACAAAAAGAAATAAAGTCTCTGAACTAAATTTTGAGATAATATTCTGGTTTAAAAAATACTTACTTGTTAGTTTGCCTTTGATGCTGGATAACCATGTTTTTTTCATGGATTGTCTCTAGCAAAGCCGTAGCCAGAGATTTAAGGTCAGATATGGACTGTGGTGTGGCTGGCAAACTACATCCATGATCTTCTGATAACAGTTCCTGGACTGGAAACATTTGAGACAAAGCAAAGTATATGTTCAATGACAGATAATACTCTCATGGCAAACTGACATAAACAGGGAGCTAAACGGTATCATTACTGTTCAGAGTTTGGAAAAATTCTACTCGCGTGATCCAGTTTAAAAGGTGGTTAGGCTTAGAGATGTGCAAGAATATTTAAAATATTTGTTATTCAATCGAATTTGGACACACAAATTTGAATCAAATGTCCAGACATTCATTTTTTAATATTCAAACGAATATATTTCGGACATTCGCATGTTTAAATTCGAATTTATGGCAATTCTGTTTGAATTTGGTCGAAATTCAGACAAATTCGATCAAATTTCAAATGTCTTCAAATACTTGTGCACATCCCTATTCCTGACATTTGGCAGGGTTGGTGAGAGTTATCTAAAAATCTCACAATTGCCTTCTGCCATCTGGAGGCACCCAAGATTTTACCACATTTGTGGAAAGAACAAGGAAGAAAGGAGGTGGGCATCCGGCCAGCTTCTGCAAATCCCTTCTAAGGCTCCCCAGACTGTTGGTAAACTGTTTATATTCCAGAGAAGCCCCATGAATGGCTTGTGGGCCATGGAGAAGACCAAAGCTGGCTTATTTTTTATATCCAAGCTTTCCCTTTGCTGTCTGATGGATGCCTAAGAAGGGTAATAAAATGGAAAGGTTCAGGCTGAAAAATTCACATGGTACATTCACATGGGCTTAAAAACTCTAAAAGTGACTGGGCTGACTAAGAAAATTTATGGCTTAGCAGCCATTTTGATGTTGGTCCAACTGGGCATTGAACTGAAATGATGTCTGGGAAGCAGAAGGAGACAATAAGGAAGGTGCAGATCATCAGGTTTTATAAAAGGGCTTCACACATAGTGAATATATTACCTTTGCAATAGCTTTTCTTCAGATATAATGTACCCACTAGGGGTGTTCACAAATGCAATTTTTGGGATTCAATTCGAATTGAACCAAAAATTCAAACCGAAGCTTTAAAATTTGAATGTACTCACATTCAATTTGATTTGAATTTGCACATACGAATGTCAACAACATTCGTATGTGCCCGTATGCATAATTACACATCTTGTACGTATCCAGATTTATCCCGTATTTGTCCCATTTTCATCCCACATGGATCCGCACAAAGATCCATAATGCAAGTATGCACCATGTACATACCCATACTCATACGATTGTCCAAGTAGTTCGAACAAATAAATTCGAAGATCCCAAATTCGTTCAAATGTTTAAATTCAAATTTATAGACATTCAATTTGAATTTGGATGTCCAAATTTGAACGAATCTGATTGAATTTCGAATGTTTTGAATATTTGTGCACGTTCCTAGTGCCCATTTGATATGATATGCTGCTTCTAAGCCCAAAATTCTCTCTACATTAACTATTTTTGGTTTGCCACTAGTGAAGTCCGACTGGAGGAGCACTGACACAGTTATCTGCTAGGGATGGACATGAATGAAAAATCCACATTTGATTCCCAATTGAACTGAATGTCCAAAAATTTGTTTCTTGAATCATTCATCCAAACATCCAAATGTTCCCACTTGTACATGAATATATTCATGCCATCCTATACCATTGAAAAAGCCTATTTTTTATAAGTAAAACACTGCAAAAGTGTGAACAATTGCTCAAATGTTCATATTCACGCACTGGGAGACTAGCTTGGGTTTGAAAGTCCGGGTGAATTCAAAAACCGTGGAAATTCAAAGATTCAATCAAATTTTATCCTGCACATGCAATTTTGTTTGGGCACATCTTTACAATCTGCCCCTTCTTTGCAATCTGGGTAGTATTAGGAGAGATCCATAGCTCTACATTGTCACCAAGAATAAACAAAGTTGCCGTTTCCTTGACACAATTTCCCTGGGCCTATTAGCTGATGGTGTACAGCAGTGATGGCCAACCTGTGAAAAGTGTGTCACAGGTGACACGCCAAGCCCTTTTGGGAGACACACATAGTCACCCTGGCACTTGGGCGTGTAGTGCCTGCTTGTTCTTGAACTGTACACAATACCAACTTTCAATTGAAGATTTAGCAAATGAAATTCAGCAACAAAAGTCACCAATGTAAAGAGTTATTTGTTTTTGCTTTTAATAAAATACATATATCAAAAATATAACTTTTTTACTAGAGCTACAAATATCACAAAATTATGGATATTTCTAGATGTGACGCAGCACCCGAGTTAAGCTAGGTTTTCTTTTGAATTTTGACACACCAAGCTCAAAAGGTTTGCCATCACCAGGATGCGCACAGAGGGGACTTGTGGAGCAATGGAAGGGACAAAGAGAGTATTTCCATCCATTATGTACTAGAACATAATTCCAGCATATGAAGGAGAGATCTCCCCATGCTGCAGCCCATCCTACAAACCCCAAGCCACGAGCTATCACAGGAAAGTGGCAGAAACCAGCAAACAAAAGGGGACAGCAGAGAAGAATGGTGGCCTTGTAAACTGTAACCAATGAAAATGTCATGTGCCATGGTTTGCAAAGATCAAAACAAAGGCCACTCCTTCAGTTCCACTGGTCATTGCTGCTGTAGTAGCAAACATATCAACAACCTGTTAAATAATACAGCATATAATATGAAGTTAAGACAAAACAAAAAATCAGGAAGAAAGAGGGATGAAGCAGCAAACTATCTCAACTCTTGTATTTGTTTAATAAATGAGGCGAGTGTTTTGGCTACAACAGTTTTACTGTTTATATTGTAGCCTCAGGGTAAGCGTTGCACTTCTCAGATTAGGTAAGAAAAAGGGAAGATGGAAATTTGTTTGGTACCTTGCTTTGCAGAAAGGACTCCAGTTAGTGCAGTGCTATTTGACTTACTATGAATCTTCACATTTTTCCTTCTCTCTAACGCGTTCTAAACAAATGAATGAAAAAAAACAGTGATGCAAAATATATATTGTTAAAAAAAAAGAGAGAGAAAACTACAACTTTGGGGCTTCAGTTGATCCATATGCCAAAAGGTGTAAAGGTCTCTGAGAACACCAATTAGTAAAAATTAATATAACACCACATACATGTCAGGCTCCTCCCTTCTTCCCAGTATAAATGTCCATATGAAAGATAAAACACACAAATGAAAATTCACCTTATATTTCAAAATATTTGATTTAAGAATGTTAACTTCTTCTTGAATTTGCTTTAATCGCTCATGAAGATATCTAAAAAGTCAGAAAATAGAGTGCCATTAGCCTGGTGTAACGTATTATCCACAAAGGCAATTTAATGGGTTTACAAGATTTACTTTAAAAAACAGTAGGCATGTAACTGTAGTGATGAATTCAGAAATTTAGCTCATCCAGTCCTAAGCTTGAAGAAGTTCAAGTTATATTCCCAACTTAAATCTTGAGAAAGCTCCTGGAAAATTAAAAGTTACTGAACTCAGGGTATACTTTTGGTAGAATTTCAGATAATTTTCAAAGTGTTTCTTAAACAAAAAAAAGTCCCCCAATCATTAAATCCCAGAAGGAGCAGTTTTCTGGAGAAGGAATATCCCAAAAAGAACTGTTAGAACTCTCATACGGACAATTGTCAGATTTCTCTGGAGTAATCTTTAGGAATTAAATACTGGCTATTTTATATCACTACTAAAACAATTTTTGTAGCCTTGTAATGTTAGCAATCTGGTGCTCTAAGGTGACAGACCCAGTTTCATCAGACATCAGAGTGACTTCTGAGCGCCATACCTGTTCTCCATACAAAGGGCATCAATATCGATTATGCGATTCACATGTCCCCCAAGAACATGGTTAAGCTCCTTGTTTAGTCTGTCAGACTTATCTTGGTAAAAAGAGCGTTCTTCTTTGACATCCTGTAGCTCATCCAACGTGGCTTGAAGGTCATGCTGAAGAGCTTCACTCTGGGATGGAGGGAAGGCAAACTCACAAGTGTTACTGCACTTTACTGTCAATGCCATTAACTTATGTAAAACAGTCCTTCCCCCTCTGCAGACATTTGTTTTTTCAGTTCTATGGAGTTATACCTCTCCTTTAAGCCTAGAATGCAGTAGTTCTCAACCTTCCTAATGCCACGACCCCTTAATGCAGTTACTCGTGTTGTGGAGACCCCCAACCACCAGGGCAGGGCAGCTCAGATGAAGATAGGGTGGGAAGGCGGGAGACTCTGAAAGGGTAGTTCAACCCCCAAAGGGGTCGTGACCCACAGGTTGAGAACCGCTGCTATAGTGCATAATAAAGTTATCTGATGTGGTTTTGCGAATTTCAGATAAATGTAGTATTAAACTAGACACTGTAAATATAGATCTCTATGTTTATATTTACACTTCCTACAGTCATGCTAAAGATGGGGGTTGCTGAAAGACCAAAAGAGGATTTTTCTGTAGCGATGATCAGGTCTCTTACTGGAAATCAGCTGAGATGATGGAAAGTTAGTAGCAGCTCTGCAGAAGTAAGCCACAAATAGGAAGAGAATGTAACACATCTCCCTCGTATACCCTCTCTAGGATTCTGGCCCCAGAGGAATAAGATTTTCCCACAACAAACTAATTTATTTCTTTGATATACAAAGAACACCAGAGACATCAGCACAGAGGCCATGTATGGACACACAATCACATCTCTTGTTAATTGTTTATATACCTGTTCCCGTGCTTTCTCCAGTTGCTGGACAAGATCTGCGCGTTCGTGTGGTGCAAAATGGCGAGCCCCGACTTCCTCATCACCAAGTCTTTGTTTGGCAATTGTCATCCTAAGCAGCTGAAAGATATACCAGAAACATCTGGTTACTGAAGACATTTTAGTTTACTAAGATAGCGTAAAAGCCACCTCATGATATAAAATGGTAAACTAGGTTTTTCAGCAAGTATGTACTGAAGAGATGATGACTACTAATATTATTACTGTATCATTAAAAACATTCATATACTGCTTCTCACTAAAAACAAAATCTAAGAACTTTACCCCTCTCCACTTCCCAAAAGATCAAGAATAAGGTCAAAACATTTTTTAAAATAAGTAGTTCATAATGCATTAAAAGCTACATGGGCTAGGGAGAAAATAAACATTTACACGCGGAATGCCTGAATGAAAAGATATGACTTTAGTGGGAACCTAAAAGCTGTAATGGAAGGCACCAGGCAAAGAGCAGTGTTGAGGACATTAAATTAGGCAGATGCTAATGTACTTGTGCCTTGAAGTTTGCGTGATGGACCACAATACTGCATTCTGTATTTTGAGGGACCTGCGGTAAGAGTTCTGTAGATAATCACAGGGCATTTCCAGACTGGTATTGAAGGAGGCATTTTTTATGGTCTCATTGGCTAAGTTCTAAATGCTTTAGCATCTGGGGAGAGGTGGTGCCATGGGTCAGAGCCCCCAACTTAACAAACTGTACTCCCATGATTCCTCCAGTTCAAATCCATCAATTGTCCCCCCCCTAAAAAAACCCCACACAAACATACTATCAACTGTATCACCAGAATTAATTGGGGTGACTATATCAAGCCATCGTCTCCATTTTTCACTACAGGAGAAGTTTCTTATGAATGAATGAATGAATGAATGAATGAATGAATGAATGAATGAATGAATGAATGAATATTTTAAAAGGGTAGGAGCAGGAGAGAAGTAACTTTGGAAAACAGAAAGTAGTGGAGAGGGGAGGGGAGGCAAGTAACTTAGCAAAACAAGGGAGGTATACCTTTCTTGAAGGTTTCTCTTGTTTGGGGACAATCTTCTTAGTGATTAACAAAAGCTTCAATGCACAAGCAGTCACACACACACTAGCTAAGAGGCAATCACAAGACCCAGATAAATAGGCTTAAGGGGAAAGCAGAAGTACAAACTGCCTAACTTCTCGCCCTACGCTTCCAATGCAATGAGGTACAGGATCCTAGAACGCAGTATGCTAATCAGTCTTGCTTGCCCCCATTGTGAGATGTCAAGTAAGTTTGGTTATCTGTCTGGCTCTGAGTTAGCCCTTGCCTCTTTGTAGCAGAAGTACATGAAAGTATGACGCCTCCTTGGTCCAGCAACATGCAACAAGCAAATTTGAGTCTGGCCTTTGGGGCAATTTCTAGCCTGCAGTTCTCCGGAGCCCCACACACATAGCAAATAAGGGTCAGTTTCTTGCCAGGACAGACCAGAGTTCAGCTCCTGAAGGATGAACAAAGCTGACTAGAATACCAAAGATCATACAAATACATCCACAGACATTGAATGGAGCCCAGGATGAACAAGAGATATAGCACAGGATGGAATAAAATTTTGCATGGATAGAGAATCCTATTTTTATACCCCAAATCACATCTTCAGGACAGGCAGGAAACTGGGTTGCTTTGGTGGGCAAAATAAACAAGGATGTTTGTCAAAATTCAGGTTGTCCAGGTATACAGGTTGACATAATCCAATCAAGTATTTAATTTGGGCACCCACATTATCATGCCAGTTCTGGAGCTGCTCTTGGCCAGGGGGCAAATCCTTTATGGCTTAAGTATAACCTTCCTCCTTTAAACAGAAAAACAGTTTACTGGCCTCATGCCATCCATCCCATCAACTAGTCACTCATTCAGAAAATTCATAGTCTTTCATGATTGGAGAAACAGAGCTGAGTATCATCAGCACACTGATGACATCTCAACCCAAAGCACCTGTTGACTGCTCCCAACAGCCTAGCCGCCAATACACAGAGTTGCAATCACCAAATGCTACTTATAGGGTGGTACCTGCAGGTAAGATCAAAACCATTGTAACATAGTGCCCCCCCATTCATTTCCAGAAGCAATCCAAAAAGATACTATGGTCAGTGGTATAAAAGGCTATGGAGGAAGCAAAGAAGATCAACAGAGTTATACTCTATCTCTCTCCTGCAAAAAGTCATCAGGCCAACAAGAGGAAGAGGAAGAGTAAGAGTTGGTTTTTATACCCCATTTTTCTCATCCATTCAAGGGGACTCAAAGTATCTGACAAAGCTTTCTATTCTTCTTTCTGCAACAGACATAGTTCCTCATGTTGTGGAGACCCCCCCAACCACGGGGGCAGGGCAGCTGGGGTCACGCAGGTGGGGCCACTGAGGAATCCACAGTGAAAACACTACATACAGGAGGATTCACAAAGTTCCTGCAAATGTGACAGGACTTCTCAATTCGTTTGCAGCTCATGAGATCTACAAGCAGTGGTACAGAAGAAGTGAAAAGGAAACAATGACATCTAATTTGCAAGTCTCATAAAGTCTAGTTAGGAAAGGACAAAGTTTCAGAAAAGGCCAGCTGCAGAAACCTGGCACCATTACAGGTCACGATAGAGTAATAGACCAAATTTCAACCAAACTCTTCACCGGCAAGTTCGGGTGGCTGCTGGTGCTGCGCGACCCACGTGGGCCCAAGTGTTAAGCTGCATCTCGCTGCGCCTGCATGTCACCTTCTCTACCTATGCCTCAATCAGCTACTACAGCAGCATGGTGGGGCGGAGAGGCAACCCTGCTGCTGGTCCCCTCCCATGTGGAGGAGAGGGAGGCGGAGGGAGGGGTGGTGGGAGACTTGTCACGACCCCTCTGAAAGGGTAGTCTGACCCCCAAAGGGGTCATGACCCACAGGTTGAGAACTGCTGCACTAGACCAAACTGGCTCACAAAAGCTAATTCAGTCTCAAACCCAGGTTTGGGCACAGACTGAAATGGGTCTAAATAAGAAATGCATTATTTCTAGTACTATGTGTAAATCTTTGATATACATTTATCAGTAGACGAAACTGGTCTGCTATTCTCCTAGATTGTTTATGGAGCAGATATGCACTGCACAAGTGCCACACATTTTACAAAAATATACCTCAGGAATAAATCAAGTGTTTCCATATACAGCCTCAAACTACTAGAGAGATATGTGCATGCCTTAGTCTACCTTACAAAGGTGACTGCTGGTCTATTAGCACAACAGTTCAAGTGAAGACCCCCATGTGTGACACATCCATCATAAACAAAGAGGAAGGATCATGGCAGCTCAAACAATGCATTCACACAGCTGTGTCCAGCTGTGCACATCATCATCAGTGCACGCATCCAACTAAATCATCCAACGAAAGGAAAGGGGAGGAAGAAATATAGGGAAATAGATTTACAAATAAATAAGCAGCATCTGCTGTACAAGTACAGAGTAGGGAACTCTGCTATACAATGGGATGCCATTTGCCTCAGCCTCTTGATTTCAGAGACTCGAGTAAGCCCAACTACTCCCTACTAGAGATGTGCAGGAATATTCAAAACATTCAAAATTTGTTTGAATTCATATATTCAAATTCAAATTGAATGTCTATACATTCGTTTTTTAACATTCAAACCAATTAGAATGTTTCGAATTGTTCATATGAATTATTCGGACATTCTTATATGTATGAATATGTAAGCATTACATACGTATCCGTACGCATCTTATTCGTGTCTGTATGGCATTTGTACAGATACATATGGGATGAAAACAGGATGCATATGGGATAAAAATGAGATGCGTACAAATGTGTATGTACACATACGAATGTTGCCATCATTTGTGTCATCAAATGGTTTGCCATAGGGCGGTATACAAATAAATATTATTATTATTATATTATTATCAAATATGAATTGAATATTCGTATGAATAGATATGAAAGTCAGTTCGAATTTGAATACGTTCGTTTTTTTCTCTATTCGTATAAATTAGGACATTCAAATATTCAATTTTATTTGAATCAAATGTTGAAAATTGCATTCATGAACACCCCCTTCTCCCTACCCACCCCACACAACAGCCATTGCTCCCTGTATGATTAAACTGGATGAGGTACCAACAGGAGTTTCTCTTTCAACTTAGTTCTTGCATGATCATTTCAAAGGATACTTAATATTGGCTTCATTCATATTTGCCTGTTGTTGACCTCACTACTATATGATGGCCATATGAACTGTAGGTGATTTCTGCATTCACCGATAGCAGTTTGCATAAACCCCACAGGCTTCGCTTGTTAATTGTGTGTTAATTTGTGCGAACATTTCCACAGCTAGCACACTTGCACAGACTTCATGGTTTGGTGACAATTCCCATATTGCCGAATTTCTGATGTGGGTCTGCATTACATAACTCTATGCCTTCATATGCAAGTATGAAGGAGCCTACTATTGGTTTTTAGTAATTGTTCACATTGTGTTTCATCTAGAAGACACTAAAGGCATCAGCAGAACTGAATCAGGTAGTGATACATAGTCAAGCATGCTGTTTTATATTCAATGAAGTCACAGGTGAAGGGATTAACTTGCTCCATAATCTGTAAATGTAAACTTGAGGCTCACCCCTTGGTGACTATGTGGGCAAATGCTCATAATCTTGAACTGTCTTTAGTAACATCAAGGAATGTGTAATGCACAACAGGTCATTATCAAGTCACGGATGAGAGATGACTTGTTTTGGACTGACCTGGCCTGTAACAACAGCACACTGGTTAGTAGGCGTGCTGGCAGGCATCCATCCCCACATTCTGAAAGTCAGAAAGAGCTCCACGCAGTATGGACACACTGTGCACTTTTACTAATAACGTCAGTGCAAAAAGGCTCCCAGTTCTGGCAGTAAGAGGAATAGTATGCTGGTAGACCTTACCGTTGAGGTCCATCAGTACCATTTTGTTGTCCTATCCTGCTCTCTTGCATTGCCAGTGCAGGACTTCTCCTGTCTTGCACCAGCATGAGGAAGGGAAGCCCCTTGGATCTCCCCTACCCCCCCCCCCATTTTGACTCGTACTTCGCAGAGCTATGCAGTAAGGAAGCGGCCAATGAGCACCACAGCCCCTACTGTCTGCAATGGATTGGGGCCAGTATATGAACTGAACTATACTACCCCACTGGTGTCCTGCTCCAATGAGACCAAGCCCTCTCCATGATAAAGCACAACAAACACCAATACAATCCAAACACTAACTGTTTACTAACATAAATAAATGGTAGAAGCATAGGTAAGAGTAGTCCAATAGTCCTTGGGTTGTTGTAAATAAAATTACAAGGAGTTCCACTGAAAGCAAATAAACGATTCCAGCCTCCAGCTACACTCACTCCTCCTGCCCCTGAATGGATTCCAACCACCATTCAATGTGAAGACTCTCCCTAAATAAAGTAAGCAAACAGCAGTTACAAACTGGGTTCCAAGCCCTGTCTCACTCCGCTCCGAGTTAACAGTTTGCCTACAGGTCCACCCTGTTGCTGGCACATGCCCCAGTCTTCCTTTGCCCCTGAGGCAAGACCCCCTCTATCCCCTGCCCCTCTAACCCAAGAGTGCGAGGCCTAAAAGCCCAAAGCGTTCAGCCCAACTCTCTGCGATCCCTCTCTCACTCAAACTGCAAGAACAGAGGCACTGAGAGCACTGGGCTGATGGCTTATATACCCCGAGATTCGGTTGCTCTCATTGGTGCATTTTTGGCGGTTTTGCGGCTGTTCCGCCCCATCTGTCAATCAATCTGCTGCAAAACAAGCCCGCAGCTGCAGCTTGCACCGTGAAAACGCCACATCCTCTTAGACTGCACTAATGACCCAGGCAGAAAGGGTCCAATAGTGGAACAAAACCAGATCTTCTTTATAAAAACGCACTGAGATCTGATGGAATGTGGCCCTTCAGGACTCAAGGCAGACCCATTTCCTCTTACTGAAGGGCAGAGAGGTTTTTTTCCTTTCAGTTTCAGCTGCCATCACTGCTCCAGAAAAGGAAGAAATCTGGCAATCTGTTTTCAGGAGAAACAAAAAGAATCATCTCCCCTTTTGACAGATTGCTGCCAGAAAGTGGTGGTAACTGGTAGTGGTGGCGGTGTGGTGGCGGTGGGTCTCTCCTTTCAGCAGCAACTTCTTCTGAAATTCCTACTGCTGAAACAGAAGAGAAAAATGCACCCTTCCTTCCCCCGCTTCCCCTTCAGCAGCAACAAAGGCCCCCAAAGGGACAGTGGAAAAATGCTGGAACAGCGGATCATTGGATGTTTTGTTTGATTTTTGGTCTTCCCTTTCAATAGCAGTGATTGCTGTTAAAGTAGGGGAGGGAAAAACCACTCATAAACTGCTCAGCCAGGACAGCTGAGCTGACCATTGGCTTTTTAAAAATTCTGTTTTAATAGCAGCAATTGCTATTAAGAGGAAGGGGGAAATGACCATCAGCTGTTCAGCTGGAACAGATACTAATTGCCTTTCCTCCTCCCCTTTCGGCAGCAGTGATTCCTGCTGCAAGTGGAGAGGAGAGAGAGGAAGAGAAAAAAACACGTCTTCCCCCTCAGCTTTTTGCCATCTAAGGAAAAATGGCTCCCTCTTGGATCCTGAAGATCTTGTCCTAACAGAACTTGCAGATGAAGCAACACTTGCTTTTCTTCTGGACTCAGAACAAGGCTTTTTTTGAACGGGTGTTTTGTTCTGAGTTCAGAATATCCAAACCTGTATTTTCTAGCGTGAAACATTATTCTATGATTTAATATTCTAGGGTGTTTCCGTACTTGCTGCGGAAACCCCACTAAGGACACATACAGGACACATAGAAAACTTACCTTCCGCACTGGCGGACACATCCGGGACCCTTCGAGGTGGCCGCTTCCGCACTGCGGCGCATGAGATCCAACCCTAATGTGTCTTGCCGCCGAAAAATCCGGCCTCTGTGAAGAAAATTAGGTCTTCAATCCGTCCCCTCGCCTTGATCTGTTTGGAAGCAGGATGCTTTCGCACATGGGGAGCTGAGGGGATGGATGTGCTGGCAGCGACTATCTTGGGAAGGGTGGAAGAGGGCCGGTCCGCCTCCGGAGTCCCTTCCCTGCACACCAAGTGCCATGCGCCGGCAGAAACGCACAGTGACTGGCAGCTGAATGCTCCAGTCCCGCGGCTCTGGGGGTGGCGGTGGCTGCCTCCGGGAGTGGGTGCTGCAGCCTCCACACAGTACCCAGAAGATCGGGCCCTCAGGATCCATCCTTCCCACGCATGTGCGGACACAGAAGGCCTCCTTGGATCCATTCCTATTTCGGACGGTTCCTCCAGAGGACGGATCACTGGGAAAGGGATTTTCTTTAATCCGTTTCTCGGTGGCCAGTGCGGAAGCACCCCTAGATACTTCTGTGATTCAATAAGCTTGTCAATAGCACCGTCACGAGAGCAATGCAAAAATGGAGCTCAAAGGCTCGGGAGACAGGGAAATGATATAACAAAACGTTTCACTTCCGATCACCTGAACTGGGCTCAGTATTGCTTCGTTACGTAGGATGTGCCTAACGTAGAACTAATTAGGGATGCACAAGGATTTTTTTTTTTTTACATTCTATTCGACTCGATTCAAATAATGAAAAATTCAATTTGATTCAAATTATTTAAATTCAAATTTAACAAAATTTGATTCGAATTAAGCAAATGGGTACTAACTGACAGTGGAAAAACACCCTATAACACATACAAATGTTGTTGACATTTGTGTCTTTAAATACTAATCTAACATTCAAATGAACAGATTCAAATGTTATGGATTCGAATCAGATTTTTGGGCATTCGGATTTTAAACATTTGAATCGAATCAAATGATTTGACATTCGATTCAACCCAAATTCGAATGCAAATAAAACATTCGTGCAAACCCCTACTCTGGGAATGTTTCCTACTGGAATTTCAGCATCACTGCCTGTCACCCCAGGTGTTTGGGGGGGCAAGGGGGGGCAGTCTCCAAAGCGGCTTCGAAGTCTGTGCAAAATAGCTCTGAAGCGTCTTTGAAGTGTGTGCTGATCTTCGGAGTAAACTTTGAACATGCCAACATCTATACACATCTGTAAACGTGCATATGCATCCCATAATTATCCCGTATGCAACCTATTTTCGTCCCGTACAGATCCGTACAAATGCGTACGGATACGGGAAAGGTGCAGATCTTCAAGTATGCATTGTGTACTAACCTGTTCACATACGAATGTCTGGATAATTTGAACAAATAGACCTGAAATTCAAAATGTGATTTGAATGTTTAAATTCAAATTTTGGGACATTCTATTTGAATTCAAATGTTGAAATTCGGCACATTCAATCGAATTTCAAATGCCTATGCCTAATGACTCCATGATGAAGTACGATAGACAGCATCAGATACCTTATGAAGATAGACAATGGGTGTTTTCCCACCGCGCTCATTTAATCCGGATCTAAGAAGATCTGGATCTAGGGAATGGGCACTTCCCTTAATCCAGATCTAGTAGATCCGGATTAAGGGAAGTACCCAGTGTGTTTCCATGGGTTGTCTAGCACCCAATAGCAATGGGTGCTAGCCTCCCTGTCATGGAAACACCGGAGCACCCGTTTGGAAATCCGGATCTACCCATGAGGGGTCTGCCTGTCACCCCAGGTGTTTGGGAGGACAAGGGGTGCAATCTTCGAAGCAGCTCCGAAGTCACTCCGAAATCACTTCAAAGTCATATCGAAGTCTGTGCAAAATAGCTCTGGAGTGTCTTTGAAGTCTGTGCTGATCTTCGGAGTAAACTTCAAAGTGACTTCGAAGTCACTTTGAAGTTTACTCCGAAGATCAGCACAGACTTCAAAGACGCTCTGGAGCTATTTTGCACAGACTTTGAAGTGACTTCGAAATGACTTTGAAGCATAGGTTTTGGGGCTCCCCCCCCCAAGGGTGCCCCCTCCCCCTAGCGTCCTCTAGACCCCCCTGCCAAACTAACATGGAAACAGGCTCCCTTTAATCTGGATTTTCTGGGTGAAGACCCCATTGCAGACCCCATTAATGGGGTCTACAGAAAATCTGGATTAAAGGCCAAAAAGTACCCATATGGTCTGGATTTCCCGAGGTGTGGTGGAAACAAATGTGTCCCTAATGGGTGCCGTGGTGGAAATGGGGTCATCCGGCTCTCACCCAAATGGGTCCTTAATGGGTGCTAAAATGGATACTAAGTGACTGTGGAAAAACACCCTGTGCATCTGTGGGGCAACAGGGGTTGAAAATATCTCACACATTTTGTTTCCCTGCCCCCTGTACTCCCAATTAAGAGCAACATGTCTGGATCCCCTTCTGAAAAATATGGTTTTCTGGAATTTCAGAGCAAAAAGTGAACTACCTTCTGCAGTGAGAAAATGCTCAGGCAACATCGAAGGTAGCTTTATATTTGGTTAAGGCAGCCCGTCTCAGTAAACTTTTCATTGAGTCTAATGGAGTGCCTTGTAAGGGTGATGAGGATAAGTAACGATGATGTATATACAGACCTGATTTTACTCTTGCTTATATTGATTTTATTCTTGTACGGTTTTATCTTTGTACACTTGATACTTGATATGGTCAAGCAACTAATCAATAAAGTTTATTCATATTCCTATGCCTAATGGGGTCTTTGACTAGCCTATACAAAATAGTATGAACCCACTCTAAGTCCACCCACCTTCAGATCTACAGTTTAAAGTGTTTAGAGCAGTGAAAATAAATAGGAACCAACAGAATGATGAGGCCATGGTGCATGCAACTACTTAATTCTCCCCACCTACTTTGCATTGATAGGAAGGGGGGAAAAAATCATATCTCAATGGTCCAATTTGTAGAACTGACGCAGAGCCATGAGAAATCTGCAGTGATAACTCCCATGACTTAACGTTTTGCAGCTGCACTACAGAATTAATGCACATCATTATATTTTATGAATTAGGAAATCACTCTTCTGAAATTGAGCATTGCGTATTAAGGCTACCTAAAGCAATTTCAGTATGCCAATCACCAAAGTTCCTACGGGCCAATTAAAATATTGCTGATGCAAATGACCCGCGATCCTCTGCTTCAGCCCTATTAAGCCCACGCTGCTGTGGCTGTTATTCATTTGACAAGCTCCACAGGGTGACTGACTTACAGGTCTCACTGAGGCATTGACCCCCATGTTGCTTTCATTTTGGCAAATTGGGTTATTTTGCATACACAGCTAGGGAAGAAGGAGAAAAAGAAGAAAAAGAAGAAAGGAAAAACAGGAAAGGAAATTGTAAGAGGAGTGTATATAGATATATTTAAATATAGCATTTTCTTTTAAAAACAAAGATAATAATTATGATGAGCATGGAAAATGGGCTTGGTAGAAGATCAAGAGGAACTGATGGGACAAAAAGATCTTGAATTTTAACCTGGGAGAACGAACCGTACATGTAGTACTTGTCACATGCAGCATAGCTACAGAAACAGATGCTGCTCTTCCCTTCCATGTTCCATGTTGTTGAAATCTCTATTAGCTGCTATTTTCCAACTTCCTCCTTTGATTCTTCTCCTGTGAATATCTAGAACTGAAGGCTGGCCTCTCTCCTGTAATTCTTCCAAGCTCTGTTTCCTTAATAGCTGGCGAGCCACCATCTCCAGAAAGATCTTTCCTAACTTCAGACCTTTTCAGACTGACCCTTGTTTCAGATTATATACACATACTAGTGTAAGCTACAGTAGGCCTACTAAAGTTCCTAGCCTGGGGACCCATTTTGGCCGCGCAATTTGATGTAGACCATGTTTCTGACTCAGAGATGAATGCCTCCAATGGATATGCTAGGAGGCCTTTTCTCCATAAGAAATGACCCAACACTCTCATGGAACACAAGAGTTTCTGGTCTGAATTGGATGGAGGCAAGGTGGCGTCTTCCAAGCTGGAGATGAGCCACTTCAGCTAGTTTTTTTCTGCACATGCTTCTTTGGAGTGACACTCATTTTGTATTGTCCTGGAGAGCATTTCCCCTACCCTCCCTAAAGTAGAAGAGGCAAGATCATTAGTTCTACGCCCACACTGTTATTAAGGGAAATTGTGAGATTCTTCTAAGGGAACAGAGGGATTCAAAACAGAGGGATTTAAAGGAAAAAAGGGGACCGAGACAGTCATGTCAACAGAAGCAAACAGAAGGAAAAATAATTTGTTTTATGCTAATTTTTAAAAAGATATACCATGGTTTCTTTTATTTTACTGTTATTATTTTTTAAAAAATAAGGTGAGGGAAAATGCTAACAAAAACAAGTTGCCTATAGTTTTCTCCCAGATAACTATCAAACATCTAGGTCCAATAGTCTTGTATACCGCAATATGAAAGTTGGAAGTGGAGGAGAGAAAATTCACCCTGCAGAACCATGAGCAGGTTATCCAATTGAATTCGGCCAAATTCGGCCATTCAAATTTAAACAGAATGTCCAGACATTCATTTTTTAATATTCAAACGAACACGAAAACTTCAAATCATTCGTATGAATCATTCGGACATTCGTATGTGTACGGATATGTACACATTACATATGCATCCATACACATCTGGTTTGTATCGGTATCTGTACAGGATGAAAATGGGTGCGTACAGATACATAGAAATGTTGTCAACATTTGTATCATCAAATACGTATTGAATACAAACGTATTCAAATCAGTTCAAATTTTAATACATTCATTTTTCTCTGTTGTATGAATTTGGACATTCGAATATTCAATTTGAATTGAAATCAATGTCAAAAATTGCATTAGAGCACACCCCTTACCACAACTGTAACATGCTCAATGCACAGAAACCCACTCCCAGGAAGGCTAGCGTAAGGTGTTTCTCCCAGGACCATATCTGGGTTGCTACACATATCCATGGCAATCCCAACAGAGTTCTAAATTAGTGAGATGCATATCCAATAGATTGGCATTACAGAATATCCAGCAATGACAATGGATTTCCCTACTGCCAGGAAACCCATCCATCTGGCATTTCATCAAGATTCTCTTCCTGGTTGAAGTACCCAGATGTCAGCTGAAAAAGTGCATCAAAAGACAAAGAGAAGTGAAAAGATACCTGGTTGACATCAGGGTATTTCAACCAGAAGAGAACTGTGATAGAACCCCAGATGGAGGTAAGAACCCGAGTAGGGACAGTGAGATACAACTGCAGGGTCTAAATAAGATCCCACGATATTCTCTTTTCACGCAGGGGCATCCACAGAGAACACAAAGATGGTGTTCCACACTACAGCAAATGGAAGGAGGAATTAGCTTCTTAGAGCCAGCTGAAACTATGATCGCTTGTGCATACACCTACAGTATAGCCTGTTAACGTCTTAAACTGTGTTCTAATGGGCTCTTCTGTAGGTTGTTAATCTACCTATTATATTTTCTATGATCTCTATGATTTATTTTTTAATGTTTTTTAATTCTCCTTTGTATCCAGCTCTGGGATCACAAGCAACAAAGGGCAGGTTTAAAATACAGGATTCACACAAATTATTAAATATCAAATAGTTCCAAGGGAAAATTAGCAACCTAAACTGCTGGGTCAAAAACCAAGCTCCTCACATTGGGACCATATTTCATGTGATATTTCTTCCTTATCATCACAGATCTAACCTTTTCAGTATCATCAGAACACAGAAGTAGATGATTTGTTGGCGTAGACCCTGATTAATTTTACAAGGTATCTTGTCTCCAAAAGAAAACTGTTTAAGCATAGTACTGTAAAAATTACCTACCTAAAGGACAAAATCATAAGAACTGAGGCACAGATCTTCATGGCTTGTTATAGGTTTTATGCGGGGTCCTGTCACATCAGAGAAAGCCTCCATAGATTTAGATTTGATCTATACAGTTTTTGGTTGCTTCCTTGTCAAAATCATGAGAGCGCGTGACTTGGAACTTTATTTCTATGCCATGCTGGTTCTAGTAAATGCTGGCTGGATAGTTTTTACAGTGCAATTCATAAAGACCAATGTCAGTTTCAATGCCATAATGGCTTGTCAGGGAATGCTTTGTAAAAATCATGAATACCTGAGCTTTGAATCGAGGGCCTGCATGGCAGCTATCATTTAACTAGCACTATAACACCATAGCATGGCACAAATCTTGAGTTTTATAAGAATCCTTCAGTCCAGCTTCAAATCAAAGACATGACTACAAGCAAGCATGGGATCCTATCAAGGGGGGGCAGATCAGTATAGCAGATGCAAAGAAGTTAATCCACGCTGATGTCAACTCAAGCTAAAGAAGAAAAAATTACTGGGGGAATCAGAGAGAAGTAAAACAGAAAGCAAAGGAGAGCCACCGCGGGGGATGGGAATAGCATGATCAAATTCTGAGCATCTCAAGGTCCAACTGTATTTTTCCTCAACACCACTTCCATTATTTCAGTGGTGAGGCCTTCAGGCTCAGTGAAATAAAGATGCTTGGTGAGTGGTGGCAGAAGGCTTCAAACAAAGACCAAAAAAAAAATCTAATGGAGGGGGATCATCACAATTAACAGCTTGATCTGTGAATATAATTATATGTCATGCCCTGTCCTGCCAGTCCACCTTCCTCAGAGGAGGAGGGTACGCCTGCAACTGTACCGCGTCCGGTGCAGCAGCCAGGACTAAGCAGCGTGGACGTTGTGAGTCAGCAGCCATCTTTGGGGAGACTTTCAGAGTCCTCTGGAGATGAAAGCTCAGAAGATATACAACATCCTTGTATGCTTCTCATGCGCCAGCAAAAACAAACCAGGTGCAGATCACAGTGGCTAGCCCACCTGCGGCAGCAGGGGCGTGGCCCTGCTTCCCCTACTTAATTGAGCAGCACACGCTGAGCTGGCATTACAGATAACTCTCGTGCAACCCCGGGTGTGATTTTGCAGCTGTGCCTTGACTTCAGAGACCCCTGTGACTTGCTGACCCTCCAAACTGACTGACCTTGCTGGATTTCTGGGCGCCTTGACTTTGGACTGTAACCCCACACCGAGTAAGCCTGATCGCCTCTAGAACTGAATAGCGTGCGTGTGTCTGCCTGCTCGCCTCGCGGCCTGAGACACTATTTTTATACCAAAAAGGGTGGTGACAGCAACCAGGCTGGACAGTTTTAAGAAAAGATTAGACAAATTCATGGAAGACAAATATATCAGTGGTTATGAGAATGCATGGTACTGCCTCCAGGTTGGAGACAGGAAAGAAGCCTCTAAAGGCCATTTTCAGGGAAGTGTTTAATTCAAACTCAAGGGATACAGTTCAAGTTAACTTTTGCAAGAATATAGTGGGTCGTTACTAGAGATGTGTGTCACACTTAAATCTGCAAATTTTCACAACAAAACATCTGAACATTCAAATATCCAGATATTTGACTGAAACAATGTTACTTGCTCTTGAAAACAAAAATTCCATCAAATTTTTGCACTTCTGTAGCATTTTATTGATGAAAATAGGCTTTTACAATAGAAAAATGCCAGGGAACATTCATTCTCAAATGTGAACATTCAAACATTTGAACAAATCATTCGATGACAAAACAAATTTTCTGACATCTGATCAGGCTGCGAAACACACGTTAATTTTTCATTTGTGCTCATCCTTAGTCGTTACATACTACAACAGATACACTCATCCATTCCCCCCTTGCAACATAATAATTAATTTATCGATCCAGAGTCGTTGAAGTACAGCCCTTAATATTTTCACACCTTGTCTTTTCCTGCCTTAATGGAACAACTTGCAACTACATCATTGGCAGACTTTCCTGCTTTAATATTTTCCCACTTTGATCAACAGGAAAGTAAAAAAAAAAACCTTTTCAAAGTAAAAGCCCAACTATAGCCATTCACCCAAGCATCTGGAGACGATGAAAGTTGACCTAATCACTTAAATTGATGTTTTTATGATGGGTGGTATAGAAATTGATTTAATAAAAAATAAACACAGTAGGCATCTAAGGCAGCAAGATTTAGGAGCAAAGGCAAATTAGTCAAAAGGTTTTTTTAAATTCTCTTTTAACACTTTGGGGTGTATAGAAATGCAGTTCATGGAACATTGCAGATCAATGCATATACTCACTTCATTATATGTAGCATGCATTGCAAAAGCAGGTGCATATGGCAAAATGGAGATAAGCAGGGTAATGCTATCCAAGTGAAGTACCTCAGTTCTGCCAAAAATCTTAAGCACCAAAAACCTTAAGCTGACACTGTCTACAAGCCATATTAGACTCCTTGTTGAACCCATTTGCCTGTTCACTGAGCATTAAGCTATCGTACTGAATTATTGCTACCCATACAGTAATGGGACTTTCGATGCCTCATAAATTTCCTCGGTTTGCTTTAAAATTCTGCTTCCTTTTAGCCCTAGAATACTCTGGTTAATACTCCAAAATCCTGGCATTCCTGCACATGTATCAGCTTCAAATATTAAATACATTTAAATTCACATATATCAGTTAACAGAGACAACTGGCATTTGTTTAATACCAACTGCTAGATTAAGAGTAACGATCCATATACGTAGCTATATTTAGGAATAAATTTATGAAATGATGATTAGTGGGCATTGTTTTACAATTTAAAAAGTTAGAGATATATAGATACTTGAACCTCCCATCTGTCATTTTCAGACAGAAAAATGGATGCATTTTAAATACAATGAACATTTCAAAATGATGTTAGTTCCAAATAAAAATAATAATTTACTAGGCAAAGAAAATACTAAATGACAACAAAAAGCTATCTGTTTCTCTTTCTAGAGATAATTTATAATGAAACTCTAATTAAAATTATGAAAGCCTGTGATGATTAACTGAAACAGGAGTATACAAGTACAGTTATGTCAAGTTGTAAAGACTTCTACAAGAGAAAGTTCTCCTGCAAACCACAGTAGAACACTAAAGAAGTAGTTGAGGGAAAGGTGATCCTTACAAGTCACAGGGTAAAAATGGTCAATGTTTTATCCACCCTCGGTCTTTGTCAAGGTTTTTGCCAGGCTATGTTCTGCTCAGCTGAGCCTTAAAATGGGAGGTATGGACAAAATCTTTATCCCAACTAAAGTGTCTCAAATGTTTATATACATAGAATCATAAAATCATAGAGTTGGAAGGGAGCTCTGGGGTCATCAAGTCCAACCCCCTACTCAATGCAGGATTTCCTAAACCATCCCAGACATATGTAGGTCCAACCTATGCTTGAAGACCTCCAGTGAAGGAGAGCTCACTACCTCCTGTGGCGACCTATTCCACTGACTGATTGCCCTCACTGTTAGGAACTTTTTCCTAATATCTAATCTGCACTGATTTCCTTGAAGTTCCATCCCATTGTTTCCAGTCTTCCCATCTTGCGCAAGTGAGAGTAGGGACAATCCCTCTGCACTGTGACAGCCCTTCAGATACTTGAAGACTGTGATTACTTTGTATGAACTCAACAGCAGCAACAACATAAATAAGAGACTGTGGTCAAGAAAACTCTGTTGCTCCTATCCTACAGAGTCAGGACATAATTTATGTAGCTGTGTAATGAAAGGGCTGAAGAAAAAGAATGAAACAATTCTGAACCATGGGGTGTTTTTCCACTAGCACTAGAGTACCCATTAAGGATCCATTAATGGGTACTCTAGTGCTAAGTGAAATACGCCCTTGGTTTGTGTTTCAGATCTATGGTTAAAAGAAACTGTAGTTCGGCATAAGTTTGAAACAAGCCAAATTGCAGACAGCTTTAGGTTCATGACTCAGAATAGTCCATTGACATCAAAACAGGAAAAATGACTTAAACAAAGATGACCAATTTGGTATCAGCCAGGAATGCTTTGGTACAGTCTTCACTCTTCACTGTGAGGCGATACACATGTTCCATCTATATTCATGATTTACTGATATGTAAAGTCAGCAAGGAAAATGTATTGTTTAATTAGTAAACACAGTTGTTACTGCCACTACTGGAAGAATAGTTGCGGGCGACCATGGGGGTTAAAGCTTTATTGTCGTTTGAGAGTACAAGATATTGAGCTAGATGGACTTCAAGCTTGATTGAGCAAACCTGTTCTTAGGTTCAATGAAATAATTGTATTTACCTGTAATTACTTCCTAACAGAAAATAGTGGCCAAAATGAAGGAAGTTATGTAGAAGAATAGAACTCCTGGTAACTCCTGGATTCCTCATCTTCAGTCAAGCAAATGAGAAAAAACTTCTCAAACTACTTACTGCAACAATTTCTATGGGTAGGTGCTAAGCATGCAGTATCCAACAACTGACTGTAGCTATTTCATGCAATTTAAATGCACAGGGACCTTCCTGAACATGTCATCCCAGATTTCTATGACATATCAAACACACTGTAACAAGTTATATTTTAGGACTTCTTTAATTCTTCATGCAGCATCAAGCTGGTTCTCCAAAAATATTTCTCACGCATATTCCTTGGCAGTCCATTTCTATAAATGGTACCCTTCATATCAGCAAAATGTTTGCAATTAATTTAGTTGTCTGCCATGATTCATTTTTTTCACACGTGTCTAAGTGTCCTTGTTCATACCGTTGGGCATATTAATGGCTTCTAGAGTGGATGCCCAGGTGTATCTAGTCTTCATTGTGAGATACCCAGAAACATTTGGTGGGCCACTGTATGAGATAGGATGCTGGACTAGATAAGTCGTGGTCTGATCCAGCAGGCCTTCTCTTATCTTCTAACGACTGGTATATACAAATACTAGCTGTATACCAATTTCTATGGGAAAACCAGTTAACAGTAGGTGTGACTGTTTCTAAATGTACTTGGTAGTTCAAATTCTGACTATATTACATTTTTACTGCAAAACACATTCGCTAGTGTTACATTGGCAACTGCAAAATTCTTAATTATTAAAATCTGCCCAAAGCTTGATCCCTACATTAATGAGCACTTATATTTCTTATGGGGAAAGGCTATAGCTTAGTGCTAATGTAAGCAGCCTAGAAATCAGAAGATTGCTGGTTCAGTCCCTAGTATCTCCAGTGTAAGTAGGCAATGGCAAACCACTTTTGTATTTCTGCCAATAAAACTGCATAGAGTTGCTCACAAAGGGACCCACAGAATCAACCAGGAGTCCTATCTGTAACGTTTCATTTTATATTTGTAATTGTTTTGCTCTCTTTGTTTTATAATGTAGATTTTTTGGGGAAGGTTTATGCAAATTGGATTGTTGACAGCAATAACATTTATATAAACACTGACTACTATGTTTGAATTTTTGAATTACAAAATAACATTCAGCAGGAGGGATATTTGGAACTGAAGAAAACTACACAGGGAAACAGCTAATTTGATCCTATATTGGATATGAGTTATTAGGGAAAACTGATGAAATTTTGGAAACAAGATTTTGGAAACTTTATTAAGATTTTTTTTTTCAGACTACCTGATTGTATCTTTCTTTTCAAAAAAAGGTCAAGCTACCTACATTAAAGGATCAAGACTCAATAATATATAAAAAGCATTATTATTACATAGAAGCTCTCTTTATTCAAGGATTTCTAGTTTATGAATTCTGAATACTTGGGATCTGTGACAAACATATCTTCAATAATATTCAAAGGCAGAGTGCAAAACACTCTTTGATGTCAGCAGTTCTTTTGGGACGCTTCTGAAAGTTATTTTAGCTGCAGTGTTACAAAGTGATTAAATCCAGAAGAATAATGGGTATAACCTTTGAGGGAGACCAGTTTTGCAGTCTGTGCCATACCTTGTTGTCACCTTGGACTTCTCCAAGCCTCTGCTGAAGTTCCTTGATTTCTTCGCCCAGATGCTTACTTCGATCACGAGATTCACTCAGGAGCTGGGCAAGGTTAGCCTAGCAAAAATGACAAAGTATATTTCACCAAGAATATATCTAAATCAGGGTTATGATTGTTAAACTGAGAAATATCATCACATTTTTTTAGAGCTACATGCTGCAACAGTATTAGTCTGACTGGCTGTGATGTTATCCTAGTGCTTCATTAGGCCAAAAAAGCATAGCCCCTATAACTAAAATTACTGCAAAAATAAAACAAACAAGCTATGTGCACATATAAACCTTGAAGACTGTACATAAAGGCAGATGGCAATACAAATATTAATCTATTTTACGGGGAAATAATCCTGCCATACTTCATTTACTTCATGGAATTGATATGAGCGGCTAAATATCCTAAAACCATAATTAAGAGGAAATGTTTATGCAAAAGTACTATAGCGTACAACTTCAGTCACTTATGAGTGGACACAATTAGGAATGTGTACAAATACTTGTAACATTTGTTATTTGTATCAATTTGTATGAATTCAGATAGCTCTGTACAATACTTGCTAGGGTTAACTCTAAACAATACAAGCTTAGTATTTCTTTTCTCTGTCACACTAGAACCAGGGGGCACCCTATGAAGCTGATGGGTAGGAGAGTCGGATAAGACAAGGGGAAGGATTTCTTCACTCAGAGGGTAATCGGTTTATGGAATTTGCTGCTGGAAGAGGTGGTAACAGCTACCAGTCTAGATGGCTTTAAGGAAGGGTTAGACAAGTTTATGGATGACAGATGTATCAATGGCTACTAGAATGAATGCCTAAGTACATCTTTCAGGCTGGGGGGACAGGCAGGATGCTTCTACAGTAAGGACATTTGTTAGGATTTGAGATCAGGAGAAGGTTTGCCATTGTCTCTGCTTGAGATGCCCATAGGCAATTGGTGGGCCACTGTGTGCGAAAGGATGCTGGACTAGCTGGGCTGTGGCCTGATCCAGCTGGGCTCCTCTTATGTTCTTATGTTCTTAGTGGCTAATGAAAACAGTCCTCCTCCTTGTTTACTTTTCCTGGAATAGTCTTCGTCAAGCTAGAAAGGAAAGTAGTAAGAGGAGAAGGGTCCCCCTCTCACACAGAGAGATGAGATTCCAAAGGTTTAGTTCTAGAGGCAATGCCAAGGAGAACAATCCCACAGACGCAAGGCCAAGGACGAACCAGCCAACGCTCATATAGAGATCCTAGAATTTACTGCTTGATTTAGAACAGGGGAGTGGGGGGCAGAGAGCTAAATCTGCATGATGTTTACTGGTAAAATGTACAAATAAAACTGAAGGAAACCTGAGTTAAACGATAATTGGATTAAATAACTCTTCCCCACAGTGTGTGACCAAGTGTGAAAAGGTGTTTAAATAGCAAGCAGTAAAACAATAGAATAGGCTTCCTGAATATCCATGGCCTTGGGGCACTTTCTGTAAAATTTCTTCTGCACGGGAATGAAGATGAAAAGGAAGGGGAAGTGAAGGGGGAAAGTCTCAGTTTAAATATGAAAATCTGTCTTTTTCAGAGTGGTTACTTTGCCATATTTTTACAATACCTTTGGGTGCTTCCCATGGCAAGCCATGGTCCGAACACCCATATAGTTGCACAGTTCAAAGTCCAGAAGTCCACAGATAGCACATTCTTTCACGTATGCAACCTGTTTCACACACGTTCAGAGTAATGCTGATAACACACCCACTCTCCACTTACTCCAAATGCCTTTAGAGACACCCTGCCTCCCTTTACAATCTAGAGGTGATGCCTGGGCACCAGCTGTAGTAGCCATTGATACACTTGGCCTCCTTTAATTTGTCTCATTCTTTCTTAAAGCTATATATGCTGATTACAGTTACCATTTCTTCTGGTAGGAAACTCCACAGACCAGCAACCCTCTGGGTGAAAAAATACTTTCCCTTGTTGGTCCTAATTCTCCTGCCCATCAGCTTCATAAAGTGCTCTCTGTTTCCAGGGCTTTGCTTATCTACTTTAATCAGGTCACCTCTTCAACACTGTCTTTCAAGGCTGAAGATGTTAATAAGCGTTTATTTATATCGCCCTTTCCACCAAAGGGTGGTACAGAGGTACAGGTTAGAATTACAGAGTACAAAATCCAAACTAATGCTATAAAAACCAGGTTACAAATTAAAATAACCTCCCAATAGAACTTCTTCTGCCCCTAAGACATCTCTTATTCCAAGCTATGAACTCATGAGAAGGGCTGACACACAACCTTAGGTTTCCAATCCCCTTAACTACTTAAAGGTTGAATACTACATGATCCACGGAGTAAACTATATCAGATGTTAAAGAGAACGGTTTTCAGGCCCTTACAAAATTTAACTAGCTCCTTTTCTGACCTAAGAGCTAGTGGCAGACTGTTCCAAGATGTTGCTGCCAGGTTCTGTAACGAGAGTGCTTCAGCCCCTTTATCATCCTGGTTGCCCTTTTCTGCATCTTGTCCAGTTCCACAGCGTCCTTTTTTGAAGTGTGGTGACCAGAACTGTGCGCAATATTACAATTGTGGCCTCAGCATAAATTTACAATAGGGATGTACAAGAATGGTTTTTTGACATTCTATTTGAGTCGAATTGAATACTGAAAAATTCGATTCAATTTGAATGTTTGAAATTCGAATTTAACAAGATTCTATTCGAATTAAGCAAATCTGAATGTATTCATTCGAATTTTTGATTCGAATTTGCACTTACGATTGTCAACAACATTCGTAGATGCCCGTACGCATCTTCCTGACATCTGCACACGTCCACATGAATCCCGTAGCTATCCCGTACGCAATCTGTTTTCATCCCTTACGGATCCGTACAAATGTTTACAGATGCGGGAAAAGTAAGCATCATGTACGAGCCCGTGTATACATATAAATGACCAGATAATTTTAGCGAACAGATCCAAAATTTGAAATTTGTTTCACATGTTTAAATTTGAATTTGGGGACATTCTATTCAGATTCGAATGTCAAAATTCAGCACATTTGATCGAATTTCGAATGCCTACGAATATTCATGCACATACCTAACTTACAAAGAGGCACAATGGCGTTTACTATTTCCTATTCCCTTCCTAATCATCCATAGCACTGAATTTTGCTCCCCCCCCCCCAATGCTGTGCACTGAATCACCACTTTCCATACTACCATGAAAGCTCTCTTAGGTCAGTGACTGCCTATCACCCCAACCTCCCTATGAGGATAAAATGGACAGAAAGAGCATAAAATTGGTTGCTCTGAGTTCTTTGGAAGAAAGGTAGCATATGAACGCTATCCATAAACAGATTTGTCTAATACATACCTGAGCTACAACATTCTCCCTAAATTATCTACTATCCTTAGATACAATTTCTTTAACCAAGTTTCTGGAATCTCGACCCAAAAGTTATTTTGCTTCAGTCTTCTGTGAGCATGATGGATAGTAATACAAAATAATACACTCTCTGGGCTTCTGCACATAAATCTTAAGCTAAGACACAGAAATTGTTATCCCCCCTACAGCCTGATCCTTTAAACTGGGCCATAAGGGAAAACCAAGAGGGGCAAATGGAAGAAATGAGAACATGGAAACTTTTCAGACAGAAGTGTGCACACCATGCTCAAATCTCTGAGTACCTGAAATTATTTTCCACTGTTTGGGCTCACATTTCAAGCTAGATATGTTAAATAAGGGAGAACAGGTAGGGGAAAAAAAAAGATGAAGCATCAAGTACACTTCAGATCTGTGATTGATAGCAATTTTATTACAATTTCTACTTCAACAGTTTTGTATGATTGTGGCACCCAACCTAATACAGTAAAACCTGCTTTGCTTAGTAAGGGAACCTAGAGCTCAACACTAACTACACAAATTGATATCTGCTAGCACTACATTTTTATTGTAGAAACAAACTTTCGTGCATTAATTTTCAGGTGATGAAAGGTACCTGTCACACTCTTTCCATACTTAAAAGCAGAATAAAATTGCTTGGAAGCTCTGGCAAGGACGTTCTCTAAAAATGTGTAATCAAGCCAGTATCTATTAGGTTGCATCCAGACAGGGTAAAGAATCCATAATTATTTCAGAATAGTATCTGATTTGTTATGCTCCCGATTCAGACCCGAAATATAGATCCAATATCCTGGGTTTAAGGTGCTGAGTCACAGTATGACATGATAAAACACCAATATCAACCTAACATCTGGGCAAAGTGAAAAAAATCCCAGGAAAGCTTTGTTCCAGAATATTCAAATATGTAAGCAACGTCTGACGAAGGAGAAGGAGGAGGAGTTGGCTTTTCTACCCTGCCTTTCTCACCCATTTAAGGGGACTCAAAGCGGCTGACAAAGCTTCTATTCTTCTCCCCACAACAGACACCCTGTGAGATAGGTGGGTCTGTGAGAGCTCAGAAGAGAGCTGTGACTAGTAGGTATGTGCACAAATATTCTACACATTCAAAATGTTTAAAAGGCCCACTTCACTCTCTAGTCAAGAGCTACACCATCAATGAAGTTAGTCTTGTACAGTTCTTCTGTGTATTCTCATCACCTCTCCTTGATCTCTGAAACTTCTATACTCTTTTTTGGCCCTGTCCCCAAAAGACTTATTAGCCCCTCTCGGCTTCCTCTGCCGTCACACTGTTATAGCTGACTTTAAAAGTCCCCTCCACTTCCGGAATAGGCGCCCCCATGGTAGCCGCGATCTAAACGGACTTTCCGTCCCCATGGTAGCCGTCTTCTCTTTCCGGGCATCTTTTTCCCCCCGCCCCCTCTCTTGTTAAAAGGAAAAATAGCCAGATCTCCGTCTCCTGAAACGTCTTCCCGCCCCTAGCAAAGGCAGACGATCGCTCATTCATTCACTTTCAGCACTTACTTTCACTCAGTTCTCTGTTAGAAAAGGCTTTCTGCCCCGGCAAAGTCAGTGGCTGCAGGCATCGGCAGCGCGATCCTTCGCTCATTCTCTTTTAAGGCTTTCACAGATCACCTGATAACAATGTTGCAATTCTGAGCAATTCTGGCTCTTTTTACAAAGGAAAGGAAGCGAACCTGCTGCATTTCTCAGATGTGTGAATGCTGTTTTGGCTGTGTGTGCAGGCAAGCAATCCCCGCCCCTTTTGCCACGGAGCGTCCTCAAGGCAGATATAGCGAGCAAAACCCGCGAATCGCCGAAAGAGCGCTGGAACTCTTCTTTAAAGTGCACGTATTTTATCACGTGTGTCTCACTTTCCTAAGCTCCCTAAGCGCCTTGTAAAGCCTGGAATGGGGCCGCTCAGAGGCAAAAGAAGAGTTCCAGCAGACTTTCAATTGCATGGGTACAGGGCCTTTGTCTTTTATCATGACCATATTTGCATGAAATGTTCCCTTGACTGTTTCTGTGAAGAGATCTCTTGTCTTTCCCATTCCATTGTTTTCTTCTTCTTCTTCTTTTTGCATAGCTCATTTAAGAAGGATTTCTTATCTCTCCTTGCTGCTCTCTGAAAATCAGCATTCTCTAGAGTATAAACTTTCCCCTTCTCGGTTGTCTTTTGCTTTCCTTCTCTGCTCAGATATTTGCAAAGCCTCATCGGACAGCCATTCCTATAGGGCCACCCAAACCGGTAACTTCTCTAATCCAAAGGCCAGAAAAAGCTCTAGCATCCAATCACATTCCGCTGTCAGCTCATGCTGTTTCAAATCATTGTCTGAGTTCAAATTCAAACTGACTCTATCTGCCCATCTGCATGCTAAAAATAATCCAAAAGGATTCCGTGTCCGCCTTGGGAGTGTCCGCATACAAAGCCCTAATATGTGCCACACGGGAGTCAATACGTGTTTAAAAAAAAAACCACTTCACAAGTGTTTTGCATGCGAAATAAGGGGCTAACATGTATTGTCCTGGAGGGGATGAATGGGAAAATAACCTTACCTCCATTTACACTGCTGGGAAGGCAACAAGTTTGAGCTGAAGAGGATGAACTGTCAAGCACATGTGCACACATTTGTTGCCTTCCCAGCAATGTAAATGGAGGTAACGTTACCGGCAGAGCAAGCGAGTAAGCGAGCGAGGTTATTTTCCCATTCATCCCCTCCTTATCCATGGCCGGCAGGGGAGGAGGGGATGAATGGGAAAATAACTTTGCTTGCTTGCTCTGCCGGCAGGCGGATGAGGGGAGGCTGCAGGGCTTCTTTTCCCACTGCCGCCGCCGCCGCCGCCACCGTTTCTGCCATTCCATGGGGACAGGCAGTTACAGTTTGAATCCGCGTTGCCCCAAACCACATGGGGACGCTTTATTCCGTGTTACAACGCAGAATTTTATCACACGTGTCCAAACTGCATCAGTTGGCTTGCATGCGGATTTGCCCTATGTCCCCCCACCTTCCTGTTAACTAAATCACTACTGTCTCAGACAGTTTATTTGTCCTGTAAAACAAAAGGGGGATACACTTTCCCTTCCTACTTGCAGACACCGTTGTTTTATTATACACCGTTACTATTTTAATATGTTGATTTTCAGTGTTGTTACCCGCACAGTGTTAGTTTGTTAGTTAGTACCGCCACAGACGAGAATCGAAAAATATTTAAAAATACATTAAATTTACATTAAAATTATTTAATTATTTAAAATCACAATATACTGATAAAATCAAGTGAAAAGTAAAAACCAGTCTGTATATTCAAAAGATAATACATAAAAACAGACAGATGGTTTACAATGAGAAGCAATAAAATTTAAAATACATGTGATCAAGTCTAATTTTTCAGAATGAATGAATGAATGAGAACCTGGCATGTGATTCCCCAGAATCAAAAGACCACCACAGTGTCTCTTATTAACCTTTTGAATCCTGTTTGTCTTTCCCATCATTCTACCATCACTTCTCCTGTGGATCACCTGATCCAGGGCTGCCTCAGAAAATGTACCTAAAACCTTTCTTCCATATCTTCCTTTTGTCTACCTTTCTTTCTTTTACTTATTTAAAAAAATACCAATTTTGGTGTATACACCAGATTGTTGGCTGCTAATCACACTATTATCCCACCTGAAAGGGTGAAGATAAAATAGAAGAATGAAACACTTGCTGCTTCTGCTAGAACTCAGGTAAGGTTCATTTGATACTAGGTTTTTTTTTTGTTTCTTGTTTAGCATAGGTAACACACTGTGAGGTCCCTCACTTTGTGTCAGTTTGCTAAATAAAGATGCTTTAAAGTTACGGAGACCATCTGGTGATCTGCTAACAACTGGCTGAAAAGAAAAGAAAAATATTCTTTCTCTGACAAGATATGAAAGCCAAGGTGCTACTAACTACCATGTCTGCCTTCGGCTTGTAAAAATTACAATCAAAGGTAAAACACCTGACTGGAGGTAAAATATATGTGCTCATATGATGATAATTGAAGACTGACCACAAATTAATTAAAGAGGCATGAGGAAAACAGAGACACACCAAAGAGAGACAGCACTAACGAGGAGAAAAGCTCTGAATTGTTGAACTGCAGACAACCATAAACAAAGCAACAAGTATCAATTAACCACAGACTGGCAAAAACTCTGAAGTCAGCAGAGCTAGCAATTAGCAAAAGACCAGGGCCGAGGCATCAAAGTTGCAGAGATTAACAATTAATAATGAAGCACAGGTTGCCCAATCAGCACTAGCAGAACGGATAAAAACAGGCAGACACCTGGAGATAGAGGTGAAAAGTGTGAATACTAGTGGTAGAGACGGGTAAAAAACACTGAAAATCTTTCATCTGGAACATTCGTTCGAAATCTTTCAGAAGATGTATCTTCCTTCATTTACTCTAACCAGAAAGAAGGTTAGGGGTCCCTGTGTAGGTAGGCACATGAGTAGAGTACTCTGCATTAAATAAATCAATATTAAGATTACAGTCTTTGGTGTTGCAATATCCTGAGGTATACAATTTGTGGCTACTAGAATTCTGGCTTTCCTGAAATCCCACAGAGCCAGTTTGTGAGCCGGTTTGGTCTAGTGGTTAGGGAGCCGGACTCCTATCTGAGAATGCGGGGTTTGATTCTGCCCTCCCCCACAAAGCCAGCTGGGTGACCTTGGGCTAGTCACAGCTCTCTTCTGAGCTCTCACAGCCCCACCTACTTCACAGGGTGTCTGTTGTGGGGAGAATAGAAAGCTTTGTCAGCCCCTTTGAAACCCCTTAAAAGGGTGAGAGAAGCGGGGTAGAAAAGCCAACTCTTCTTCCTTTTCCTTTGTACTCATCCTATATTGCAATTTGCTTCTCTAATGGACCACCCTCCTTTTTAAGCTCTGTCTTTCTCCTCTTTTCCATTTCTTACTTTGTTTCACTGGTCGTGTTACTCAAATCGTGATATCCATATATACATTTCTGTACATGCAGGCAGAAGTAAGACTCACCTGTTTTCTTTTTTCAGGAGGAAGAGATGGGTCTCCATCCTACATGAAGGAAGAGTTTGCATGTTATTTTAAAAAAAAATGCCTCGAGCAATAACATTACTATATGAAGCCATCTAGTTTGCACCGAGAAGGAATTCAATGGAGAATTATAGTACTGAAATCAATGTATTAACTGAATAGGCTGAAACTGTTCCTATTCATACTTCAACCTACTGGTTGCCAGTTCATAGAGGGTTTGCAGGAAAAGTAGACATTATGTAGTAATACAGTATTATTGTTTGTTCTGATCCCTGGAACATTGCTGGGTCGACCACAATCTGAAAAGCACAACCTTAAATAAAATTGTCCCCATAATTAATGCTCTACTTAATAAAGCTAAACAATTAACAGCATTGGGAACACGAAACCGAACTATAAGGAAAAGGTTTAGCAATATCCTCTATGCTCAAGCAAGGAAGCAGGATTTTGGATTGTTCCTTTTTTTTTTTAATGAGCAAAATTACAGTTATCAAGAGAGCTACCTACAATCAGTTCCCGGTACTTCTTCTTCAGTGACTGGTGCTTTTCTCGTAGCTGATTGGCCATAAGCTTGTATTGGTCTCTTTCCTGTTGACAAGTGTCCAGCTCCTTGGAAAGGATTAGCAGCGCTTCCTTCTTGCTTTCTAGCTTCCTTTTACACACCAGATACTACAGAAAAGGCAAGGCAAAACTTATGTGCATGCCATTTGATGATGAAATAAAGCAAACATTATACATATTATATATATTTGTTTCTTGCATTTTTATCTTGCCCTATACCCAAAGGTCCCAGGGTGGATTACAGCAATCAAGAGATGACACACAGCTCATTCGAAGCAATTTCATTTGGTCAGTTTCTGGGACAGGTTTGTAAGATTTACAGTATAGTCCTACATCCATTTCTTGGGTGTAGATCCTGTTCAGCTTTCAGGAATACACATTCAGGATTATATTGATAAGCTGCAGTTCTATGCACAAGGTTACACACCTTCTAGGGAGTGGCAGAAGAACACGTGTTAAAGCGTTCATGATCTCACAATAAAGAAGACAACAAAATAACTTTTTTCCCTCAAATTCTTTTTTCCACGAGTAGTGACACCAAGATAACAAGTTATTAGAGGACCCAACATTTTGATAGGGATTCCTGTTATGCATATTTAATTCTGGAATAAACCTTGCTGAATATAGGGGAACTATTTTTCAGTAAACCATTATACAAGAGAGAACACAAAAGATCTATCAAGGAGAAACAAACCAAGGTCCTTCTAATATGAGAAAACTAAATAAAGTGCCCTGATGCCAAAAAAGGGGGAGGAAAAGATATACTCCCTTATATACAAATAATAGTAAATTTACTGGTAAAAATATAATATCTTAAAAAAGTTAATAACAGTTTACAAAAGACAAAAAGAATGGTGTATAGAAAAACAAATAATGGGGATCTAAAGCCAGACGCGTTTCGACAAGTGGTCTTCCTCAGTGGCTTTTAACGATCATCCCAAATGGTGACTTCTTTCGTCTATGCCGCAATGGGCTATAACAAATACACCAAACGTACAAGTATTTATAAAAAGGCAAATAAGAAGATTCTCTGAGTAAAAACAATATAATACTATCTTTCATTAGAATTATAATGGTGTATTTGTTATAGCCCATTGCGGCATAGACGAAAGAAGTCACCATTTGGGATGATCGTTAAAAGCCACTGAGGAAGACCACTTGTCGAAACGCGTCTGGCTTTAGATCCCCATTATTTGTTTTTCTATACACCATTCTTTTTGTCTTTTGTAAACTGTTATTAACTTTTTTAAGATATTATATTTTTACCAGTAAATTTACTATTATTTGTATATAAGGGAGTATATCTTTTCCTCCCCCTTTTTTGGCATCAGGGCACTTTATTTAGTTTTCTCATATTAGAAGGACCTTGGTTTGTTTCTCCTTGATAGATCTTTTGTGTTCTCTCTGTTGGGTTGATCTATCTGATTTTGATTTTTTTGGGTTAACCATTATACAAGTACATTGTTTGAACTAAAGCAGTAGAAATGCTAGGATTTTCAGACTAAACGCTTTACAGTTCAACTAACAGGAGTAACCTAGACAAAGCTGTGACTATGGAATAACAAGATAAGGCTACGATAGTTAATTGCACTGGAATAACAATATCCTGGCAAATCAGATTTATATTCCAGGACGGTGCTGGGAGCACCATGATCACATCTGGCAAATCAGGTACAATTATGAAGTAATAACAGGTTTTTTATTTTGTTGGGATGCAGCCATAGTTAAGTTTGTCAGAGTTAGTAAAATTTTGCAATTCTTGCTTCATGTAGTCTAAGAACATTTTCACTGATGTGAGGCTGCATGCAAACAGGGCTGCATCCTGATGTTGGTTACTTATTCCACTATATTTGGATATTCTGCAATATCCATGCTTTATTCCAGAAAAATCAGTGTACAGCAGAATAAATAATCAGTGCCTGGATGCAACCTATGCCACCATTCCATAGCACAGGTAACACTGGTGGACTAGTTTGCCCTTCTACAGTACCATAGACTTATTGATAACTTAGGTGTGAATTCTATAAGGCATTGTCTCAACAACAGTGACAGGGTCTTATCACTCTAGTACCATAAGCTACCCTAAGTACCATAGGGTAGTCTGATCTTCCAGGTTTCCCATAAACCCAATTCTCCATAAGTGGCAATTATATAGTTATATGATATGTTCTTTACGCTACACAGTGGTTCACAGAAAACCGTATTATACAGTAATGAATATACATAATTTCCTACTGTAGTATCTACTTTACTCATCCTGGTCAAGTTCGGTCTTTGGGTGGGAAATGAAAAATATTAATCCAAAGCTAGCAAATACCTCTTTGCAAGAACCCAATAAAGAGAATGAAAAATGATTCTAGGGTAATGAACTTCTGAGAGGACACTTCCACCTTGGATTAATTTTATTACTGGCAACTGCAAAGTTGAATTTCTGCCATAAACTCTCTAGATTGTGATGCCTTGGCACATCCCTCAATAAAGGAACATTATTGTACTTACACCTATAGTGACACCTTAAGAATAACCAGTTCTTTTATGCACCACTGAAATGACATTGGAACCACAAATATTGATAGCCCATTGATGGATGGGTGAGAAACTGAGCTGCAGTGGCTGATTGCAGGCTTTCACTGCTATGCTCAGCCTCCAGGAATTAGCCCAGAGAAAGCCAATGACATTAGAGTCACGAATGGTACAGTTTTTGTCTTTTATTTCAAAGCACAACCGCAGGCCATAATGGCTGCTATTTATCCACCAAAGCATAAAACAACAGGCAGGTGTTACTTTAGGAACACCCACTTTGCCATAATAAATGTAGCACAGTGGCTATAATGTGAAGATAGGACCTCACAGGGTTACTGTGGGGATAAATATGGTGCACTGCCAAAATGAGTCCCTCAGTAAGCTGGAACACAGAGGCATGAGCCTTCTACATGCTTCTATTATCTGGACTTTGATGCGCTACCATGCAATACAACTGTTGAGACTCAGGTCTATGAAAGATCCAAACCTAGGCCCTCCAGATCCAAAAAATGCTCCATCTAGTGCATACAGAGTGTATTAGCAGCGGGGAGGACTCCTTTGTTTCACACTAACATGCAAAGGGAAGGCTGTGGCGACTCGGCCAACCAGTCCCTTCCCCATCCTCTGCAGAGTAACGCGAGTTGGAATCGAGCTGCTAAGCACCCCAGTCAACTGCCGGTTCCCTAAGGGCTTTATCCTAAAGTTCCCAGACTTGTGTCCTGCTTTATATGCCCAGTGTAAAGGCTCCGTTAAAGCAGCAGGCTGACTCCCTTGTAAAGTAAAACACTTGAAGTTTATTGTTACAAAAAAAGAAGAAAGTAAAGAAGCAAGCTTGAAGTTTGGCTTTAAAGTCTTTAGGTTGCTCAAAACGAAAAACAATGCTTAATTAAGTTTCCTCCCCTCAGTCAACTGCTCCCATGGAAGGAACAGTCCCTATCAGATTCTGTTTGAAAGCCTAAATAGTCCACAGCCCCTTCTCACAGGACTTTTCTTCTCATCTCTGAGAGGAGAGTGCAATAATAAACACACTCAGAGTCTGTGGCAGTTCATAGCCTCCTGCGCTAGCTCTCCTTCCCTCTGGCACCGAGGGAACAGGCCTACGCAGCTCCTTGGAGCAATGCTCCATGATCCTCCTCTAACCCCGAGGAGTCAAGAGAGAGAGCTAGACCCTGAGCTGCTTTGCCTGCTGCTTTTATAGTTCGTGATCTGGCAGTTCTGATTGGTCCATTTTTGGTGGGCTTGCCTGGCTTCTGATGGTGCTCTGTCCCTCCTGTCAATCATGGAGCGCTGAAAGCTCACCAAGCTGCTGCTCTGCTGTTTAGCCTTGGCGCAAACTCCACAAAAACCATTAATACACTTCCTGGTGTGGAACACCAAGAAGTGCAGAAAGGCCCTTCGTTTAGTTGTTCTGTACCTTCAAGTATAATGTGCATTAGAAATGCCAATAACAAATAAATACATAGCCAAACACAACAGGAACTGAGAGTTTGCCAATAATAAATATTGATGAAGAAACTGTGTCATAAAGCAATAGAGAAATAATCACAAAGGACAATACAGTGTCCAGTCTAGATGGCAGTTGACTGAAGAATCTCTATTGCAAATGTTGAGCAGTGAGCAACAGTGAGTTTTATGGGAACCAGTTCCGGTTAAGCATGATAATAAACCAGTTTGTTTTCTTAAAGCTGAAAATTCAAGTCAAAAATATTATTTCTTTAGAGCAAAGCAAGCCACGATCTAACAGAGCCTCAAGTTATGAGCTAGGGAAAATTATTACAATAATTTTAAAAACACGAATGATTTTAAAGACAAACAAGCACTTTAAGTAAACTGTAAAAATAAGCCTACAAGCAAATTATTTCATTCAAGTGATTCACATAACCTTAGTATATGTACAACACTTGCAAAAGTGAACTTCTGCATCTTTTTCTTAAATAGTTTTTATACATGCATTTGTCTTTTTTTGTAACGAAGACCTTAAGCATGGCTCCTCTTCTGTCATTTTTACTTTTATTTTATTATTATTATGTAAAAACAGCAGTTACACACAGCAAACAAGATCGCTATGCTGTATTATTATTATTATTATTATTATTATTATTATTATTATTATTATTATTATTATTATTATTATTATTATTATTATTATTATTATTATTATTATTGTGATGATGTAAAACAGCAGTTACACACAGCAAACGAGATGACTATGCTGGATTTCGTATTATATCACCAGTCGGGCACTTCCCAAGCACTTAGGACTGTGTGATGTATCGACGAATTATGCGAGCAGACCCCAGTAAAGTGGCTTTTTGTAGTTGGCAGATGGATATTTTGTCAATGCCAATGGTTTTTAGGTGCCCGCTGAGATCTTTTGGCACCGCGCCCAGTGTGCCGAGGATGACTGGGACCACTTTCACTGGTTTTCACCAGAGTCGCTGTAGTTCAATTCTCAGGTCTTCGTATCTGGTGAGCTTCTCCAACTGTTTCTCCTCAGTTCTGCTGTCACCTGGTATAGCAACGTCGATGATCCACACCTACTCTTTCTCAACAATTGTAATGTCAGGGGTGTTATGCTCCAGTTTTCTGTCAGTCTGAAGCCTGAAGTCCCAAAGTAGTTTTGCCTGTTCGTTTTCAACAACTTTTTCTGGCTTGTGATCCCACCAGTTCTTTGCCACAGGCAGATGAATTATTATTATTATTGTTGTTGTTGTTGTTGTTATTTTGTCCACAGCTAACAAGTGACTTTTATCTGCCAATAGCCCATCATCAAAGGATTACCAGAAGTACAGCTAGGTATATTACATAACTGCCTGATATGTTTTACAAGCAATTAACTTATTCAAACCTCAGCAACTCAGTACATGGAAAAAAAGAGTAACGCATTGATGACCAGGGTACATTTGCACCCATTAATGCTGGAGTGCAAATTGGCTTGGGTTGCAGCCAAGGGCAATTTCTGTTTGCCCCTTCTGCCCCTATTGTATGACTGCATTAGAAATCACCTTAATTTCATATCTTTCTTGGATATTTACTTCAGCTGTCTCAGAGAATATTTATTTTATGGGAAAACACCACAGATCCTTGGATACAAGTTCATCCCAAAAGTCCAGATGAGGGTTTAAACCAAGCAAAGTGGAAAAGACAGGCATTTTAGGCAGGTGAAGCAGGTCTCTTCAATGCAAAATCATCAGGCCTTGTCCGTGACTATTTTTAGTGCCAAATCTGCTCAGATCCCATTAACTGCTGCACAGCAATGACCTCATAATCTGATCAAGTCAGGACACTGTCAGGTTGCTGGAGAAGAGTGGAAATCTAAACAGTGAAGGAAGCATTTGCACCACTATAAACTTTTAAAAATATAGCTTTTCCTATTTGTCTCCTTTTCATCTTTGTCTACCAAGTTCACCAGAGACCTTAAGCATCTGCAACTCATCTCCAAGGACTGAGAACCAGACAGTGTGCAGCTGAATCCACATGCAACCTCTTCTGGGGATGGTGTGTGTGTGAGAGAGCCATGTGAGCCGTGGCAGGGGCAAGAGAATCTCAGAACCCACCCACCCCCCAAAAGAAGAATCTCTGTCTTGTTCTACTGTAGCAGCTAGAATGTCTCTGCAAGAGTCCCACTGTCATGCCTCATGCCAGCAGCACCTTCTCTTTGGGTGAGGAGACTGTCTGCCATGCCAGTCCAGCTTTGGGTGTTTCTCCCGCCAGCCAAAGCAAGGGAGATGAGCCTCAGGACCTAAACGTGGACACTGACTGTGCCTCCCAAGATGGCGACAGTTCGGACTCAGATGCTGGCCAATACCCACAGCAAAGTGATCTCAGGGAACACCTGAGAAGTTCAGGGCACCTACACAAGAAACAGCTGCATCATCAGGGGCATGGCTCTCTGAGTGCTACTTAAGAGATGAGTAAACTCAGCAAAAGTGTTGCAGACAAAACAGTTTCCTTGCAACCTCGGTTCTTGTGCTTCTGTGTTCCTGACTTCGGACTGAATGACAAAGACTACGACAGCTCTCTGATAATCTGATCCCGGCATTCCTCACCATGCATTTACACTTTCTCCTCCAAGATCTCTGAAACCTGATGTGACTGTTTGCTGCTGTTAGCCTGGTGTGCACATGTGTGTTTGCTTGCTGAACATTGCCTGCTTGAGTCATGACACCCACTGTGATTTTAATCAGCAAAAGGGAAAACTGACCAACAAAAGCTTGCCAAAGACAATATGGACATTCGAGCACTATCTGAGTGGTTCTTATTGCTGTTACTGTTAAACTGCCCCCATGGCTACTAGCATAAAAACATAAGAACAGAAGAGAAGCCCTGCTGGATCAGGCCACAGCCCATCTAGTCCAGCATCCCATCACACACAGTGCCCCACCAAATGCTCATGGGCATCTCAAGCAGAGACAAGGACAAACCTTTTCCTGCTCTTGAATCCCAGAAAATGGCCTTAGAAATGGCCTGCTTCCTCCCCCCCCCCCCCAGCCTGAAAGATGTACCTAGGCATTCATTCTAGTAGCCATTGATACTTCTGTCATCCATAAATTTGTCTAACCCTACCTTAAAGCCATCTAGACTGGTAGCTGTCACCACCTCTTCCGGCAGCAAACTCCCTAATCTGATGACTCTCTGGGTGAAGAAATACTTCTCCTTTTCTGATCCGACTCTCCTACCCATCAGCTTCATAGAGTGCCCCCTGGTTCTATACTTTATATATTTCAATCAGGTCCCCTCTTAAACGCCGTCTCTCCAGACTGAAGAGGCCTAGACGTTGCAGCCTGGTTTTGTAAGGGAGATGTTCTAGACCCTAGATGTCCTGGCAGACTAAAGGTTGGCTAAGGAACACCATGTAGATAGCATCAGTGCCAAACACTCTATACTCCCTCCTATTGGATATCAAATGTAGTATCGTTCCTGACTTTTGTGGAACGGTTGGGAGATGCCGGGATGCATAAGGATCCCATAATCTTGCCAGATCCTGAATTCAATTACTGCTGCAATCGAGAGACAGGATGGAGGTGTGGGCTTTGTACAGCAAATTGCCATCAGCCTCCTTGATCAGGTTGGCAAACATTTGTCTCAGGTATGATATTGGAACTTGCCTCCACTGAAGTGTAGTTTCAGGGTAATGAGAGAGCAATCAAGAGGCATAACATATAATTAAATGAAACATATAAACACAGAATGAAAAAAACAAATACAGGACTTACAAGTAAAGAAAACTATTAAGAGCCAAAGGCCTGATATTTCCTATGTTCTTTAAGAAGAAAAGCAACCAATGCATGTCCCTGGTATATCTCAGGGGAAAGACTGATCCAGAGCCTGGGGGCCACCACTGAAAAGACCCTCAATGAAAGGTGGACATGTGACAAACTCATGTTCACAGAATGATTATTTACTTGCAAGATTTAAACTGAGAGTAGGGATAGGGCTCAAGATATTTGCTCTCATTGCTGGAATTCAATTAATCCTATGTGGTCCCAGGAAACTGCAAAGGTGAGTAGAGTCAGTGACATAGCCAATTCAGCATTCAGTAAGTGCCATGGACACTTTAATCTGAATTTGAATTCGGGAAGGACCGTCCCCATGACTACTGTTATTTTTTAATCCAAATAGAATCTGAACTGAGCACCCAGTGTCCCCGTGCAATTCCTTATTCCTGGATTTTATGAGGATTATCCTGCCTAATTCCGGAGGGAAAAAAGTCCTGATGAAAACAGGACTGAGTCCCCTTTTTGGAGCAAAGTCCACTTATTTCTCCCCACATGGGGACGATACCGGGCTATCTGAGGTGGAGGTCTAGCCTTCTGGCCAATGACAGCTAACTGTGGGTGGTTTTTTTTACAGCTGCAATACCCTCCCCCTTGCCATGCTCACAATCTAGAGCTCCATACAAAAAAGACAGAAAGGGGGGAGAGTTCTTATCTTTTAAAGGGGCTTTTAAAACATTTTTGCTGGAAATATTTTGTATCTTTTGCAAAAGATACATGGGAGAAGCTTAGGAATGCTTTAAAATTCTTGAAATGATTTGCAAATAGAAACATTTTATTGTGCTGGGTTGAATGCCTCGCAGATCTGATTGAGCGCACATTTGCTGGCAATCTCAAAAGGGAGAGGTGTGAAATAGAAAGTAATTTTAAAACTCCCTTCATGTTTGCTTCTTTTATTGCAGGCAGGATTTGCACAGGGATGGGTGGGTTAAAAGCCCTGTTTTTTAACGTGTAAAAATAGTCCCAAAAATAGTCCAAGTAGGACAAAACCAGGACTAAAAAAGCTGAATGGGGATGGCTATATTCGGATTAATTGACAGGAACTCTATTCGGATTAAAAATAGTCCCCAAAGCTAGTCCAAACAGTACTAAACCAGAACTAAAAAACCTGCATGGGGATGCACCCTAAGACTAAACAAGGTGCATAAATCTTAATATGAATCTCTGACTGAGTGCCATGTGGCAGTACTAAGAGCGTGACAAACACTTTTCAACCACTATGCCTTGTCTCTCTTAGTAGTCATCCAGCAAAGCCAGAAACGGCATTGAGTGGGTGGGGGTGATAAAACTGAGGCTACGTTTGCCAGTAAACTGGCTGGAGAACATACCCCTCTTCCGGAACCAATGATTTTCTTTACCAACAGCTTGTTGAACCACAAAGAAAATTTACAGATAAATATTCTCTGAGAACTAGGGTGCATCCCCATGGTACTTTTTCCTGTCGCTACTGCCCCTCTACTGCAGTGGATCTAATAAATGCACGTTTTAAGTGTCCCCATGGGGCTCAGCAAAACACGCATTTAAAATGCACTGACCATCCCCAAGGAAGCGTCTTTTGCTTACCCACATCTTTTTCTCCCCGCCCCTTGCTGTTTCATTGGGTGCTTGTGTGATTGTGCACTCATTCACAAGTCCAAAAGAAAAATTTATAAGTTCTCTGTTCGTCTCCCCTGCTTCTGAAGGCAGCTGGGCTGCAGCCAGATCATACACTTTCACTTGCAGGGGAAACAATTTATTACAGTGTATCTTTCTCTTTGTGATTGGAATGCCTGGCTACTGTTTTCATATCATGAATGCTGGCTGTGGATGAGAGGCAAAAAAAAAGAGAGAGAGAGCTTGCCACCTCGGAGAGAAGATCCGCCCCTTTTGCCATGGAGTGTCTCCATGCAAAATGTTGCTCTGAATACCCACATCTTCCAGGAAAGTGCGCTTGCAGTCTTCTTTAAAGGGCTGGATTTTTGCAGTGCATTTTCCTTATTAGCAGCACTGGAAGTCCGGATAAAAGCCGTGCATGGGGTGCTCTGCTACAAAAGATTTTCAGCGGGCTTTAAATTGCAAGGGGATGCACCCCTAGAGTCAGCATTAGCTGTCTATAAAACAACCCTTTCCTTAGGCCTTGCCTGCATAAAATATACATTCAAAATACACTCAAAAATTTAACCAAGGAATGTTGTAAGCAATTTTTAATCTCATGGAAATAAGCATTAAAAAGTAAAATTTGGTGAACTACAGTACGTGATGTGATCTTGAAGAGATGCATGATTGGGTATAAAATGTAAGTAGAGGAACTGCATCTTTTGTTCTCTTTAATCATTGAAACCATTGCTTCTAACTGTGCAGACATTTCAGTGCCTACGAAATCATGTTTGTGACACCAGGCAGCGACAGAGCTAAGCTTTAAACAGAGCCATTCTTCAAAGAGTCGATAAAGTTCAATCACCTAAGACAAAATAAGTTGCAAAGCTAGTTTTCAGAAATTTGCTTTATCACAGTGACATCAAGTGCCCGATCTTTGAACCAGCAGAGCAACAAAAGAAATGCCAGCACGGTTTTAAGAAGAAATTAATAGACTGTCCTTGTACACAGAGAACCCAATTAGCAAAGCACACAAGTTGATAACGTCCCTGGGGTCTTCCTGGCTTGTCCATCTTGGGTGGCCCTGCAAGACACAGTACACAGCTTCACTGAGCTGTGCCGGTCCCTCTGCCATGACCAAGCAGTGACCCAGGAAGGGGTATATCTGTTATCATGTGGCTTGGGTCCAAGCTATCTCAGGGACCACCTCCTCCCGTACAATCCTCCCCGCACTCTCCGGTCCTCTGGGAGGAACTTACTGCAGCCTCTAAAATCTAGGCTTGCGGCGACCTCCCAGAGGGCGTTCTCTGCTGTCGCCCCCAAACTCTGGAACGACCTGCCGGATGAGATCCGTCAGATAACATCATTAGACAGCTTTAAAAAGGCGGTCAAGACGGATCTCTTCCGGCAGGCCTTTCCAGATTAACCATCCCGGCCCAGATTCCCTGATTCCTCCCGTGGCCCCATCTTAGTGATGGTTGAGGATCAATAGAGGGACATCAGGGTTTTTAGTTTTTAAATTATTGTTTTATGTATTGATATTGTGTTTTAATATGTTATATTGTTTAATACTGTCTTAAGGGGGGGAGGGATAAGGTGTTTTTAATTGTTATTTTTTATATTTTACTGTTGTTAACCGCCCGGATTGGTTTCCCATAGGGCGGTATACAAATAAATATTATTATTATTATTATTATTATTATTATTATTATTATTATTATTATTATTATTATTATTATTATTATTATTATTATTATTATTATTATTATTACTTTTAAAAATCTAACTCAGCCACTGGATAAAAGTGTAAGGAAAAAACGGAAGCCAGAATCTGCACTTAAAAAGGAAGTCTAAAGGATGATGACAGATAGATGGGTAGTTGGGGGGTAGTTGGGTAGGTATGCTGGTAGGTGGGTGGGTGGGTAGGTGGTGATGATGAGATGGATGGATGGATGGATGGATGGATGGATGGATGGATGGATGGATGGATGGATGGATGGATGGATAGATAGATAGATAGATAGATAGATAGATAGATAGATAGATAGATGGATGGATGGATGGATGGATGGATGGATGGATGGATGGATGGATGGATGGATGGATGGATGGATGGATGGATGGATGGATGGATGGATGGATAGATAGATAGATAGATAGATAGATAGATAGATAGATAGATAGATAGATAGATAGATAGATAGATAGATAGATAGATAGCAAATTACTTGAGAATGGTACATGAAGAATTTGGGATGCAGAGCAAGACCTGCACATTCTCACTGGTTTTCTTCACTCTTACTGACCAACAAGACTTACTCTCAAATCCTTCACTCCTGACAGTGCTTTAATGGTTGGTCTAGGAAAGAGCCTTCCCTGCTGGACTGGGGTCTGTTATCAGCTAATCTCGGTCATACAGCAGGGGGCTACAAAGAACAGAAGCCCATGGCCTCAGCTGCTGTTACAGTGCATTTTTTAAAAAAAACAAAACCTCAAAAATCCTGTGTATATGAATACAGAGTCTGGGAGAATTTACCTGGGATTGAGTTAAAGAGGGGATGAGAATTAGGGTACTACCATACTAGTGTTCATGGGTCAGAGGTAGTGAAGGACCTAGAGCATCAACATCATAATACCAGAGGTACAAGGTGGATACATGCTATCACTCCCTCCTTTCCTCAGCAAGGGTCTGTCTTCTAAGGCCTTGCTTGCTGATTCTGTTGCTGAATTCCAGATCAGTACATCACATTAAACCATCATGGTGGACCTGGCATGTACTACTGAAACCTGGGTGGGGGCGAGTCAGATAAGACAAGCCTAACCCAGCTTGGCTCATCAGATTTTCCATTCAGCATCAGTTCAGGATAGGGGGCTTGCAGGAGAGGTGTTGTAGCTATCCTTGGGAACTTCACTAGGAAACCCTTCCAAAGTAGGGTAGGCTATGAGGGTCTTTATCTTGAACTGAGTGTTCATGATAGATTGGATATGCAGTTAGTGTACGACCCAACCTGCCCCCGACTGAGCTAATGGAGGCAGCTTCTAATGCAGGGTTGAGCATGAATACAATTTTCAAAATTCAATTCAAATGGAATATCCAAAAATTCAATTCGATTTGAATCTTTAAAATTTGAATTTACCCAAATTTGATTCGGATTAAGCAAATTTGAATCTATTCGTTCAAATTTTCAATTTCAATTTGCACTTACAAATTTTGACAACATTTGTACATGCCCATATGCGTCATTATGCATCCCATACACATACAAGTCCATATGCATCCTGAACTTATCCTGTATGCAATCCATTTTTACCCCTTACGGATCCGTACAAATGCATACAGATGTAGGAAAGATGCTTACATGTAAGTACACATCGTGTATGAACCAGTACACATACGAATGTCTGAATAATTCAAACAAATAGATCCAAAAATACAAAATTTGTTCAAATGTTTAAATTCGAATTTATAGACATTTGATTAGAATTCAATCGAATTTTGCATGTTTCAAATATCCATGCACATTTCTATTCTAATGTGGCTTTAGAAATTAAAAATATAATAGTCTTGGCGAGTTCACCATAAATGGGGAAACTGATTCTGTAGGACCTGCTTGGAATTCCATGGCCTCCATGACAGCCATGAGACCGTCTACCTTTTGCTGGTCCAATACACAGAGTAGGGCATATCTTCAATTTAGCCTTTGCCTTGGATTGAAAAGAGGGTCGCTGGGTATTGGAGCAGGGTATAGTAATGGCACCCTATTATCATGATCTTGTTTAGGAAAGAAAGTCTGACCCTCAACCAGAAATCAGCAGAAATAAATTCACCATCTATAAAGCGAAAAAGGTTATTTTATTCCAACATGATGACTTGAGAAGCTGAAAATTAGCAAAGCGTGGTAGCTCACTGTGTCAATTAATACCTCAGCACTTCTTGGACTCTGTAACCCCAAGTTGTACTTCTAGGACCGCCTGTTAGAATTAACAAAGCTCTATTACTTTTGTTGAATAGATGTATTTTGGAATTGTAACTTGTGTGTATCCACTTATTTGAGGGCATTTCTTTGATGTCGTGGTGACATTTATTGAATACCCCTGGGTGCATAATATGCAGTGTTACTCGGGTACTACTGTGAAACTATTATGTGCTTTTGGAACATTTGGAAATGTATATATAATCAAAGTTCAGTTTGTTGTAGCATCTTGTGTTCGAAGTCCATTTAACTAAAACAAACAAATAAATAAAAGACTAAACACCCTTGGAGACTTCTGAAAACTGAAGGATCTCTGGTTGTTTTGGGGACTTTGTGGAATTGTGAAATACTGAGACACAGTGGGTCATCAACATGATTGTCACTAAATACTCACTGGTGCGGGGAGCTCCATGTGGTGAAAAAGGATAGCCGGTGTTCAATGCGCCATGAAAGTGTATTATTAATAGTGCCTACTCTGTGGTAGTGTGGGCTGCAAAGAAATGCTGTATTAGAGGCCTCAAAAACCTGCTGTAATAAACTTTCACAGGACACTATGTTATATGAAGCTATATGAAGTTACTGGGAGGAGTTTTGGAGTGAGCTGTCATCAACATGGTGATGACAGTCAGCCCTATTTCGCCACTGCTTCTGGGCCATGAGATGCTGTAAACCTTTTGAAACAGTGGTTGGATGCAGTGACAGGCCAGATGAGGGCTGGCAAGACAGAGACTTTGTAGCCGGGCAGTTCTCATGTTTGGGAACCTGGAAATTTGTCTGCTCAAGATGGGGTTATACTGTGCTGATAATCTCACATTAGACTGCGGCAATGTGCTGTAGGTGGGGCTACCTAGTCTGGTAGGTGCAACTAGGGAAAAATTCAGTTTTCCAGTTGCTGAGCAGGGCACCTCACTGTACACATATGATACTGGTGCTTAAACTGGGGTCTCAAAGCGGCTGACAAACCTTCTTTTTCCCACAACACAACATTCTGTGAGGTAGGTGGGGCTGTGAGAGCTCAGAAGAGAGCTGTGACTAGCCCAAGGTCACCCAGCTGGCTTTGTGGGGGAAGGAGGAATCAAACCTGACTCCCTAACCATTAGACCAAACTAGCCGTGGTTGGGTGTTTTTCCAGTGTGACTAGAAGTACCCATTAAGTACCCATTAATTGATAACTAACTTCTGGGCCAGATTCAAGTTTGTATCTCTCGCTTATAAGCCCCTTAACAACTTGGGACCAGTTTAGCACATTGCTCCTCTCAGTATCTGTGAGATCTTTTAAGAAGAAGTCCTGCTGCAAGCATCATGAATTACTGAATGCCACCTTGTGAACGCCTACTGTCAGGCAGCCTCCATGATGGTCCCTGACCGTTGCAACAGTCCCACCTCTGGCGATCATGGGGCACCTGCTCTTCTGCCTTGCAGGCAATGCCGAATACCTATCTTTTCACTCAGGCCTTCCTAGGGCAAATGGTTTCTCTTCCTATTTTAATAATGTTTTTTCTATAATTCCTAATTTTAGCTGTTTTCACTAATCCCTTTGAGCAGTTTCAAGATTACATTTTAAAGGAAAGTCGCATAAAAATATTTAGAATAGCAATGATCGTGGTGATAACAAGGATGAGAGGAATGAATTAGAACAGTGATGGTAAACCTTTTGAGCTTGGTGTGTCAAAATTTGCAAGAAAACCTAGCTTAACTCAGGTGCTGTGTCACATCTAGAAATATTTATAATGTGTGATATTTGTAGCTCTAGTAAAAAAGTTATATTTTTGATATATGTAATTTACTAAAAGCAAAAACAAATAATTTTTTACATTTGCTAAATCTTCAATTGAAAGTTGGTATTTCATACACTTCATGAACAAGCAAGCAGTACATGCCCAGGTGCCAGGGTGACCATGTGTGTCACCCAAAAGGGCTTGGCGTGTCACCTGTGACACGTGTGTCATAGGTTGGCCATCACTGAATTAGAATAAGCTTATATTTAGTACTGCATGTTTGGTTAAACAATACAGTGGAGGAGATAAACAAGAGAAAGGCCATCACCCATTCATCCATCAAATCTTGGTTTGAACAACCACGAACTAGTAACAAATTCTGCATAATTCCGTTGTTAAAGACCTCTGCAGCCATTTGCCAAGAAGCAGTGGGTTTGCAAAGATGGTGGCCGGGGGGTGGGTGGGGAGGTCTTGATCTGACACAAAGTTAAATCATGCCAACCTCTGATTCCAGTTTCCTGATGTAGCATGGAGCTATGGGAGACGAGAAAACACAAACACAGAAACGTGGTGTTCGGCTCAGAGGTGCTGATCCATAACACATTCCCAGTGACCGGAGCTTTATAGTCAAGGAACTGCATAGAAAGTAGAGGGACAGAAGTTCAGTCCCTAGTATCTCGTCCAGAACAGGGGAAAAGCAAGCAACCTCTGCTTCTTCGTGTCAGATGCAACTAGGAATGTGCCAAACTTGCCTGTGCCAAATGAAAATTGGATTATCTGTCTGTCTGTCTGTCTATCTGTCTGTCTATCTATCCCACCCTATTTATACTCGAAGGTCTCAGGGCGGGTAACAACCTTTAATACAACAGATTAAAACCAAGATTAAAACCAATAATATACATAAAAACATTTAAAAGATTCAGCATATCTAAATACTTAAATAACAGTATCTGCCGTGGAGGGGGGAGTATAATCACATCAGCCAAAGGCCAGGGCAAAGAGGTGTGTCTTCACTGCTTTCCTTAATATATACAGAGAAGGGCCATGACACACCTCAAGGGGGAGCCTATTCCATAACCTGGGGGCCATTTCCGAGAAGGCCCTTTCCCGGGGACCCACCTGTTTCACTGCTGAGACTGGTGGGACAACCAGGAGAGCCTCAGCTCCAGATCTGACAAGCCAAAGACTCTATTCACTGGCTCTATTTGCTTACCCTCCACTGTAAAATGAGAATAAGTGACTGAAGTCAAATAGAGAGGGCTGCAAGGGAAAGCACCTAACAGTCTTTGGACTCTAGCTCCAAGTTTGGCACATCCCTAGATGCAACTCAATGGATCAGCCCTAACTCAGTGGCATCTGACAACAATAACCATATAAATTATGACTATGCATTATGTATTTTACCAGTTACACTTGTTTTGGCTTCTGGTCTGTTGCTGGTTAATGTTTGAAAGTTAGCATTTATGCCACCTTGACAGAAGCAACCATACACTAACCAATGCATTATACTACAAGCAATCCTCTAGCTGTGGGCAGTTTTTTGCGGATGGAAAGTTCCCTCCCTCCCTTGCTAGCCTTGCAAAAGCTCCATGCGGCACAAAGAAGGCAGAAAGGGCTTGTGTTTTTATTTAGGGACTTTAACATTTTCACTTGAAACATATATATTTTGAAGAGAGATGCTTAGGAAGCCTGAAATACTTTTTTGAAAATGATATATATATATTTTTAATGATACATGTATCGCAGTGAGTTAGATGCCAGAAAGGGAGAGGAAAAAGAAAGTAACTTGGCATTCGAAATCCCTTCTGTTTGCTTTTTGCAGGCATGGGGAGAAGTGGGATTCGAAAGCCCATTTTTCTACATTCCCTTGGAGCCGTGGAAGGGTTTGCATTGGGGGTTGGATTTGAAAAACGATTATTTTACCTTCCCTCACAGCTGTGGAACTTAAAAGCCCCTTTTTAAAACGTTCCCTTGCAGCTGCAGATGAGCACACTTTTTTGCCAGTAATATCAAAAGGGGGACATGAAAAAGAAAGTATTAGGCTAGAATTTTTTTTTAACCTTCCATTTAACTGTTTCCATTGCAGGCAGGGTTTGCACGGGGTGGGGTGGCGATTTAATAGCTCTGTTTTTTATGTTTTAAAATTATCCCAAAACCAGGACTAAAAAGCTGCATGGGGACAACTACATTCAGATTAATTGATTGGCACTCAACCCAGATTAAAAGTAGTCCCCTAAATTCCCTGCATGGGGATGCAGCCTCATTGGCTTGTGAATGCCTTGGGGAAAGAGAAGTCTAAGGGAATGAACACCAACAGAAAATCTGGAGTGGAGCCACTAAGATTGCACCCACAGTTTCAAAAGGCAGCTCAAGAGCAGTTCAGAGGTGGAAGCATTTGGATGTTAAGTGTTCTTCTGAAGTACATTTTCTAGCCTTTAATGTGGATTAGAGGCAGTAGCATGAGAACGCTATTGCCTCTAGGCCACTTTGAGCCACTTTTTTTTACTGTGTGAGGGTACAGTCTAAGATATTTGGTAAATGCTGTATTTACACTCCTTTGGATTACCCTGGGTGAAGCTGACAAGGAAAACTCTGGCTGTTTTTGCACTGGCCCCAAAGACCCCATTAGCGACCCTTTAGGAACCCGATTGATTCCCAACTGGTACTGATCAGGCATGTCCTGTCCCCACACAAGACCCCTTTAGGGGCCCATCAGGACCCCATCCTTAAATCTGGATTTCCTGTAGACACCTTTAATGGTGTCCACAATCCAGTCTTCAATTGTGAAGACTGGATTGGAGGACATGTGTCTGCACTACTTACTGGGCTGATGAGGTTCAGGGTCGGGTGCAGCAGGTGCCATTTGCAGTGGAGCAGCTCCAGCTCTGCTCTGCCACTCACAGCTATGGAGGCCTGTACAGCCTCAGTAGCTGTCCACCTCGCCCTCTGTTGGCGGGAGTACGCAGTGATTGATGGTGGTGCTGGCCAATTGTGCCACACCACCAGTGGCCCTTCTGGCTCCAGCAAAACTGAGTGTTGTGATAGGTGCTACAGCGTCTGCATGGCACCCCATTGCAGTCAGGTGCTAGAGAGCTCATGTGGACATATGGGGACCTAGCCAAGATCCAGATCTTTGAGGCCCAGATTCAAGGGACGACCCCATCTCAAAGATCCAGATCTTCTGATTCCCAGGTAATCCAGAGTTTCCATACCTTCACACCCAGTTTTCATTTTCTTTCAGGACAAAAGTATGCCAATAACATACAACAAATGTATTAAGGATATGCAAAGGTTGTCCTTGCTACTTTGCATAAAGAGATGGTTACCACCTTCTTCCTTTTTTTTCTTTAACAGTCTGTTTCATTTTCTTTAACTAAAAAATAAACCCATCTTTATGCCAGGTTCAGTTCTGGGTAACTACATGGACACGTTCATGTAGTTTTCTTGGCGACAAGATGAAAGCAGTTTGCCATTGCCTCCTTCTTCGAAGATACCAAGAACCAAAATGGGAATCTTTTCTAACACAAAGCTGATGTTTTCCTACTGAGCTACAGCTGTCACCACCTCATTAAATGCCCATCAAAAGCCAGAGAGGGAAAGAAAAAATTGCAGGTTGTCTCAGAACTCATCACCCACAACAATTGAACGCCCTGCTATCCTGTCAAGTACCTTTACTTATAGAAGCAATAATGGAAACCCCATAAAAAGTGACTTTATTCTCCCTACAAAATAGGCACAGCTAGGATCAAGAAGTTCCAAGGCAGAGGGCAAGGAAGGGACTTCTTTTATCCACCATCACTTCCATGCATTGCGAAGCCTTGATTTTACACTTTCCCTGACACCATCTATGCAACCAAAATAAAGTAATGAGATATCTAAAGTCCATAGTGATACTCTACCCTAAGAACACAAGAGGAGCCCACCTAGTCCAGCAGTAGGCATTTCAAGAGACTGTTGCAAACCACTGCCCACCTAGCTCAGCATAATGTCTCACACAGTGGACCATCAACTGTTCATGGCCATTCTCAAATTGGAGACAAAGGCAAAACCTTCACCGGCTCTCCATGCCCTGAAAATGCCCTTTTATTTCCACTATACCAGTGTACAGTACATGCCCTACATGATACCACTGCTATTGCCTGTGTTTCTTTCTAAGATCAAAACACTCCTGTCCATCACTGCTAACGTCTCTCCATGCCAGGGTTCCCTGACTTTTTTTTAGTTTCATGGTAAATAGAGCATGGAATGAGGGGGAAGGCACAGGACAAATGAAAATGTGTGACCGCTGGCAATCCTTCCGGATCACTGAACTACTTTTTGGCTCTATATCTGCTTAGAAACATCCTTTCTGATCTAGAAACTTTCTGATCCATCAACATACTAGCTGTGTTAGTCAGCTGTGTGGGTTTAATACCAGCTGAAATTAAAGTTCTCCATGGTACACCAGCACAGAACTTAATCAGAGGGCATTAGGCATTTCAACACACCATAGCAGAACACTACAGTACAGTCACAGAACATTTACTGAAGTTGAATTTCTCGTGACTCGGTCTTCTTTAGCATCACTTCAAAAAGGTTACTGCAGCGAATATAGTAGGATTACAAATCTTTTTATTCATCTATTTCTGCATTTAGAGGCTGTAGGCAAGACAAAGTTGCTAGGCAAAGGTGTGATTTCTTCTGCCATTCAGCTTCACCTTCAACTTACGAATTTCTGAATCTTTTTGAACCTAGAACCCCATGTGAGCGTTCTGAATCTTCCTGAACCTAGAACCACATGTGGGCGTCCAAAGCCCATCATGCCATAGGGTCATCTTCACATCCACCAAGAAATGACACAAGCATCTTCAGGTATGTGTATGACCTATTATTTGATGGTGGCTTTGTGGAAATTACTTTTTTAAAATTAAGAGACTTCAATACAGATTTAGAACTCAAAAAACCCACATTTCTAAGTCACGCCAATGCTGAAAAACATCAAACCAGTGATTTTTCCAGGTCAGAAATCTCTCGGTAGCTGCAGCAGAAACGCATGGAGGTGGGAGGTATCTGTTTCAGAAGGATTCGTTTTATGGATCATTTCAGTTCCTCTTCATCCTATCTTTGTTTCTCTAGTATTTTCAGGCTGTTTTCCTTTTCTTCCCCCTTGTCTTTGGCTGTTTCTGTTTTCTGTTCAGTTGCCAATCTAAGCCTAGTAAAACACAAGGAACTGGAAATTCTTCCGGCTTCCTCCTTTAGCTCTGTGTACTTTTCAAAGGAGGGGGGGAATCACCCTCACCAACTCACATAAAATGATAAGGTGGCAGGGTTGACTCAAATGTCTTACAGATGCTAGGGAAAGTTCTGCAAAATGCCACCGTGCCCACAGGCATCAATTCTGGTGTTAATGTCATGCATTATATAAAGGGGGAAGGATTAAAAATCCCACACAGCACTTGAAGAAAAGGCACTCTGAATTATACTCAGTATGCATACCAAGCTAGATATTTTTAACAGTTTATGTGACCTTTCTGCACTTGCTGGTGTGCAGGAATGCAATTTTCAGCACCCAATTTGAATATCCAAAGATTTGAATCAATTTGAATGCTTAAAATTAGAACATATTCACATTCGATTCGAACTGAACACATCCACATCTATTCGTAGAAATATTCTATTCTTATTTGAAGATACGAATGTCGACAACATTCGTATGCGTCTGCACGCGTCCGTACGCATCCCGTTTTCATCCCGTACGTATCCGTACAAATGCATACAGATGCGAGTAAGATGCGTACAGATACGCATGTAATACCTACGTATCCGTACACATACGAATGTCTGAATAATAGGTATTAATGATTCGAACTATTCAAAAGTTTAAATTCGAAGACAGAGACATTCAATTCAAATTTGAATGCCCAAATTCAAACAAGTGCACTAAGGGCCTCCCTTCTGCATGTTAGTATGGAATATGGGAAGCCCCCCTCTATGATCCAGATCAGGAGGTGCTGCTGAAATGGGCCCCCTGGGGCTCCAAAGCCATTGCCCACTGGAGTTCATGCAGGACAGAGCCAAAGCTTGCATGAGCTGGGCTGGAATACCTTGTGCCAACAGTGTTCAAGCTCATAGGATCTGTCACAGCCTTGGAATGAATTGGTCTGTCTGTGCCCTACTATTCCAGACTACAAGTAAACATAGAAAGGTCCTAAGTCTATCAGTGAAAAAGTGGGCTGAGGTAAGACTCCTATTGGCCAGTGGGAGAGGCACACGGCTCCTATAGGACCACAGGGGAGGTGTGAAGCTCCTAGTAGAAGCCTTCATTGGATTTCCACAAACAGCTTCTGATCTGCAGCATCTGAAAAACTGCATGGCAAGACTGAAGTGAAACTTCCAACCAGAGCTTCATTTCCACTGTTTTCCTGGTCCTAATCTACAGGCCACTGTTGGCACAAATTATAAAGAAATTTAGACAACAATTCCCATGATCCCAGCCAAAGTCTGAAGCATTTGGATAGCACATTTTAATGAAGACTAAAACACTCACGCCAATAGCTGAGCAACTTCAGTGCTTGGAAAAATACAATCAATGTATTGACTTATTCGATTACCCTGAATGTTGTTGTGCTTAGATTGAGCAGCCTAATGCAAAGATTACTTTGGATATATATTTTTTTCTTTGAAAAAAATAATAATATGAAATGCTTCATGAAATTGTGTGTCAATTTTGCACAGGGGGCATGCTAAACCTCTCTTAATCGTTCCAGTTTTAGTATATGTGCTGCCGAAGTGAGCACGCTTCAGATGTGATAAAATAACGTAACATAAAATTAAAATTTCAATATGCCGACGTAGATTAATAATAGTTTACTGAATATTGTTTAGTTATATACCTAGGGTCTGAATTAGCCTGAATCTAGCAAAGAAAAGTTGCCAGATGTTATTAAAACACACGCCAGAAGCAAAAACATTCCACAGAGGAGGACCTATATTTGAAAAAGCCTCATCTCTCGTGATTAAGCTCAGAGCAGGAAGACCCCATTTCCACTGCAGACGCCATTAGAGCCACATTTATTGCCACCTGTTCTAGGGAAACCCAGATTAAATGGGTCCTTCAGGACCTATATTCCGGATTTCCTGTAGACCCCATGAAAGGGGTCTACAATGGGGTCTTCAGGCATCAATCCCAATTATACAGAGTGTGTTTCCACCACGATCAGGCAATGGGGTCTAGGGGAGGGCTCCGGGGAGGGGCACCCATGGGGAAGGGCCCCAAAACCTGAAGCTCCGAAGTCTCTGCATAAATCTCTAAAGACAGCTCTGAAGGAAACTCCGGAGAATGGCACAGGCTTCGAAGATGACCCGTCAGATTCTCCAGAGCCGCTCAAAAATGCACGCGGACACCCTTTGCCAAACCCGAATTTGGTACCGGACCAAATGTGCATGGGGACACACCCTCAGAAACAGTTCCCTTGGGGTTACTGGAAGGCAGCCAAGCCCCCATACACCTCCTTTTGTTTTTCACATGCTTGCTGGCTTCCCATAGTCCCAAACCAGCTATTTCCCAAAGTTGCTAACAAAAGTAAACATCTCTATTACCATAAACGTTGGCATCCTTGCTGGGTTTCCCATAATAACAAAATTATGGCAGGTTGGCGACCTGAAGTAACACTATACTGGAAAAACCTCCATTGTATCTGGAAATATATTACATGCAACAAAGTATATGTATATGCTGAACCAACTGTTTATGGCGGCATTATCAACAGTAGCCATCTCCTGGAAAACGATCGATAATCGTACAATTGACAAATGGCATTATTATATATATGATCAGTTCAAATATAATATGGTTAGGCAGAGAAGAATAAGGATTTTGGGAGGAGAGGTCAAAATTTCAGCTGAAGACAATTGGAAAGATTTATATCATTATATTGCTAAACCAGGGGTAAATAATAGTTTGAAGGAGATAATGGGTGTTTTTCCACTGTCACTAGAAATACCCATTAATGGGTACTTAATGGCATTTTTGTACCCATTAATGGGTGCTTAATGGCATTTTTGTACCCATTAATGGGTACTTAACGGGTACTTCTAGTGACAGTGGAAAAACACCCGATAAGTAAGTTTCTTATCAGTCTGGGGTAGATGTTATGTACACAATATGTGTGTGTGTGTGTTTTCTGTTTTGTACGTTTGTATGTTTATATGTTTTGTTTTCTGTGAGTTTTTATAGGTTAAAATAAAAAATACTATATTCAAAAAAGGATATATCATGTTTAGAGACAGCTCCAATGAACAACCAAGTGTGGAATAGAACAATATCCTAGTTTCCTGGCACTCCCAAGTTAATGACATTCAGAGAATGGAATTGTATTTTATACAATATTATAATTAACCAAAAAAAAACCTTTTTACTGTTATAACCCAACCTGGAAACCTTGGGTGAAGGGCAGGACGTAAATACTATACTACACTGGTATTTTCTTCCTACATAGAGAGATACAATTCATCACCACAGGTGGGGAACAAGATACACGTTTTGGTATCAACTCTGAGGTCCTACATCTATGCAACTTTAAATAAAAGTTCTATAGATGCAACTATGCAATTAATATAGCAACTTGTAATTTATATGGCCAGCTGAGCCACCCAGAATGGTCCCATTCTGTGACACTGCTTTGTGCCTTTTTATGGACACACACTGCCCCTTTTCAGGCTTGCGGAATAAATCCACAGTTGCAAGAGCTGAGTCTGGCATACACTGTCACATGGGATGAGGCAGCCAACGGGAGCTGAGCTGCCCTTCCTGCCCTTATTGGTTCTTCTTGCTGTTCTGTCCAGACTGGCGGGAAGATTTGAATTGACCTTACACTGCGCAGCAAGTGTTCTCTTACCCACATTATGGTATATTCACAGTTAGGATGATGCGTCACCACTACGATCCGTCAATCATGGCACGTGACGCCCCTGCAGTGACTGTCCATTCTGCTGTGCGCTATTGATGAGCCTAGATGTACCCACTATCTTTCACAGTAAGATACACAGCCCATTGAGTTGGCACTATGTGCCAGCAATGGCTGTCCAAATGATGGCTCAAGCAGGCACACCAAGGAGAAAGTGCTGTCAAAGCGCTTTCTCCGACACTAACCCTGCAAACAGAGATCCAGGGACAAAGGGGATCCTGGTCAAGCTTACCTCTAGATTGGACTACTGCAATGCACTCTACATGGGGCTGCCCTTGAAGACGGTTCAGAAGTTGCAGCTAATGCAAAATGCAGCCGCTAGAGTGCTGACCGGAACATCTAGCCAGATGTACATCACGCCAGTTTTAAAAGAATTGCACTGGCTGCCAATTTGCTACCGAGCCCAATTCAAGGTTTTGACTCTGATTTATAAGGCCCTCAATGACTTGGGCCCCAAATATCTAAAGAAATGCCTTCTCCCATATCGACCTGCCCGTGCCTTAAGATCAAGTTGTGAGGCCCTCCTGGTTGTCCCACCACCTTCAATAGTGAGGTTGGTGGGCACCCAGGAGAGAGCCTTCTCTGTGATGGCCCCCGGACTATGGAATAGCCTCCCCCTCGAGGTGCGTCTTGCCCCTTCCTTATATATATTTAGGAAGGCGGTGAAGACGCACCTCTTTACCCTGGCCTTTGGCTGAGCTGCTTATGTTTCCCCCTCAGTACAGACACTATTATTTTAAATATATCGTGTATTGTTTTATATTTGATTTTTTTTTTTAAAAAAAGTCTTTTAATGTATACTTTGTTTTAATCTGTTTTAAGGTTGTTACCCACCCAGAGACCTTCGGTATGGGGTGGGACAGAAATGTAAATAATAAATAAATAAATATCTGAATGCCCTTCCCTTTGCATGACTGAGTCATATTTTAAAACATGTCTGGAGGTATCCTAAGATGGTGCAATGAGGGCATATTCCAGAGGCAGTAGCAGTCCTTGATAGCAACTTTGCAGAAACAACCACAGTTATATATGCTTTGTCCTTATGAAGGCATTTAAGTTTATTAATTTATTAACATTTTTATCCCGCCCCACACTCAGGGGTCTCTGGGCGGGTAACAACACTGAAGATCAAACATATCAAAATAATAATAGTATGTATTAAAACAACAGCATCTGCAAGAGGGAAGGGAAAGTGTATCTCCATTTAACCGAAGGCCAGGGCAAAGAGGTGCGTCTTTCCTGCCTTCCGAAATGTGTTCAGTGAAGATGACTGATGCACCTCAAGGGGGAGACTATTCCATAGCTTAGGGGCCATCACTGAGAAGGCCCTCTCCCGGGTGCCCACCGCTTTTGCTGCTGAGGGTGGCGTGACAACCGGGAGGACCTCCCTTTAGATCAGTGGTTCTCAACCTGTGGGTCGGGACCCCTTTGGGGGTCGAACTACCCCTTCAGAGGGGTCGCAATGAGTCTCCCACCGCCCTTCCCTTCCCTCTCCTAGCTGCCCCGCCTCCGTGGTTGGGGGTCTCCACAACATGAGGAACTGCATTAAGGGGTCCCAGCATTAGGAAGGTTGAGAACCACTGCTGTAGATCTTAAGGCACAGCAGGTCGATATGGAAGAACGTGTTGCTTTAGACACTTGGGGCCCCAAGTAATTTAGGGTTTTATAAGTCAGCTTTAACACCTTGAATTGGGCTCGGTATGGGCAGCCAGGGGAACTCTTTCGAGACGGGCATGACAGGCGTCAGGCCAGCCATCCCGGTCAGCAATCTACCAGTTAATTCATAAAATCCATTTTCACTGATTTTTATGGCGTGCAAAAATAAAGGATTCCTGAGCTTCAGTCTCAACCCGTGGGTTCTAGCAACTTCAACAAGCCAAATTTTGAGGCTCCTCTTCAGGCTTTTAAAGTTTTGTTTGCTTGTTTTGTTGGAGTTTACTATCTCATGCAAGAAAAATAAAAAATATAAAAAGTCTCTAGGGCCTCTTTCTCTCCCCCCCCCGCTCCCCCCCCCACCATTCAGCAGCTGACACAGTGTTTCTTTCTAGGGTTAACAGGTGTCTGCTCTCTTGTCAACAAACATGGCTACAGTGTAGGGCTGGTTGTAGAGGGTCAAGGGTGTTGCAACAAAAGAAGATTTCCTCTGGAGGGATTAAAATAAAAGAAGGAAAAGGGGGCTGAGTTTATCATCTTGCAGGGATGAGGTGCCAGCCTCGCGGGCCCGGGCTCTCAGCCTCGTCAGCAAGCAAATCTCTGCGAACGTGTGGATGACGTCTTTCGGGCTCAACGCGTAGAGAGGGGTGGCCTGCACAGTCTTCTTGCACAAAAGCAGCCGGTGCGCAGCCGATCGCTCCCCGTTGGACTGGCAGGCAGGCAGGCAGGCAGCCAGGCGCGCTCTGCCCGAGGCGTCCCCCCTCCCTCCTACCTGGGGGAAGAAGCGGGGTCCCTGGGGGTGCTGAAGAGAGGCGCCGCCCCAGGCTCAGGAGCCCCTTGAAGCCCAGCCCGTCCCCTGCGCTGCGCAGAAGGACAGGTGGGCGAGGGGGCAGGTGTGCAGGTGGGCGGTCGGGCAGGGCTCTGCCTCCTGCCGACGCCGCGACCCGGCCCGGCCCGGCAAGCCTGAAGGGGGGCGCACGACGCTGGCGAGCCGCGGCGGCTCCTCCTCTTCCCCTCCCGGGCCTCCCCGTCTCACCTCGTTCACCAGCCCCTGCCAGTCGCTCTCGGTGCGCTTAGAATTCATGGCGGCGGCGGCGGCGGCGGGCCCTGGGTGGCTCCGGGGCTCCGACAGCTGCCCGCGCGGCGCGCCCCGTGGGCCTCCCCTGCTGCTGCTGCTCCTCCTCCTCCTCCGGCTTTTGCGCGACGTGGGCTTCCGAGGAGAGCATCCTGCTGCCGCCCAGCCAGCCAGCGGCCGAGGGGCGGGGCTGGGGCCGGGGCTGGAGCTGGAGCCGGAGCCTCGCCTGCCTGTCACCTGCTGCTGCTGCCGCCGCCGCCGCCGCCGCGGAACACGGTCGTCCCCCGCGGCGACTGCCAGCTGCCCCTGACGAGCGCCCTCTACAGGGCAAAATGCCGTCTGGTCCTTTAACGGGAGCGAGAGGAAGGCCCTACAGACTGAACCTTTTTTAGAAGGGGGTGGTTGAAGAATTTGTTGATCGGCACGCTTCTCTCTCCTTTATTATTATTAATATTAATAATGTTCCAGGGTTCGATGACTTTGAAGTCGGAAGGTCTACAGTTATTATTATTATTATTATTATTATTATTATTATTATTATTATTATTATTATTATTATTATTATTATTATTATTATTATTATTATTATACCCTAACAATAGTATTAACATTAATAATATTGTTAGGGTTAATTATAATCATAATTAATATTAATTATAATCAATATTAATACTAATTAATATTAATAATATTGTTAGGGTTAATCATAATCAATCAATCAATCATCATCATCATATAATTACAGTGGGAAGAATAAGAGTTGGCTTTTCTACCCCGCTTTTCTCACCCATTTAAGGGGACGCAAAGCAGCTGACGAAGCTTCTGTATCCTTCTCCCCACAACAAAACACCCTGTGAGGTAGGTGGGGCTGTGAGAGCTCAGAGGAAAGCTGTGACTAGCCCGAGGTCACCCAGCTGGCTTCATGGAGGGAGAAGAATAAGAGTTGGTTTTTCTCCCTTGCTTTTCTCACCCATTTAAGGGGACTCAAAGCGGCTGACAAAGCTTTCTATTCTTCTCCCCATAACAGAGACCCTGTGAGGTAGGTGGGGCTGTGAGAGCTCAGAGGAAAGCTGTGACTAGCCCAAGGTCACCCAGCTGGCTTCAAGGGGGAGGGCGGAATCGAACCCAGTATTTCCAGATAAGAGTCCGGCTCCCTAACCACTAGACCAAACTGGCTCAAACTTCCAACTGATCATACACTGGAGCATAACACGAGACAATTTTCTATTGTCCATTTTGTACTATCCTTCCATCCCAGCATAGTGTATATCATTTGATCAAATAAATATGGTTTTTCTATTCTTAATCCCCCTATTTCCACATTAAACAATGCTGTCTCAGGTGTTAAGCCCACATTTATATTTAGAATATTATTAATTTGATTTTGAATGATGAATATTTGTGACACTTGTTATTCGTATGAATTCAGCCATTCGCACACAAACCAAATCTTATGATATTCGTACATTGATGTTTGTATGAATACAAATGTTTCCGGAGATTCATAGGAATAGTTTGGACATTCGTTAAACTGGGGAGGTGGGAAAGTGGCTGCACCAGTCACATCTACAACAGATCCAGATTGCTTTTGACATGGATCGAGAGCGGATTAAAAGTGTATTCAGGTTGAATTTGATGCTTTCAGAGTGGATTTGTTACGGAAGGTGCCCATGCCATCACTCAGGAGTTGACCACAACATGGTGGTACCAACAATGACAACAAAAGAGAATAAAGGGTGAAAGACTATTGTAGGGCTCCCCAAAACCCCGGGAATATGTGATTATGACATACACCCTGGGTGCTGCCCAAAGACATCGTAGGTGGACATGTGAACATCACCTGAATTGTCTAAACTTTAGCAGAATCTTGTGTCTTTATGGTGTGCATTTTCATGGCACACTCATGCATTCTGCTTCATCAGATGCCTAAGAATGTACATTTGTGAATAGGTCATGTAGATTATTTTTACTACGCACTGTAAAGAAGCATTTATCACGTCCAAAACAGAAAGCATTATAGAGAGCTATGTATTCCTTATCTATTGGCTTGGGTATTCCTTATCTATATTTCACAATATTGTTCTGAAAACTACTTTACATGAGATATCAGTGTTGGCACTGATACAGCGATCCAGAAAACAGACATCTTGCCACAGAAATCAGGTTTATCTTTTTGTTCAGAAACAACACTCCATGGACTTGAGTCATAGCTATTCCACTGTTCTCTTCAGCAGTGATACTGAACACAAACAAAGCCAATCCTGAATGTTCTTTTCCACACATGTTAGCTTACATTTACTTGTGGGCAGGCGAATATGGCTCCAGTAATTAACTTTCTGTTGTGATATGGCATAGATCTGTCTAATAACTTCTTGATTTAAAGAATTCACCGATTACCAAATTATGTCATTTTCCCTCTTCCTGAGGGAGTTAAAGTCATACAAATAATTTTCCTTCCCTCATTCCTGTTCTCACAACAATTCTATGAGGTAGGCTGGACTGAAAGTCAGTGACTGGTCCAAGGCCACCAGCTAGAACCCCCCAAGGCTGAGGGGGGCATGAATTCAGGAACACACAGGTCCTTTCAGGACACTGGTCACTATACCATTCTGGCTTACACCATCCAGTTTTCCATTCAGTTAGTGAATCTATCCTAACTTAATAAACATAATAAAGAAATAATTCTGTTTTCTATGAAGTGAAAAATAATTAAGGTGTTCCCACTCTGTCCCTCGAAAGTCACCGCACATCACCAAATGGATACCCCACATCAACACATCAAAATTATATGACAGAAACCAATTTTCCTAGCTCATGATCACTAATTTCCAACTCTTTTCCCTCCTTTCGTTCAATATTTTCTGGTTTCAATCATTTCCAATTACTTTTTCTTCTTGGAGGCTCCAACTGGGCAATACCCTTCAGCTGATGACTCATTTTATCTTACTGTTTTTCCTCTGCACAAATTTTGTCAGCTTTCTGCTTTGGGCATCATCTATTGAAGGGAAAAACCAACACCTATATCAGCCACATGAAAAAGTAATTGCCCCCACCAACTTAATGCTTTAGCAGCGACAACTGTAAGCAAATTCTTCCATTAAACAGTGATCAGTAATTTGTATCAATGTGCTGGAATTTTGGCCCAGTCTTGTTCGCAAAATTGCTTAACTCAGCCACATTGATGGCTTTTGAGCATGAACTGCTCACTTAAAGTCGTACCACAGCATCTCAATGGGGCTTAAGTCAGATCTTTCAAAACCTTAGTTTTGTTTCTTCACGCCAGTCAGAGGTGGACTTGCTTTTGTCATTATCTTGCTGCATAATCCAAGCGTGTTTAGGTTTCAGATCTTAGATGAGTGGGTGCTCTCCTTCAGAATTTTTTGGAGGAGAGCAGAATTTATGGTTCCATTTAATTATGGCAAACTGCCCAAGCCCTGAAACAGCAGAACATCCCTGTACCAGCACCCTGCCACTATCATGTCTGAATGTTGGTTTGATGCTCCATTTGTGGGAGATGGGTGGTGCTGTGTTAGCTTTCTGCCAGATGCAACAGGACCCATATCTTCCCAAAAGTTCTAGCTACAACTCATCAGTACACAGAACATTATACCACGAAGCTTAGGGGTCATCGGGGGGCAGGGGGGGCGGGCAAATGTAAGATGAGCCCTGCAGTTTAGGACTTGCCTATTTCAGAGAAACGTTATTTGTGTCCACCATGTTCAGCACAGTTTTATAACAGCACAACAAATGCCATGTAAGATTTTTCTTGTTTTTCACCCCATCTTCTTTTTATTTATGCTTTTAATTATTGTCTTGTTTTTAAATATTGATTTGTCCTTGATCTTGATCTTATATTTATTATAAACTAGTTCAAGTATTTTTATGACAAGCAGTAGATCAGTAAAATAGAATTTTCCAGAGCACTTGATTTGGAAAGTGAGCAGTTGCATAAAGGAACCCATTGTTCTACCACTCACAAAGGAGATTAACAACTATATGGTGGTTACAAGGAGACCAAAAGACTGTTTTGGGTGATCCATTTACCAAGGCGTAAATTAATTTTTAAAATAAATGAATAAAGGAAGAAGAAATGTTGGCTTTTCTACCCCACTTTTCTTCACAGGAGAATGTGTGGACCTATCAGAATGTACTTGACACTGAACAGACTGGAACAGGCTGAGTATATGAACAGAAGAATCTTGCTGCTGCATGGTTACAAACATGCTAAAACACAGAGCATTGACTAGGTACCATTTTACTCCAGAATATCTGTAAAATATGGGTTTCTAAAATAATGTCTGCAGGCAGCCTCTGTGGCTACAATGGGGATATGCACAATTTTGGGGGGGCATTCGGTTCGAAATGAGTTGAATGTTCAAAAATCCGTATTCGTACGAACAGAAGGCATTCGAATGTGGTAAGATTCTATTTCACAAATCTATTCATATGTATTTGTACGAACATTCAATACCTATCTGATAGGAACAAAACCAAATATGTATCTGATATGAATAAAAACATATCCGATACGTTTCCTCAGCTTAACGAATGTCCATACTATTCGTACAAATGTCCAGAAACATTTGTCTTTGAATGTTAGCATGCGAATATCGTAACACTTGATTTGAGTTTGAAGATCCAAATTTTCCAAATTTGGCCAAATCTTGGATGTTTCCAGTATTCATGCAAGGGCCTAGGCTACAATGCTGTGAATGTTGGACACCTTGAGCCAGCAAACTACCATTATTAGGGGGCCAATCCAGCAAATAAGTTCTTCTGTTCTTGAGATTGGTGATTTTAAGGACGCATCAGATGGTATGTACTTTAAGTTCAACACCAGCATTAGTACAGTTTTTGAGCTGTTTTCCAGAACTCTTAAGGTCACTCCTGCACAGTTCTATTGATTTCAGTGAGGTCCCATCAATTTGTTGCAGCTGAGACACATTAAGATAATTGAAACGAACTTTTCTTACGCTAGTGTTACAAAGCTTATCATTAATTGATTTTGATTATTTTAAAGCCCAACAATTGATTACTAGCAAAATGGAAATTTGTATATTGGCACTGCTGAACTCAGCATTACATAAGGGACTTCTTTTCAACCATAGAATAAAAAATGCAGATGCTATTAATATGGAATTCCCTAACGGACCCACCATTCCCAGCAGGACACCTTGGTTTAGCATTTAAGACAGGAAGAAAACAAGATTTTGCATTGAACATACTGAAAGGCAAAACCAGATATCTTCTGAGCTCCAACTACTGTAAAATGGCAGGGGTCCTGATAATGGAACTGTTGAAGTCTCATGTACAGGATTTTAATGCATTATGTAGCAGGCACCTCCTCCAGCAGAACTGGTTTACTCAGCCTTCCATACCATGCAGAAATTCCTTCTTTGACTTATTTATTTATTTATTTAATAAATGTATATCCAGTGTTACAATAAAAATAAAACATATCTAAAGAAAGAAAATAATAATTTAAAGTATCACCCACTCCCTCCCTCCCACATCCAGGCCCCTCCCTAACAGGACAGCACCCTGAAGAAGCTATTTAGATGGCAAAAGCCTGCTTGAAAAGATTTGCTCTCACCAGGCACCAAAAAGTATACAACGTAGGCGCCTGGCGAACCTCAGGAGGGAGGCTGTTCCAAAGTCTAGGGCAGGGGTGTCAAACTCAATCTGGCCAAGGGCCGGATTTAAAAAAAAAAAAAAGTGAGGGCCAGGGGGCGTGGCGGGGGGCGTGGCGGGGGCGTGGCGGGGGGCGTGGCTGGGACACGGAGGAGGGGCTGGGGGCGTGGTTGGGGGCGTGGCTAGGGCAAAGAGGAGGGTTAGGGGCGTGGCCGGGGCGTGGCTAGGGAGGGGCTGGCTGTTCATGGCGGCGCCCGCGCGCTCGCTCGCCTCGCCTCGCCTCTTTCCGGCCCAAGGAGGGCGGCGCGCGTCGCACGGCGTGCGTCAGTGGCGCGCGTCCCGCGTTGGCAGGCCGGCCGCGTCATCGGCGTCGCACAGCGGCGGGCCGCAGCCGCAGGTGGGCCGCTTCGGCGGCGGCAGCATTCGAGCCACTTTGGCGGCGGCGGCGGCGTTGCGCGGTGGCGGGCCGCAGCCGCAGGCGGGCCGCTTTGGCGGCGGCGGCGTTGCGTGGTGGTGGGCCGCAGCCGCAGGCGGGCCGCTTCGGCGGCGGCGGCGGCGTTGCGCGGTGGTGGGCCGCAGCCACAGGCGGGCCGCCGCCGCCGCGACGGTGGCGGGCAGCCACGGGCCGGATTGAAACGCCTCGCGGGCCAGGTCCGGCCCGCGGGCCGTAAGTTTGACATGCCTGGTCTAGGGGCTACCACAGAGAAGGCCCTCTTGTATGTTGATATGCCTCATACCTCTGCAAGAGAAGGAACTACAAGGAGTCCTCTCCTTGAGATCCCAGTGTACAGGCAGGTCTATATGGGAGAAGGTGCTCCTACAGATTCCCAGGGCCCAGGCCGTTTAGGGCTTTAAATGTTAGTGTCAACACCTTGAATTGGGCTTGGTAGCAAATAGGTAACCAGTGCAGATCCTTTAGGACCAGAGATTCCCATCATCAGACGAGCTGCTGCATCTGCACCAGTTCCAACTTCCGAACCATTTTTAAGGGTAGCCCCACATAGAGCGCATTAGTCTAATCTGGAGGTTACCAGGGCATAGGTCACTGTGGCCAAGTTATTCCAAACCGGGTAAGGCTTCAGCTGGTGGACTGAAGGAAGGTAATGGCACATTTGAATTGCACGTTTACCAATGGCAGGAAATATACACTTGATTGCACCTGCAGGCATTTTTCTCTACACAAAGAAGTACTCTCTAGCTTAGGATGCCTCCAGACATGGGGTAAACCTCATGATTCTCCAAGAATGTTCCTAGAAAAAGGAAATAAGGGATTTTGTTTCATCAGATTATTAGCTAAATTTATTTACAAATGTTGGGTAGAATGTCAGGTACCATAACTGGAGAGTAGTTCACTTTACAAGCAATGATATTTTCAGATTCCTGAAGTCATTATCTCATCTGTAGTATTATATGATTGTATTAGAAGTTTAGAATGACTCTGTGCCCTGATTTAGAAACAACAATGTGCTTCCATAGGGTTACCTATATCGCAGGCATAAAAGCTTGCGGTATAGTTCCAGAGGCCCACATTAGCACAAAATTGTTAATTTCCACACCAGTACCCAGGAGAGGTTTGAAAATTGGCCATGCCATATGTAGTGCCAGATATTAGTGCATTGGTATTTACAGACTCTACAGAAACATGACCTATATGAGAACACTTTTATGGACTTTGCACGCAGGATTAAAATAATTGATAAATGATAATATGTGATTCGCGCTTTCCAGACTGCCATCTATGGTCACTTTTGAATACTTGTTAGTCACAGTTTAGTCTAATTTTTATTGTTGCTGTTTAATTACTAAACAACACCTACCTAAAGTACCAAGATGATGTACAAAATTGCAACAAAACAAAATCACACAGAGAAAACAGTGTTGAAAAATGCACGGAGGAAAACATTAAATTATTAAAATCCTAAAAACAAGATTCATAAGACTGGCATCTGACCGTAGAAAGCTGTCACACATTAGTATTGGCTTAATTCTTAGAGCTTTTATTCTGCTGTAGATTGGATCAGTACATTCTGTGACCCTCTTCTGAGGCCTCTTTTGTTCACATGCTATCAAGGACTAGGGAAGCCCTTCCTCCTCTTATATGCTCCATCTGCAAGAGATGGAGTATATTCCACATCAGGAACCCTAAAATGGTCTCCTGGTCCATTTTGGGGCTGGATTACCAGAAGGCTTAGTAACAAGAGGCCTATTCACATGAGGGCCTCTGGAATGTGAGTAGGTCACCCTGGGATGGAGCATTCGCTCTGATGGGCCGGCAGTTCCGTTTGGAATCCCCCCCATCCCATCCCAGGACACCCACTCGTGTTCCAGGTATAGAGCACAATCATGCTTTACACCCATTCCTGACTGGCCCAGGCCATCCCACAGCTGTATGGGAGGGAGAGCATACTCACTCTCTCTCCCAAACAGCTGTGGGCCCCACCCCCATGCTCAAATGGCTCAACAGCTGGCAGGCCCATGCAAGTTACTTACCTTGCTGGGCCCGGGGTGCTCCTCACATAGCCTCAGGAGTGATCTGCTGCTCTCTGCACAGGTGTGCACTCCTGAAGACCAACCCCACACTGACAAGTCACCTAGAGCCTGCAGGGACCTGGGGAAAGAACGAGACCAGCCTGCCCGCCCCTGAGTCAAATTCGGCCCAACGGCAGCAGGCCTGGGAGGAGTCTCCTGCCCCCGCACCACCCTTTTCAGGCTAGGCCACACTGGGACGGATTCCCCTTTCACACCTAGGCAGGATGGAACATGTCCCCACGTGTTCCTTACCTGCCTGGATGTGAAAGGGGAACCTGTCCTCATGTGTCCTAGTGCGAAAAGGCCTAAGGTCTCCCAGCATGCTTTGTTGCACTGATGAAATGGTCCCTCAAGGGTTCCAGAACTAGGAACTTTAGGTCGTTCCGCATTTGCTGCCTAAAAGCGGATCTAACTAGATCCGCTTTTCAGCAATCCGTCCTCCTGGAGATCCATCACTGCTTGTGACAGATCGGAGGGACTCCCATGTGTCAGCACACGCATGGGGAGGACAGATTCTGGCGGACAGATTGGAGTGGGTGCTATGCAGACACACTAGCACCCATTCCAATCTGTTCTCTGGCTTGCACACCGGTGAAACCATCCCCGGAGCCACAGGACTGCAGCATGGGGCTGCCAGTCACAGCATGTTTCCGGTGGCAACGGGCATGTGGGGGAAGGGCTTTGGAAGCAGGCAGTCCTGCTTCCACCCTTCCCAAAATGGTGGCCTCCAGGAATCCGTCTCTTGCCCTGGCTGTGTGCAGAAGCATCCTGCTTCTGCGCCCATCCAGGGGGAAGTGATGGATGTAAGACCTAATTTTTCAGGTCTTACATTTAATCCAGATTTTGGTGGCAAAAACGGTTTTAAAAAATGGTCTTGAACGCCGAACTGCGGAAGCGCCCTCTGCAAACGGTGCTAGAAAGCGTCTCCAATGTGGAAGGTGTTTAAGTTAAGTGACTTTAATGCGTCTTTTGGGTAGGTTAAACCAGTTTCCACAGTCAATGCGGAAATGCCCTTTCATTCCTTGTTGTTGAGGAAGGCCTGGAACTCTCCTGAGCCTCAGGACTGGCATAGGTGCTTATCCAGAACAGACTGGAAAATGGGAAACTGTGGAGGGACTCAGATCATGTTCTAAAATCAGCACCTTGAATTGAACTTGAAATGTACTGGAAGCCAATGCAGACATGAAAGGACCACAGTTCTCACATGGGTGCAGCAGAATACACACATGAGTTATCCTCTGCTGCATTTATCGCAATGACAGGATAGAGGCCACGCATTGAATTAGCTTGGACCAGAAAATTTCAGATTTCAATAGCTCCTTATACATAGCCCTTCACTTCGTAGGGATGTGCATGAATATTCAAAACATTTAAAAATCAATTGAATATTATCAAATTTAGACATTCCAAATTCAAATCAAATGTCTCTAAATTCGAATGTAACATTCGAATGAATTTTCAAATCTTTTGAATCATTTGTACAAATTATTCAGAAATTTGTATGTCTAAGGATACATACACATTACATATGAATCTGTACGCATCTTATTCGTATCCATACTCATTTGTACGGATACATACAGGATGAAAACGGGATGCATACGGGATAAAAACGGGATGCATATGAATGAGTAAGAATGCATACAGACATGTTCAAATGTTGTGAACATTTGTATCTTCAAGTACGAATCAAAAATTTGTATGAATAGATCTGAATGCATTTGATTTGAACTGAATGTGAATACATTCGAATTTTAAACATTCAAATGGATTTGAATCTTTGGATATTCGAATCAAATCAAATTGAATCCTGAAAATTACATTCAAGCACAGCCCTAACACTTATCCAGAGTCTCTCACTCATGTCTCTGCTTCCTGTATCTCAAATTATTATTTTAAGTGCATTGTTATTAAGGTAATTGTTATTAAGATTATTGTATAACATTTCAGGTGATATGATAGAAATATTGGCTGCAAAATTTCAGGAAATAATTTGTCTTTAAGCATTTAAGTGTTGTATACAGTAGACTGTCCCTTTGCAGAAAATCAAGGAAAAAATGTGTTTTAAAATCAAGAACAAATTTCCTTGGATTACAAGGGAAAAAGCTCTTTGATATTTTATGTTTCTTTCCAGACCATATACCAGATATAGTAGCTTCCCCCAAAAAAAGAGAGAAAGAAGAAAAGTTTGTCCTTAACTTTTGGCCTCTGTGATTAAAAAATTGCCAGTGTTTAATCAAGTAAGGCTGCAAACCAAGTTTGGAATAAGTCCAATTGAACTCTGTGTGACTTTCATTCCCTTAAAAGACAAAGCTGGGAGACATTTGTTGATTAATACACTGAGTGAACATTGCACGCCTTAAAATAACCTCCATTTCCTGTTGGGAAAGCAAGAAAATACAAAATACAAACACATAAGCATTACTCCCTGCTTTAAAAGGAAATCCCCTTGAATTTTGCACCAGAAGTTAACAGACTAAAAACAGATACTGAAATGCATGTCTAATGTGTTTGTTTTCATGACAGACCAAGGGAAATACTGTGTCTAATGCACAAGAGGTTGTTCTGCTCCCTACCTCACTCTGTCCAAAACTCCTCCCGATCACTGCATATGATTGGTCCACACAACCTGTCAATGTCCAGCAATCCTCCCTCCTTTTTCTTTGTTCTCTGCTCCTGTGCAAAAGTGGTCCAGTGTACATTTGTTTCTGAGCGGGAATGTTGGTATGCCTGTCTATTTTTAACCCATCTGGTTGTATGTTTCCCATCTCTCTGTCCATGCAGCTTTAGTTAGATTCACCATGCTGAAATCAATTTTCACAACAGGAATATATAACTTTGCATGGAGGTCTAAAGGAGCACTCCTGTGCAAAAGGGCAAATAAACAAAAAACCTAAAAGCATCAACCCATAACATGGTGTTGGAATCCTGTACTGTGATGAATGATTGGTTGCCTCAACAAGGAAGAAAAGGAGGAAACATCCTTTCACTCTCCTCTTGAATATTCTGCTGTCTCTGCTTTGAGATCTTTAATAATTCTTGGATGGATGCTGTCAGGCCCTGGAGATTTATTGGTGTTTAATTTGTCCATCACTTCATCTATTGTCACCACTATTTCCCTCAGTTCATTGGACTCTTTTCCAAATGTCAGGGATCTCTCCCAACTTCTGTAAAGTGTGATTCTGTTGGAGTTTCCTGTTCTCCAGCCTTCCTATTTTTGAAAAGATCCCTATTTTGAAATAATAATAAAAAGATGACTGTGTTGGAGTTACCTTGGAATTTTTTTCAACTTTTTTCTGTAATTCAATAGCATTCTGTAGTTATGATCACTGTTCAACATTTGAGCTGCATTAACATGTCTCTCAAAATCCTGATTGCTACTTAAGAATTAGCCCATAAGTGCAGTCATTTAAAATATCTAACAAACTCACAGTCTGGTGTGTTTTCTCCATAACAAATCCTGATACAGTGATGCAATGCAATGTAAAACATGTGTATAGCAACCTACAGAGTTAAACATCTGGCCATTGTTTGCAGCCTAGAAATATTTAATATTTCATCCACTCTGTACCTGAACTTAATAAAATTTGAGCTGTTATACACCTTGAAATAAAAAGATCAGACAATCTTCTTCCGTCATCTGAGACTGTGACTTTTTATATTCTTTATGCTGTCCTCTTCATTGCAACAATGGACTACAAATTCTGATTTATGTTGCCCACCAGTTTCAAAGCCTAGTGTGTTCTCGAATGTGAAGAATCTTAAATCATGCAACGTGGTCTATTAATTGTAAATATTGTTACAATTAAACCAAGTTTATCATAGCAACAAATCCTATTTATAGAAAAGTGCACTGCTCCACACTTCTTATATATCTCCATGTTCTAATTCTGACCCACATTTATGATCCATTTATTTCCATTTGGTATTTAATCAGGTGCACAGATGGTGTTAAAGAGCAGGTAGAAGTGCTTAATAACCTGTGACGTTTAGGTAATTTTCTTTGCCTGTTGATGAAGTTAATATGTTGAGTGCATGAGGATTTCTATATGACAAATTTGCATTGGCACAATAGTTTTCAGTCACTCACCCTGTGAAAGTGCTTGGTTCATCCGATCTGCAGCTCTGCATGTACCTTTCTCACGACAACAAATGAATCATGCAATGCTCAGTGTTTTTATTCATGCATATCCTACCTTTCTGCTCCATGAATTGTTACGTCTTATTGACACCATCTGTTTCTTGTGTCTAAAACAATTCATATTCTATTTCAGATGCTGTCCCCATAGTCTTCTGCCTGACCTTGTAAATCCATCTCCTAGTATAGTCATTTTAACAAATGCTTTCCTGAAACCTGGATGAATTATATTGATGGTTTCATCTTTATCCATTCTATGATGTGCTGAAATGACCCTAATACATTTGTCACACATGATCTTCATTTAACTGGTCCATGCTGACTGGCTCCTTACTAAATCATAACCTTAACTGAATTGCAATCTTCTGTTTTATAAATGTTTCCATTATCTTTTCCCCTATTAATGTCAAGATGCTGAAGTCTGGGTTTTGCTGGAGCTTTTCTGGGTATGTTTCTGACAACCACAGGAATTACTTGACAATCAACTGTGCCTTATATAAATGACAGGGCTCTTAAAACAAAAAATACTGAAGCTCTGGAAAGCATAATAGTTGTATAAATGTTCCCTGTAATGCATTAGAAGATGGTGGATCTCTTAACTGCTGGCATGAAATGACACTGATGGATGATGGCCCAGCTATTCACAATGTGGCCAGATTATTGTACCGTGTAGGATTTTATATAGCTGCAGCTAAAATTCAGTTAGCTGATTAGATGAAAGTTTAAAATATAATGAAGACCGAGATACCAAATCAATTTGATTGGTGGCGGTTTAAAGGTGTATGCAGAAAGCAGACTTTCTGATGTCGTGTTCAGTTGCAGATTTAGCAGGGCCTGTAAATCTAACACAAATCTGGCAAGTAAAAGACACTGCAATTTAAGGCCCGTCTTAGCAGAGAGATCTGAGCGTGTGCTATAAGGGAGCAGCAAGTTCCAATATAATCAGAACACGATAAAGGACCATAAAATGTTTAACAGTGCTCTCGAAAAGAACCAAAAAGCTGATAGATGTAAATGATGAACTTGGAGAAATGGCAGATTTAGAAAGGCAAAGGACTGTAAAATAGAAAAGAAAGGAGCTGTAAATAAAATTTAATGGCATCTGTCCACCAGCAGAATGGCTTTCTGCTTGCCTAATTGGCATCTTCTTGTTTTCTGCTACAACCTGCTCTCCTCTGATATTTGATTGGATGCTTGGAGAACCCTCCACAGAAGGTTTGTGGTCAATGCAGTGCCTGCAGGTAAGAAGACAAAGTACCATTACATGAGCAAGTCCACTCACTTATTCTTCAATGCCTCCCAAAGAGCTCCTACAAATCTTGCTATACGAGGCATATATAGTTACTTGCTTGTAAGCAAAGTCATAGATAATAAAAGCCAGGAACTCCAAATTCAGAAGCATTGCTCCTTACATAACTAATTTACAATCCAAAGATTTTGTCAGTAATTTAGGTCCCTTCCAGACTCGCAGAATAAATCCGCAGTTATAAGAGAAATCACAGCTTACGTGCTGCGAAACAATGACACGCCGCCGTCACTAAAAGCAGCCCCTGTGGCTTCCTCCTTGGAAGCTGTGAGAGCTGAGTCCAGCATGCTCGTCACATGGGATAAGGCAGCCAATGGGAGCTGAGCTGCCCTTCCTGCTCTTGCTGGCTCTTTTGCCATTATGTCTGGACTGGCCCAGAAGACTCTAAATTACCTTGAGGTAAATTTAAGGTAAATTCGCAGTTACAAGGGGATAATGTGTCACTACTATGATCCGTTGATCATGGTGTATGATGCCCCACAGTAAGTGTACATTCCTCTGGACACACCCTTATTCTAGCTCCTGGGCAAACTGCCCATAAGTGGTGCATGTCTGAGTCACAAATTTGGCTGATTATTCATTGTATCACTTCAGGTGGCCTAGACCATCCTGGAGCAGTCTTTGAAGTTTCTGCTGGGGCCATTTTGGAAGCCTACTCACTTCTGGTGGCTCTTCTTGTGTGAAACGTGAAAAGAAACCAGGCCTTCTATCCCAGGACATGCTCTCCACATGCCCTTCATGGCCTGAAATAAGCTCAGTATCTTTTTCAGGTATACCCAAGGGCTGAGATGGTACTAGGGATGGGCACAAATAAGTTTTGTGGCATTCTATTTGTAATGAATCCAATATTAGAATATTCACATTTGTTTGAATAGACCCATTTGAATGTCGTAAAATTATATTCGATATAATTCGGGTATGGGGCAGCATATAAATTTAAATATAAATAAATATAAATATAAACATATCCATACAAATTCACACGAATATCTGACACAAACAAATACACACCTGATACGAACAAATACGTATTCAATACATATCTGAGATATGTATCTGATACATATCCGTAACAAAACCACTCTCAAAGTGTCAAATCTGACCTGAATCCACTTTTAATACACTCTCAATCCATGTCAAATGCACTCTAGATCTGTTGTAGATGTGACTGGCGCAGCCGCTTTCCCACCATCCCAATTTGACGAATGTCTGAACTATTCGTACAAATGTCTGGAAACATTAGTATTCATAGAAGTGTCAATGTACAAATATTGTAATATTCAATTCGTGTATGAATGTCTGAATTCATATGGATTTGTACGAATAGCAAATGTTAATGATTTGTGCACATCCCTATATGGTACCCCATCCCATTCCATAGCTTTGCCTGGTATTGATAGAGCATGTTAAAGAGGGACAAGACTTCTGCTTAGAAGTATCACCTTGGGCCCTCTGCAGTTTGAATAACAGCCCATCTAGAAAGGGCCTAAGTTTCCGCAAGCTATGAAATAACCCTTTCATGAAACTCTCTCTCCCCATTTCTATGGCGATGAGATAATCTTCTCCACTAGCGAGACAGTGCCCACAGATACTTCCAGATGTATCTGATTCTGGAAGATGTAATGTGGAACTCCAACAAGTCAACATTCACATATGCTTGAAACAGGCTGTATCTCTACTACATAGCCAGATACACCCTTACTCTATCCTGGGGCTATACTCCATGGATCACATGACTGGGCGTCTTCACTGCTACCCTGAGGCATGGGTAGAATAGGTTAAGGGCAGGGAAGACTAACCACTGAAGACACTCTAACCCAGCGGTTCTCAACCTGTGGGTCATGACCTCTTTGGGGGTTGAGCTACCCTTTCAGAGGAGTCATGACGCTTGGACACAGAGGCCGATTGTCAAAGATGGATATCTTGACAGGCTAAATAGATAAAAATGAACAGATGAATAAAGAGCAATTAAATCCAGGATCCATGGGCCTATTCACACTGAGGCCTCTGACAATTGCATACCAGAGGCCTAAGTGCAAATGGGCCCCATATCTCAAGTATACCCCAAGTTTATTGTACAATAATTGGTGCTTTTTTAATAAAAAAAATTAAGGTATAATGAAGTCAAAAAGAACAAGAAAATTACCTATACGTCAAATTCCACAAATGTATTATAATCATATTATAATGTGTATGCCTCCAATTGGTCTTCCAGGGAGTTAGGAAATTCCATAAAAATGAAATGGAGAGAAACACAGTCCCTCCCTCCACATAACCCTGCTGAAAAGAAGTGAGAGTTTAAAAAAGCCCTGAGATGCTTTTTCTTTGCCAGATGGTTGGCATAGACAGATGTCCAAGCCAGGATCAACAGTACTGGAAGCAAGGTTTATTTACTCACCTCAATTCATTCCACTCTCCCTTTTCCACTTTTTATTCATTTCCTCATATCTGTTCCCCACATTTACTTCTGCTTAACTCTGTTCTATCTAAGTAAGATTGTTGAAATAACAAAGCAATTCCTTCCCTATCAACCTTTGCATGCAAGTTCCCTGAATAAATTATGTGAGAACAAGAGAAATGCTTCATATAGATTTGTTGATATCGGATTCCAAACCATTACTATTTACTTTATGTACAGTATTCACTGATGTTATGTTTCATTTACTATTTAACATATTTTAGTCAATTGATTTTGTGGCATTACACTGCCTTTATTTATTTGTTTATAACTATATTTGTATAGCCTCTCCATAACTAACATTCTCTGGGCAGTGTAAAAACAGAAGAATATAAACATGATTTAAAATAATTTATGGCCCCTGATCCAATTTGCGAAAAGGGTGCACCAATTCATCTTGAATGGAATGATTAATCAGTATCACTCAGAGAAGCTTGTGTGCCAATCTGGGCAGGAAGCTAACGTGATCAGATTTTATGCCGTATTTGCATAGACTTTGCATACAGCAATTCTATTTGCACAGGAGCTCTATTTTAAAAATAAAGCCTTTTCTGCACGGGGCCTTGTTTTGGATTGTATCCCAGAATAAGCTCCTGCCATCCACATGCTACTGCAAATTACAGCAGTCCCTGGGCAGGGCTTGCTGTAATCTATACCAGGGCCCTGGTCACACAAGTCTAAGACAGAACGGCCTATTCATTAATTTGATCTGAGGTCACAACAGTGCTGGTCACACCTAGGCTGTTATAGGTCATCCTCAGACCATCCACACCTTGGGTTGCATTATTCACCCCTTTCTCCAAAATTGACCTGAGCCTCCTCTTGGTTCTCCACCCCTGTTATCTCTGTCAGAACTATCTCCTTTCTGGTTGGATACCATTCTGTCATTCAAGGGAGGGACATGTGTGTTTGTGGTTCTTTTTTAAGCCTGCTCCCCCACCTCCGTGCCCCACTTCTTTTTTATATGCTTTTCTTCTCTGTGCAATTAATTTAAAAAATAATAATAATACATTTGTGTAAAAACACTAGATAGAGGAATCATACTCATAAACCGAGGAGAGAAGAGGAGGTGCCTTACGAACTCCGTGCATGCTGATTGGCCAAAGGAAAGACCAGACTCCACCCACCACAGCACAGTTCAGCTTCCTTTATCCTACTCCCCTCCCATTCACACTTGAGGAAGTGAAGACATTCTGAGATGCTAAGCTGGACTGAGGCCTCCTCAGTTCTGTAAAAATGAGGACTATGATTAAGATGATCTAACAGGGTTAGGCCAGCTTGGGAAATTAATTAAATTAAAATAATGTGAGTAACATGGCCTGAAGACAACCTAAGGTTGTCCTAAACTACTTGTGCGACCAAGGCCCAGCGTGCTGCTGGCAGGCCTCTGTTCTGGAATAAGGCCCAGTGCAGAAAGAGCCTAAGGAAAAGCATCTTCCACTCTTAGCAATTAATGCCAGGCATTCACATATGTGTTGTGATGAAGAAGGAGGAAAACGGAGAGTTAAATCCCCCAGCCTTTAATTATTATTGATTAAACATCTTCTGGATGTCTTCCCTACAGGTGAACTAAGAAGGAAACCATTGCAAAAGTTGTTCATGCAACTGTCAAAAGCATGAAATGCAAATTTTATTATGATGATAGATGACATCTGTGTCTGATTCTGTTCTACCTGTGTCTGTTAATTTGGTAGATCTTCCTAGTTTGCCCCATGGTCACGGTGTCAGGAATTTAATAAGTACTAGCCCAGTTTAGAGCCTAGAAAATCTGCACATCTGTGTGAAACTGCTGGTTACCTTCTTTATGTAGTTGACTATTTAGACTGATTCCCGCGGACTGGAGACAAGCCATTATTGTTCAGCATACAAACTGGAAAATATTAACACTGTTTCTACCAATTGTCACAGTGGTTTAGCCCAGCAAGTTGTATGCAAGAAATGTGCATGTGCTGTGTGGCTGAGTAACAGCATAGTAGATAAAGAAAAGGCTGGTTTTATGGGAAGCAAAACTATGACAGGTGATTACCTGCATCCTCTAAGGCTGTGGCCACACCTTGCTAAAATAGGACCAGTGTTCCCATCTGAGATCCTGGTCATGTGGCTAAAGTCTATATTATACGAATGCTCTGAGGAGTAATTGAACAATCCTTTGGTTTTTCCATTCAAGTGGGTCTATATACTTCATCTGCAGTAACCATGGAAGCCTTGCTTTTTTAAATGCAACTCTTCCCCATAGCTGCAAGGACTTCCATCCTCTTAAGCCAATATACTGTACATTCAACACTTTTCAGGGCCGTCTTTAGCACAGTACTGTTTGTCCCAAATGCTGCTCTTAAAATTTAATTGAGCAGTTTCAACAAAGGCCTGAGTCTGGTTGCATGCAATTAATTTCTGAGTTAAATTAATGTTCTGACCTGCAGGAAGTGATGAATGGTGTGCAGGTGCCCAGGCAAAGGCCTAAATCGGGGCTGCCCATCTTGCAACCCAGCAGATGTTGAAGGGCTATAGTCAATGGCAAAGCATCTCAGCTGCAGCAGAATTTGCTGAGCAGCTGTGGACATGAGTGCCGCTATCCAGAGTGCTGGATCCAAGTTTGATCTGAAAGATCTATACCTGTCTCACTTGCCCTAGCCCACACTCCTTACCAGCTACCCCGGAAACCAAAAAGGCCTATTTGGTTCACCCAAGCATTCTCCTCTGGAATATCCCTTTGCATTTCTAAGTTTTACATTTGGTTTCTCGCATTTTAATATTCTTATCTTGTATATTTTAACACACTGACCCCAGAAGTGCAAAACAGAGGCTTATTTGCACAAGGGCTGATGGAACGCATGTAGGACACCTTGGGATGGAGCATTTGCTCTGCTGGGCAGGCGGTTCCATTTGGAACTGCCCCGGCCTGTCCCAGGGTACCCACATGTGTTCCAGCACTTAATTGTGCTCTACACTCCGCCCAGGGTGTTCGTGGCTGTCCCCAGCTGTTCCGCAGCTGTTAGGAAGGGACCGTATTCACACGTTCCCTCCCTGACAGCTGCAGGCCCCGCCTGCACAAATGTGGACATTTGAACTTGAATTGAATGTCTCCACATTCAAATTTAGACATTCGAACGGATTTCGGATGTTCTGAAACATTCATTCAAATGATTCGAAAATATTCAAATGTACAGATACGTATGTATTGCATACAGAAATCCACTTAGCCGAGGCTTTTTCTGAACTCGGGAGGGTAACTACAGCTGTAGTTATCCAAGAGGAAAGAGTAAGCAAAACAGTCGGAGAAATGAAGAACAATACACATGCACAGCAGAGCCTTCAGCTTGCCTCTGGAGTATCGTCTTCTGCTGAAAAGTTTATCAATAATGGCCCAATAACAAGCACCACTGAGCTGAGAAGTGTTTGTTTTAAACATACCATTAGCCAGTGATTAGAAGCATTTTGGGGCTCTTCTGCTGAGGAAAAAGAAAAACGTGGGACCATGTTTAGCAGCACCTTTGGTATTAACTGGTCATTTCTGCTCCAGATGGGAAGGAGTTATGGATATGCTCCCTTGATTCTTGTGATATTGAATCACTTCAAAGATAAAGAGACTATGAAACAACAGATGTGGACAAAAGGGATAGAAGCATGATACCACAATGTCTGGCAGTTGCTAACTATAGTAAATATTCCTGGCAACAAATTGCCTTGCCAGTCTTGCATTTCCAAAGCAGTAAAGAACTTTCCAAAGCCGGTTTTTGCTATAATGTCTTCAGCTTTGTGGTAAGGCTGCCTTATAAGAAACAAGCCATCCCTCTTCGACTATGGCTGCATTTGCATGCTACAGAAAATAAAATTAAAAAAAGAAAGCGCTTAAAGGCAGCTCAGAGGTTGTACTGTCTAGGGATGTGCTTGAATGGGGTTCTTTTTGCCTTTGATTCATATCAAATCGAATGCAAGCAAATTCATATCCCATTAGAATAGATTCACTTTGAATGTGGTAGGATTCTATTTGATACGAATGTATTCATATGAATTTGTACGGATATCCAATATGAATGCATATGTATCGGATACGTATCCATAGATATCCAATACGTATCCCATAACATATCCACTCTTATAGCGTCAAATCCACCCAGAATCCACTTTGAATCCACTTCCAAACCATGTCAAAAATTCACTCTGGATCTGTTGCAGATATGACTGGGTGCAGCCACTTTCCCACTTTCTCATTTCATGAGTGTTCCAAAGCTTCATACGTATCTTCTGACACATTCCTATTCCTAGGAACGTCAATGTACGAATGTTGTAATATTCATATAGAGGAGCAGGTTTAAAAATGAAGCAGAAACACACACACGTCCCTCCCTTGAGTGACAGAATGGCATCCAATCAGAAAGGAGATAGATTTGACACAGCAAAAGGGGTGGAGAGTCAAGAGTTCCATGGAAGAGGCTCAGGTCGATCATGGAGAAAGGTGCAATTGATGCGGCTCAAGCAAGGACGGTCTGAGGATGACCTATAAAAATCTAGGTGTGACCAGCACTGGTATGACCTCAGATCAAATTAATGAATCGGCCATCTTGTCTTACACTTGTGTGACCAGGACCCTGGAGGTGAAAAAGCAGTCTAACTGTAGAGTCCTAGAGCACCACAGTGATAATTATTATGAAATATAATAAGTTAAAATAAAGCAAACTTATAGGGAAAACAATAGCTCTACAGGGGGCAAATTATTACAAGTTTGGGGAATCACATTAAATGGCAGAAGCCACATTTTATACCCTGTGTTAAGAGCCAAAGCTTCCTGTACAAAGCTGTTATACAAAGAATATCCCAGTTTACCAGGCATGCAAAAAACAACTTCTCTGCAGAAAACCTATGCAAGGAGCAACTGTACTCCTATTTTAATTTATTTTCTAGAAAGTCCAGACAACTGTTCCATTCTTTTCTTCTAAGTCAGACATTAATATTCCTCATTAAATAGCCAGATACCATTCTATAGCTTGTAGCATTAGAGGAGAGATGGTTAAATTCTTAAACAAATAGCTTAAATTGCTAAGCTTATCCTAATTATCCACATCTATACGGAAAAGTACTTACTGGTAATTATTGTAGCTTTAATTACTTGCTGGAGGGTTTCTCTGGATCAAAGATGGGATGGGGTACTTGCAATACTTGTGTGTGTATTTTTGGTAGAGATTCCAGCCTTTTTCTCATAGACTTTGTTCCAGGATAAAAGACTACTGCAAATGAAGCTCTGGTCTGGGATAATAGTTCTGTGTCCTGCTGTGGATTTCTTTAAAGAGGTCCTCAACAGGACTAACGTCCATATTCTGGACTAGAAAAGGTCATTCAGACAGGACACCTTCATAGCCTGGATCCATCTCTGCAGCACTCTAGGAAGTAACACCGAAATGACACCGGAAGTGGTGTGCTGCTAGAAAAGGCCTTTTTGGAAAATATGAAGGCTGGAGAATTTTTGTTCCTGACCCTTGAAGTCTCTCTGCTGCTTCTGAAGTTTGTTTGGAGGAAATGCTGGGACTAGGGATGTACACAAATATTTGAAACATTCAAAATTCAACCGAATTCATTCAAATTTGGACATTCAAATTGGAATCAAATGTCTATAAATTTGGATTTAAACATTTAAACCAATTTCAAATTTCCGGGTCTATTCGATCAAATTATTTGGATATCTGTATATGTACAGGTACTATATGATGTGTACTTGCATGTATGCATCTTTCTCACATTTGTACGCATTTGTATGGATCTGTATGGGACGAAAACAGGTTTTGTACTTAGACTTGTGTGACCAGGACCCTGGAGGGGAAGAAGCAGTGTACGGATGAATACGGATGTGTATTGATGTGTTCAGGGTGCGTAAGGCACATACGAATATTGTCAACATTCGTAAGTACAAATTCAAATAAAAAATTCAAACAAATAATTCAAATTTGCTTAATTTGAATTGAATTTGGGTAAATTCAAATTTTAAGGGTGCGAATCAAATCGAATTTTCGGGTATTCCCTTTGAATCGAGTCAAATCCCCAAAATTGCATCTGGGCACACCCCTACTGGGGACCGGTCCATGAGAGGCTTTTAGAGTGGGCTAGTTAACAAATCTACGCGATGTGGACCGCAATAGCTAGTCCGTATTGTGGATATTAATATGCCTAATGTTAGTTTCAACAAAGCCTCCAGCCTTCTCAATAGGCTGAGCCAGAGTTTTGCCTTTTTTGAGCTATGGGGACTGGGTTATGATGAAACACTTGCGCACTCACAAAGAATGAGAGACGTTCGAGAGGCATTTATGCTTAACAAACACCAACACTGAGAAAGCAGATTTAGTAGACAGAATTCCAACAAACACATCATTGTCCAAATAGCATTATTCTTTTACGCTGTATTACAGAATTCCCGTAATGCAATGATAAAACAGTTTTTTAAAGAGATCTGCAACTCTTTTGATGTCTTGCTTAACGAATATGCATGATTGTTTTTGTAACAGCCCTGTTATGTTAACAGCCCATATGCAGGATCAATAGTGTAAGTATAAAACTGGTCTCACACCAAAGCCGGTCATCTTCCATATCGCATTAAATCCAATCACCTGAAGAGGCTTTGCTGTTCCAACCTGTCAATCCACATTATACCTTCTTCTCTTCCACTTTCTCCTTTCTCCTGCTAACGTACAAAGGCAGGAGACCTAATCACTTTTGGCTTTTCCCCATTCTGGGAACACATCCAATTATAGTCCTGAGGGACCTCCTCTCTCTTCTACCAAAACAACTTTTATCACAAGGTTAATTTCCTTAGGCACTTCTTTCGCGATTCCAAACATGGTTAGACTCGGGTCCCATCTTTCTCACTGATACAAATAACACTCAAAGTTTGCAGAAATGATAAGTAAGACAAATACCATAAAAGATGCATTTATAGGAAGCTTACCCTACTGTCATGCCTCCTCGCGCGCCTTCTGACTCCAGCTCTTCGGAAGGAGAGGAGGAGGCAGGTGCACCCCCAGAAGCAGACGCTGCTGGCCCAAGCGCTGCCGGCCCAAGCGCTGAGAGCCCCACCCGAGCGGAGCGCACACACACCTCAGGTGAAAGCGATGAGGGAATCGCCCGACCCTGCCCGCAGGTGTTGCGTAAGCAGAAGCAGCTCACGCGCCGTGCTGCGAGAATCAGGCACCTGGGGAAGACTGGGCACAGTGCAGCATTCCCTATTTAAGGAATCAGGCGGTGCCCAGAGCTTGTTGCAGACAAAGCCGTGCAACCCCGTCGTGTTTCCTGAGCTGTGTTTGACCATTGGACTGATTGACTTCCCTGACTTCTGGACTGCCTCACCGACCTGCCGAACTCTGGACCCCCGTGAACTTGGACCGGACCTACACACCGAGTAAGCAACACCCCGCGGCGCAGAGCTGCGTGCGTGTGTCTGCCTCTGCACCCTGACACCCCTGGTTACAACACCTACAGCCTTCTTACCCTGTAAACATAGCTTTTCCATTACCTTCAAGGATCATGGGGCTCTGAGTGCACACACAGTTAAAACACTGATGTCTGACAATGCAACGGTTCAGTTAACATTGCGCACTTACCAAAAGTTCATCAAACATTCAGAAATATCTGCAAATCCAGAACGGAGCTCTACAGGCCCAGATAAAAGTCGTATTGTGAGATGCTAAAACCAAAAAAGGACCCCAGCGGCAAACAGTTCATTCACAAAACCTACCAAAAGAAACAACACTCAATCAAACCTTACAAAATAATCTAGATGCATGAAAGACTGAGCATCATGAGATAACGGGTGGGAGAATGATAAAGGAGTTATTGGAAATCCAAAAACAAATCAGGAATTAATAGAAGAAATGGGGAATGTATATTTACTGCAAATAAGAGCAGTGTGCAAATTTATCAGTAATAGATAAGTACAGAAGAGGTTAATAAAAGGAATACACAGTTTAAGATGTTATTTGTACATGTGTGCACGAATATTCAAAGGTATTCAAAATTTGATTGAATTTGTCCAAATTTCAACATTCAAATTTGAATCGAATGTCCATAAATTCAAATTTAAAGATTTGAACAAATTTTGAATTTTGGATCTATTCGTTCAAATTATCTGGACATTCGTATGTGTACAGGCTAGTACACAATGTGTACTTTCAGGTATGTATCTTTTCCACATCCGTACACATTTGTACGAATCTGTACGGGGTGAAAACGGGTTGCATACTGGATAACTATGGGATGCATATGGACATGTACGTAAGTGCAAGTTCAAGTAAAAAATTCAAACGAATAGATTTGAATTTGCTAAATTCAAATCAAATTTGGTTAAATTCAAATTTTGAAGATTTGAATTGAATCAAAAATTGCATTTGTCCACACCCCTAGTTATTTGGAGTAAAATACGGGGAGGTAGAGGTATAGCAGGTAAAACACATAAAACATTAATTGATATTAAATATAGGGTGGGAAATAGTTAGATAAATATTTGGTTTACTAGACTAACTGCCAAAGGAACAGAAATAAGTAGTATCCAGATTAGCAGATTAAATTTGCAGTTATAACAAAATATGCAGCTTACCTGCTGCGAAGCCATGACACGCCATCCAAATTCAAGCAACCTCCCTGCAGCTTTCTGTAATAATTCTGTGGCGTGCACAGTGAGTTGCATGTCACGTGAGATGGGACAGCCAATGGGAGCTGAGCTGCTGAAACTATAGAGCGAGTGTTCATCGGTTCTGCTATAGAGCGGAAATACTGCAGTGCTCTATAGGTTCTGCAGTAGGTAAATTCAAAGTAGTGGTGGCACAATGCACCACTACTAAGCTGTATCAGATGACAGGTATGACGCCCATTCGGCAACTGTGCACTGGAATGCACAGTATCCCTAAGACACACTGATAGACCCAGAGGCTGGGCAATGTGTTCCAATATCCTTGGTCTTCAGTCGGCATGAGGTTGAGGTCTTCAAGGATTTCTCTGAAACTAGAGCTAAACCACCATAATATACTCTGAGATAACCCAGTTGACATTGTGATTAATGATGCTGATACCTGTCAAATCATTCATGCACAAGCAATAAGCAGTTGTGATTATATCTGGAGAAGGGGTAATGATGAGGATGCCTATAGGCTTATTCTGAAGTAAGGCTAGAGAGAGCACATGTTTCCTCAGAAACAGTGCCAAACATTAGTATCTTCTCTGTAAGTCTATCATCTTTCCAGGTTGTGATCACAAATATTTTATTATCTATAGGGCCGTCAACACTGCCAATGCAAAGGACATGGTGACTTTACTGAAAGGGCATAGAGCCTCCCAACTGGGTTTCTGTCTTCATCTTGGGATTTGACTGCACCCTCACGTTCGGAACTTTGCTTCTGTCTCTTCACTCACTACAGCGAAACTGGTCCTTCATGATATTCATCTACTTGCCAAGGCTCCTTCTATCCTTTCCCCAAGCATATTTATTCAGTCAATCACTTACTCTACCATCACCTCCTTTATCTTCTTCATTGGCAGCCTTTCAGGAATGGAAACAGTAATATCTTCCTAGACATCTTAATGATTTCTTTTTAACATCTATATGATTTTGCATTTATCTTTTGTGTTACTATTTGTATTCAGGGCTCTAATGAACTTGATTGATATGTTGTAGACTCTTTTCCATTTTTCCCAATAGGCGAGTCTTCAGAAGAAAATCCCATAGTGATTTCTACTAGTTCATTTCACTGTCAAAACAAAAATCTGATAATTTTTTTCATTCTTGAATCACTTGATCGAAAAGCTAGTTTTTTTCACTCATTTTTTGAACTTTTTTGCAAAGAAAAAGACTTTTTCCATTGAAAAAGCCCTTTTCACAACATCAGAACACAAATGGCCATTCAAATAGTTCATTTTCGTAAGCAAGAGACTGGTTTGTTTTGACTAAAGCTTTGGATATATGAAAAACCATATTGATGATTTCATTTTGATGAAAATGTCTGTGAATATGAAATATTTGATTGAATTTGTGAATGTGAATTGAATTTTCCCCATACAACATGCAAGTATCACAGCTGGGGAACTTTCATTCACCGGCAGCAATGTTTCCAGCTTGGAATGTTCCAAAAACGTTTGCAGAAGTTGGTCAATTTTAGGGTGTTTTTCCACCGCGCTCCTTTAATCTGGATCTAAGAAGATCCAGATCTAGGGAATGGGTACTTCCCTTAATCCGGATCTAGTAGATCCGAATTAAGGGAAGTACTCAATGTGTTTCCATGGGTGGTCTAGCACCCAATAGCAATAGGTGCTAGCCTCCCTGCCATGGAAACACCAGATCACCCATTTGGAAATCCAGATCTACCCACAAGGGGTCTGCCTGTCACCCCAGGTGTTTGGGAGGACAGGGGGTGCAATCTCCGAAGCAGCTCTGAAGTCACTTTGAAGTCATTTCAAAGTCATTTTGAAGTCACTTTGAAGTCTCTGCAAAATAGCTCTGGAGCATCTTTGAAGTTTGTGCTGATCTTCGTAGTAAACTTTGGAGTGACTTTGAAATGACTTCGAAGTGACTTTGAAGCTTAGGTTTTGGGGCTCCCCCCCCCCAAGGGTGACCCCTTCCCCTAGCCTCCTCTAGACCCCATTGCCAAACTCACGAGGAAACAGGCTCTGTTTAATCCAGACTTTCTGGCAGAAGACCCCATTGTAGACCCCATTAATGGGGTCTACAGAAAATCCAGATTAAAGGCCAAAGAGTACCCATTTGATCCTGATTTCCCCCACGGCAGTGGAAACAATTGGGTCCCAAATGGGTGCCGTGATGGAAATGGGGTCATCCAGCTCACACCCTAAATTCACTTGTATTTTCAGCATTGATGTTTATGCTACGGAGACATTAGCACTAGACCATAGTGATTAAACAACACCAAAAATATTGTTAGAGAACAAATGCATCTAACTTGGTACATCCCATTCCATGTTTTATCCAAGGCTAACTGATGGATTTTTCAGACTCCAGCTTGCCTCTCACATTAAATAATTAGCAATAGTTAATTTCAAATCGCTGCTTCACACATTCTACAAACAGCTGCAATTATCACATGGTAATGAGTTTGAAGAATTATTAAAAGCAGAATGATATATTGCTGCAAAATTAATGTACCACCGGGAAGCTGTCCACACACCCTGTAGAACATCTCTGCTACCACTTGAAGAAGCCAGGAATCCTGTTGATTTTGCTTGAAAGTTGATCCTTAGATTGTGGCAATTATATGGTTATGGATGCCTGATAAGTTCATCAGCACAGGAATCAGGGAACTTTAGGGCTAGGAATATGCATGAACATTCTAAACATTCTAAATTTGATCAAATTCGATTGAATGTGGACATTCAAATTCGAATAGAATGTCTACGCATTCAAATTTAAATATTCGAATGAATTTTTAATGTTCCAAAACATCTGTTTGAATAATTCAAAACATTCAAATGTACAGATATGTATGTATTACATACATATCTGTGCGAATCTCATACGTATCTGTATGCATTTGCACTGATAGTATGGGACAAAAATGGTATGCGTACAGGGATAAAACAGGATGTGTATGAAATACATACAGATAGGTATAAAACATACGAATGTTGTTGACATTTGTATCTTCAAATATGAATGTTGTTGACATTCATAGCTTCAGATTTGAATCTAACATTCAAACAAATAGATTCAAATTAATTCTATTCGAATTGGATTTTGTTGCATTCGGGTTCTAAAGATTTAAATAGAATATAATGCTTGGATATTCAACTTGATTCAAATTTGAATGCAAAAAAAAAAAAAAAAACCATTTGTGCACATGCCTGTGTGAACAGACCCTTGGACTGGCCCAGGTGGAAATCAGAGGCTGGTAGGAGGGAACTTTCATTCCCAGTCTCTAATGTAAAGGTGGGATTGGAAATTGTCATGCAGATGTCTGCCAGCATAATCCCCTCTGCCTCTCCCTCCCTGGCCTGAAAATGAGCTCTGAATTTCATGCTAACATACACAATGCAGAAGCTGCCAAAAAGTCTAAGGCAGCGCATACCATTCTCAGGCTGAATTCGCACTTAGGCCTCTGATATGCAGTCAGGACAGCTCTGGTACAGCTCTGGTACAGAATATCTGTACCAGAGCTGTCCTACCTGCATACCAGAGGCCTAAGTGCAAATTCAGCCTTAATACTCTCTCCATTTTATCATCACAACATCTGTTCACTCTTGAAGACTAGGCAAATAGGAAAGGGTAGAGGTAATATCTCAGGTCCAATATTTATCCTGGGCCTAGTATACTTTGAAGCACTAACACTGACCACCACTTTTAAGAGTGCTTCCAGAAGCAAGGTTACCAATGAGCATAGACTCTGGGCCTTTTCACACTTGGTCTAAAGACGGGGGGGGGGGGGTGTCCAGCATGAAGCGTGGGCTCTGTGGGTGCATTGCTATTCCCTGGCTGGATAGCGATGATGATGATGATGATGAAGAAGAAGAAGAAGAAGAAGAGTTGGCTTTTCTACCCTGCTTTTCTCACCCATTCAAGGGGACTCAAAGTGGCTGACAAAGCTTTTTATTCTTCTCCCCACACCAGACACCCTGTGAGATAGGTAGGGCTGTGAGAGCTCAGAGGAGAGCTGTGACTAGCCCAAGGTCACCCAGCTGGCTTCATGGGGGAGGGCGGAATCGAACCCGGTAATCCCAGATAAGAGTCCAGCTCCTTAACCAGTAGACCAAACTGGCTCACTAAAACATGCCCCACAGCTATGCACCTCTTCTTGATGAAAGGTGTGTGGGGTGGGGCAGCACAGCCACAGTTGCACACCACGTCACCCAGTAGCCACTGCAACAGCTGGTGTGCATGGCTGTTGTGTTGGCGAGGTGATTGCCGCATTTACAGCGGCATTCACACTTACCTGATATTTGGCGAACGCCAGGTTAGTCTGGGATGGGAAACAGTTCTTCACTTGTTTCCGTGCTTAAATAAAATGCCCTCCATAGAATAGGTGTTAAATGGTATTATGGAAATCTATTCACTAACATCCTCACTACTCAATTTTGGAACAAGAATTTCCAGAATTTCTCTTCCTCTTTGAAGCATCAGCCTCCCTCAAACTTAGGCTTCCAGGACAGGGTGGCTAAGTAACTTATTGCCAGTAAAGATGGCACATAACAATAATTTACAAAAAACTTTACTTGCAGAATCTTTGTGTACTAATTTCTACGTATATATGAAAATGCATGCAAAATTAATACGAGTTAAGAACTGAAATTCAGCCCACCAGACTGGGAAAAAACTGCAACCGGCTTTCTTGTGCTTTTCCTTGCTTTGGCCTTCAGTACAAATTCACTCCCAACAGCTTTTGTTTAATTCCTTCCCCGCATCTGCTAACAGTTATCAATGGAACATAAACCTGTTAATAGCAAATTAAAACAATTCCCGAATCAGGTTCAGTTTTCTAGCCCCCATTCCAATTCAAATAGCAGGTTTTTTGTTTTTGTTTTACAGTAAGAAATGAGCATTTTAAGATGCACATTGCAATTGCTTTAAAATTCTCCATCATCTGAGGCTCTCCACCAATTTCTGCAATAAAACATCCAAATAGTTGATACATGGGTTACAGATCATTTTACTAATTCACACTGAGTGAAATCAATGTTGATGTTGAATAACAGACCAGCGCAATACAAAAAGAAAATACATTGGATTTTAAAATATTTTATTTAATGGCTGTAGCCCCAATACAGAACTTGGCTACGGTGAAGATAACCTCTTTTTTTCAGATCAGTTAAGGAAAGCTGAATATAAAATTGCCCAGGATACCTGCTTGCCTTGATACTAGCAGAGAAAAGAGCTAACTACTTGGTACAAATAGCCCTGAAGAATGGCTGTGAGCTGTATTTTCCACAGCTCTTAATGGACTGACCAGCTCAACTACAATACTCTTCATTTGACTGTACTTCCCATCATGGTTCTACAAAGGTTAACCGCTAGCCAACCTTTAGTTTATCAGTTTTCTCTTGAGATTCACAGCAAGTTCTCCTGAGCTAATAAGAACATCTCTTACATCGAGGCTAGTTCATCCTCAAATCAAGCCACTGAGCTAAATAAAATCCATGCCAGAAAAAACCCAAATATTATCAGTACGAACTCACAGCTAAGCTAAGATGATGCCATTAGGTTTATCGCCTGGAACACAGCAAGCTGGCCCTACACAAAAAAAATCTGATGTACCATACTGTAATTATTTGACTTAATTTGTCCCAATAATGGTTCAAGAAACTTGGGCTTATGACCCAGTAACACTAAATAAATACTGTTCAAGGACACTGAAGGCAATTACAAACCTGCAAAGGGGAGGATTACCAGATCTTGTATCTGTGAATTTGGCTAAATTGTAGTAAATGTTTGCATCCCTCCATGTAAAACAATTCCAGATTAAACCCCCTTGGGCTATTTTGAAGGGGAAAAAATTGTATTACTGAACTAGCCATGGAAGACCTGAATTAAATGAGACCCCAAATCTCCAAAATCCTCACAGACAGTAAATAAAAATTGAATAGGGGTGTGCATGAATGCAATTTTCAGGATTCAATTCGCAACGAATATCCGAAAATTTGATTTGATTTGAATCTTTAAAATCTGAATTTACCCAAGTTCGATTTGAATTCAGCAAATTTGAATCTATTCGTTTGAATTTTGGGTTCGAATTTGTACTTCTGAATGTTGACAACATTTGTATGTGCCTGTATGCATCATCATTTATTTATTTATTTGCATTTCTATCTCGCCCTACACCTGAAGGTCTCAGGGCAGGTAACAACATTTAAAATCAAATACGCATTATGTATAAGCCCATACGCATATGAATGTCTGAGTAACTCAAACAGAGATTCGAAAATTTGAAATGCATTTGAATGCTTTAATTGAAATTCTATTCGAATTCAAATGTCAAAATTTGGATGAATTTGATCAAACTTCAAATGTCTTCAAATATTCGTGCACATTCCTAGCCGTGAAGTTTCTGTCTGTTGTGGTTGCGTGTTGAACTAGAAATGGCCCCAGAAATCACCTACTTTAGGTCTGATGAAAGACTGGGATAGGCAGAAATCATCTTTCTCACCCATTTAAGGGTACTCAAAGCAGCTGACAAAGCTTTCTATTCTTCTCCCCACAACAGAACACCCTGTGAGGTGGGTGGGGCTGTGAGAGCTCAGAAGAGAGCTGTGATTAGTCCAAGGTCACCCAGCTGGCTTCATAGAGGAGTGAGGAATCAAACCTGGTATTTCCAGATAAGAATCCAGCTCCCGAACCACTAGACCAATCTGGCTCACAAGAAGACTTGTGATAGCTAAATAGGTGATGCAAAGTAAATAAGGTTTGGAGTTGTTCCCTTGTTTACATGATCGCTGTTGAGAAGCTAGCCTGGAGATGTAAGGAAATACCTTTTGCCTGTGCTGTTGGACAGTAACTGATTAGTGTGTGCAAGATGCATGCATAACTCGTATGTAGCAATGTTTTTCTGATAGCTGTAATAGCTATGAGCATATTGCAATACTATTTTCTGTTTCAGATGGGATTATCTTGCTTTCTATTCTGCGGCTGAGAGAGAAGGGATGAAGGGCATTCTGTCATGCTTGTATAACGTCTGCTAACATAAAGGGGACATAGGAATAACCTGTTAAATTCCTCCTCAAAATTTTACATCAGTGCACCAAGTCCTGCAATGCAGTTTGAAACAGAATACAGAGTAGTAAAGTATTAATAGCCTGAAAATTTCCAGGTGTTAATAAATCCACCAGAGGGAGCTCCTATGGTCTTGTAAGCATAAGAGATATACTGCACTTTGGAAAGAAGCAAAGATTATCAGAATGAAAGATCTCATGGAGAGAGAAAGAAAGAAAGAAAGAAAGAAAGAAAGAAAGAAAGAAAGAAAGAAAGAAAGAAAGAAAGAAAGAAAGAAAGAAAGAAAGAATGTGCAGTTGAACCTCATGATAACAAATTCATTATTGTCTGAGACATCCAGATTTGATGGGTATTTTATACTCTATACTATTTGTAAGAGATCTTAAGACTGCACTGATTTTATTACCTTATTACCAATTAACCATGTAGCCCTTTAGAAAAAAAAGTACAATGTCTTGATATTTCATAGACGTTCCAATAAGATGCTCCATATTGCCATCACCAGAGATGTCAATGCGACTCCTCTGTTTACCAGCAGCACTACATGAAGAGGCCTTCTGGTCCTCAGCTTCCACTGGCAGCCATTAATTCTGGCAAAGAATGGAAATAAAATTAAACTACGTTGTGACTTTGAAACATAACTAGATACAATTGTGGCTGGAAAGCTCTTTAATATTACATCTGAGGTAGCTATGAACCTATTTGAGTGGGCCTTATTTCAGTTTATATCCTGGAGTAGGAGCCTGGTGTCTACATGCTACTTCAGAGTATGGTAGGTCCTGGGCACCAAATGGACATGCTCTCCACTGGCCTTATAACGTGCTGTTCAGACCCAATTTCTTGAATATATTGAATGAGAGGTGCAGGGCTATGTCCTATATCAGGAAAATTTGTCTCCTGCTTGTTCTCCTTCAGCTAACAATTCTCCACACCACTGGTGGCTAGGGTCATACTTAAGAATGTTCCTTCAAAAAAATGAACATATTGCCTCTCGTGAAATCTGTTATAATACCGTCCTAACTTCTGACACTACCCAAAACTTCAAAAATAATTCTAATTGTAAGACTGTACCTTTCATTTCCTGAGGAGAAGACTTTGTAAATATGGTGCATGCCACATAAAAAATGGCAGTCCGGTCAGCAAATCCTTAGAGTTTGGGCATAGTTTTGTGGTTAAATCATGTTGTTTTCTTCTGAGACGTTTTCGCACGGGGCTGTTTGGTACGCGTGGGAGACAGCCCGGAACGCGGCAAACGCATTGCCGCCGCGGGGCTTGCGATCCGACGTATCCGGAGCTGTCTCTCTCGCGTACCAAATGTAGAGCACTTTGAAGTGCTCTACATGCGTTCAGGCGCGGACAAACTGCCCGCAGGCGTTCGGGAGGAGAAGGATTCGCGCTTGCTTCTCGCTCCCGAACAGCCGCGGGCCCGCCTCCCCCGCCGGCGCAGGTTTGGCAACCAGCTGTTTGACAATCAGCTGATTGCCGATCTACCTCCGCAGCTGTCTCCGCGCCCCGTTCCGGCGCGTCTGTGTGTGAACGGTGAAAGCGCCCGGAGCTGTCTTAAGCTTCCCGCCTGAACGCGTTCCGTTTGGAACGCGTTGCAGTGCGGAAATCCCTCTGGAAAGCCCCAAGTTCAAGTGTGAGATATGTTAACCAATCACTGTTCTTCCTCAGACCCATGTATTTAGACTCCTAGACTATAGAAAAAATACCGGCTGATGGCTGAACCTGATAAAGTGGTGTGAGCCAGTTTGGTCTAGTGCTTAGGGAGCCAGAGTCTTATCTGGGACTCTGGGTTTGATTCCTTTCTCCTCCACAAAGCCAGCTGGGTGACCTTGGGCTAGTCACAGCTCTATTTGAGCTCTCACAGCCCCACCTACCTCACAGGGTGTCTGTTGTGAGGAGAAGGATAGAAAAGCTTTGTCAGCCACTTTGAGTCCCCTTAAATGGGTGAGAAAAGTGGAGTAGAAAAGCCAACTCTTCTTCTTTTATATGGCAGCTTTAACTTTCTTGTTCTCATCCCTGTTCAGAGCATTTTTAAAAGTGAGGGCAGAATCTTCAGTGAAAGTTAAGAATATGTCAGTAAACACCACATTTCAGAAGAGCTACAGGGCATGAGAGCATACCGAGGAGACGAATTCACATTGTACAACAGAGCTAAGACCGCCATCTTGCAGAATATATCACAGCTGTGTCCTGTGCAGCTGTGCAAGTTATTTTGCTCCCCTAATTATAGGACTGAGCAGGATGTTCATTAGGCAGCAGCTACCCTTTCTTAGTCACAAAAACACTGTGGCATCTCGATAATGTGTTGAAAAATAGGGATCTTTCTGGAAGGGAAGTAATGAGACTAAGCAAATATGAACTAAAGTGTAAGTTTGCAAAACAGAGTTTGCCCTGTTCTTTAAAAACCGCACTACATGTGCAGGGAAAAATGTATTTATAATGTCCATTGTTGTTGTACAAACCACCCCTGCAAACATGCAAACCTTTTAGTTCACAACAAGAAAGCTTAGTTTGGGTTTTCTCAGAGGTTCCAGCTGGCAACGGCTCGTTGGCCCTGCCTGAGTTTCATTCCTGGCTTCTGTCTATACCCTCCCACAGGTGCTGGACAACGCCAGATGGTCTTCAAGGGAGAACAATTATGCTTTTATATATGCATGCAGAGAAAGGTTTTTGACTGCTGGATTTGTATTCCTGTAAATTTTATTTTATTTTATATTGCATACATTGGTATTTGGTTTTGCATTTGGCCATTGGCTTTTTGGTTAGTTAATAACTGCTTGCAAACATCCTTGAGCATATAAGGTGATATACAAATAAATGGATAAAGAAGCAGAAGGAGAAAGAGAAGGAGAAGGAGGAGAAGGAGGAGAAAGAGAAGGAGAAGGAGACGTTTAGTGGTTTTTTAAAAGGCTGTCAAATCTATTATGGCCAGACTTCAAACCAACGTTAAGTATGGAAAGTCTTGTTCTGGGACAGTTGGACCACTCCAATAGGGAATTGTTTCAAGGGTGAAAATGTTCTTGAACTCTGCTTTTCTAGGTCTTTTCTTCCTCTCTGTGCTATGCACGTTTTGCATCATCTTGTGACTCCAGTATGACTCTGGTATCACAGCATCTTGGCAACTATATTTCCAGACATGGAGCAAGTGTGGCCATAATAGACAGCAGTTGCGCTATTATGAGATTTCAGGAAGAATGTGACTCACTGCAGCCAAGCAGTGCAGATGTTTGTGCTTGTATCACATCTAGACAAAGTACTGTCAAGATGCTGCAGTCATGCCATTGTCATCGGCAATTTTGGCCCATCATGCTAGCCCACACTAGGTAGACCAGCCTGCACTGGACCAGGCTAGTACCCATGGTGCAGGGTAAGAGCTGTCCACATTTTGGATGGCCTGTGTTGACCCAGACCCAGTGCACTGACTTCTGACACCATTTCTGATGGGGCTTCCTGGTGGACTTCTGACATGCTGCCTGCACACCTTTTGTTGTCTAGAATGCAAAGACTGGTATGGTCATGGTGGACGACGTCTTTAAAGCTTCATCCAAATGGAACAAAGAATACTAGAAGAGGGTGGGGTCTATCCATGTCTTTGATAGGAGGGATTGTCTCTTTTTGTAAACAAAGCAGCACCATGAAAGATGCATAAAAAATATGTTCGGCAGAGGATGCCATAGGGCAACAGGAACAAGCGGCTGGTTCATGCTTAGCTTCACCAGACTATATGACTATATTGTCCCACTGGAGTTAAGTTCAAGGATAATGGCCAATGTCTGCACTGCAAGCGCCTGTCTGCTGCCATGGCTGTCATGATGCAGTGCACATTGGTGTGGCCAAAGCCTTACCATCCCACCTGGAAGTGGGTGAAAACAAGATGCTAGATGCTCCTGGTCAAGCTTCTCCACAGCTTTGGGGGGGTTGGGGGTGTTCCTGCCTCTCTGGGCCCCTCTGGATAGGGCATCCCTGAGTGTGCAAGACCATCAAGGACAAGTAGGTGTGCAAAGGCCCAAGGTGAGACTCTATTTGGAAGTCTTGCAAAACCCTTTCCATCCAAAATCCACCCAAATGCAGTTCAGCAAAATCAATGTGACTTCCTTCCTCACCCTTCTCTGTCCTTGTAGAAATGTTCTGCATACCACAATGTGTTTCTCAATGCAAGCAATCTCCATGTACTTTGTTGCTGCAACAGAGGCCACATTCAGATGTCCAGTCCGCATCAAGCTGGCCTATTGGAGGAGTCCCTGTGGTCAAGGGCCAAACATCCTAGAAGGCTATACAAGTGGTTGACTGGGTGACTGTCAGTGCATGGAAACTGATTTTTTTTTTAACCTCCATGAGAACTACCCACACAATGCATGCATCCACAACCCTCAGTTTTGTTTGCACTTGCTAAAGGTCCCCTGCAGGCTGAATTGAGAAGACAGGACTACTTTGGACTACAAAATCTCCAGTGTGAAGGCACACTTCCTCCACCCTTCCAGGGCTGATTTCAGGTGTCTTCGGGGGCCTCTTAAGCAGGAGATGCAAGCAGATGAAGCATCGGATAAAACTTGTCCATTCCTTGCCCCAAAAAGGAGTAGGAAAAGAGACTTTTGAATATCAGTGAGCATGTACCCCATGCCTATCTATGGCTCCACTCTAATTCCTGTGTATGACAAACCCTTGCAAAAGGCTGTATTTGAAGAGCTGCTATTATAAAGCTGGTTGTTATCACAATGAGTATGCAGGGGACTTTGAACTCCTTCACGTCCGCTAGCAACTTATCCTATGGACATTTAAAATCAGGAGCTTATTGATAATAGCAGATGGCAAGTGCTTTATTAACCGCTGACCTTATATACCACATTGAAACAGAGAAAATTGCGACACAGCACCTGCAGCTGGGTGATGATTCAGACTGCTGAGTTTCTTACACGGCCAGAGTAGTTAGAGAATGATCATTTTTCACACAATCCAGAAATAATGTCCAAGCAGCAAATAGAAATAAATGTGTTGGCAGATAAGCCTACATATGGAAATTAACAAATATTGCAAGCTAGATTTAAATGTGGCAATGTAAGCCTTTGCAAAATGACCTTCAGAGATGCGCGCACGGAACAATAGAAGGGAAAGGAAGTTTTGCTGAACTGTGCAGATCTTGCGCAAGTGATAAGTAGAGCAATTTTAGCAAACAGTTCGGCTTGTATTTATTCTCCATGATTTGAAGCTCTGAGTGGATTCTAATGAATGTAGGTTGAACATAAATACCAAACTCAAGACCTTTGTAATCCTTACCATTTATTGACTTATGTTACACGTCACTTTTCATTCTGAAGGTGGGCTGAGAAGGACATGAAGCTATTGCAGGGGTTTATATACATTCTGTAGTTCTTTTTTTTTAAAAAAAAATTAGAGCTGCCACAAAGTCTGTGCCTTGGATCATTACAGGTCAAAAGTAGGGGTGCGCATGAATGTATTTTTTGCATTCAAATTTGAGTCAAATAGAATATTTGAAAATTCAATTCGATTTGAATGTCAAAAATCCGGATTTTTGAAAATCTGATTTGGAACCAGATTATCCGGTTCTGTACTTTTGAAAATCCAATTCGTATCTGAGTATATGAATGTCGATAAGCTTTGTATCCGATAAACGAATTTGCACAAATACGTATTTATCTCATATGCATCCTGTATGCATCCCACTTTCATCCCACATTATATGTGCAAATACATATATTTTTTATGCATTTGTATACGATAGATACGGATCTACACATTCGAATTATCTGAAAATCTGTATCAGATTTTCAAAATTCAAAATTCGAATGTGCAAATTTGGATTTTTGAAAATCCTATTTGAATTCGAATGCCGACATTTGATGGATTTGAATCAGGTTTTGAATTTTCAAATATCTGTGTGTGTCCGTAGTTGAAAGAGATCTCTAATAACAGAGGAATTTTGCACATATCGATTAGCACACATCTGTCATTAGATTCATGCATGTGAAATATTCGCCACATTCAAAATTTGAACAAATTCATACAATTTCGTACATTCACATTTGAACTGAGTGTTGGTTACATTTGAAGACATCCAAATGTGAAGTGAATGCTTTTGTGCATGCATTTGAAGCTTCATTATATTTGTGAATGCTGGGAACTGGCAAAGCAGCTGCCCGGTCACATCTGTAGCAAATTCGGAGTGGATTCAGACTGGATTTGTAGGGGGTTCATAGGCGCAACTGGTGGCAGGGATTCAAATCAGATTCAATTAGCATTCAGAGAACATTTGGAGTTGATCCGAATCCTACCACATTTGAAGGGACTATTTGTATGAATGGAAATTTCCTTTACATATGATTCTATTCAAATTGAACATGAAAAAACATTTGTGTACATCTTCAATTGCTATCCATGAGGGAAATAATATATGCCAAACACTTCAAAATTAAGTACTTCTCAGCTTGGGAGGTTTTTCACTTGGATCAGATTTTTTTTTTCCTACTTGGTGTCTGCCAAATGTTTTGAACCATGTTTCCCATCATCCACTGGGCATGTGACTTAGTTTTCAAAGAACCTGAAGGATACCCAGCTAAAAACGGATGAGTGTTGGACCTAATTCAAGCAAATGTGTACAAGTCTGTAAGTATTACAGGCCACTGATTTCAGGTGGGTGCAATCCAGTCTATACTTGTTTATTAAGGGTGCCTCCAGACACGGGGGGGGGGGAATCACAATTCTCCCAGGGTTATATTGGGATTGCCACACATATCTATGACAATCCACTATAATCCTGGATTACTGGATCAAAAATATGATGTATTGAGAAAATACCCTATGCTAGCAAGTGCAGGAGCAAAAAAAACCCAAAGGGAAGTGGGCACTGGCGGGTGCTTGTTAACATTTGAGTAGAGGTAGGCCGTGTCCCAGGCAGGGGCGGGCAGTGAGGCAAACACACGTGCATGCTTACGGCAGTCCTTTGAGGGCTCAGAAATACTCAAAGTCAGTTCAGTCCAAAGTCAGGGCATCCAGAGATTCAGCAAGCATCAGCACGGTCAGTCAGTCCAAGGGTCGAGGTTTCCAGAGGTTCAGCAAGTCACAAAAGAGGTCCAAGAGTCAATACGTGCACACGGCGGGAGTTGCACCAGAGTTGTCTGCAACACCGGCTCGGCGTGTGCTGCTCATTTAAGTAGGGGAAGCAGCACCATGCCCTTGTTGGCACAGGTGGGCCAAGCGCTGTGATCTATGTCTGGTTTGCTTTTGTTGTCGAAGAAGGAGTGGGGAGGGGTGCTCTATGGGTTCCGAGCTTTCGTCTCCAGAGGAGTCTGAGAGTTCCCCGAAGGCTGGCCGCTGACTCACAATGTCCGCACTGCTAAGTCCTGGTTGCTCGACTGGCTGTGGTGCTGTTGCAGGCACTTCCTCCTCCCCTGAGGAAGGCGGACTGGCAGGACGGGGCATGACAGGGTGCGCACTAATGCAATTTTCGACATTCTATTAGAATCAAATATTCAAATGTCCGAATTCATACGCATAGAGAATAAAATATATTAAAATTTGAACCAATTCGAATACATTCATATCCACTCATACCAATATTTGAAATGTGTTTGATGATTTGAATGTCGACAACATTAGTATGTATCCATACGTGTCTGTACGCCTCCCATTTGTATCCCGTGTGGATCCCATTTTCATCCTGTATGTATCCATACAGATGTATACAGATACGAATAAGATGCATACAGATACGCATATAATGTGTACGTATCCATACACATATGAATGTCCAAATTATACATACGAATGATGTGAAATATTTGTATTCGTTCAGATATTGAAAAACAAATGTCTGGACATTCAACTCAAATTTGAATGTCCGAATTCGGCTGAATTCGACCAAGTAATGAATATTTCAAATATTCTTGCACATCCCTACATTTGAGCCTTATAGAATTGGAACCAGAACACATTGAAACAGCAGACAAGGTAAGTGCCTGGGATTGTCCCTGGATTGCAGCCTACTGTCTGGCAGTGAGAGTTAATTGGGGAACTCTAACGAAGATTTCCTCTCGCCGTCTGGAGGTACTCTTAAGAGATAAATCCCACTAATTATAACCGATCTCCCTTCTTCCACAGCTTGCCTCGAAACCCAGCCCTTGATGAATAAACTTTCCAAATGAAACTGGTTAGACTTGCAAGTGGCAGCAACAGGATTTTCATTGCTTAATAACACGGGACGCAAGCAGGAAGAGTCAGTGCTTTATTAACCATTCCATTGTCTAAAGACGGTTGAGGAGCCAAGACGCATTGTTCGGAAGCCATATATTTCTGGTGAATGACCCCCTTTCCCAGTTTATGCATGCCTCTCAGGTCTTTGCTTGGGTTTCCTCCACCCCCTCTCTTTCTTCTTGACTGTAAATAACTGAAAGCAGGTACATGGAGACCTGCCAGTGGATGGACAGGTCACTGCCAGAAAAGCTTGAAAGTTTTATTCTTTCGCCGAAAAGAAAAGGCGACTAATGTGCTTTTCAGTACAGTGCCTCTATCTGGAATTTGAAAGGCACTGTTGTCAGAACAAAAGTTTTAAAGTGTTCCCAAGTAAATTAACAAAGTCCATTTTTTGAGCAAAGTGTAGAGAGGAAAACACAGAGGAACATCCAATGCATAAAACATGTAGTCACAGCATGTCTCCTAAGTCAAACAAGACTTAAAGAAATCCTGCGAGTGCAGAAGGGGAGGATGAAATCATCATAAATATTCTGTTTGGGAAGCTTACTAGGGGCCCTTTTCACACTTAACTTCAGTGAGATAGTATCCCACTGGAGTTAAGTTCAGGGGCAGTGGCTGGCATTCGCACCATGAGCACCAGCACTGTCCCCAACTTACCTACCAGCCTTCTCAGTGCAGACAGTCCAACTTCTACCATACACTGGGCCATAGTTATGATGACTGTGACATGGTACACAACTGTGTCCCACCACCCGTAGTAGTAGTAGTAGTACAAGAACAAGAAGAACAAGAAGAGAGTTGGCTCTTCTACCCTGCTTTTCTCACCCATGTAAGGGGACTCAAAGTGGATGACAAAGTTTTCTATTCTTCTCCCTCACAACAGGACACCCTGTGAGGTAAGTGGGGCTGTGAGAGCTCAGCAGAAAGCTGTTACTAGCCCAAGGCCATCCAGCAGGCTTCATGGAGGAGGGCAGAATAAAACTTGGTCTTCCCAGATGAAGAATCTAGCCTTAAGCACTAGACCAAACTGGCTCACCAGTAGTGTGGATGATGTGTCTAGGAATTTACCAGGAGCACCCTATAGAGGACCAGTGTCCTCTAGGCTACTCTTGGATGCTCTGGGATGGAGGCAGTGGCACAGCATGCAAATGGAGCAACCTGGAGGGCCATGATCCATTCCAGAGAGGTAAGTGTGAAAAGGCCCTTTGTTCCTTTACAACAGTGGAAACTGATGAACACAGGTGTGCGCGAAACCCATTTCCCTCCATCAATATGAAATGAAGGGGGGAATATTTGAATTCATGCAAAGCCTCTCTGAGAATGTGGGGGGCTTCAGGTTCATGCACAAACATACAGTATGTAAAATGTTCATGTGCAAAGGGAACCCCCATCCCATCCCATCTCTCCCCCCTCTCTCACCTTTTGCTGCTGCTGCCACATCCTGAACTGCCATTGATCTCTCCTCTGAGGCTCAACTAGGTCTTCCTCCAGGCTTGTAAAATAAATTCTCAGTTAAAGGGAAAAGCACAGCTTGTCTGCTGTGCAGTGACAACCAGCCATCCCGACTAAAAGGCAGCGCTGAGTCAGCACATGTGGTCATGTGGGATGTGGCAGCCAATCAGAACTGAGCTGCCCTTTCTACTCTCGTTCATCTCTTCTCCCCGTTCTGCCTGGACTCAAATCTTCTTTACACTGCACAGCGAGTGTTGTTAAATCAGCATTAAAGTAAGTGCGCAGTAGCGATCAGATAAAGCGCCACCACAACAATCCATCAAGCATCATGCATGACGCAACAGTCATGACTGTGCATTCTCCTGAGCAATATAAACAAGTCTGGATGCAGCCTAGGACTCCCAGAGGTGGATGCACAGCATGAGGGGCTGCTCCCATCCAGAGAACTTGGGATATCTTGTGAGATTTCCTGTGATTCCCAGATGTGGGTGGGTTCTTCAGCTGTGCATGCATGTCCAGAAGGCCTAATTGAGCCTCAGAAGACAGCATTGTGGCAGTGGAGGATACAGCCTAATTTAAGGTAAGGGGGCACTGCAGAGGGGGCAGATCCAGGCTCCATCAAAGCTTCTACAGAGCTTCTACAAAGGCTGGATACATTCAATTCATGGGCCAACGGGGCCTACAAATGTAGTCCCGTTTCAATTCACCCATTAATCACCAAAGCTTAAATTTCAATTGCAAATTTGAAGCTCATGGCTATTTTTCATTCACTGCTACTGTCAAATCCTAGACTCACAGATTCAGTAAAGTACTAAACAACCCAAACGAATCTATATGAATTGTGGGTAGAGAAAATATATCAGGGGATTTTAAGATCTCAAATATTTCAATATTGAAAAGAATAAAAACATGAGTCTCACAAGTTGAAAACTACACGCATGTATAAATAAGAAAGGTTAAATAAACACATCAATATAATAACAAGCTTCTGACCCACTTCCTGAATGTTCCATTTTAACATAGAATCTGCTAAGCTTAGCTGCATAGAAAATGGACAACCCACTCTGTGATTAAGTCCATTGCTGCCTCAACCTGGATGAGTGATACAATGCAACTACTTAAAATACCAACATCTTTGTAGTAACCACAAAAGATGCACATCTTTCCCCCTGGCTTCCTTTTCTTCAGCCTTCCATTTCTCAAGCCTTGTCAGAGCCAAGGAGCAACTATTTTCCTGTCCCATAAGCTTGTAGTACACACGCAGCACCACCAAGGTGCTGAATTCTCTCCACTCCATGCAGCAGCCTTTGGGCATTATGGAGTCCGAGCACATGTTTCTAAGGGCAATTTCCCTTCTCTTCCTGTTTGAGGATTTTCCCCACCTCTGGCCACAGGATGTGACATCAGAAGAACCTCTGCCCCAGAAGACAGCAGTTTTCCTCCAATCGCCTCCCCTGATGTTGCATTGATGTCATTTCCCCCACGCCCCTTGGGATTGCTGTATAAAAAGCCCTGCGAGAATAAACTGGAAAAACAGGGAGGGGAAGAAGAATCTTAACTGCCAGGTTCGCCATTACACATGGTGGATCACCAGGGCTCTTACTGGTAGAGCAGCCTGGCTTACCTATTGCAACATCCAGCATAAGAGCAACAACTCTTGCTGCTGTGCCTCTTCCTCCCTGGCCGATTTAGGGCAAGTAAACCGGATATGTGCTGCACATCCTCCGCTTACAATGGCTGACAAAGTCTATATTTCACTCCAACTGAGATCTGTATCTTACTTCACCTTGAGGGTGCTTCCGCACAGGCTTTAATAAATCCGGATCTACCTCATTCAGATTTAGTAAAACCGGGTTCTAGTAGACCCGGTTTTACTAAATCCGGATGCCTGGTAGATCCGGATTTACGGGACGCACCTCGCCGGAAGTGTGCCTAATAGGTCCGACACTGTGGACGCGGTCTCCCAAAAGTGTGCCGAATCTGTGTTGCTGTGCGGACACACCTCACCGGAAGTGTCCTAAACAGCAATGCGTATGCGGACACGGGATTCCGAATGTGTGCCTAATGGGTGTTAAAGGGCCTGTGAGGAAGCACCCTGACAGTCCTACTGCAAGCACACTCAATTTTAAAAAAACTTTTCTCACACTGAAATGAATATAGTATGTCCACTCCTATCGTGTCTGCAATAAGGGGAAATCTGAACCAAAGACACCCGAAAGGGAATGGTCACACCTTCATTTGAACACCCACTACCAGTTATCAGCCACTTCTGGGAATAGATTTCTTTGGATTTCATAGCTGATCAGCTCCCCTCTAATAGATTTGCCACAGTCTGGAGTATCATGGACCATTTCTCCAAAGTGGCTCATTTTATACCTTTAAAGAGTGTTTCACTGGCCACCACATTAGCCAAATTGTCCACGGAGTGCATTTTAAAATTCCATAGTGTGTCTACATGGATTTTCTCCAGCAGGGACACTCAGATGACAGCAAATGCTTGGAAAGACTTTACAACTGAACTCTCTGTCTTATCTGCTTATCAATTGATGGTACAACGTAGGCTTCATCCAGACATTGCTCACTTATTCCATTGCATTCGAATATTCTGGAATCAAACATGAATATTCTGGAAAATCCATGCTTCACTTTAGAATAACCAAATATAGTGGAATAAGTAGCTAATGTGTGGATGCAGGCTTAAAGAGTAAATCTGACTCTTGAATGGTATATTTCTTGATTTACTAACTTTCACAATTTTATTTGCCTTTAGCCGAATTTGCACATAATAATTCTTCCTTACACTTTTCTCCATTCTAGGGGTGTGCACAAATGCAATTTTGGGGGCATGGTTCAAATCTTTAAAATCTAAATTTACCCAAATTCGATTCAAATTAAGCAAATTTATTCGTTCAGATTTTTGATTCGATTTGCACTTACGAATGTCAACAACATTCATATGAGCCCGTATGCATTGTTACGCATCCTGTACGCATCCGTACATGTCCGTACATGTCTGTATGCAACCCATTTTCAATGCCCCTTTTCTGCCTCTAGGACTAGAACTGTGGTTCTCAAAGCACAGTTGCCAGCTGTCTGAGCAAACAGCAATCATTCCAAAGGTGCTTTTTTCTGGAATATGATTACATTTCTTAACGTTTGACTGGAATATGACTACATTTCTTAACATTTCTTGAAGTGGCCTTAAATTTCAGTTAACCCTATAATTAACAGTATAAGACGAATATCAATATTATCCTGTGATTCCCTGCCGTCATGATCAACAATGATGAAATCATTAACCATTCCATCTTGGCCCAGTAATATATCTTACAGTGAATTGAGCCAGATTACTTGTTAAAAGACATCACAGCTGTTGTTTTGCCAATTTAGTGTTATTAATGCATGTCTAGAATACATGTATACATTGGGTCAAACAGGCAGTAGTAGTTAATCTATTTTCTGTAAGGAGCTTTATGTGCCTTCCATTGCTACCGCACTATTTTACTTTTTATAAATTACTGAATGGATACATATATAATACATTTTAGTGTAAATTGGGACAATTTTCCTTTGCCACTACTCCCTGTATATGTCTTCTATTGTAGATAGCTGTGCAAAAGAATTAATTTTTACAATGTCATCTTCTTTAGAAGCGATTCAGGTATGATCTACACAATTTTAGATCTTCCACCCTATTGATTTTAATTAAATGTAAATATGTGTGCCTAACTATTTTCAGTGAAAACAGTGGCACTTGCATGTGTTTAATGCTTAACTAAACCTAGATTGTATCTGGATTCACACTTACCTTTCAAGAGCATCCAGCTTGGATCCATTCTGGCAGCAGGAACAGCTCTGATGTACCGAGATAAGCTTCTTGCATTTGGAAGTCTGTCCTGATACAGTGCCCTGTGCTGAATTCAGAGACAGTGCAATCTCAGAATCACTTCTAGATTTGCTAAGGGCTAGGAACTGAATTTCCTAGTCTTGGTTTCCCCTAGGGACACATTTTAGTGATGCTATTTGATGCACCTCAGAAAAATACATTCCCCCCCCCCCCGGTTAGACCAGACAAGTGAGGCATGCATCCTTCTGCATAGTTCCCTACACCAGTCTAGCTTCTCCTGGAAAAGGTTTACTGGTGTCCCAGTATAGGGTGCCATTTTGACTGCCTATGTGGATGGATCAGCCTAGGGTTAGCATGCAGAAGATAGGAGCCTGAAGAGGGCCAGACACCACACGATGGGTGTTTTTCCACTGTCACTAGAAGTACCCATTAAGTACCCATTAATGGGTACTTAATGGGTACTGTTAGTGACAGTGGAAAAACACCCTGTATCAGACTACCAGTACAAGCAAGAAGGCCCTATGCCCATAATTCTCTTACAAAACTAGAAATAAATCCCATGGAATTAGGTGGGAGATTTCTGAGTAAATATAGATGAAGTTTTATTGCCTGTTGCTTTGAGATTAATCTACCTAGAACTTTTTCCTGATGCTCAGAAACTGAATTATGCTCTGCAACCTACTCGTCTTTTTTGCATATTCCACTCTTCTGTGCTTGAACCTAGAAGAACAGTGGAAGGTTATGTCACTTAGAATATTTTATATAGGGGTTTTGTCCATTAAAACATTGGCTTCATCCAGTCATTTTAATACTGTACAGCAGAATTTGTAGTTGCAATTGGGGCGTCACACATTACGATTGATTGATGTCGTCACAATGCATTATCCGATCGCTACTGCGCATTTACCTTAATCCTAGATTAAGGACATTCAGTGCACAGTATTAAGAAAATTCAAATCTTCCCACCAGCCTGGGTAGGACAGCAGGAAGAGACAAATGAGAGCAGAAGGGCAGCTCAACTCTGATTGGCTGGCTCATCCCACCTGACCATGTGTGTCGACTCAGCTCTTGCAGCTTCCGAGGAAGAAGCTACAGAGCTGCTTTTTAGTTGGGACAGTGGATCGTTGCTGAACTTTTAGCTTTAACTTTGGATTTCTTCCACAGATATGCATGCAGCCATTTTGTTTCATCTTTATTTCAAAAGGGGAAATGTATATTGCAGAAGTTGAGAATACAAGTTCATTTTCTGCACTCTTCTGTTGCCCATCTTTTTTCTGGTTCACAGTGACCTTAGCGCCTTCCAGGCATTTCCAAGTATTTATTTGTCACTTTTCAGATGCCAAGGACATGAGACTGCCAAAGTTAAACATTTTTACATTCCATTAATTTTAATGAGAGACTTAAGCACATGAGTGGTACAAGATGATGTTGTTAAATCTTTATTTAATGGATGATTATGTAGAGTGTTCTGATTTATTTTTGTATATTTAACAGTGAAGCCCAAAGTTAGGACATGAGGTTGCAAGGATCTCTTATTGTCTCACTCCGCTTTTGCTCACAGTGAGCATTGTTCGTCCGGATATATTGCCTCCATTTTAAAAAGTGGGCCACACTTAATTTTGGGTTGACCATAGTAACAATTTGTGTTAAATGAAAATAAATTCCATTTTCAGAGTCCTCATTGCACATTCTGCAGTAGGGATGTGCACAAATCTCCATTTTTCAGTTCATATAATTTCAAACCTCAAATGAGTTTGTCAGTTTGCCAAACTGGTTTGTTCCTTTAAAAATATTTTAAAGGCCTGTAAAAAGGACAGAAAAACTGTCAATCCAGTTTCGTTTTGAATTGGTTCAGCACAAACTGGGATAGCTGAGTTTGAATTTGAACCAAAACCTAGAACCGGGCAGCAGTCCGGTTCAAATAAGAACCACCCAACCTCCTCTGTTTGTGTCAAACTGGTTCAAAAAATAATTGTTTGCTACATCTCTACAGTGAAGCCTTCTAGCTCAGCCCTAAGTAGATATACTATAGCTGTGCTTATTCTCATTGCCTGTGGAGCATCTGTCTAAACACCATGTCTGTGTATTATTAATATAAATCTTTGGTGAGAAACTTTCAGAATTAACTAAATATTCCAAAAATCATATTTGAGTCAAAGCCAACTCTTTCTTTTGGGGTTAATGGATTTGTCATTGGAGAAGAGTAATAGAAGATTATTTCAGTACATTATGTGACTGAAAGATTGTTATATGCACAAGAATGAAGAACTCAATATTACCCAGTATGGAATATTGACTAGTGAAGGCAATATACTTGGCAGAAATAGACAAAATTGACATGCTTCATTAGAGAAAGAACACTATTGACATCTCTCTAAAATTGGGAGCCCCTTATTGACTTCCCAAGTAAGATAGAAATGATTGATTTTGGGCTTTGAGGACAAGATATTTGGAACTGCCCAAAAAAGTGAAAGTTGTTGTGACAGCTGGGGGGGGGAGGGATATGAAAATGGATATACATTTAATTGTCTATAAGATGATTGGAAGTTACCTATATCTATTTACTTTCATTTCTCTTTCTCCTTCTTTGACTTTCTTCTATTTTAAATGCAACTTGCAATGTATTTAAAATGTCTAATTTTAAAAAAATGTATTTATGAAAAATCAGCAGAAGCTGACAAAATGGCTGAATTGTGCTACTAGGGAAACAAATATGATAAAAAGAATTAAGTTGCTTCTGAAACATGAACTGCATCAGAAAGATGTTTATTGAAAACTTTGGACTTTAAACTTTGGGTTCATGTTTCATATACAGTATGCATTGAATTTATATATATTTCAGTATAGTACTTTCAGTATACTAAGGAGGTTGTGATAATGGGAGAGATGCACTTAACTGTCATCCAAGAACTTGAGGTATCTTGTGATTCACAGAATTCATTCATGGAAATTTGAAAGTTTCTTCTTGTTGGCATTCTGCCTCAAAGCACAATGAAAACAGTCTGGATATGACGGTATGGAAATCTTGAGTTTCTTGGACATCAGAGTCCCTCTTTCAGGCTCATCAGTGTGATCAAAACATGAGATTTGCACTGAAGGAGGTGCTGGGAAAATGTCACGTCATCCATCCAATTGCCTTTGGGACTCTGTGTCATGACTCATGTCCACTCTGACTCTTCGGAGAAAGGTCTAGCTCTTCCCGGCCAAAGTGAGGGAGGCACACTTCAGGGCCCAAACGTGGAAACTGCTTCTGCCCCCCTCCCAAGATGGGGATAGTTCAGACTCAGATGATACGCAATCCCCAGAGCCGGGTTCTCTCTGGAGAGAATGAAAACAGCTGCCACCAGGGGTGTGGCTCTCCGAATCCTCCTTAAGAACTCTTCACCCACCATTGAAAACAAAGAGTCTCCTTGGCAACCCCCAACTCATGTGAAGCCTGATTCTTGACTCCTGACTGACTTTCCAAACTTACGATGACTCTCTGATACCCCATCTCTTGGCCTGTTTGGTGTCTTGCTGTCTCTAGCTGGGCACATCCGTGTGCAAGTGTTTCACTGTTGCCACCTGCTCTGGACACGACACTCCACTATAGACAATGAGGCTATTTTGCTCATAGCTGGGAAGACCCACTGAGCTTTCATGTTACAGCAGGAATCTGAACCAAATCTAGCCTTGTACTTTCATCAACTGCACCACTAAAGGGTCTTGAGAATTGGCTGCTTCTGCTGAGAGTTGCTAAGAAACAGGATACTATCCCTTCTCATGCAAAAAAAGGTCATCTTCAACAGGTTAGGAATTTGCACAAATTCTATTTTACATGATGTGACTTTAATTGAACCAAACCACTCCCAATTCAGTCCAGTTTGATCCACTTCTATGAACAGACTCACCAGTTTGTCAGCCTCCATCAACTTTCTCATTACATTTATAGCCTCCTATGACCCATGTGAATGTTACAGCCTCCCCAATCATATCATCCTACTCCGTTACATTATTTATTTTATTTATTATTTATATTTCTATCCCACCCTATACTCGAAGGCCTCATTCCCAGCCTACTGCACCTATCCTGATTACATTGGGTCCTACCCCAATAAACTCCCAGCCCTACTAAAGTCCACCCCAAAATGTGGCCAAGTGCATTTCTGGCATTTCACAACCCACCTCAATTATGCTGCATGAGTTTCTGAAAAACTAACTACTCTTTCCCAGTGCACAAATTACTCTGATCCTGTCCACACTCTCCTACTGCATCATGTCTGTAGTCACTTTACATTTGTACAACCCATTTCTAGGACAACCTGGACGGGGATGCTGGAAGCACCCACACAGTCCTAAGCAGGTTGATCAAACTGCTTTTGCAATCTATTAGGTCTTCCAGAATAGAAGACCGTTGTCCCTCCAATAGGCCAAGTGTGATTCAACCACGATTGGCCAGGTTCACCTCACATTCTATAGGAAGGACTAGATTCTATAGGAAGGACTAGAAACAATGGGGTGAAACTGCAGGGGAAAAGATTTAGTTTAGATGTTAGGAAAAAATTTCTAACAGTAAGAGTGATCAACCAGTGGAACAGGCTGCCACGGGAGGTGGTTGGTTCCCCTTCGATGGAGGTCTTCAAGCAGAGACTGGACGGCCATCTGTCTGAGATGGTTTAGGAGATCCTGCCTTGAGCAGGGGGTTGGACTCGATGACCCAGGAGGTCCCCTCCAACTCTACCATTCTATGATTCTATGATTCTATATCCAGTGCCAAGTTGGCACACTTGGCCAGCTGTGATCAAGCAATGTTTAATCTGCTTGGAGGACCATGATCATTCTGTCTGGAAGTCCTGGTAGGCTGCCAAAAAAAAGGCCATCAGTCTGCCAAAGAACTGCATGGCTGCTGGCAATAACCCAGCCTAGGCTACCTGAAAGATGGGTCATGAAAGATTAAAGAGGCTGTAGACACAATGGTGGGAATTGGACTATTAGAACTGATTGCTCCTTTTTCAGTTCTGAAACTCAACTGCTTAATTTTAGGAGAGAAGAATAGAAAGCTTTGTCAGCTACTTTGAGTCCCCACTTTGACCAGAGTAGAAAAGCCAACTCCTCTTCTTCTTCTTAATTGAACCACTGGGGGGAGTCTAAATTGTACCATTTGCAGCGGTTCACTTCTAATCCAAGTTTGGTTCTTTTAGAATCAGTTTGGACATCTGTGCTGATGATGAAAATACTGTATATAGAATTCAAAAGGAATCTGACTAAGTTGCAGAATGATAGTTGATACTTGGAGACATAACAAGGGCCATGGTCAAGGTTTAGGTCAACCCCAGGTCATCCTCAGGTTGTATTACATTATTTTTATTTTATTGATTTTTCAAGCCAGTTTACCCATTAGACCGTCTTAACCTGGACTCCTGTTTTTAGAGGACTTACAAGGACTCAGACCATCCTAGCATTCCAGGTTGTCTTTGCTTCCTCAAAGTGTGCACAGGAGGACAGGCTAAAGAAGGCTGAACTGTACTGTGGGTGGGTGGGCTCCAGTCTTTCCTTTGGCCAATTGGCATGCGTGGAGTTCATCAGGAACCTCCACTTCTCCCTTGAGTGACAGAACAGTGTCCAATAAGAAAGGAGGTGGATTTGACACAGCAGAAGTGATGGAGAAACAAGAGTTCTATGTACAAGGCTCAGGTTGATTGTGCAGAAAGGTGTGAGCAATGCAGCCCAAGGTCAGGACAGCCTGAGGATGACCTATGTGTGACCAGCACTCGTATGACCTCAATTCGAATTAATGAATAGGCCCTCCTTTCTTAGACTGGTGTGACCAGGGCCAAGCTGTTTTATAAGGATTCAGACCATTAGTACACCTAGCTCATTACTGTACCTTCTATTTAGTTAATTCATTTGAATTTTACTAAGAGAAGCCAAAGCAAAACGTGTTAACTCCTGGTGATTCCAGTGAAAAGGTAGCAGTGGAGATGAGGGAAAAAGTTATTTCAAATCCCACCTCAAGCAATGAGGTTCCATGGGACCTTTGAGCCAGTAGGTTTTATTCCACTTACTCCACAGCACTGTTATGAGGGCAAACAGAGCCAGAGTGCGATCAGAGACGGTTAATGAAAGGCCCTCTGGATGAATTTGTAGCTATAAAGACAGGCATAATATCCCTAAAATTGCCTTACCCCACCTTGAAGCCTGGAAATAGGCTCTCCTCATAATTGGTTTAATAAAATCAAGAAAGGACGCTTTTTCTGGAAAGGGCAACCAAAAAAGTTCTGTCTGATCACTACTACTGTAATAGACAGACTTCCTTTTGCTTCATTGTGTCCCAAATCATAGTTCTGGCAGGCTAGAAATATTTTATTCTGCTGTACGCCAAATAATAACAAACCAAACAACTCCATTTTGATTATTTTAAAGAATTCTATTTTTATATTATTACCCAATGCAGTCATTTCATGACCTATTTTTTCACATTCCACATCATAACATAGAAATCTACAATCATGCTTAAGCTGGGAATGTACTCCCATTCCACGAACAGGAAAAGAGAGTTCCTAACATGAATCATAGTGCTGTTGAAAATGCCTCAGTTATTTTATAACAGGGCTGACAAGTGGTGAGGAGAAGACACAATCCAGAGATCATTATGTACACTCAAAATCCATTAAAATAAATTGAATTGAAGAATAAAGTGTGCCGCTCCCCTTGATTCTACTTGGATGTAAGCCATCTTTTGTTCACTCTAGATTCCAGACCAATAAGTTCTCTTCAAGACTGTTGGTGCCGATATAACTGAAAAGTCTTTGTGGTTCCCGAAAAGGTTCATGTCAGCATAAGCCTTCATTACAACACCTAGCAAGACTAGACTCTGATCCACCAAAGGTTTATGCCACAGTAAAGTGTCATTTAAGGTGCCTAAGAGTCTACGCTCTTTAGGTTGGATTGTTTGGGCAATCTTGTGCCAGTTACTGCTGTAGCCAAACCCTGAAGCATCTGGGGAGAAAGAAATTGGCCCAAAGGAGCCAAATCTGCTTTTGTTCATGATTTCCCTCCTCCCCTTGTTGACATGAATAACTGGCATTGCTCTGGGTTGACTCTGTCTTATAATCTGAACAAAAGAAGACAATCCAGTTTGTTTGACTGAACTTATAGCTTTTCCCTAACCAGCCATGACAGACCTCCACACACTGCAAGCCAACTCTATTTATGATTAATGAAGGCCGCAACCCGCATTCTATCATCTGTAACGTTTCTTTTTCAAGGCTGCTGAACAAAAGTTTGCTTCTTGGGTTGTATGCTAGAGCTGCCTCATTTTGGCATCTACGGAGATTTTTAACAGCTGGATTGCCTAGAGTGACCTACTGCTAACATTTTCAGTGCTTCATTTAACACCGATGTGAACAGCCATCTGTTGACTGGATTGACACAAATGGGTAGGATAAAGAGAGTTTGGTTCACATGATGCAGAAATGTTACATAAAAGCAGTCTTAAAAGCAAACGTGGTGGGTCATCTGGAGAGCCTTATACATGGGAAAACTCTATTTGTAAACAAAGCTTGCAGATCTTTACAGTATAAATAGACAGACCTACAATCCAGTTTCAGACAATGTTGAGAGAGAAGCATTTGATCCTTACGAACATATCTTTACCATTTTCATTGGAATCGCTATCAAGGTTACAGCTTTATTTTCAGCCGGAGAAACAGTTGCTGATATTGTGTCTCCTTCCCCCATTCCCTTAAGTCTCACCATTCAGTTTTTCTTCCATCTGCTGTGTAGCAAAGGATAATCAATGGAACCCAGAAGAGCAAACAAAAGTATGCTGACCGTTAATTCGTAGATGCATTGTCTTTGTATTGTAATCAGCTGATGTTATCACAGAAGCTTTTTAGTTCTGGAAACATGCTGTAAACTCAGCTCCAACAAAGCCTGTATAGAAAACGGCAGGAATTAAGGTCTGAGCCCTGGACCGGGAAAGTACAACATCAAAAACATCAACAGAACATTGGATTCTCCTGTCATCTTGAATCTACCAAATAGCAATATAACTTTGTTTTTCTTTTTTTCTTTTTTTTAGTCTGAAAGTTAAGCCCATTTACATTAAACTGAGCCATGTCTAAGAGTGGGAAGCTGAACTGATTGTTGTGTGTAATCTTGAAATTGCAGAATTAGAAAATCGTCCATAGAGAAGAACAAACACAGCAACAAATTGAAGAAGATTTTAAAAAATCACCAGCATCATAAAATCCATTAGAACGCAAGTTGTAGCGCTCAGCTTTTTGGAGATTATGTAAGAATCACAAAACAAAGAAAAGGAACAATGCCAAATTAGCAGGGACACAGCTCAGTCAAACATAAATATGAAGTCCTGGTTATTTCAGTGAGGGACTTAACCAGGTGCATTTTACTCTTCTGCAGAAACAGAGGAGCTTTGAAGAGTTTAACTTTGGCTGTGCAAGGATGCAGATGAATGAGAACCCAATTCAGTAAAAAGAAAATAGAGCATTAAGATGCTAGATGTGATCACATACTTCTTGTTGTTATGCATTATCAATAAACATTACCAGGGAAACGTTTCAGTTACATCATCAACACAGATGTGCTGTCTTAGTTCAGAAGCTGGTGGAAAAGCTGTTGTGAGCTCTTCGGTGATAGAGAACAGGACATGTGCAGATATCTTCTGCCTTCATCCAAAAGAACTTCTTCCTCTTTACTAATGAGAATTTTATTAGTGCCTTCCAAAAATTGCTCCTCCAGAAAGCCAACAGGAAGAGCAGCTTATGTTGCCTATTGGGTTCTTGAGGGGCATCCCAAGGTATTCCTTGTCATTATGATGAAGTGTGATAGAACAGGCTTGTGGTGCCTTTGAAAAAATGAATTTTGAAAATATCAGTTCTAAGGAGAGTTCCCATGCTGAAATGTATGTCTTGTTTTGTCTTTCTGCCTGGCATCCATCATGCCTCCTTCCACCTCCATCTTCAACTCTGCAGCAATGTTTTAGATATGTTAGAATTAATTCTAATGAATTACACACTTTTTTTTTTTGAGTAATTATAGGCTTCAAAGTGTCTTTACCAATGGTAAAATGGGCATGGCATGCATTTAACCAAGTCGACACGATCCCTGATTAAATATGCAAACTTCCATAAAGTTCAGAAAATTTCTGACTAATGCCATGGGCACATCCTACCTTCAGAAAGTGAGTCATCTGTCCTTTACCATTTTTGTTTTAATTTGAAAATGTCATTGTACATGAGTTACCCCCTTCCCACCTCACTCCCACAGTACCTTCATAAACTCAAATCAACAATTACGTGTTCGAATATTTGTGTGTGGCCTTTGAAGCTGGAAGCAAAGAAAAAATCTCTTCTATCTGTCGAAACAGCTGTGAAGGAGCGAGGTGCCTGTACATAGATTTCCTTGAATATTTTAAAGACCTGCTTCTCGTGGTCCCACTGGAAGATCTGGGAGAAGGTGTAGTCACTCCCCAGGGCCAGATAATGGTTATTCTTAAATGAGAAAGGCTGAAGGGTCATGGCGCCCCGAGAAGGGACGGCTTGGATCTCCACAAACTGTTTGCTGTTCCATTTCATCACTCTCGAATCGCCAATAAATCTAGTGAGGGAAATGTAGAGGCTGTCCTGTATCCGAAAGCTTTTCACAGCCAACACATCTTCCATGTTCGGGATGTCGCTGTGGTGGAAGAACTTTCTGGACTTTTTGTCCCACTGAAGAATGATGGGAATCTGTGAGCGGCTTGACAGTATCAGATGAGATTTTCCATCTATATCAAGGAACTCAGCATCTGTGTCCCGGAACCATTCATGCAAAGATTGGTAAGAGTAAAATCCCTTGTTGTTCCATTTATAAATGGTGGTCAGGCCAGCTTTTGAGCTATCTGCTATGACGAAGAACGTTTCACTGTCTATCTGAAAGAGCTCAATGTCGTTTGGCTTTGAAATGCGGGAGACCTCTATGTCCTGGAATTTCACAAACTTGGTCCAGCTTTCCTTGTACTTATAGATGTGTGAACCTCCAAAAAGCTGAGCCACCACCACAAAAATCTGATCATCAATCAAGATGGCTTTGCATCCCACTATGGACTGACCTGTGGACTCAAGCAGAGAAACAATATCAGCAGGGTGCAGTTAGACCTTTTAAGCAACGTGTCAATCACCTTGTGTTGATAGCTATTTTAGGGCATGCTCACAATTAAGTTCAGGTACGGTGGCCCACATTCCTACCATGGTACTGTTCCCAATGTAACTACTGGTGGTTATGGTATGGACGATTCATCCTGGACATTCAAATCGCTGTGTCAATGGCCACAGTAACTTTCATCACACTCTGGACCTTTGGCCAAGGTGAGCAGGACACAACACACATTTCTCAGCCACAACCCACCCTGCCCCAACTCCAGAAGTGACAATCGGGAGCATACTAGCCACTCTCAATCAAAAGATGGAGAACTTTTTAGTTTTCCACAAACACTCCAGGATGTAGGAAGTGGCATGCTATGTGGATGGAGCATTCTAGAGAGTCCCAGTCCATGCCACAGAGATAAGTGTGGACAGATCCTTAGATATGGGACCAAATTTATCAAAACACCTGAAGATAAAATATTTCCACTGGCAAAATTACAGGAATTTTTGAGACTTGAAATACAAGGTCTGTTAATATGGAAGAGAGCTGCACGGATACATTGTTAGTATGACTAAAATCTTCTTGAATGAGACAGGTCTATTTTAAACATTCATAGGCTGCCTCCAGACGGCAGACAAATATAGTGCAAGGAAGCAATAATGCAATGTGTTGCTTGCTCCCTGCATTATTACATTTTGCATACACAGTGCTGGCCACAGCACTGCCTTTCTGCATTTTGGTGATGTGCGATCCTGGCAATTCAGCTACCATCACACATGTGTGGTTGACTGTTACAGGCTCCAGGCACAAGCGCTGGATGAAACTTCAATTGCCATTCCCCCCAGAGAGACAGGTGACTGTCTTAAAAGCACTACAGCTGGAAAACCTGCGACCAGTGCTGGGTTTTCCAGCAACATTTAAAAGTGCTTTTTAGGGGTGAAAAAGCGGGATTATGGTCGGGTTGCCTACGTAACATGAGGCAACACCAAGATAGCGGTGCCATAATGGTGCTATATTTACCCCATCTGGATGCAGCCTTAGTTTATTTGTGTTGAAAGCTGGATTTATTTATTTATTATTATTATTAAGCAGTCTGGGTTTCTGAATATTAATCTAGACCACTAGGATATTTGATTTCTCCAGGTGCTATTAGAATACAATCCCATAATCTCAGAGTGCAGCCATTCTTATCGGTTTTAGGACAGTATAAGAGATGCTACCAGGCCTTGGGGTCCTACACAGCTACCCTATTTGCCTTTCCACTATGCCATGCTGGCTCGAATCACAGAACCCTGCTCATGGTGGAACAGACTGTTGATGGGCCACACTGAGGGCCATCCATTTTGAGGGATGTTGATCCCATCCCAGTTTCAGAGGCTGGGAGTGAAAGTTCCTGGCCTGTGAAGTTGCCATCCAGGGCTGTTTTGACTGGGTGCCCAGAAGTGTCATTGGACTTCAAGTTCCATCAGTTGCAGTCAGCATAGCCAATGTTCAGAATCAGCATAGCCAATGTTCAGAAATGTTGGCTATAGCCTAACAACCCCTGGAGCACTGAAGACTGTTCATTCTTGTTAGAGCAGGATCTGACATTTGAGCATACGCTGTGCGTGTTGGCTCATAAGGCTAATCCCTAGCTTCTCTGGTTCCTAAAGCTGAACACTAAGAAAGCCAGGAGACATGTTTGCTGGTGGTATTACAAGCCGCCTCCAGTGGATGTTTATGAGACTACTGTATCTTCTAGCAGAAAGACAAAACCTGAATAGTTGTTGTGCTTGCTGGCCTGAAAAGCAATAGCTTACACCCAGTAACTTTGATTAATGATCTCAAAGCAAGGCAACTAAATCACAATAGCAGCTTTTGCAATGGAAAATAGCATCTGGAGGAATAAAAATGAATGGTGTAGAAAACTATCCCATACAGTTTGAGGCAGTTGGTCCATCTCATCAGCATTACCCATTTAAGAGCCAAAGTCGGTATCTTTTGTGGCGCCTGCCTGAGGCCAAAGTGTGAGGGTGTGTCTAGACTGGGGGATCCTGTGCATTCTGATGTGCAGTTGGTGTGTGGGCGTCACACCTGATGCCTGATACTTTGTAGTAATGGCGCATTATGCCGCTGCTACTACAGATTTATCTGCTACGGAATGATCAACCCTTGCTCCACAGTATCAGGTAAATTTGAAGCTTCCCCCTATCTTGACAGGATGGCGAGAAACAGCCAACGAGCGCTGGACCTGCAGCTCAGTTCCCACTGGCTGCCCGATCCAACATGACCTCACAGCAAGTGCCAGGGAAGTCCCGCAGCTGCCAAGGAGGAAGCTGTGGGCCTTCCTTTCAAGTGGGGACAAGACATCACGACTTTGTAGCCAGGTAAGCTGCAATTTTTCTACTAGCTGCAGATTTCCATCTGCTAGTCTGGAAGAGACCTGAAACGTAGGCCTTCTGAATGACAAATATATGCTCCATCAATGAAATACAGTCCTGTCATACGTTAGTTTAATGAATTAAAGCTAGTCTTTCCTGTAAAGGCTGATGACTGGAATAATCCTTAGGAAAAATCTTGGAAGTAGCTCTAGAAGAGCAGAAGTACCTGCATATACCTAGGAGCTAGTCTGCACTGGCTGGTATACTGGATGCAGGGCCTAGCTTGGGCAAAACAAGCACATAGAAAGGAGGCTCCTACTATACTGGCCAGTGTGGGATCTCTCCAGGACTGCTAAGCAACACTTCACCAACATATTTTTAAATATCAGATTGGAAAGCTATTAGCGTTAGCGCCCTTATCCTCTGCCTTGGTCAATGAGCACAGTCCCTATTCTCTGGAAGGTCAGCAAAATTGATTTTCTCCCTTTTAAATTTGGCACGTGTTCTCACGGTTCCCAGTGAAGCAGAGGTGCGCAAAACTGCTCAAGCGCCTAACTGCCACTGAACCTTGTAGTGGCTTTCAGTCTTTTAAAATAATTCATAAATTTATTATTATGAAGTAAGCTTTATTTTAACTTTTTTTCCCGTGCCTCCCAGCCCAGTTCTGGCTTTCAGTACCACTAAGGGAGGGGGGATCCGGCACATGGGGGGGCTGATGTCAATCCGGCTTCCAATGAGAAGAGTGGGAGCGGAGAGGAGGTGGCGCTGCTTCCCCATGCTAGAGTTTGGCACGGCTTGCATGGAGACGCCATTCCATCCAGGCCCAATCCTAACTAGCCTGCACTAACTAGCCTGCATTGATGGGAATGGCATGGGGACGGGCTGGGAGCATTCTCGGTCCCACAGTGGCCCATGTGAGCCCAATCAGCACCCAAACAGTGCCAAATGGGTTGCATGGGGATGCAGCCTTATTAAGTACAGAACAACTCTGATGGAGGTAGCCCAATATTCGTGCACATCCCTACTCCCAATTGTTCAGGAAGGTCTTTTTTTCTTTTATGGAATGGCTCTAATCCATTAAAATATCTCGATGATGCCTGCAAACAGTTAGAAGACAACAGGAAAGCAAGTAGTAAATGACCAAGTAAGAAATAATGCACATGCATTTTTACCAGTAATGTTGTCATAACTCCTGAAGTTCTTTTCAATGTGATCCCATTCCAGCACCATACAATTTTCCATGCTTGGCTGAGCAATGGCTACGTACACATCATTTTTGGAATAAAAAGTGTCCACTGAAACTGACTGGTAGGGTAAAATCTGATGAACCACAAAATCTGAAAACACATATTTAATTTAAAACAACAACAACATGGAGCAGTTAAATCATCTAAACTCAGCGGAAAACATAAGCAAAAAGTTATTCCCACCAAACGCTGTCTGAGGAACATTACTTTGTGATGAAGACTTAAAGAGAAAAACAAAATAATTTTAGCCATTATTCCAGTGCCCACCAATGTCCCCAGTTGGAACAGCACTCAAGTCTCTGGTAGTTCCTTTATTTTCTCATTCTCAGCAGTCACTTCTAAAGTAAATCAACAGTGTGAGGCAGCTGCAAAAAAGGCAAACGCAATCCTGGGGTGTATTAGGAGAAGCATAGAGTCCAGATCACGTGAAGTTATTATCCCCCTCTACTCTACCTTGGTCAGACCTCATCTGGAGTACTGTGTCCAGTTCTGGTCACCCCAGTTTAAAAAAGACGCTGACAAGCTGGAGCAGGTTCAAAGGAGAGCTACCAAGATGGTGAACGGTCTGCAAACCATGTCCTATGAGGAACGGCTTGAGGAACTAGGAATGTTTAGTCTAACAAAAAGAAGACTGAGAGGAGACATGATAGCTGTCTACAAATACCTCAAGGGTTGTCACAAGGCAGAGGGATCAGCCCTGTTCTCACTCTCTCAAGGAAGGACTAGAAACAATGGGGTGAAACTGCAGGGGAAAAGATTTAGTTTAGATGTTAGGAAAAAATTTCTAACAGTAAGAGTGATCAACCAGTGGAACAGGCTGCCACGGGAGGTGGTTGGTTCCCCTTCGATGGAGGTCTTCAAGCAGAGACTGGACGGCCATCTGTCTGAGATGGTTTAGGAGATCCTGCCTTGAGCAGGGGGTTGGACTCGATGACCCAGGAGGTCCCCTCCAACTCTACCATTCTATGATTCTATGATTCTATGATTCTAAATTTTTTAGGAGTAGAAACAGAGGAATAGATGACAGGAAGTTAGGCTGGGTCCAGACGTGGGAATACTGTGTATTCCGATGCGCAGTCGGGGCGTGAGCGTCACACCTCATGCCCCATACTTTGTAGCAGCAGCGCACTATGCTGCCGCTACTGCGAATTTACCTGCTGCAGAATGATGAGCACTCACTCTACATTATCAGGTAAATAAGAAGATTCCTGCCATCCTGACAGCACAACGAGAACAGCGAACGAATGCTGAGCCTGCAGCTCAGCTCCCATTGGCTGCCTCACCATGCGCGCCATGAAGGTATCAGAGCTTTCTGTGAGAAAGCTGCAGGGAGACAGCTGGAGTTCAGATGGCCCATCTTGGCTTCGCATTCAGGTAAGCTGTGTGTTTTGATACAATCTACTAATCTGGACACAGCTTTATATTCAGTCTTTCCCCCCATATTTCTCCGTTTTTGTTTCTCAAAAGAAGAAGAAACTCCCTAGTACAAGGACCTTTCTGACTACAGGGCCTTTCGGCACTTGGCCCTGTAGTCAACATGCAATGCACATACAGATAGAGAATCTGCTCTGCACGAGGTCATTTCCAACCCAGAGAAGGCCCCTTCCATGCTGGAATGTACTACGGATTGACTAGGTGTGCAGCAAAATTTCATGCTGCACAAGTAGACTTACCCCACCCAGTCACATCCTTGACCAGCTCTACAGAGGGCCATCCACACCGCTATAGTGTATGGCAGGGTATGTGACACATCACACAAGCATTCTCGTGTACCATGTGATGTGCTAGTACCAGTGGGGATGTGCAGCACATCACCACTGTCCCAGTGACAGCACCGGCGCATGCACCCTTGCACCACCATCCGGACACAAGATGGCAATGCCCGGACCACGCGTCCGCACTCCAGGTAAGTCTACGGGGGCTTGGGGGTGGTGGTGGTGAAACATATGTACTAGCATTCACTAGTTCAATTGCTTAGTACACGCATGGGGACCTTTGCTGTCCACAGATGAATGGCAAAGCTTGAATTTTCCCACGATTTCTGCCACATTTCTTCTCTTAAAAGGAAGGGGGTCATTCTCTGAAATTCTATTACTTGGCTCAGAGTTGCTTCCAGGATTTCTTTCTCCCTGTCCACATCTCTCTCTCTTTTGCATGCTGAGGGTGGGAGGCTAAGTGCATGAATTTCAATTGGGCAGTAAGGAAAAAGACGCAGAAAAGTGACGCCATGTGCTTGCAGAACTATTTCTCCTGCCCTCTGAGAAACAGTGCTTCCTCATGCTCTGGAGCTGGCATGGGCAATTGCATGTGAGTGAATGATCAGTTGTCCCCCTCTGTGTGGTCCTCTTTACCCCATCTGGATGAGGCCTTGAGACATCTTTCTACAGTTAATGCTTGACCTCTTATGGGCCACAATAATTCCAAACAAATCCACATAAGCAAGCGTCCTCTCTTTCATCAATGGGTATAAAGCAGTGGAACTGCTGGAGCGGCAAAAAATATGGGACAATGAGATCAAAGGGAAGGGACTAATTGTTTTACAGCAAGCGTTTCTACTGCATAGCATTCCACTTCTCTTATGGAAAGCCAAAACAGGGAAGTTTAATGACCTATCCAATCTGCAGCAAAATGACAGACGTCCGTACAAAGGACAGTATCACAGCAATTTCTTTCACAGTATGGACTCTAAAGAATTCCACTTCACCCTGCTGGAATAATCTACAAAAATTGCATTTTCTTCCAGAGGTGGGCCGTGAGGCTCTTGCTTCCCTAATGGCACTGCACTGCTGTCTCAGCCTTTTTCTTCTCCTGCTGCTATTTTGAAAACAAGAACACATTTTGCTGATTTTACCCATTTTAAAGCACAGACATCCCCCCTCTCCCGCCGCTGCCTTCCTGTTGTTGTCCAGCTGAAATAGTTATCTGGGGCTGGAAAATCACTTTGCTTTGGTCACTGTGTAGTTGCTGTGTCAGAGACACAAGTCTTGATCACAAAGTTTCAATCCCCCGAACATTACAGGCTATTAGCGTATGTCAAAAATATTATTCCGTCTATGTATGCAGAGATTTTGCTCACGTTCTGGTAATGCGCACTGCAAAATTGTCACATGTTGTTTTCTCAGGATGGAGGCCAGCAAGAAGGCATGGAGATCATGTTTTGCCTAAGGACTGAGCCATCTCTTGGGATCTACAAAGGTCACACTAGATGTGCTGCCCCGTGAATTGACTGTGGAAAGTCTGTGAATCTCGGCAATTCCACACCTTTCCAAGAAGATGTAAAAAGATGGTGCACAATTCTGATAGCATCACCAGGAGATCTTATTTATTTATTTATTTATTTATTTATTTATTTATTTATTTATTTATTTATTTATTTATTTATTTATTTATTTATTTATTTATTTATTTATTTATTTATCCCACCCTATATTCGTAGGTCTCAGGGCAGGTTACAAGTTTTAAAACAACAGATTAAAACAATGATATCCATAAAAAGATTTTTAAAATCCAGCATATTGAAGAATGCATACTAAATATTAAAATACTAATATCTACAGTGGGGGAGGGGGGAGGGTCACATTAGCCAAAGGCCAGGGCGAAAAGGTGCGTCTTCACCGCCTTCGTAAATGTATGCAGAGAAGGGGCGTGATGCACCTCAAGGGGGAGACTATTCCATAACCTGGGGGGACATCACCAAAAAGGCCCTTTCCCAGGTGCCCACTTGCCTCACTACTGAGAGTGGTGTCCTTTACTGATATCTTTACTAATATCTATGGGGGGGGAGATGGTCACATCTTATACCATCTCTGTAAAGATAACCATCAACACATGTTCCAAAAAGTAAAGAGATAAAGGATGTCTGATGCAAATGTTTGTGGTCCCCAAGTAACAAGTATGTATACTTCACAGATATCGCCTGATGGTCACTGCCAGCCTCTGCATATCCTCCTGTGTCATTTGGAGGCTAAACATGTTGGCAACTTAATTCACAAAATGCGCTGTTCATGCCATCAGTAGTGGTCCTCTCCTCCTTAATGAGAATGGACACAATCAGTAGCATTTATATATATCCTCTGCTGAGGTCCTATAAAACACAGCACTAACACCTCTTGCAAAAGAAAACATCAGCAGTTATAATTCTTTTGGACACCCAATGCCAGTTTTTCAGTAATAATGCCCCATTGGTAGCAATCGCTTGTTCTTGACATGGTCTACCACGAGAATTAATGAGAGCCATATAAAAAGAGCAACCAATGGTTTTGCATCAGCAGTGATGCATTCCTTTCTACCGACCAGTGGATTTTTAGCACTTTCTCATTTTGATAGTCAGCTTATATCATCCTTCATTTTTGGTATATTTCCTGGCACTTTTAAAAATCTCTCATGGATCAGTTAATCTTTCTGCCCCTTGAATTACGTTTTGTATTTATCTTGAGAGTTTACGCGATTCATAATTTACTTTTATGCAACCTCTGAACAGGATTTTAGAAGTTTGCCCTTGTAAAGTGGGAAGATAACAAAGCCCTTTTTATGCAATGATACCTACGGAAATAGAGGAAGGAGTGGAATTCCTGGTGTATAGCAACAGCTTTGCAACTTGGGGTTTGCACAAATGTTCTAAACATTCAAAACTCAATCGAATTCAATTGAATGTGGACATTCGAATTCAAATAGAGTGTCTTCACATTCAAATTTAAACATCCAAATGAGTTTTGGAATGTTCCAAAAAATTCGTTCAAATGATTCAAAACATTTGAAAGCACAGATACTTATGTATTACATACACATCCTGTACGCATCGCATTTTCATCCCGTATTATCAGTGCAAATGCCTACAGATACGTATGAGATGCGCGCAGCTACGTATGTCTGTACACATTTGCGCTGACAGTACGGGATGAAAATGCGATGCATACGGGATAAAACATGATGCATACAAAATGTGTACAGACACATATAACACATGTGAATGTTGTCGACATCCGTATCTTCAGATTTGAATCTAACATTCGAACAAATAGATTTGAATGTATTGGAGTCGAATCGGTTTTTGTTGCATTCAGATTCTAAACATTGGAATCAAATTGAATGTTTAGACATTTGACTTGACTCAGATGCAAATGCAAAAACCCCATTCGTAAACATCCCTATTTGGAATAGCTTCACCCTCCTGTAACTATATGTCAATAAAGTAATGACAGTAGCAGAAAAGACTTTCAAATATATGCATATGTATAAACGAAAGGGGGAACAAAGTTTTGCTTGATTTATTTTATTTATATAGGAGCTTTTGCTGAGAAATGCCGCCATTCACTTTTTAAATAGGGCTTGCATCGACAACAGCAGGGTAGCGGTATTTTGGCTTCCTATGCAGGAAGAAACTGAGTGCTCATTTCAGTTCTTTGAATCTAGTTTTCTAAGCCAAAACAGAGAACTCAAGGTGGAACTGCATGTTAATAGAAGGCACAGCATGCTGCCGAAAACAATGTGGTCACATTTTGTTCTTCCTCAAATCCAAACATATCAACTGAAAAAATGTGGCAAGGATTTAACGTATTATTTTCATATTACTGTATTGCAAATGGGCTGTCCCTAGCAGGAAAACGAAAATAGGGAGCGAATGAGACTTTCACGAGGGGCAATTTTGCACTTCCCTTCCCATCCGCTGGACAGAAATGGAGTGTGATGAACCAACGTTGACTAGCCCTTGCCCTTGGGCTGCTGGTCAATGTGACCCATTACCCACCCACCCCTGGCAATCAAATACTTATCTTGATTCGATTACGGGCCCGGTCCTCTTCAGGGCACTGCCGTTTGGGCTGCGGCACCCTGCGCGACGGTGCGTGCATCCGCGCCATTGCCATGATGACGCTGATGCTTTGCGCATGAGCAACCATATCTATGGTTGTCTGAGGTGCCAGCATGCTTGTGCAGCACCTCAGGTGTCCCCAGAGCACCGGAAAATGTGTGAATGGCCACTGCCTGGAAACACCAGCTAAGCTTTAGGTTAAGATTGGTGAAGGTGTGGAGCACGATTTTATGTTTCTCACCTAGTGCATGATTAGAGATCTTCTGAGAAGCCAGGAGCCACCTGGAGGTTGTAACAGCCTCCTCAAGGTGCTGATGCTCTTCTCTCAAAGTTCCCTAATCATGCACTATGGGCTATAGTGTGAATAAGCCTCAAGAGGACTCCACTAACCCAGGAAGGCAACTCTGATTCGGCTGGACAGGAGAGATGCCCTGATCCACAGGTGGAAAGACTCTCCTGTGTCTCTATTTGTGAGTATGGAGAAATCACTCCCAATGATGGTCAGAACCACCTTTGTTCAGGGCTTAAAATCACACCCAGCAACAATGGCACCTCTGGCAGCAACAACACCCTGAAAAAAAGGCAGTGCACTCACCACATGGCACCTGCTGCCACAACAAATAGAAACACAATAGGTGCTTCATCAGGTACCAGCACAAGTAAGTAGAGATGCATCTATAGTTTTGACACATGTTCCTAGAAACTGAAGAGAATGAGAAGCAGAACTTTTCTTTTTGCCTTCAACAAGCTGGTTTAAAATCTATAACATAATGGCTGTGTCTCCATTATGCAGCAAAGGCAACTTAAGTGAAGCTGGTTTCTTTTAGGTCTTTTCCCACTACCATGCTGTGATCAGGTTCAACGGAAGGAGGAGGAGGAGGAGAGTTGGCTTTTCTCATCCATTTCAGGGGATTCAAAGCAGCTGACAAACCTGTTCTTCTCCCCACAACAGAACACCCTGTGAGGTAGGTGGGGCTGTGAGAGCTCAGAAGAGAGCTGTGACAAGCCCAAAGTCACCCAGCTGGCTTCATGCAGGAGAATGGAATCAACCCCAATATTCCCAGATAAGAGTCCACCTCCTTAACCACTAGACCAAACTTGCTACTGGTCCAGATCATGGCATGGCCTGGTCTGGACCGGTACCCTCTACATGACAGCAGTGGTCCAGACCAGCCCTTGCACTGACCCCAAGGCTCAAATGAGACAACATTGGAGCTCCCATGGAACCCATTTCAGTGGTGTGTTGTGCTGCCGAAATGGGTCTCCTGGTAGTTCCAAACATGGAGGCGTTTCTTCTGCATATCTTTGTATTCCAGAGTAGGTCATGCCAATAAGTCAGTAAATCTCAATATCAAAGTCTACCTGTGATCTATACAGAAGTTAGCATACAGGTGAGACACCTTTAGTGCACTGCCTGGTAAAGAATACCAGCAAGTGCAGAAATGCCCTATTACTCCTAATGGAAACTGACTTCACCATGATCAGACCCTGGAAATGTACCCCAAGTTCCACGATGTATCTTGACTTGACAACCAACTTTGTCTAGGCAACTTCCAGAAAGTTAAGTTATTCTGAAAATTAATCCAATGTACACTTTGTCAGAAATAAATGCTAGTATATTTAGTGGGCTTACTCTTTAAATGTGCAAAAGCAAAAAGCAAGAGCAGTCGCTGGAGATCTTCTGTATTTTATCTAACACTGAACACAACTCAGTTCTTCAACAAATCAGTTGCTTTAGCCATGCAAAGAATATAACAATAATTGAAATAAGAATTTTGCTAAAAGAAAAAACAAGCACCTGAATACTTATACTTTGGTTTCACAGACTTCAGTAGTTCCCGAAAAGAAAGTATTCAAAATACCTGTCGTGGTGCATTCATCATCAAAACTTGAGACGTCATTTAACTTCTTGTCCTGAAATTCTCCTGGGCCAACACACAGGACATCAGAAACAGTAGAATTTGTCATCTTTAGCCACAAAAACAACCACTTGGCTTTGCAGTCACATTCAAACTTATTTCCCCTTAAATCTCTGAAAAGGCAAACAAACAAAATCATCAAATTTCTTATTATTGTTACAGAAAAATTATAACTAATTTAAGTCAGAAGGTCAGCAGCCTCAACCCAGTTACACCGAGGGCTTAATAATCTGCCTTCAATCCACCTCTGGAGTGACATCAGTAACGAGAACATAAGAACATAAGAGATCTTATGAGTTGCATCACAACCCAACTACCACAGCATCCTGACACACAGCAGGCCACCAATTGCTTCTGGGCATCTCAAGCAGAAGCAATAGTTTATTCATTGAACCTATTAGACCATGATAATACATTTTTCCAGAAATGTTTTACACTATTAGCTGAAAGCAACCAAGAGAGATCTATTTTTTATTTATTTTTAATTCAAGATGGAATTATATTGGGCTTTGTTGCTCAGAGATTACCCGTGCAACTGTCCTGTTAAATACCTTAGACTAAGGACAGAAATCTTCAGGAGATTTAAACCCAGGTCCAGGTCCAACACTCTATCTGACAGATCTTCTCATAGTATAAGTCTCTCCTAAACAGAGCTGATGCTGCTTGTCACAACATTAAGCAAAAAGATAACCATAGACTGCAATACCGACAGAAATATTGTATGTTATCACAATTGTCAAAAAGCAGATTGGAGATGGCTGACAGATGAAACTGTATAACCTTCCACTTCTTTAATTTTGTCTGTTTCTTCACTGCTGCTCATTCACTCACTTCAGCTGCCTCCACACAAGATGTGAATAGGGCAGCTCAAGATCAGCAATAAGAGTTGTGTTCACACTAGGGATGTGCACAAATATTTGTAACATTCATTATTTGTATGAACTTGTACAAATTTGCACATTCGTACATGAATCAAATGTAACAATATTTGTATATTGACATTCCTATGACTACAAATGTTCCCAGACATTCGTATGAATAGTTCAGACATTTGTTAAAATGGGGAGATGGCAAAAGTGGCTGCACCGGTCACATCTGCAATGGATCTAGAGTGCATTCAACATGGATTGAGAGTGTATTAAAAGTGGATTCAGGTCAATTAACATTTCAGAGCGGATTTGTTATAGGATATGTATTGGATACGTATCTCGGAAACGTATCGGATACGGATCCGTTCATATTGGATATTCATACAAATACATTTGTACCAAATAGAATTTTTTACCACATTTGAAAGTGTCTATCCATACAAATACAGATTTTCTAACACTCGATTCATTATGAATCAAATGTTAAAAAACACATTAGTGCACATCCCTAGTTCAGACATAACAAAAGGGGCACCTCACAAAGATGGTGTGCGGCCCTCTGGTTCCCAAGCCTTCTCTAGTCCACCTTTTCCTGCACAGAATGTTGAGGAAAGGGAGGAGGGGCAGACTAGAGGCATTTTCGCATTTCACTCGTTCCATTTGGAAGGGGTGTAGGACGGGAAGCCTAAGACACTTCAGGACGTTTTTGACCATTCACACATAGGAGCGCCGGAACGCGTGTAAACGCGTTCCGGCGCGCCTGTGTGTGAATGCTCAAAGCATTCTGAAGTGTCTTTGCTGGCAAATGCCGGCAAGGGGTGGGGAGACGGCTGCCGAGGCTCCCGCAGCCGGCAAAGCAGGCAATCAGCTGATTGTCAGCCAGCGCCGGCGGGGGAGGGGAGCCCGCGGCTGTCAGGGAGAGAGAAACATGAGCGAATGCTTCTCTCCCCAAACGGCTGCAGGCGCTTCGTATGCGCGGGAATGGATGCAGAGCACTTTAAAGTGCTCTGCATCTGGAATGCGCGGAAGACAGCTCCGGACGTGCCGGGACGCAAACCCGGCTGCGGCAATGCGAATGCCGCATCCCGGGCTGTCTTCCGCGCGTTCCAAAACCGCGTGTGCGAAAATGCCTAAGGTGAAGAATCCCACCTCGAAGTATCACCCCGGAGATACTTCTTTGCTGTTTCTGATCATAGTCAAACCAAATTCTATGGTTTGATGTAAGATTTCAAGGTTCTGAAGAGCCCTTGGACTGCCACTCAGGTAGGACAATAAGCACGGGAGTCCAAATCACATCTGGAACCTACACCACCCAGATATCGTTGGGCTGCTGTGCCTTACAGAACTCAAGCTTCTAGACAAATCTTCAGACAGAGACCCCTGGGGGTGGGCAGGAAAGGATTCCATCTCCAGGGGCCTAGGGGGTGGACCATGGTTTTTGTCCAACCTAACCGATCAGCATCGAAGGGTTACCCTCTGGGATTAGCATAGATCAACTTTCATCATGTATTTGTGCACGGGTTTCCTGCATGTAGATAAAAACATACAAGGTCTTTTTCCTGTGGAAAGAGACATTGAGAGCCTTTTCGCACATGCTGCCAAAAACGGATCTAACAGATCCATTTTCTGGCGAAACATTTTTAAAGGGGAATCCGTTCCAAAGAGGAACGGTTTCTCCCAGACCCCGCATGTATGCACACGCGCGGGGCCGCGGCGGCAAGGCCAGATTTCGAAATGGTTTGGGGTGGGTGCTGTGCGAGTGCACCAGCACCCATTCCAAACTGCCCCTGCCAGCGCCTGCCTAGCTGTCACAGAGAGGCAGAGCGCATGCTCTGCCATTCTGACAGCTGGGCGAGCCTGGCAGCCAGCTTCCTTGCCTTCCCCCTGGACAGAGAACGGAGGATCCTCCGTTCCCTGGCGAGGGCAAGGCACCCCCACTCCTTCTGTCACCCCAACCCCACGAACAGCCCCCTTCTACTTACCTGATCGCCTCCATTTCGATCGTGAGTCTTGGAGGGACAGCGGCAATCGTGCACGCACGCGCCATTGCTCTGACGGCCCCAGCAGCTAGGCTGGGCGATTGTCGCCATCCCTCCGAGACTCACGATCGAAATGGAGGCGAAATGGAGGTGATCAGGTACGTAGAAGGGGGCTGTTCATGGGGTTGGGGTGACAGAAGGAGTGGGGATGCCTTGCCCTCGCCAGAGAATGGAGGATTCTCCGTTCTCTGCCCAGGGGGAAGGCAGGGAAGCTGGCTGCCAGGCTCGCCCAGCTGTCAGAATGGAAGAGCATGCGCTCTGCCTCTCTCTGACAGCTGGGCATGCGCCGGCAATCCGGCTTTTCCCCCTCCGGTGCGGAAACGTTTGTTTCCAAACCGTTTTCAGGGGGGAAGCCAGATGTAAGACCTGATTTTTTCAGGTCTTACATCTGGGTAGGATTTCGGCAGCAAAAAACCTGCCGATATGCGAACGTGGCTTGCTCAAAGGGGTCTAATTCCGGCCCCTATGCGGAAGCCACGTCTAAATCCGTTCCACATCTGGCTCTAAATCCGTTTTTAGAGCCAGTGCGGAAAGGCCCTTAAACTCGTGGCTGTGTCTTCCCATGGCATGCAAGATTCCCTGGAAGGGCTTCCAAGCTGGCCAGTTCCCATAGCAGCCTCTGCCAAAGGGACATGTGGTGTTTGATTCACCACAAAGGCCAAAATGTTCATTGCATGACTGAACTGAGCCATCCGTACAGCAAAAGGCGCCATGTTTGCATTAGTTCCTGCTGTGTTTTGCATAGGGGCTGAGGAGGCTCTCTGTATGCAGGTGTGGCAAGTACCATCAAGCTCCTTGGTGAAGTCACCTGAGACTGTGAAGGTAGCCTCCTCTGGCAGACGTGCTTCCTAAAGATATCTCCTGCCAGGGAATTGGAGACAGGCTCTTCCTGAGTTCATTGGGACTGAAGCAGTTCCAAGTACGTGTAACAACTGTAATCCAGAAACAGTCTATGGATCAGGAAGACTCCAGGGAAGCAGGATATGGCAGCAGTGCAACTCAAACTCCAAACTAGTCAGGTCAGTCCAAAGTCAGGGTTTCAGAAGTTTGGCAAAAGTCACAACAAGAGTCAGGTCAGTCCAAAGTCAGGGTTCCGGAAGTACAGCAGAGTCACAGCAGGGTCTAAGAGGATTACAGGCAAAGGTGTGGACAGGAGTTGCACAAGCATTTTGTCTGCAATGCCAGCCCAGCATATACTGCTCAGTTAAGTAGAGGAGGCAGCACCCTGCCCTTGACCGCACAGCTGCACCAGACACTGAGATCTGCGCTTCACCTGTTTCTGATATCAAAGGAGTAGAGGGGAGGGGTCCTCTTGGGGCTGACTGAGCTCTCGTTCCCAGAGCTGTCTGCGTGCTCCCCCAAAACTGGCCCCTGACCCTCAACGTCCACATTGCTGTGCCCTGGTTGCAGCCCAGACTGTTGTGCCATTGAAACCACACTCTCCTTCTCCAAGGAAACTGAACTGGCAAGACGGGGCATGACACCAACTAACGTTGACTAGCAACCACACATGCGATCACTCATCAATGTTAGTCCACCCCCCACATGATCGGACACTTACCTCTGTTCAATCGTCGTTCCAATCCTCTTCAGGACACCGCCATCTTGAGTGTGTTGCCCTTTGTGACTGCATCAGTGCCATTGCTATGATGATACTGATGCTCTGCACACAGTCACGTCAGGAGGCCAGCGGAGCTGCCAGCACACTTGCATAGCAGCTCCAGTGTGGTCCCCATCCAGAAGAGGTGCAAATGCTCACCTGCTGGACTTGACAGGTGAGTTTCTGGGGAAAGTTAGGTAGCTCCACAGCTAGTTCATGATTGGTGAACATCTGGGAAGGCAGGGGGTGTTTGGAGGCTGTAACAGTCTCCTCTAAGTGCAGTTGCAGCTGCCCAGATGTTCACCTACCATGAACTATGGGCCAAAGTGCAAATTGGCCCCAAGTTCAAGTAAACTATGGCGTCACCTATGCAACATCATGGCCCTGACCTGCAGACTGCCACTGACACTCTAAGTGGTGAAAAATAGTGAATATGGTATACTAGTGAGTTAATCCTAACATCTTAAATATCGTCAGCTAAACTATTGAATGGTGTAGCTTTTATTTTCTCCCCCCACCACCAAGGATGCCAGAACACACCTGCAAATAAACATTTCAAGTTTGTTCTCTCTCTCTCTCTCATGTGTGTGTTTGTATGTTTCTCAAATCCTAATGTTGTACAAATATTCATTTCAGCTCTAGGCTCTATCAATTTAGGACTAGTTTGGTACCCAATCTGTATAACACCCTCATGCAATGCCAGCTTTTATGCCTTTATAAATAAGAAATAAATACTAAACATGTATTTTTCCATGTGACTATTTTCAGAATAAACTGATTTGGAAAATCTGCTTTAACACCAGGTTTGAAACCATTCAAACAGTAAACTTCAATGTATTTTTAACAAATTAAATTGGATCCTGTCTGGTTTAGCTTGGGACAGAACACCTGAAATCCGTGGAATGCACAGTACTAATGACTCATTTAAGTCCCATTGATTTCAAATGAACTTCTACAAGTATGACTAAGCGGCCATCTACACAGATGAAATTGCTTAAATTGGGTCAGGCAGCAGTGCGAGTATAGCATCTAAATGACACAGGGCTGGACTCAGTTTCAAACCATTTCAGGCTATTTCTTGAAACTATATGATCCATCCCTCTTGTTGCCTGCCCCTTGTTCTCTTTTCTTTCTGTCCCCATTTTCTATCAGTCTGCAATCTGAGAAGACCGTCGTCTTTCACCACACCATCTTCCTTCTCTGATGCTTTCTCTTTCCTCTAACACCAGCCCTGGCAGGCAGGAGAATAATGGTGACTATAAGTACAGAAAGCCAACCAACTCAGGACCAGAGATAGCTCCATTCCAAGCAAACGGTGGAGGAACCATGAACTTCTATGAAAAAAATTCTCCCCACTGTGGAACACGGAGGTCCCATTTTCGGTGGCACTCTGCACTCCGACAGTGATCAAGCCAGTAAAGAGGCGAGCTGTCTGCTACCATAAGAGCATATATGCTGAAATGTACACTTCATTGCACCTTCTTGGGGTTGTAGCGCCAACACTCTTTCCTTTCTGCAGAACATCCTGATTGGTCAACGACTGTCACTTCCTTTGTTCAGCTCTTGCAAATGCCACAGTTGTCCATGTGGGGGTTAACTCATAACCTCCACCATTTGAAATTGTGAGGACCTCACCTCATCACTGCTAGGTCATAATATTCTCCTCCAAAAATTCAAAATTTGATCAAATTCATTTGAATTTGGGCATTCAAATTTGAATTGAACGTCTATTAATTCAAACACTTGAACGAATCTTGAATTTTTGAATATTCTTATTAATTATTCAGACATCCGTACGGGTATGGATACGTACATGATGCGTACTTGCCTGTATGCATCTTTCCTGCATTTGTACACATTTGTACGGATCCATACGGGACAAAAACTGGATGCGTATGGATGCGTATGAATGCATATGGGATGCACACAGGTGCGTACAGGCACATACGAATACATTCAACATTCATATCTGCAAGTACAGATTGAAAATTCACATGAATGGATTCAAATGTCTTCAAATCAAATGTGAATACATTCAAATCTTCAACATTCGAATCGATTCAAATTTTAGGATATTTGATTCAAATCAGATTCTGAAAATTGCATTCGTGCACACCCCTAATTCTTTTGAGCTTTTGGAATTACCCCACAGTGCTGTAGGGATGCTGCTGCTCCTTCAGCCCTTGGCTGAAAGGCAGGGCAGACAGGAGAGCAATTGAAGCATAAGCATGTATTAGCGTGTGTGTGTGTTTAATGTATTTCCACTTCTGCAAATAAGAACTAGAGTGCTCTACATAAATTTTTAAAAGGCAATCATAATTCTATACCCCAGTGGGCTCTGAACTGACATTTAAGGAAAGGAGATTACAGCTACAAACTTGGACTGTTTCTGCATGGCCCACAGAGGGACAGGCTACTGGTAGCCCACTCTAAGAGTAGTCCACTTTGTGGACAGCCATTCTCAACCAGAAACAAAAGTTCCTGGCCTTTGAAGTTGCCAATCAGGGCCACTTCTGGGTGGCTGGCTGACATGAAAACCAAGCTTAATATACTGGCCCAAAGCGGTACACTTTGTACCCAGCCCATGGACTGCTTGCAACTACTTTGAAAATATCTATCAATGGAACAGGATACAGTGCCATTTTGGTATCATATTCCGCTCTGTAGCTCCATCTTGTGCAGACAGGGCATATTAGTGGAGGAGAAGGGGCTTTACTGAGCTACTTCATGATGTGGATACAGCAGTCTAGCACAGTCTGTGGACTAGTCCCCCACTCCCATGAAGGAAAGTCTTTGTACCACTTCATACCAGTAGAAGGCATAGGAATAGAGCTGGACTTCAGCCAGTGAGTTTTCCAGAAAGGAGAAAACTAGCTCAATAAAGGCATTAGCAACTCCCAATCGGACCCAAGACACGGCATTAGTGTGTAACTTGACAATAGCGCAGGAACCATGAAAAAAAGCCACAGCATATTTTCATCAAGTCAAGCGTCACGTCTCGTGCCATCAGCCCCTCCTCCTCTGAGGATGAGGAGGGTGTTGGACATGGTAGCCAAGACAAGACAAGCTTCCCTGCCAGCCTCAAGAGTGACACCTCAAGAGTCAAACATAAACAATGATCTTGTTTCACAAGTTGGAGACGACTCTCATGAAGATGCTGAGCTGTGTCCTTAGCAGAGCTTTCTCTGACAACCGGGAGAACACCTAAGATGCTCTGAGCATCTGCAGGTCAAGCAGCAGCCGTGCCAAAAGGGGCACGCCTCTCACAGCTCTGCTTAAGAGCCACTCAGACCAAACAGGAGCTGTTTCAGACAAAACACTCATAAATCTGCAGCTCCGGACTTCATGACCCTTGCTTCTTGAATTATGACTGAGAACGCTGACCCTCTGGTAACTTCGACTCCAGCTTTCACTGACTTCACTTAACTCTTTGACCTCCTACAGACTTTGGAATTTGACTACTTGCTACTGCTCACCCTGAGTGCATGCATATGTGTTTGCGCCTTGAACGTTGGTGGCCCGAGACACGACACCAATATTGACGGAGCCTATGGATCTCTCAAGGTTCTCATCAGAGTTCTTCTGCCTACATGCTAGGGTGGATCAGAGTGGTACTGCTGGTACAGTCCATCCACACGGGCTGGAGCATAATCCAAATCAGAAGCCCCCCTCTCTGGATTACTGGTTGTCCTCAGCATTAAGAACTACTAGTGTACTAGTATTTTGGTCATGAAGGCATGGAGAAAACATGCCTCCATTTTCCAGACTACCAGGGTGCCGTGACCACTGCCCAACACCATCCTGCCCAATAGTATTTTACCACAGAATCACACTTATTCTGTATACTAGGGCTTAGCGTCGGCAGGCATCCCCCACATACTCCCCTTCCTATTTCTTCAGAATATAAATAGAAGGCTTTTCTTGCCAGCAGGCTGCTTGTCTCGTTATATTGTTTCTGTCGCACTTAAAGGTACAGTACTCCTTTATGAGGATACACTGTTATGGTTTCAACTCAAAGCCAGCAGTCAAGCACGCTTTAAAGAGAACAAATGGATATTTGGCTTACTGCAGCAGTTCTCAACCTGTGGGTCGCGACCCCTTTGGGGGTTGAACTACCCTTTCAGGGGGGGTCACAACAAGTCTCCCACCTTCCTGCCCATCCTCATCTGAGCTGCCCGACCCCTGTGGTTGGGGGTCTCCACAACATAAGGAACTGCATTAAGGGGTTGCAGCATTGGAAAGGTTGAGAACCACACACCCTAGTTACAGGTCCTTATATAGTCTCTGCACAAATCATCATCCAGTCCTGATTGGCTCTAGTGTGGGGTTAGCTTCCCCCACCCTCAGGAACCTAATGAGCCACGCCCCTAAACCATAAAACAGCTGAAAGCATGGGGCTAAAATTTATTTACTCCTAATGTACCTTTACAAATGGTTGTCACACAGGTACCCAGGGATCCTGGCTGTTCAGAGAACTGTGTGGATGAAGCTTAATTCCCAGTGAAACTGATATAAGCATGCAAAAATTCAATTCAATTCAAATCTTTAAACTTCAAATTTACCCAAATTCGATTTGAATTACGCAAATTTGACTCTATTTGTTTGAATTTTCAAATCAAATTTGCACTTACGAATGTCAAAAACATTAGTAGCTGCCCGTATGCATCGTTACACATCCTGTCCACATCCATACACATCTGTATGCATCCTGTAGTTATCCCATATGCAACCCATTATCATCCTATATGGATCCATACAAATGCGTACAGATGTGGGAAAGATGTGTACGTGCAAGTATGCATTATATAGGTATCCGTACACATACAAAAGTCCAAATAATTTGAATGATTATATCTGAAAAGTCAAAATTCGTTCAAATGTTTAAATTCGAAGTTGCAGACATGCAATTCAAATTCGAATGTCAAAATTCAGACGAATTCAATTGAATTTTGAATGAATATCCATGCACATCCTGAGTGGCCAGTTAAACTTCAAAAGCTGCCTGAACTGAAAAAACGAACTAACATTTTTTAAGGAAGAACCTGGAAAGTAAAAGCAGTGAAGGAAATATTTATAACGAAGTTCAGCCCATCAAAAGCACAGGAGACACATTGGGAAGGGCAACATTGTTCAGTCTGTGTTACACTCCTGTCGGCTGGGCAGAACATAACAAATTCCATGCTGGATTGCACCAGTGGCAACATGTTTGCATATTAGCAATCAGTGGCCAAGAGAAACACAAAAGCAAGGCATAAATAACCAAACAGAGTTCACACCTAAACTTTAATCCAGCTTCAAAGTGCTTTCAGAGTGAGAAAACCCATCAAAAAAATGACTAGTCATTTTCTTTCCACCTAATTAACTCACCTAATTTCTGAGTTAGATTATGCAAAACATAATAATAATAACTTGCCATTTTGCTGATTTGTTCTCTCACCCTGAAAGTGGACTGAAGCTGGAATTAAAGCTTCAGTGTGAATGCAGGCAAAGTGGCCAACATGCATTTGGTGCAAAGCCAGGCTTCAACCCATTTTGCTGCACAAATCACCACTGCACACAAGGGCAAACTTTGCAGTAACAACAGAAATGTGTTTGCTTGGCTTTACTTACAGTTCAATCAGAGAATCTAAATCACTGAAGACGTCTCTTGGCAGAGCTTTAATCTGGTTATTGGCCAAAGAACTGGAAAAGTAACATTAGGTGTTAAAATTATCTGTGAAGCGATAATAACTAAATACAGCGACACTTAGTTACTGTTAACACACTTGGATTGTGCCCAGCGCAGTGTTGACATTAAATAATAGGATTATGAGTGAAATGAATGGAACCTTTTAAAGTTAATTGAAAACAAAGTTGCTCTGACTTGCTTCACAAGAATACAAAGTCACACGGTTTTTATTTATATAATTGCGTAATTTAAACTTTAAAAAGTGAGTCTCTTTCTCAGTTTTTATTGTTTGTTTATATCCTGCAGATCTAATAAATACCTTCTAGAGTTTATTGTTTGAGATGAAAAGCCAAGCGTATGAAGAATTTTTACACTTTGAATTCACCTCTTCACCTTAAACAAACCTCAGACGAACAGGAGGTCTGGATTCCTTTTTAATTCAGGAATCCAGGGGCGTTTTTGCTCATCCCTTCCTGTCCGCTGGACGGGAAAGGAGCACAATTAACTGGTCAACTTTGACTGTTCCCTTCCCCTGCAATCAAATACTTACCTCATTCGATCCCGGGGCCTGTCCTCCGCTGGGCGCTGCCATTTTGTCTGTGCTGGCTTGGCACCTCAAATGACCCCAGAGCAGTGGAAGAAGAGCAAATGCTCCTGCTCTGGACGCTTGAGGTAGGTCTGGTTAATGTTGGTTAATGTGTGGAGCACAACTTCGTGCTCCACACTTAATCAACAATGAGTGAACTTCTGGGGAGGGAGGGCACGCTTGGACGCCATAGCAGCCTCCACAAGTTGCGTATGCTCTTCCCCTGGAGTTCATTAATTATGCACTAGGGGCCGTAGTGCGAAGAGGCCTCAGATCAGGATTCATATAGTTTAGCAGTTATCCAGAACAGGGGCCTGTTGTCCACATGCTCGCACAATCTACAGCAGACCCTGCCATAATAGGCACCAGCATGCAGGCAGTAGGTTCCTATTCCAGAATATCATCCAAAATAAGGATTATTTGCAGAAAGGGACTTTGGAACACTGGGAACTTGGAAGAAGAAAAAGTGAGCCCAAATGCCTTCGCCACCAGTTGGTAAGAATGACAGTTGTGAATAGAGGGATGATAGTTACAAAATTTATTTGTTTGTTATAGCATTTATATCCGGCCCTTCACCAGGGAGTCCCATGACAAGTCACAATTCATGATAAAACAATGATTAAAACATACTTAAAAATATAACCCACGGAATAGGCCAGCTTCCAACTCTGAAACCAGCCTTGGTTTTGGATAGGTCTTCTGCACTACTCTTTGCCCAATAACAGCTGGCATACTAGGGCATGCCCAGAAGTACCATAGATGGGTTTGCTTGGTTTCTTTGAGGAGCAGAACACATACAAGACTACTCCCTGCCCCTGGAACAGAGCTGGGATAGAAGCACTAGCATGTGGCAGCTATCAACTATAGTTGCTTTTTTAAAAAAATGTGTGTGGATGCAACTCTTCCTGTGCTAGCTTCTGGCTTATTTTCGTCTCTCAGTCCTTTTCCAACCTGGGTATCATTCTGGGATCCTGGAATAAAAGCCTGCAATTCACATGTGGACTATGGCTGAGCCCACCCATCTCATCACACTTCATCTGCATCTTGTTCACTGGATGAAGCTACAGTTATTCAAGTTGATATCACTCTCCTCCCTCTAGGACAGCGGTTCTCAACCTTCCTAATGCCACGACCCCTTAATGGAGTTCCTCATGTTGTGGGGACCCCCAACCACAGAGGCGGAACTGCTGGGAGGTGGGAGGGAAGGGCAGCAGGAGACTCGCCACGACCCCTCTGAAAGGGTAATTCGACCCCCAAAGGAGTCCCGACCCCCAGGTTGAGAACCACTGCTCTAGGAGCTGTCACTCCTGGGAAGTTACCTACATGTGGGAGATAAGTAACATCAATGTTTTCTTCACCTGAGGCCTATTGGCACTTCAGCTGGCAGTCAACAATTAGGCAACTTCTGGGGAACAGCATCTTGCACTTAGAGGAGGCTATTACAGCCTCCAAGCATGTCCTGCCTTCCAAGAAGTTGCCTAACCTTTACCTGCCACGTCTGAAAGCTTACCTGAAGCATCCAGCAGCACAACCATTCACTCTATTTCCGGTTCCTTGCGGTAAGTGGGAGGGGGAGGTGAGATCCGCGCAGGCACAGTGGCGGCCAAGTTTGATCGCTGACCTCTGATGTGACCGGACCTCCGATCCCCGGGACCAAGAGAGGGCATTTGATCAGTAACAGTGTAGTGGGCACTGAGTGTTTGATCACAGCCACATTCGGTCATGCCCCCGGGTCACTGACATGATCAGCCTTTGCAACGGTGGCCAATCACGGCAGAGAGGAGGTGGAACTTCCGACTTCGAATGCAGCAGCACTGAAGGACCATTTGCAGTTCTGGTTGGTAATGGACGCTTTGGGGAAGCTTTCCTCATGACAAGTATGAATGGCCCACCTTTACCAGAAGTTTACCAGCCCTGTGCATAATCTGTGCATATTAGAACTTGCTAGAGCTACCCTAAGACAACCAGTACACCATGCATAACAATAATATCTTTTTTATTATTTTTGCCCTATGCAGTGCTGTGCATTTTCACACACATAGTGTCACCATTCTAGTTATCTCCAAATCATACTTTTTGCACTCAAAGCCAAAAACAAAATCCCATTAGCAGTAAAAGACTTACAGGTGGGTCAAGTCTCGAAGGCCACGGAATGCGTTTCTTGAAATTGTTTCTATTTTGTTTCCCTCAATAAATCTGTTCAGAGAAAAATTAAACACACATGTCAAAGATAGATTTTTAGCACCAGAGGAGAAACAGGAAGCCCTGAAAGACCGCCGAGACGAATGCTGAGCACTTTCCTTGGCTGAGGTGTCTGATTTGGTTCACAAAAGTCTCCATCCATCAATCTGCTCACTGCCCATATCACAGAGTTATCCCCAGTGGACGTTGCAAAAGCTCCAGTGAGTTTTGGACCAGGTCACAAGTCTGCTTGTATAGCTTTTGATTCAACAGCTGCTGTTGTGAGTTGGGCCAATATGGCTGAAGATAATGACTCAACCTTGAATAGAGCCATTTGGTGTAAATTTTACAGCATGCCACACTGATCTCGTAAATGAATCCCTGTTCTATGAATTAAGTATTTTCCCCTTGGAAGAGAGCTATGAACCTACTTCTCAAGAGGCACTCCACGCAAAAGAAGAAAATGGCAGGAGCATACAAAACAATGAATACATCGATTCTGGCTGAAGTCCTATGCAAACTCATCTGATAATGACTTGGGCCCCAAATATCTAAAGGAACGCCTTCTCCCATACCGACCTGCCCGTGCCTTAAGATCCAATAAGGAGGCCCTCCTGGTTGTCCCACCACCTTCGGTAGTGAGGCTGGTGGGCACCCGGGAGCGAGCTTTTTCTGCAGTGGCCCCAAGATAGTGGAATGGCCTCCCCCTCGAGGTGCGCCATGCTCCCTCCTTATATTTATTTAGGAGGGCCTTAAAGACACACCTGTTTACCTCGGCCTTTGGTTAAGGATTTATTTTCCCTCCCCAGCTATAAAGGCATCATTTTAATGCACTACGGAGTGCACGGTTTTAAATTTGTTGCATCTTAAGATGTTTTTAAGTGCATCTTGTTTTATTTGTATTTCATTTTAATCTGTATTGCTCTCATTTTGTATCTTGTTTTAATTTATTTTTACCTGTTGTAACCCGCCCAGAGACCTTCGGGTATGGGCGGGATAGAAATGTAAATAAATAAATAAATAAATAAATCTGCTAAACCATACTAAACATAATAGTATTTGCACATGAATAAATATGCACAAGACTGTGTCATTAAGAAGATGAGAAACATCCTGCCAATTTGGACTAGTGGCCATCTACTCTAGCTGTCTGTTCTCACCTTAGCCAGTCAGCTGCCTATGGATGACCACAACCAAAATATAAGCACACCTGGCTTTGCTTTCAGTCTCCCAGCAGCTGACATTCAGTGTCCCTTTCAGCTGGCCTTTGGAGGCATACCACTTCCCAGTGATGCTAAAATAACCATCAGGATTAGTGGTCACGTGTAATCTTTCCATATAATATATATATTTCTCAAAACTCTTATTATTGAAAGTAGATTTTCTTTTTTGAAGGGGAGCCGGGAATTGGCAGCACAAAACCATGCAAACTAGATACACTATAAAAGAAGACAGACCCAACTAACCATTTCTAAGCATTGCTGGTATCAGTGAAAAATACTTCAGCATGTTTGCTCTTACTCTACTGAAGTCACACTTGTAAGTATATACATGGCTGTGCACAGATGTGATTAAAAATCAAATGCTCACCATCTCTTTCTAAAGTAAAGTCAAGACAGCTTATCATAAAGTTTGCACACAGTACATATAATATAGTAAAAACTATACAATTTACTGAAATCAAATATAATAAAGTAAAAACTGGGAGACAACAGTAAGAACATTGATTGTGTGGGGTCTTTAGTAAGGGACAAGAAATAATCTAGTTTTTCGAGGGTGGGCCTCTTTGGGTGCAATCCCTAGCCATTTTCTGCAATGGTAATTTAGTCTTAATTTAACCATACCACACCTTAGATTCCTATATAAGAAGAAGAATTCGCTTTTATACCCTGTTTCTAGTTTTCCTCCCACAACAGTCACCCTATGAGGTAGATGGGGCTGTGAGAACTCAGAAAGAGATCTGTGACTAGCCCAAGATCACCCAGTTAACCTCATGGAGGAGGGCAGAATTGCCCTGGGAGACTACCAAGTAGGAATCTGGCACTTTAACCACAAGACCGAAGAAGGTTTTGAAAGAGGAGGTATCAGTGTACCTGCATTGGTTCTTTGAGGTTACAAAAATGAATCTAATGTGAGAGTAGTGGCTAGAAATCCCCCATAGTGCTGTAAAGTATGTTTATTCTCTCTCCCCCTGCCTTTTTTTTTAATAAGAAAGATCAGTATCTGACATTATTCACAATATACATAATACCATATCTAATATATCTTTCCCTAGCAAAGATCAAGTTAACTGCTGACAATATAGTTTTGGCCTGTGTTACTATTAGTATTATTAGAAGTGTAAATGCTGCAGGAATCCTTACTTGAGCCTCTAGATGGACTGGCCCACACTTAGGGGTGGTCTGGAATACCACAAGGGGACACTTTGGTAGTGCAACAAGGTGTTCTACCAAAATGCCTCCCCCCAGGAGCTCCAAAGTTGCAGCAGTTGTTCAGCTGCAGGCATGCTTGGAGGAAGCTGATTATCTAGACCCATTTCAATCTGGCTTTAGACCAGGTCATGGCATGGAAACCACCTTGGTCGCCCTGGTCGATGATCTTCTCCGGGAGAAAGACAGAGGGAATGCTACCCTGCTGGTTCTTCTGGACCTCTCAGCAGCTTTTGATACCATTGACCACGGTATCCTCCTAGAGAGGCTACGGAGTTTAGGAGTTGGAGGCAGTGCTTGGCGTTGGTTCCGCTCTTATCTCCAGAGCCGATCTCAGATAGTGGTGATGGGAGAGAATGAGTCGGCACCCTGGGAACTCACTTGTGGGGTTCCCCAGGGGTCAATCTTATCTCCCATGTTATTTAATATCTACATGAAGCCGCTGGGAGAGATCATCAGGAGTTTTGGAGTGAGGTGTCATCAATACGCAGATGATACCCAGCTCTATCTCTCTGTGCCATCTGAATCAGGAGAGGTGGTAGAAGTGCTTGACAGGTGCCTGGAGGCGGTAATGGGCTGGATGAGGGCCAATAAATTGAAACTGAATCCAGACAAGACAGAGGTGCTGTGTGCTACAGGCTCTCGGGTCCAAGTAGTTGGGAGATACCCTGTCCTTGATGGAGTTACAATATCTGGGAAGGGACAGGTGCGAAATTTGGGGGTACTCCTGGACTCTGCGCTAACACTTGAAGCTCAGGTGGAGGCCGTGGCCAGGAGTGCCTACTCCCAACTACGTTTGGTACGTCAACTGAAACCTTTTTTGGATAGAGATGACCTGGCCACAGTTATCCACGCTCTGGTAACCTCCAGGTTGGACTATTGTAATGCACTCTACATTGGGCTGCCCTTGAAGACGGTTCGGAAGTTGCAGCTAGTGCAAAATGCAGCTGCCCGAGTGCTGACCGGTACAGCTAACCGGACGCATATCACACCGGTTCTAAAAGAACTGCACTGACTGCCAATTCATTTCCGAGCCCAATTCAAGGTGCTAACTCTGACTTATAAGGCCCTAAATGACTTGGGCCCCAGATATCTAAAGGAGCGCCTTCTCCCATATCAACCTGCCCATGTCTTAAGATCTGCAGGAGAGGCCCTCCTGGTTGTCCCACCGCCTTCAGCGGTTAGACGGGTGGGCACCCGGGAGAGGGCCTTCTCAGTAGTGGCCCCCAAGCTATGGAATGGTCTCCCCTTGGAGGTGCGTCAGGCCCCTTCTTTGTTTACATTCAGAAAGGCGGTAAAGACGCACCTCTTCACTCAGGCCTTTGGCTAAATGCTCTTTATTCTTCCCTCCTTCCAAACACCACTGTTTTAAACTGTTTTTGTATTGTTTTATTCTTATTCTTATTATCATGTTGGTTCCTAAATATTACGCTGATTTTATTATTGTGTGGTACAATTTCAGTGTGCTTGTTCTTAAATGTTGTAAGCCGCCCAGAGACCCTCGGGTATGGGGCGGGATATAAATATAAATAAATAAAGAAAGAAAGTTCTCCTTACCAGCTTTGGCAAGACTTGTCATCAAAGTACAGTATTAATCTCCCTGTAAAATCTGTATGTGTTCACCTTACAAATTTCTGGTTTGTATATCACAAATGGCAGGAACACGAATATGGTCATACGCCTGTTCCCCTCCAAGAATGAAATTGTGTGGCAACATCTGGGGAAAACATATAGGGTGTGTCCAGACACATTAATACTGTCACACACCACAGTTGAGTGATCACAGTGGCAACGCATTACTCCTTTGTAACGGCAAATTTACCTTAATATGGGTAAGAGAATACTCGCCACACAGTATAAGATAATTTGAATCTTCCCGCCAGTCCGGGCAGGATGGCAGGAAGAGACAACAGGAGCAAGAAGAGCAGCTGAAATACGATTGGCTGCCTCATCCCACATGACCGTGCGCCCCGACTCAAGTCTCACAGCTTCCAATGAGGAAACTACAGAGGCTGCTCTCAGTTTCAATTTGGATAGCGAGTCATCCCTTCGCAGTAGGTAAGCTGTGATTTTTCCTACAACTGTGGATTTATTCTACAAGTCTGGAAGGGGCCATAGTCTTTGATCTCAACAGAACAGGAATTCTTAACCTTTATCAACATACTTTCATTAACTTACTATATTCAGACAAAGACTTACAAGTACTCCAGATGGAAGAGTCCACCAAAAGCATCGTCCCGTATGATAGTGAATGAGTTAGAATTCAGTAGTCTGAAAAATGGAACACAGGCATCCAGCAAAAAATTATTAAAGTGCTTTATTAAATATTGATAAACAGCACTATAAAGAAATAATCCAAGCTGCACTAGCCTTGATAGTTTCTTGAGAAAGCACAAGAACTGAGAACAATTCAGCAACCATTGACATTACTAATTAATTGGCATTTCCTTCAACCCATTTTGGTGCAGCTAAATGTAATTTATTAGAAATGATTAAACAGGTTGTAGGCTAAAGCAATGTAAAATTCTTTAGGTTCATCTCACATTTAAGAGGGGAAGAAGTATTAAGAGGAAGGAGTCCACAGAGAGGAAGGAAAAATGTGAATGGACAGAGAAAGAGGTCAGGTTTGCACTTATCTCTGAGGAACTGTATGGAATACAATTCCAGGCCAGACAGTTTAAGCGCATTTGGGACCATTTGTATTTTGAACACTGAAACATCCCTGATGGCTCAAATGCATTGGCACTGCAGAGTCTGAGTTTCAGGTTTGGACTTTGCTAGATAATCTGGAAACTGCAAATGTCTGCACAACCACAGTTATGCTCCCTCTGCATTAGGGATGTTCACGAATATTCGTAGGCATTCGAAATCCGATCAAATGTGCCGAATTCTGACATTCAAGCTCGAATCGAATGGCCTAAAATTCAAATGTAAATATTCAAATAGAATTTCGGATTTCGGATCTATTCATTCAGATTATCTGGACATTTGTATGTGTACGGGTTTGTACACGATGCGTACTTGAAGATCTGCATCTTTCCCGCATCTGTACGCATTTGTACGGATCCGTAGAAAACGGGTTGCGTATGGTATAACTACGGGTTGCATACGGATGTTGTTGACATTCGTAGGTGCAGATTCAAATAAAAAATTTGAACGAATAGATTTGAATTTGACAAATTCGAATTGAATCTCGCTAAATTTGAATTTAAAAGATTCGAATCGAATCAGATTTTCGGGGATTTGATTTGATTCAAATAGAATGTCCAAAAGACATCTGTGCACGTCTATACTCAGCATCCAACTCCCAGAAGTGGTTCAAAGATGCTGTTTACAGGCTGTTCCTCATCCTTCAGGTAAGCCTTTAAACAACTTTTAAGTTGTCCACAGTAGGAACAGCCAGGAGAGAACTGAAGACCACTGCAGGCTACAGGGTACAGACACAGTTTTCCAGTAAACAGCATGGGATGTCCCTGCAGGGAAGTGGGAAAAGACCCAATATTTTAAAAGTAATTTCCTAATCATGCCACATATAGTGAGAGAAGCTGAAAGAGAAAAGGAATGAAGAAGCATGATTGATAATTACAGCAATTGGACTTTGTTTTTATTTTCTAAGTAACCAGAAAGTTAATTTGAGATGAAATTTCATTAAATATACTAGATAATGCTTAGTATACTTTGGTGATTGGCCATCTTCATGAGCAACAGTTCTATGCCTAGTCCTAAAATGAGATTGGTTTGCATATCCTAGACAATGCCCCTTTATTTGACGATTTCTTGCTCCTGAGGTTTGAAGAGCTCATCATCCAACTCTGGTTTAAGGATAAAGAATACCAAGAACTAAAAAGCAATTTGGGTGCCAGCAGTTTTTGTCTCAGCAGCAAACTGAGGAAGTCCACATGACCAACAAAGATCAAAGAATATGACTATATGCATGTGACCTCTATGTTCACCTACGCTGACATCCTTGGGTGTTTTTCCACTGTCAAAAAGTACCCATTTTTGCACCCATTTAGGACCCATTTGGGTGTGAGCTGGATGATCCCATTTCCACCACGGCACCCATTTGGGACCCGATTGTTTCCACTGCCATGGGAGAAATCCAGATCTAATGGGTACATTTTGGCCTTTAATCCGGATTTTCTGTAGACCCCATTAATAGGGTCTACAATGGGGTCTTCTGCCATAAAATCCAGATTAAAGGGAGCCTGTTTCCACTGGAAACAGGCAATGGGGTCCAAAGGAGGCTAGGGGGAGGGGATGCACCCATTAGGGTCCCCCTAAACCTAGGCTCCAAAGCCACTTTGAAGCCATTTCAAAGTCATTTCAAAGCCACTTCGAATTGACTTCAAAGTCCTTTCAAAGTCTGTGCAAAATAGCTCCAGAGTGCCTTTGAAGTCTATGCTAATCTTTGGAGTGAACTTCAGAGTGACTCTGAAGTGGCTCCAAAGTCATTTTGAAGTTCACTCCGAAGATCATCAGCACAGACTTCAAAGGCACTCTGGAGCTATTTTGCACAGACTTCAAAATGACTTCGAAGTCAATTCGATGTGGCTTCGAAGACTGCACCCCCCTGCCCCCCGAAACACCTGGGGTAACGGACTGACCCCTTGGGGGTCGATCCAGATTCCCCACATGGGTGCAAAGCTGTTTCCACAGCAGGGTTTCCTCTACACCTCCCGTGGAAACACATTGGGTGCTTCCCTTAATCTGGATCTACTAGATGCGGATTAAGGAATGTACCCATTCCTTAGATCCGGATCTTCTTAGATCCGGATCTAAGGGCTGCAGTGGAAAAACACCCCTTGTCTGCTTCAATCACAGTCATACCTGCTGGCTTTTCCCACAAGCCCAATGTTTCCTCTTTCTGATGGCTAACTTGACAGGCAGATAACAAAACCTGGGAACACTGTTTTGGGAACCTTGAGATGAAGTATGTTGAAGAGTGGGGGTGAGGGAACTGGAGCTGAACAGGGATGCTTCCTACGTCTAGTGCTTTCCTATAATCACTGTATTCTGTTATTACAATGCAGCTTGAGAATATGCTGAAGTTTTGACCTGCATTGTCCCAAGTCTGGTCCTTGGAAGGTGGTTCTGACAATGCAAAACTGAAGATATATAGTGTTGCATTTGAAACATAAATCTTACTTTATATGTCATAAAATTTCACCAAATGCATGACTTTGCCAACAATCAATAGTACAAAATTACAGAGTAAGGGTTGTAGTCTAAAACCTCTCCACATTAAACATAAGTACAATGTATAAAGCAACACAGTTCACTTTCATGTACAAAGTGTTTTACATCCATGGCAAAGTCACAGATAGTGGCTTCCTGTCAGAAGATAAACAGGTGTGCCCTGAAGGAGGAGTTGTCTTCCTGGAAAATTGTTTTGGGAGCTAATAAATTCTCAGGAAAGGAAAGGAAAGGAATTGAGTGGGAAGGGAAGGGAAGGGAAGGGAAGGGAAGGGAAGGGAAGGGAAGGGAAGGGAAGGGAAGGGAAGGGAAGGGAAGGGAAAGGTGCCTTTTTGATGGAATCTCCCTTCAAGACATTTGCCCAAGGCTGCATCCAGACATGGTTTATTTATTCCAATATATTTGGAGATTCCAAAATATCCATGCTTTATTCTGGTATATCCAAACATAGCTGAATAAGTAAGCAACATCTGGATGCTGCCTTAGAGACGCTTTGGGCCTTTTCATACCTTTATCTCCCACTGATGAAGGTGCAGATCCGGGATAGATCAGGTCTGTGCATTTTGAACCCCTGACCTGTCCCAGACTTACCTGGCCCTCCACCTAGTGCAATGTAAATGTGAATACTACTGTACAACTGGTGATTGCCTCACCACAGCAGCAGCAGCCATACAGCATAGATACCAAACCATGCAGTACGCAACTTTGGCTGTGCCAGCCCACCCGATGTGTCCCATGTGTGCCACAGTATAATGGCTGCTATCCAACTGGGGGATGGTTTGGCATGCTCCAGAAAGGAAGGGGTGCCTCACGGTGCAAACGCTCTGTGCTGGAGCATCCTGGGATCTCCCCTTTAGGCCTAGTGTGAAAAGGCCCTTTGATTTTGACTGAAGGCTTTGAATATCAATGAGACTTAATGGAGATTTGTTGGTTGTTATTTGGCACATCCAAAATGCATGCATTTGTTGAAATTTGGAGAAATTACTTTTAGATTTTATCTTGGCATATTATATCTCACACGCTGGATGATTATACTTTGATATAAAAGAAAAATTTTGTTTACACGTTTATATACCTTCAGAAGTACACATGACATCTAGGGCGATTCTGCACTGACCAATATATCAGACTAGCAAGCATACTAGGAAAAGAACCTCCTTTACAGCGCATCATTGTGTCCAGTATACCAGACAGTGCAGAACGTCCCTAGTTACACTATTCCCCAGTGAGTGAGGAGTTATTGGGTGTTTTCCCACTGTCACTAGAAGTACCCATTAAGTATCCATTAATGGGTACAAAAATACCATTAACTTCAGCCCCAAGAGAGCAGCAAGGGACGCTCCCCCCATTTCCAAGCCTGGTTTGAAGAAGCCTTGAAGAACTGCCTTTAAGGAAAACCTGGACACTCTTTGGTGGGGGATATGGTTCATGAAGCTGCTGTCCCACCAGCATGGGATCATCTCTTCTTAGGAAAGACTGCAAATTAATCATTGAGACGCCCCCACTCACAGGCAAAGGGACTTGTTGTGATATTATTTCTGCAGAGCTTATTTAATTAAATTTCTTTAATCAGCTTAAACCCCATGTGTTGTTTTTATTCAGATGGTAGCATGTAAAATAGCATTTGCCTGGCCACTTCCCTTCCTTAGGCGTGAAGTAGTTCACAGTTTCGCCAATACCGGTGCCAAACTTCCTTTCCTACTCTGGCCTCTCCCTGAAATGCTGCATCCTTTACCAGCTCGTATTTCCTTTGTGGCTTATAATAAGGAAAGCTCTCTGACACGATGCTATTTAGAAAAGAACAAGATTATGTTTAATGTTTACAGCTTGGACTTCAAATGGCTCTTCAGGTAAGTTTCACATTTAACACGAGCAACGTTTCAGCTTCCTATAACTAATCCTTTCTCCTAAGAGATCTACCTCTCTCTAAAATCCTTCTTCCTTTAAAGAGATCCACCTGCCTATTTATTTATTTATTTATTTATTTATTTATTTATTTATTTATTTATTTATTTATTTATTTATTTATTTACATTTCTATCCCGCCCCATACCCAAAGGTCTCTGGGCGGGTAACAACCTTAAAACGGATTAAAACAAAGTATACATTAAAAGACTTTAAAAAAGAATTCAACAAATATAAAACGATGCACAATGTGTTTAAAATAATAGTGTCTGTACTGGGGGGAAACATAAGCAGCTCAGCCAAAGGCCAGGGTAAAGAGGTGTGTCTTCACCGCCCTTCTGAATCTATATAAGGAAGTGGCAAGACACACCTCAAGGGGGAGGCTATTCCATAGTCTGGGGGCCATCACAGAGAAGGGTCTCTCCCGGGTGCCCACCAACCTCACTATTGAAGGTGGTGGGACAACCAGGAGGGCCTCACAGCTTGACCTTAAGGCATGGGCAGGTTGATATCTACCTGTACAGTGATCCCTGGATCTATCTGTTCCCTTCCTTCAGGATGGCATGAGCTTTTGTGCAAACTGCCCACCCTGATCAGGACCAAACACCACAGAACGCCATAGAACCTTAACCACACAGAACCACATCGACCCCTGGCAGCCATTGGGCTCACCTTTTATACCTGTCTTTGCTCAGTCCACCGCACCTGGCTGGTAAGTGCCCATGACTCGCCCCTCCTCCCTCCTATGGAGCTGCGCTAGCCCTGCCCCTTGCTTACCTGCATCTGTGTCTAAAACACTTCCAAACCGCTTGTTAGTATAGACTGCTTCCCTCTACAAACGCTTTCACACTCATTTTTAAACTAAACTATCTTTTACTATACTTTGAAATAATAGTGGGCATCACAATCATGTAAGCAGAGAGTTACCTAAGTGTGCTGTTTCATTTATTTACTTAAAATGTATATAAGAACATAAGAGAAGAGAAGCCCTGCTGGATCAGGTCACAGCCCATCTAGTCCAGCATCCTGTCGCACACAGTGGCCCACCCAAATGCTCATGGGCATCTCAAGCAGAGACAAGGACAAACCTATTCCTGCTCTAGAATCCCAGCAAATGGCCTTAGAAGCACCCCGGTCCCGCCTCCCCAGCCTGAAAGATGCACCTAGGCATTCATTCTAGTAGCCATTGATACGTCTGTCGTCCATAAATTTGTCTAACCCTACCTTAAAGCCATCTAGATTTGTAGCTGTCACCACCTCTTCTGGCAGCACATTCCATAAGCCGATGACTCTCTGGTTGAAGAAATACTTCCCCCTGTCAGACCTGACTCTCCTAACCATCAGCTTCATAGAGTGCCCCCTGGTTCTAGTATTGTGTGCTAGACAAAGAAATTTTCTCTATCCACCTTTTCTATACCATGCATATATTGCCTTATAGGCTAGCCTTAAGAGGCAACCCACATATCAAAACTACAAGCAACAATTAAAACCATCTAATAAAGCAACAAATACAAATTGGTTCTTCTGTGGGGTCCTCTGAGAAGGGAAGATGCCATCTCAGCTGTAATACTGGGAGCTAAAGGATGAAGTGCTCAGCAAGTGAAGTGCTCATTGTTCTGATATATTGAAATAATATTAGAGTAAGAGACAGAGCTGCTCTCCCCAACACATATTGTTCTTTGCAAATCACGCTGCTCCTTTTGCATGAATTCCAGACGTTGCTTCCTCATCAGGCTGTAGCCCTTGAGGCCAGGCCAACCTACTGCCCACTAGGTGCTTTAGGGCACAAACATGTAGGCAGCGTGAAGTTCAAACAGATAAACAGTAATTGGTTGATACCACAGTAAAACATTTGGGACTCTGTTGGGATTGCCATAAATTGCCTTAGAAAATTGCTGGATTTCACCCTTGTCTGGAGACACCCTTAGCACAGTAGTTGTTTAGGACCAAGAAGAAGATGAGGTGACGCACTGATGCAGTTGAAAGCCTCATTTTTACCTGCCCAGTTCAGGTTCTATTACATTAGGCACAGGGGTCTAGTTCCAGCAAGGGAAAGCAAAGCTTTCAATTCTCCCATTGACCCAGCGTGCAGCCTAACGTTCATTCTGCTGACTTGGGTTCCTTTGCCTCATTCACATTTTAGAAGAACAGACATAAATTAACAAAAATATTTTTTTAAAAAAATCAATGACAAGACAACCATCACTTAATAACAGCAGGACATATTAATACAAACATCAATATAATGATTTGAACGGTAAATGTTTTTAGCCTTCCCTTGGAGTGACCAAATCGGATCAATTCCAGTGGTAAATGGAGGGAGTGGAGAAAGGGTTTTGGAAAGAGACAAAATATAGATGTATCAATGGCTACTAGAATGGTTGCCAGGCTGGAGAGACAGGCAAGATGCCTCTCAAGGCCATTTGCAAGATGTTGAGAGCACATGAGGGGTTTGCCTTCATCTTCTGCTTGAGAATGCCCAAAAACAATTGGTGGGTCACTGTGTGAGATGGGATGCTGGATAGATAGGCTGTGGCCCAATCCAGCAGGGCTCCTTTTAGATTCTTATGGAGCATCTCGGACTGCTATACTGACCAGTATAATAAGGCCAGCTGACTGTATCCTTGAGGCAAAAGAATTGTTCTTTAAAAATGGGATCAATACAAATGGCCCAAAGGAACTTTAATATATAAAGACAACTGGACAATTACATCTAGGATGGCAGGTATGCTCATAAAAAAAGAGAGTATGTACCACTAGGAAAAGGAGAACAAAAGAAACAATAATTTACAAAAATGGACAAAAATAGTACTTCTATTTATACATAGCTTTCATATACTAATTTATATGCATATACACAGAAATGCACAAAATTGCTAAATTGAAATTCAAGTAATCTGTCCATCTGCTGAGTCTTCTGTTCAAGTGGTAATTATCAAGGTCTCGGGTTTTCCTTTATTTTGGCTCCTAATTTTAAATCCACTGCAAACTGACTTCAGGTTCTTTCTCCATCCCCCTCCCCCCCCAGTTGGTTTTATGAACGCATGGGGTAGAAAGCTGTAATTCCTAAAATATTTTACTCTTCTCTGTTACAGTGCCAAGTGCAGCAGAATTCCCAATAAATTAGACGAGGATCTGAATCACGTCCTAGCTCTCATCACCTTGTGTGTACACCGGAGGGGACCAATGTTTTGTGGGACAGCAGTTGAGAAACCCTGGGCCACAGGAAACACAGAAAAGGACCTTTCTTCAAAGCAACACATTCACATTTTACAAATGTTCTGGAAAATGTATTTTCTGTATTTATCTTGCATGGTTCTTAGCTTCAGCAATCTCTGCTTGTTTACTAAGGATCATAAGAGTTTCAAAAATGATATTTCTCCCTCTCTTTGCTTTAGTAAAGAAAACATTTACTAGATTGCAAGGCATAAAAGACGTCAGAATGGTCCAAGGGCGTGTTACAATGTAATTAAAACATATCGAATAGTAAAACATAATTAAAAACTATACCCCCCCCCCAGGGAGCTGGACTTTTATCTGGGAATACCAGGTTTGATTCCACCCTGCCCAATGAAGCCAGGTGGGTAACCTTGGGCTAGTCACAGCTCTCTTCTGATCTCTCACCACCCACCCGCCCGCCCACCTCACAGGGCGTTCTGTTGTGGGGAGAAGAACAGAAAAGCTTAGTCAGCCACTTTGAATCCCCTTAAATGGGTGAGAAAAGCCGGATAGAAAAGCCAGCTCTTCTTCTTCTTCGTCCCACCCCACCCCTCCCTAACAGGACAGCACCATGAGGAAGCTGTTTAAGAAGCAAAAGCCTAGGTAAAAAGACATGTTTTCAAACCTGAAGAGGGAGGCTGTTCCAGGATCTAGGGGCCATAACAGAAAAGACCCTCTTGCAAGTCCCTATGCCTTGTAGCTCTGAAAGAGAAGGAACTACAAGAAGGCCCTCTCCCCGAGATCTCAGTGGCCAGACAGGTCTATATGGGACAGGTCTATATTAGCGACAAGGTAATGCAAGCATTGTGACTTCAAAGGGCACTGAGCTCAATGGTGAATGGAGTAGTCCAGATCACCCCAGTACCTTGAGAAGTAGCCAGGTGAACACACAATTTGCCTAAACTGGCTGCACCATACCCTGGAGCTACTCTGGGCACCATCCTACCCTAGGGGACTGGCTATGTGCCCACTACCCAGGCATCTAATACTGGATAGTAAGATACAGTTTAGATGGTAAATGGGAAATACAAGGCAAGCAAACTTTCCTTTATGATTCTTTTATCCTTCAACAGGAGTTGGAGAGAAAAGTCCCTGAAACTGGAGGACTAACAGAAGACAGAAAAGGAGCTATCCCTCAAAATAATGGGATATCCATTATATGTCAGCCTAATTCCCAAAGGAGTCACCCAACAGAAAGACAGAAAAGGAGGAGGAGGAGGAGGACTGGCTTTTCTACCCCACTTTTCTCACCCATTTAAGGGGACTCAAACCTTCTGTTCTTCTCCCCACAACAGAACACCCTGTGAGGTAGGTGGGGCTGTGAGAGCTCAGAAGAGAGCTGTGACTAGCCCAAGGTCACCCAACTGGCTTCATGGGGGAGGGCGGAATCGAACCTGGTATTCCCAGATAAGAGTCTGGCTCCCTAACCACTAGATCAAACTGGCTCACACTTGGGACCAGAACTGGAATTCAAATTCTTCATTTTGGGATGTAGACCATACAAGCTCTGTACCTGGTCCATCAAGTCACTTCTATAGATGACTTGGAGTAGAGCACAACAGACAATATTGATATGTGTGACCATACTCCCAATATTTCCCAGACCAAGGCAAAATTCCAGCAAGGATACGGGTTTCGGCCACTATCAAGCAAACAAAGTGAACAGTTCCTTTTCACCCATGAATAGATATCTGAAAGACTTCTTCCATTTCCAGGAACTTAATCTACTTGTGTAAAAGGTGTGATACTGGTTAACTTCACACAGGTTAATTTGGATATGGAAAAGATAAAATAGAAGAGATAGCTACTGGTGACTCATGCCATGTAATCAGCAGATCAGGAGTGAGGTTCTGATTGGAGCTTTGATCTCTCTGGACCTTGTTTTGGTTCACTGTAGACCAAAATGAGGTTTTGAGAAGTCCAAGGTGAGGTTCCAGTAGGATGTTCACCCATCTCCTGGCACTCCGCTGGCTCCACTTTGCAAGTCATATATGAAGATAGTTCTTATTTCAATATGTCAGAAATATAAGGGAATTTTTCCTAAGCATATTTGGAGAAACTTGCCACATTTTTCTAGTGATTCTTGGGATACTCTTTTGTTAACACAGTTGTTGAGGCAGCTTTTTATATCAAACATTTTGCCAACAGAAGTAACATCTGTCCCCCCCCCCCAGTATGGAATGCAGGATTTAGTACAATCTCAGTTTAAGACTCTGCATTTTCCCTTTCTCTCACATCAATGGGTCTTTAGGGTTTTGTTTGTGGGATAGGACAGCGCCAACCTTAGCTTCAGACCACCACTTGCTCTTTCCCAGGAGGAGGAGAAGAAGAGTTGGGCTTCCTACTCCACTTTTATCACCCATTTAAGGGGACTCAAAGTGGCTGACAAAGCCTTCTATTCTTCTCCCCAAAACAGAACACCCTGTGAGGTAGGTGGGGCTGTGAGAGCTCAGAAGAGAGCTGTGACTAGCCCAAGGTCACCCAACTGGCTTCATGGGGGAGGGCGGAATCGAACCTGGTATTCCCAGATAAGAGTCTGGCTCCCTAACCACTAGACCAGATGGGCTCACAGATGGACATCCAAATGGACTCTGAAATGGACATCCCCAGTATCATTCCTGGAGCTGCCAAAGAGAAATCCCAGGTCATGGCTTGGAAATGGTGGATGACCCTTAATAATTTCTCCATTTCTCCCCTTATTTTTTGTTTTAATGTGATACTTACAGCAACTGTAACGAAGGCAAATGTGAAAACATTCTTTCTCTGATTTCCGAAAAGGTTCCATTAACCAGGCTCCTGGAAGAAGGGAAGGAATGAAAACGAGGATAGGGAATGTGCAGGAGCTAATCACAGCACTGCTATTGTTGTCCTTACAAACACGATCAAACAACTCTGTTCAAAGTGTCCCCACCGGCCTATACCTTCTCCCAGAGAAGATGCTGACATCTATGCAACTTATATCTCCTAAGTAGGAGCAACCAGGGCTCCCTCAAAAGGAGAAGGTGGATCTGCTTGGTCTTCCCACAGGAATATGTCCCTATAAGTAAATAAACAGGATCCCATGAAGAGTTTGGAAGCAGGGCAAAGGAATGCAAGTTGGGGAGCCCCCCGCCTTCCCTTCCCAAAAGCAACGAACTCGCCTTCAAGTTCCAGGACCTTCATCCATTCGGGCCAGATCCCCCCATCATGCAGCTGTGTGAACGCGCCCTTTCCTTCACGGGACTCCCAATATGGCCCCTTAGCTCTTTTGAGCCTGAAGCGCTGAGCCACGTCTCCCTCCGGTTCAAGGCACGTAGTGGAGTGAAGGACCGTTACTGGGGAGGCGACATCGCACCCACCTCGCATCCACACCACCGCCATATGCGCTATGACAGCGCGAAGGCGCCGGGCACCACCCTTTCCCCTCCCATCATGTGAACGCTCTTGGGCTGGAGCATCCAGTTGGAGAAAGTTTTCTCCCTCTCCCCAAAGACCCTGAACTTAACCCTCCAATCCTGGCCCGAGAAATGGGGTTGGGGGCGCCTTGCCCCCCCCCATGCCACCCTCCCCCGACCCCCCCTCCCAAGCCCAGGAATAACAGCTGGAGTGCCCCCCCCGGGCTGCGACTTACAAGGAGGTGATGTCGCCGGGGAGTTTGGCCACGTTCGCCGATCCGACGCACATGATGGACTCTTTGGTGCAACTGCATGTAACAGGAGGGCACCGGAGCGGCTTCCTCACCTGGGCACGCTGCAGCAGGCATGCCGCCGCCAGGAGCAGGAGCCAGAAGGAGCCGCCGCCGCCACCGCCACCGCCGGTACCCGGCCAGCGTGCCATCCTGCCCCCTCCGCTTCCTCCTCCGCTTCCTCGTGGTCCCCCTTTGGCCCTGCGCGCTCGCCCGGAGCGGGGATGCCTCGCTGGCCGTTGCTGATGCTGCTGATGCCGCTGCTGGAGATGAGGCTGTGGCCGCCGCCGCTGCTGAAGAGGCTGGACCTGGAACTGGAAGAGGAGCCAGGCAGCATGCTGCACCCTTATGCTGAGCCTGAGTCTCTCTCTCTCTCTCCCTCTCTCTCTCTCTGCAGCAGTAGAAGCAGCAACAGCAGCAGCAGCAGTGAGCAAACCTCCTTGCTCCTGACTGACATCAGCACTCCGGCCTTTCTCCCTCCGATGAATAATTCATCAAAAGCTCCATTGAGAGGGAGAGTTTAAAAATAATCCCTCTCTCTCTCCCCCCCCCCTCTCTCTCTCTCACACACAGGGCAGTACAGCTTCGTGGAAGTTTCCCAGCCCCCCTGGTAATCCTAAGAAGGGGATCCCTCAGAAAGGGTTGCCCCATCATTCTGGTGGAGACCTTTCAGCCTGCCTTCCAGAACCAGGCCCTCCATGAGAGGACGCAAGGTGAAGGAGATGTGGACCTAAGGTGGCCAGGGCTCCTTGGGGTTGGTGAGGCAAAAGACAAAGCAGCCAGAAGGAGGAGGTTCAGGGGTTCAAGGCAAGGGGGGCAGATGGGATGGGAAACGGCCTTAAGTTCTGGTTCTGTGCAAGTCAGATCATGTGAAAATTGACCTCACAAAGCCCAGTGGATTATGTACAAATACCAGTTGACCTTGGACTGGAACATGCATGAAGGAGGAAAGAAGACTCCAAGGTTGAGTTTCTGAGTGTGATGGAGATCTTCACTGTTTTCCCTAATGGCCCAACTTCTCCAGAATGGTTTCCAGAAGGTCTCTTCTTCAGAGCTTGTTCTCACACCAATATGAGACCAGGACAGTGAATACCCAGCTGGTATCCAATAAGTTGTGGTGTCATCTGGTATTCTCAAGGTGTTCACACACCCTGAATGCATTAAATCCACATACAGGTAGTTGTATGTGTTCTCAAACTTGCCACCTGTCACTTGGTGTCCCTTCTCAAGCCCGGTAAGTATTGGACAATCTAGTCATTTCCCACTCAAGTTGCATCTCTACACAACATTCCATATGTCTTGGAGGGGCTTTAAAGTCTGCCTTTCTCCAGAGTTCCTCATGTGGAAGGGACATGAGGACATATAGAGCAACTCTGAACCTGCTTCTTATGCATAGCCCTCGCTGTGGTGAAATGCACCATGTTTTCATGAGGGACAGCCTGGGAATGTGGCCTTGGCAATAGCAACAAAGATGTCAAGAGCCTTGCCAAGACCTCAAGGTAGCTCCCTGGATTGTCTCTCACTGGCAAAGTGGAGACCTGGCTGACAAGATCACTAAGGTCATCTGGAAGTGCCCTGCCATTGTTTAATGAGCATCACCTTCCTGCAACCCACAGCTGAAGCTTCTCTCATGGTAAACTGTGCTGCGTTTCCATGAGGCAACTCAAGAACTGCAACCTCCAAGATGGCAACAGAAACATCAAAGCCCCTGCCAAGGCTCCAACGGGAACTCCCTCCGATGAAGGCAACTCCCTGAGATGTCTGTTGCTTATAAAGGCGAGATATGGCCTCACTGGAGAAAAAAAATGCCCTGAAGGGGTTTGTTGTGATGCACAATGGCAGGCAAATTGTTACAAAGGTAGGACCTGTATTTGCATCTGGGAAACATGGGGTCAAATTACAGTGCTGCTGTTTTGTGATGGACCTTGACCACTTATGGCTTTGTTTAACCTCCCTCATAGGGGTTTTGTGAGGAGAAAAGGGAATCCACCTACATCATCCTGAATTCTCTGAAACAAGAATGTTTCAGATGAGCCTCCATGGTAGGAAGCAATTCCAGGTTCTTATCGCCAGCTGTCGGTTCCTTCTGTTATTGTTCCTGCTGGAGATACCTGGATGTTGGCCAATGCTAGAAGTCAGCACAGTGGTTCTCAACCTTCCTAATGCCGTGACCCTTTAATACAGTTCCTCATGTTGTGGTGACCCCCAACCTAACCCTAACCCTAACCCTCAACCATAAAATTATTTTCGTTGCTACTTCATAACTGCAATTTTGCTACTGTTATGAATCATAGTGTATATATCTGATATGCAAGATGTATTTTCATTGTTATACACTGAACATAATTAAAGCATACTGTAGTATTCACATCAGCCACAGCTGAATATAAAGGTGTCGTTTTACCTCCAATACTGCTGCTTTCTACCCAGTAGCTGCTCTCTACTGTATTTGTATGGGGTGTATGTGATGGGGTTGGCGCAATGATGTCATCACGCCAGGTACTCGTATGTGGGCGTATCTGCATGTGGGCAGACCTGCCTGGAGATGGATAGAGGAACAGTGTCTCGGTTCCTATGTGTTTTCCGATGGTCCTAGATGACCCCTGTGAAAGAGTAAATCAACCCCCAAAGGGGTCACGACCCACAGGCTGAGAACCACTGAGTCAGCAGATGGAGGTAAGCAATCGCTGTTACAGGAAACATGGCGTTGACGTTGGATTCCCAGTAATAGCAATGTTTTGCGATATCATTTCAATATCCCAGGACTATATTGAAAATGCTGTGGATCTGTGTGGTGTTTCCAATATAGTTCTGAGACAATCGTAGGTTTTAGCCCACATCTGGAGACACCAAAAATATGCAATTGTAGTTCCACTGGAAATACTCCAAAAACACAGATCGCCACAACTTGTCGGTCATGCAAGAGGCAAATTGACTGGGGATTCCTCCAGATGTGGGTAAAAAAGCCATCATTCTATCTGTGGCAAAGCTAATATAGTCCTGAGCTAGTGAATTGAAAATCTATAATACTGCTATAAGAGGAAATACAGAAAAATGCTAGATTTCTTGTAACAGTGATTCCTTATCTCTTGTCTGCCAGCTCTTCACATTATTGTTGTTCTTCAAAAATACTGGCATGCTAGTAATCATGGGGGTGGGGGGGAGAGAAAAGGATGGGGCCACTGCTTGCAAATATACAGGTATTTTTTCAACAGGAACACTAATGCAAAAAGCTGGCAGATGAAGTAAGAGCTCAGGATTGTTCCAGGATTGCTCTTGCTGTCTAGAAGCGGCGGCAAGCAGCTATTGTAGGATCTAAAGAAGGGACCCTGGCTGTTCTTATTCCACATGATCTAACCCAAGGGTGGATTTTCCTGAGTTAGACCATGGCAAAAGAAAACAGCTTGTCACTCTGAAAGTTGGCTGAAGCTGAATATGCAGCTACCCACCAGCCTAAAGGGAGACTGAAGTGATATTCAAAAAGCTGTACGTAACTGCAGTTGGGCTGCATTAACATCTAAATTATAACAACGTAAAATAATTCCGTTATTATGAAGCCAAGGGTTGACAAATGGAAATGTGCAAGTCACAGCTCTTAGTAAATGCATAAACAAACTTGCAGATCCATCTGGAGGGAAATGCAGATGATGGCTTGATCTGTATGATATGAGGAATTGACAAGCAATCTTTCAATACGTGAAAAGTGGCCGTAGATTTAAAACCCAAAAGTAAGCTTTACAGAGTGTGATGGCGCCATATGTTAGGTGCCACCGTGGGTCCTTGAATTTCCCCCAAGACACAATATTGAGAGGCTCCCAGGAAAATAAAAAGAACAATCACAGATGCTTGGTTTTCTTGTCTTTACTTGTGCCTAGGACATGTAGGTGTAACGATATTCAGTGCTCTAGGGATCCCCAACTATTTACATATATACAATTCCGGAAGATATCTTTCTTCCCTTCCCAAAGTCACTTCTCTTTGTCAACCGGCTGTTACCAATTCTCCATTTGTCCATTACAAGGTGACTACAGTGTTGCCTCCGGAATGCTCTACTTTGGCTCCTCTTTTCGGCCTCCGTCTTTCACCTCTCTGGACCTCCTGGGCTCTCTGTTACCGGTTCCACCTTCTCCTGCTTCCCAAACACTTCTCTCCTCCGATTCCTCTTCTCTAGCTAAATACCCAATTTTTCTCCTTACCCCCAGTGACTCAGCATTTCTTCTCTTTACCATCCACACCTGTGGGGAGCTTAAAGTTAACCCATCACACAGAGATCACTGAGACTTATTCTAAGTAAGTATATTCCAGACTCCATTTGGATAAAAGATAAGGTATTATTTCTCTTCCAATTTTCACAATCTATGGTAGGGATGTGCACAAATATTCAAGATATTCGTTATTCAATGAAATTCGGATGAATTTGGATACTCCAATCAAGTGTCCAGACATTCATTTTTTAGTATTTGAATGCAAAAGAATATTTTGAACTATTGGTGTGAATAATTCAGACATTCATATGTGTACAGATACTGACGCATCGCATTTACATATCCATATGCATCTTATCTGTGTTCGCACGCATCCATACGGATACGTACAGGATGAAAACGGGATGCGTACAGGACAAAAATATGATGCATTCAAATGCGTACAGATGTGTACTAGATTTGTATCATCAAATATATATTGAACATTTGTACAAATAGGTACAAATGTCTTCATATTGGTTTGTACGTACATACGAATTCGGATGTTCAAATATTTGATTCGAATTGAATCGAATTCAAAAATTGCATGCGTGCATAGCCCTAATCTATGGAGTCGCCACTAGAGAGAGCTTTCTTGTTGGTGGCCCCCAAGCCCTCAGGTTGGTCTAGAGGTTAGGGAGGCAGACTCTTATCTGGGAATACCGGGTTCTATTCCACCCTCCCCCATGAAGCCAGCTGGGTGACCTTGGGCTAGTCACAGCTCTCTTCTGAGCTCTCACAGCCCCACCTACCTCACAGGGTGTTCTGTTTTGGGGAGAAGGATAGAAGGCTTTGTTGGCCGCTTTGAGTCCCCTTAAATGGTTGAGAACAGCAGGGCAGAGAAGCCAACTCTTCTTATTCTTCCCTCACAGGTACACCAGGTGAACAATTCAGATGTTTTCCGGCATCTCTTTGAGGCCATTTGCAGGAATTTCTCCCACGCCCACCCACTTTCGATCGCTCACTTGATTCAGTCCTGCTCTTCTTTACATTTTCAGCCTATGTATTTTATGGGTTTTTAATGTATTTCTATGTTTTGATTTGATCATTTCTCTTTGGTTATTTGTTTTCCCCACCATGAGCCTTATGAAACAGGGTGATGTAGCCTTCACTACACCTTCACAGAGACACAATAGCTTCTGCAAAACTCATTCTTGGTCTCAGTGGAACAGAGCGAGCTCTTCTGCACAACACAGAGATCATCTTAAATATGGAGGCGTCGTTTTTAACTGTCATGACGAACGCATTGATCTAAAGTAGTTAAAAGGACCTTTTAAAGCATCCATTTCAGCTTGTGACAATTAACTTCTTCAGTTAAGCAGGTATTGTATGGGAAAGTGCTTGCTGTCATCTGACTGAGGGTGTGATAGGCACTTCCAAGACATCTCAAAGAGGGCTTTGAGGTGGGATTGTTCATGCACCAGTCTGCCCCTCCCTCATCTAAACATTATGCGCTTAAAGAAGGCCTCGACACTACTGTCTCTGAGGTGCCCCTTTTGTAACGTCTGAACACAGCCTGAACTTAGCGTCAATCATTCTTGTTAATTCACTCCTCCTTCCTTACCATTCCAAATCGAAATATTTCTCTTGCCTCTCATGTTTCTGAGCCAGTTGGGTTTAGTTGTTAGGGAGCTGGATTCTCATTTGGGAATGCCAGGTTTGATTCTGCCCTCCTCCACAAAGTCAGCTGGGTAACCTCAGACTAGTCACAGCTCTCCTCTGAGTAGAGATGAGCACGAATTATTCATGCATTCGGAATCCAGATGAATTTGTCCAGATTCCAAGATTTGGATAGCCCTATCCGTCCACAAATTGGATAATCCAGTATCCGTAGAAGCTTCAGTAGAAGCTTCTAAGGATACTGGATTACCCTGAGGCCTGGCCCCCTGGGTTGGCTTATCCGAAACCTCCCCCCCCCCCAGGTCTCACTTACCTGCTCCGACAGCGCTCCGGGCCTCTTCCCAGGACTTCTGGAATGTCAATCAGGCTTCCTGGAAGGTGGAGACAGGGTCTTCTGGGACTGGAAGGCCCTGTTTTCAGCTTCCAGAAAGCCCTGGGAAGAGGCTCAGAGTGCCACCCAAGCGCTCCCACCTGCCTCCCCGGAGCCCCCTTACCTGTGGGGTCCCAGTATGCCCTGTTTCCAGCTTCTGGAAAGCCTATTTGGCTTTCCAGAAGCCCTGGGAAGAGGCCTGGGACACTGCTGGATCACTCCCACCCACCTCCCCAGCGCCCCTTTACCTTTGGGGAGGCAGGATTTATTCGTTCCGTGCATGGATATTTGTAGAATATCTGTTCACGGATACAAATACCCTCCACAGTATTCGTCCGGAGCTGAATATTTCCACATTCTATGCACCTCGAATAGAATGTGGAAATTAGCTCTGTGCGCACTCCTTCTTCTGAGCTCTCAAGCCCCACCTACCTCACGGGGTGTTCTGTTGTGGGAAGAAGAATAGAAAGTTTTGTCAACCACTTTGGCCGTGTCTTCACGGCAACCTTATCTTGGATTCAAAATGTTTTCAATCCTCGGAGTCTGCACGGCAGTTTGGCTTAACACACTTTCTCCGTGTTAAACCACCCCAAAGCGTGGTGAATCTCAATCCTGATTTCAACAGGTCTCACTCCGGATCGTGTGCTTGAAACGTTTTACATTTTTTACTGTGGGGACCGTACCGTGTTAAGGGATGAGAATCCATGTTTAGGGTTCCCCCCCCCCAATAGCTTGCTTCCAAAGATAGTGATTTCATTGAAAAAATCCACCCTCAAAACAGCCACTATAAAAATCCAGTCCTTAAAGCTACACTGTAGCAATCTAGCCTCTTCACACCTTAATAACAATGTTGCAGTTTTGCGCAATTCTAGCTCTTTGAAAGTTCTGACCTTTAAAAAAGGGAAAGGAAAGGAAAGCCCTGGAGGTTCTGTTTTAAAGGCTGTGGCTGTGAAGGGGGGTTGAGTTGCTGCTGCTGCTGCTGTGTGCCCTGGGAAATGGGGAGAGGAGGCCAAAGAATCGCTGGCTGCCGGTGCCTGTTTTTCATCCATCTAGGCAAGCGGCAGCCACCCAGCCAGCCACCCAGCTAGGATCCATGAAGGGGTCTGTTATGGGTGGCACCTCCATGCCAGGAGGAAGAGGGCAGGGCAGCCCTGCAAAGCGGCTTTTAAAAAGTAGCCACTTGAGTCCCCCCTTGAGTCACATACGCCACGTACAATCCTCAGAATCCAGATCGAACATGATTAAGTTAAAAGTAATGGGAACAGACAGGCAAATTCGTGCTTGCATCCAGTTCTATTATTTCGGTTTAGGGAAAGCAAAATAAGCTTGCTGTGGGGATTCCCCCTTTGAGTCCCCTTAAATTGGTGAGAAAAGCGGGGTAGAAAAGCCAACTCTTTTTCTTCTTCTTCTTCTAGTTTAGTCTAGTGGTTAGGGAGACCGACTCTTATCTGGGAATACCATGTTTGATTCCTCTCTCCTCCATGAAGCCAGCTGGGTGACCTTGGGTGAGTCACAGCTGTCTTCTCAGCTTTCACAGCTCCACCTACCTCAGAGGGTGTTCTGTTGTGGGGAGAAGAATAGAAAAAGCTTTGTCAGCCCCTTTGAGTCCCTTAAATGGGTGAGAAAAGCGGGGTAGAAAAGCCAACTCCTCTTCTCCTTTGCAAGCCTATTTCTAGCTGCCTTTTCTGAATGAAGCCCCCAGGTATTTAGTAATTCCTAATACTCTTATCCTTTTCTCATATTTGTAGTTCTATATTTAGTCATTGCTGTCCAATCTTTTCAATGTTTGCTTGCTTAAGGGCTGTGTGGTCACATATTCCCTAGGAGCCCACAAACCACACGAGTCTCGCTTTCACATTGTTGAAATGCCTCTCTGAAAAACAGTGCACCCTAAAGGCAGAGCGGTCATGGATCTGGAAGTGAGATTGCACAAAAACTGCATTTCTGTTTGGGTAAGCAGAAAATGAGATACACAAGGATGTCTGATTGCCATACACTATCTTATTCAAGCCCAGGCATTAAAGCTGCATTCACACCTTTGTTTCAGTCCAGCTTCAGTCCACTTTCAGAATAAGAGAAAACACCAGCAAAGTGACAAGCTGCTTTCTTTCAAGCATTATCCGATAACTCAGAAAATCCACCTGAGGGTTAGATATAGGGATATGCACCAACATTCGAAATTTGATCAAATTTGATTGAATGTGGACATTCAAATTTGAGTAGAATGTCTTCACATTCGAATTTAAACCTTTGAATGAATTTTGAATGTTCCAAAACATCTGTTCAAATCATTCAAATGATTTGAATGTACAGATATGTATGCATTACATATGTATCTGTACGAATATCATTTGTATCTCTACGCATTTGCACTTATAATATGGAACAAAAACGGGATGCATACGGGATGGGTACGAAATGCGTACAGATACGTATATCACATACGAATGCTGTTGACCTGCATATCTTCAAGTTCGAATCTAACCTTTGAATGAATAGATTCAAATGTATTGGATTCGAATCGGTTTTTGTTGCATTTGGATTCTAAACATTCAAAATAGAATTGAATGTTTTCAAGGGTCGAATTGGAATTAAAAAAAAAAATTCATGCACATCCCTGGTTAGATAACGTGGGAAGAAAGTGACCCATGACTTTGCTGATGGGTTCCCTCAGGCTGAATGAAAACTTATGAGTGAATGTACCCCTGGTGTGACAACAACCAATGACTGTTTCTGCACTTACCCGATGTAGATTCGGATCAGTAGATCTGGATTCACTAGACCTACTGAACTGAATTATGCGGCGGCGTGGGAAGGGTCAGCAATATCTGCACTTACAGTGCTGATCTGGTGCAAGTCTCTCTCAGACTGCGATCTCATGAGCTTCCTACCTGCCTCCCACCTCCTGCCAGCTAGGAGCGAATATTTCTAGTCTAGGGCTGAGAGGTGAGTTTTCCTGCAGGGATGGGGTGTTTGCAACCAGTAATTCACACATTCCTGTACTCTTGGACTATTCCTGCTCTTATCCCCACTATCCTGGATCAGAAACTGGTCCAGGGAGGTTACTGTGATCTGCTCTAGGATAGACAACCTGGGACAGCCTGTTCCATATTGTTCCGTGCTGGATCCAGAGCTCATTCTGGCTTCAGAGACAGTGCAGGGTGGCTCTGAATGTTCTAAAGACTAGGAATGAATGTCCCTGGGCTTCAGAGCTCCTGGGGTGGGTGTGTGCACATTTTGGTGGTGGACCTTACCAGACCACAGAGGTATATGTTCACACATCTTCATAGTCCAGTATATCACCCCTTAATATGCCAGTAGAATGGACCAGAATGCCATGTTGGGGTTCCTAGTCCTGTCTACACTCCATCATGGGTGGACAGAGCATACTGGGAAGGGGAGCGGCCTTCCTTAATCCACACCAGACATGGAAGGGCGGTTCATAGACCCCTTCTTGTTCCACCACGCTTTGACCTTTTCCACTTCACAGAGTGGTCATTCGTACAAGACAAACACCATTGATGGGTACATCTGTTGTTGCTTCTGTGTGAATAATACATTCGCAAAAATGTGGAGCGAGTCAGAAAAGAAACAGCATCTGGAGCATGACAGTGCAGTTTTCTGGCATCGGGTGTTTTTGACGTTTTCTCCTTGAACATTTTACATGTTTGTGCTTCTTGTTTTCTGCTTCTGCAGTGCCTGAACGAATCCCTCAAGCCACTTTCAGTCGCACGCAAGGGAGGAAGGTAATGTGACTCCGGTCTGAATGTGATTCCATCAGTTTGCTGGCTTGCTGAAAGGCAGACCGGGACTATTATATGTCACACTCTTGACACACCTGTAGATAGCTTTTATAACCTCCAGCTGCACCTGTGAGCGCTACACAATGGAAGGGACAAAGGCCAGAGGAAAGCCCTTTTGAAACCACATTGTCTTAGTTTAATGAGCTATGAGATAACAGTGTGATGCTCAGTGGTATCCATCTCACATCGCCTGTGTTTTCTGGGAGGGACTTAGTTTCGTAAGCTTCTTATAGAATATTTTTTTCTGAGAAGCATCTTCAATGTCTAATAAATAAGTGCCTTGAATGTGAAAGATTCTGAAAACAACTGGGGGAGCTACTGAATATCTCATTTCATATTCATTCATTCATTCATTCATTCATTCATTCATTCATTCATTCATTCATTCATATCCTGCCCTGTAACCAAGGGTCTCAGGTTAGGTAGCAATATTTTAAATCAAACATATTAAAACAATAACGTTATCTATTAAAACAATAGCGTCTGCAAGTGGGAAGGGAAAGTGCATCCCCATTTAACCGAAGGCCAGGGCAAAGTGATGCGTCTTTACTGCCTTTCTAAGCATGTACAGTGAAGGTGAAAGATACCACTCAAGGGGGAGACTATACCACAGCCAAAGGGCCATCACTGAGAAGGCCCTCTCCTGGGGGCCCACCCCTCTTGCTGCTGAGGGTGGTGGTACAACCAGGAGGGCCTCTCCTCCAGATTTTAAGGCATGGGCAGGTCAACATGGGAGTAGACATTCCTTCAGATATTTGGGGCCAAAATCACTTAGGGCTTTATAAGTCAAAGTTCTTTGAATAGGGCTTGGTAGTGAATCCACAGCCAGTGCAACTCTTTTAAGATCCCTCCTCAACCTACCTTGAATTTACCCTGAAGCAAGGTAATGGCCATCTGGTAATAACATGCCTTTGCCTCTCTGCAGCAATGGCCATTCACCACTGGCCATTGCTATGGTGTGTGTAGCCATGCCGCCACCACCCCGTGCAACATCACTTTGTGAATGCTGTGTGTAGGGCTGTACTAGGAGTGCTGTAGGCACTCTTAGTATAGTTGTGAACAGTTTTAACTGCTCTACTGTTATTGATGAAGGAGGATGGCCACACGCACTCTGAGCCACCTGGGATGGAAGCAGCCCCACAGATGCTCCAAGCTGCAGATGCTCCAAGCTGGAATGTCCCCAGGCTGTCCCAACCATCAAAATGTGAAAAGGCCCAAGGCTGCATTGACACGGGTGGGGCATAGCACCCACAGGTGTATGGGTTTGACACCTTCAGGCCAACATTCCCAAGCATGTGGCATGCATCTGAGGTCCAGCAAGTGTTCTTCTCATTGACTGAGTTTCCCTCTGAGATGTGCTGCATGCCTGGTTGTGCTGCAGTTTGACATATCTTGAGGCACGTGTCATGATGAACACGCTGGGGGCCTGCCTATGGGGAAAAACAAGTGGTCTGGCCCAATCGTAGGTGTTTCAACCAGATCAGAGATGTATAAAGAGGACCTGAACTGTTAGGTGAAGGACATCAGGCACAGAGAATCCTAGCAAGATGGCACCTGATGTGCCTTCACTGAAAAGCTGTTCCAAAGCTAGGACACTTCAAAGACATCCGACCTCCTATAGTAGAAGCACTCATACAGGCACTGGACATAGCAGCTAATAATAGCTTGGTCTTCCATGAATTTAGAAACTGTTTTTTGAAGCCATCTGAGCTGATGGTTGTGAATTCCCTAGTTTAATCATCCAACGTGTGTAGAACTATTTACTTTTCTCTATACTGATTCCTCCAAATTCAGCTTTAACACGTTCCCCCTCATTCTAGTGTTTTGGGAGGCAGCCAATATTTGTCCTCATTGGGCATAATTTTACACACCTCTACCATAACATCTCTCCTCCACTTGCATCTTCTCAAAGCCAAAGAAAACCCCCAAGCATTTTAATATTGGTGTGCTTTTTTGTTGTTGTAGTTGTTCAGTGCCATTAACTATTATTTGTAACATGCTAACAACTATTGTTATAGCTGGCGCACTCTGGCCCATGCTTTCATTGAACTGTCCACCCTTACTCCAAGATCACTCTTCTGATTAGTCTAAGCAGGATCAGATCCCACTATTTCTGCTCCATTTGCATCGCTCTCCATTTGCTTGCATTGAACAGCATCTGTCCTACTGATACCTGTTCCCTCAGTATTCCACATCCCATTGGAGGTCTTTATATTTCCTCTTCACATTTATCACTCCAAATAATTGAGTGTCACCAGCAAACTTAGCTATTCTACTGCTTTCTCCTCACTCTAGGTCATTTATGAATACACTTGTCTCTCAGATTTCATAAAGTACCCAGAAGACACCATGGGCATGTCCCCATTCACATTTTGGTCTGAATTGAAATTGGGTTTGGGAAGGAGCGTCCCCATGCATTTTAGATTTGGTCCGATTTCTGTGGGCCAAATCGACCAAACCAGGGCCAAATTTGGTACTGGAAAAAACTGTTCTCGTCAGTTTGGTGTCTCAACATGCATTGCTTTGAGAGTCGAGCCTGCACATGGGGATGGTCCTGGGGTATTTGGGGAGGAAATTGGTGCTTGCAACATTGGGAGGTGCAGTTTCATGTCCTGTGCTTGCCATTCCTGCCCTGTGCATTGGAGATCGCAACTGCTGAGAGTTTGGGGGAGTAAAGGGTGTTAAAGCCGAAAAGATGGGGGGGGGGTGAATGGCCTTCGCTGTCCCACAAAACTCTTTTATACAAGTATTCCAACCCCCTTCTCTGATTGCCAAGGCAGGCAGGATGTTCTCGCAGTTCCCAGCTGGAGCGGAGGTGTGCAAAACTGCTCAACTGACGCCAAACCTCGTAGCGGCTTTGCTCAAACAGCTGTGGTTTTTTTAGTTATTATTTTTGCTGTTCAGTCCTGGCTTCTCTGTGCTGCTAAGGGGGAGGGGTGCGGCATTTGCAGTGGGAGGCACGGGGGTGGGGTGTCATCAACCTGGCTTCCTATGAGGAGAGAGGAGGCAGAGAGGAGATGGCGCTGCTCCCTCATGCCAGGGTTTGGCGCAGTTTGCATGGGGATGGCTGTATCCACACCTGGCCCACATCCAGCCTGTGTTACTGGGAGTGGTGTGGGGACGGGCAACATTCAATCTCGGTCCCGTACCCGGTCAAATACTAGCCCAATCAGAGCCAAACAGCTTGCATGGGGCTGTGGCCCATGGTTGTCAAAACATCCGCATTTCAAGGAAACCACAAAATAGTGGTTTTAATTCCTATCAGTACTTCTAGCACACACATTAAAAAAAAACTATTTAGCAGTATGAAATCTATAAGCATATGAATTTGCTGCCTCTTTTCTGTTGTGTGATTAAATGTCCCCCACACTTCCCCCATTGAAAATTACTGTTGCTTTTAACTATTTTTGAATTTTTCTAAAGTTGCATTTTTAAACTTGTTTCTGATTTTATGGCTGATATAATTTTTAAATGTCTGTTTTTAAATGTTGTGAGCCGCTCAGAGACCCTAGGGTATGGGGAGGCATATAAATGTAAATATAAATAAAATAAATAAATATTTATTACTACAGAGGAAAATTGACTACTGTTTTGCTTCTCCATTGTGAGAAATGTCCACTTTCTTTCACTCTCTGCTTTTGATTCCTTAAATAGCTGTTTATCCATCATAGGGTCCATTCTTATATTACATAACTACTAAACATAGTGAGAAGTCTTTGGTGAGGGACTTTAACAAGAACTTTTTGGTAGTCCAAGTAGACAATCTTGGATCATTCTTGCACATATTTTTAATGATGAGCTTTCCCTTCCAGAAGGCAAGCATTTGTGCTTTTAACTATTTAGTAAGTTTATCTTTAATAATGGTTCCCATTACTGAAGATGCTGTATTGATGGAACAAGACCCTGAGTCATTTATCACCTATAAACCTCTCTCTTTCATCTATTTGTAGGGGTGTACATCTTATTTCCGCTTATGATCTGATGCTCAAGAGGATATTAATTTAAAAATTGGTTCCGACTGTCTTCATCAGGCTTTAATTCCTGTATTTTCCTTGAGTCCTTAAAAAACAAACTAGTTTTATGTTAGCCAGTCTTCAGCTACAGAAGCTGAGAAACGCAGCCTTATATTTTGTTTGAAGGGCTACAACTTCACCTTTCAACTCTTTTAATGAATGACAACTGAACCTGGTGATTTGTTGACATTTAATTTGTCAGTGTGTCCATCACTTTTCTCACCATTGCTATTCGTCTCCGTTTGTCAGAATCCCTTCAGAGAAAATGAGTTCAGACTCAACGATCTACCCCAGATTCTTTACTGGAAGGACAGAGGCAAAATGTACATTTAAATTCTCTGCGATTTTACTTTCCCTTTTTATCACACCTTTGACTCCTGGATCACCCAAGGTATTGATGGTTTCCCTAGGTGCCTCCCTGCTTCCAAAGTATTTAAAGAATTTATTTTATGGCTTTAAAGCTTTGATGATGGTGTATACTGAGCAGCTATGAACCTCCTGAACTATTTATGCATATATGGTAGGACTACTTAACTGTGAACTCTTTCTGATCTGAGATCGCTGAGGTGATGGAGAAACCCTTTCACTTTCTCCAGAGATGGCTCTACTTCATATTTACAGATTAGATTATTATCTCAAATCCCACAAATTTCTACGTTATGCTATTAGCAGCCAAAAAAGTTATTGCTGCAAGCTGGAAGAATGGAAGTGACCTTACAATCTACCACTGCAACATTTGAGCTTAATATCTACCAAGCAAAACTGCCCCAAAGTGTCATTTATAGACATCTGGAAGCCCCTGGTGTCAATTCTCCCGGCCCAGGAAGAATCAGTTCTACACACAATCAGCATACTTACTGCTTAGTATTTTCAACATTACCTTGCTGCAGTCTTTGTGTTTTGTTGTTGTTGTTGTTACTATTCTGCTGCCTGATATCACTGTTCAAAGTTTTAATAGTTTTACCGTTTCTTTTTAAAATTTTATTAAAAGGGGGAAAATACAAGATATATACAATTTAAAAAATTGTTTTCTGCCACAACTTAATCCTGTTAACTTGTTGCAGAAAAGCAACAAACTGTTAAGGGTTTTATTTCATTGGTGGAATCATGAAGAAGACTTCATTTTGATTGGTCAAGAGAATTCCAGAGAACCATGCCTTACAAAGTCTCTCTCTTTTCACTTTCTTGTTCCCCTAAATTAGTGTTCCTCCACTTGGCTTTAAGCCTGAAAGGTAATAGAATTTCTATCATACTTCTTACTGAAAAAAGAAGTAACTCTGGGGGCGGGGGTTCCACTTACCTGCTAACTAATCCAGATTTAGAAGATCTGGATCTAAGGTGGTACCCAGTGCCTCTCCACAGGCAACAGCAATGGGTGCTAGGAATGCTGGAACATCCATGTGGAGCACCTGTCTGTACCCAAGTGGGAGACATCCATCATGCCATGTTTTGGGGTGGGGATGATGCATTGGGGGGAGGGGCTCTGGAGCTGCTCCAAACCACTCCAAAGAATCTTCAGAGCCCGGCCAAAGCTCTGTAGAACAGCTCCATAAACAGGGCCAAAGCCCTGAAGTTAAGCTACAGAGAGGTTTCGGAGCCCAGCCCTGATGTGAATCCCTTTGCATGGGTGAGGAGAGTGGGGTTGAACATGTTGATTCATCTGTATGTATCTCTTCTCGTGTTTTTTTTCCAGAGTTCTCCAGTGGACATATTCAAAGCCTGTGCCATTCTCCAGAGTTGTCTCTGGAGCTGTCTCTGGATCCATCTTCGGAGAATAGGCACCGGCTTCAAAGCTTTGGGTTTCGGGGCATCCAGCCTTGACAAAGTCCGTCCCCCCCCCCTCCGGAGCCAACTCCTGGACCCTAGTAACCTGATCACAGTTTAAACGTGCACCATCTGATCTGGATTTGATGCCTGAAGATTGGATTGTAGACACCTTTAATGGGGTCCAAAGAAAATCTGGATTATAGGTCCTGAAGAACCCATTTAATCCAGATTTCCTTAGTACGAGTGTGAACAAATCGGGTTCTAATGGGGTCTGCAGTGGAAACAGGGTCTTCCTGCTCTGAGCCTAATGGGTCCTTAATGGGTACCTAATGGGTACTAAGTGCTAGTGGGAAAAAACGCTCTGAGTCCCAGGCTAGCAAGAATATCTTGCTTGCTTAACATAACCACAATTTTTCTTTCCCTTTGATCCATGTTACAAAGTGTCTCTTTGCTAGCTGTTACATTTTGCCCCAAACTGGAAATGTTTTATTGTTGCCACTTGCTTGTTATTATTGCCACTTAATTTATTATTGCCACTTTTCTTTCAGTAAAATTATGTATTGTGCCTTTGAAATCTCAGGAAATAAACTTTGTAGTAAGATCAGCCATGTGTTTCCTCTCCCTTGGGATCAGCTGCAATCTATTATCAGTCAAGCCAAACTAATTGTTGTAAAAGTCCTGCGTGTATATAGACATGGCACAAAACATGTGTCATATGCAGTTCCTGTAACAAGTAATGCTTCTCATATTTCATGCATTCATTTAATTTTTTTACATCTTTCACATGCTGGATGGCATAGGTAGAAATTACCAAATGTGGATTCATTTGCTGCTCTTTTCACATTTGAATCAGAGGCCCCTTGCTTGCTTGTGCTTCTGCTTTGGGGAGGTATGGGAGGCAAAATGCTTTCTTCTTAGAGAGCATTGAATAAGAAAGTCTGGAAGTTTGTCCCTGATTTAGGACCCAGCAGTATGAAATTCTCTTTACCAGTGCCTTGTTCATTGGAACAATACCTGAAAACACAGCAGGCTTAATCCATGCTGTACATGAAGTATAAATGTACCCATTTATAGTGATTGCCACTCAATGTACAAAACAAGGTCTTTGAGTTAAAATATAGACAAAGGCTGGCGTATATGTTATTTAATCTTTATAGTTCGTCGTACTATGAATGGCAGGTAGATTTTGTGTTAAACATTCTGTTCCAGAACAGTGTTTAAAATGCTGGGTTAACATTGCCAAAAGAGAATATTGCAACACGCCTTCCACCATCTCCTCCAAATGCATAGCACTCACTACTGCACAAATCTGTTCTCTCTGCAATTCTGTTTCCCAAATGTAAAAATGTAGGGAAGGAAGGAAGGAAGGAAGGAAGGAAGGAAGGAAGGAAGGAAGGAAGGAAGGAAGGAAGGACCCTTTTTTTTAATGGAAAGTAAGCATAGTAGCATAGGGTGTCTTTCCATGGTCACGTAGGGTGCTTCCGCACAGTGGCAGAAAAAACAGGATCTCCGGCACCCGGATTTATTAAAACCGGCTCCTAGGGGAACCGGTTTTAATAGCTCCGGGTGCACGGTAGATCTGGTTTAACGGGGTAGATCTGCATCAAAGAGATGCGGATCTACCCCACGCCCGTGCCTCTGCACACGCGGCGCTGATCCGGATTGGAGGCGGGTGCTGTGCGGATGCACGGGACCCGTCTCCGATCCGGGATGGAGGGCCCGCCCCCGGCCCGCCACAATTGGCTCGCTGGAGCCAAGCCTGGCAAGCTGGGGAACCCCGCCGCCGCAGCTCGCCCTCGCCCCAGAAGCAGCGGATTGCCGCTTCTGAAGCCAGGGCGAGCTTCCCAAAACCCGCCCTAGCCCACCCTGGGGGAGCACAGCGGTTCCCCTCCTGAAGTCATCAGCGTCGCCCCAAAACTGAAAGCAGGCACGCAGGATGCAGCGCGCCTGCGTCCTGCGCTCCTCCTGAGTGGCTGGGGCTGCGCCTGGCAGCCCCTGCCCTCAGGAGCCGTTCTGCACAGGTGCGCTGCCCTGACTTGCGCGCCGGCCAATCAGGCGGCACACAGGATGCAGGCGCGCTGCATCCTGGGCATCTGCTTTCAGTTTCAGGGCAACGCCGACGAGTTAAGGATGGGCTCCGCCGCGCTCCCCCCAGGGTGGGCTAGGGTGGGCTTTTGGGAAGCTCGCCCTGGCTCCAGAAGTGGCGATCCGCCACTTCTGGGGTGAGGGCAAGCCGAAAGGTAGGAGCCCCCCAGCTCGCCATGCTTGGCTCCGGGGAGCCACTCGTGGTGAGCCGGGGGAGGGCCATGGGCTAGCACACTTGCGCTGTTTGGCCGCGTCCAAAATGGATGCGGACTCACAGCGCAAAACTACTTGATATGTGGTGTGCTAGAAACACACATTAAGCACACATTAAGTCCGGATAGGTGCGGATGCACCCACCAGAAGTCTGCTTCTTTGTCCCCGCTAATGCGGATGCTCTGGCAGCAAACCGGTTTTGCCACCGAAATCCACATTAAAAACGGGCTCACTGTGTGGACACCCCTCACCAGAAGTGTCCTACTTAGCAACTCGTGTGCGGAGGTGCACATTGGAATGTGTGCTTAATGGGTGTTAAAGGGCCTGTGGAGAAGCACCCGTAGTACCCATTTTAGCACCCATTAAGGACCCATTTGGGTGAGAGCCAGATGACTCCATTTCCACCACAACACCCATTAGGGACACATTTGTTTCCACCGCGCCTCGGGAAATCCAGATCATTTGGGTACTTTTTGGCCTTTAATCCGGATTTTCTGTAGACCCCATATGGGTCTACAATGGGGTCTTCAGCCAGAAAATCCAGATTAAAGGGAGCCTGTTTCCATGTTAGTTTGGCAATGGGGTCTAAAGGAGGCTAGGGGGAGGGGGCACCCTCGGGGGGGGGAGCCCCAAAACCTAAACTTTGAAGTCATTTTGAAGTCATTTCAAAGCCACTTTGAAGTCACTTTGAAGTCTGTGCAAAATAGCTCTGGAGCGTCTTTGAAGTCTGTGCTGATCTTCGGAGTGAACTTCAAAGTCACTCCAAAGTAACTTCGAAGTTTACTCCAAAGAGCTTTGGAGCCACTTTGGAGATTGCACCCCCTGTCCCCCAAACACCTGTGGTGACAGGCAGACCCCTCGTGGATAGATCTGGATTTCCATTGCTACTGGGTGCTAGACCACCCATAGAAACACATTAGGTACTTCCCTTAATCCGGATCTACTAGATCCAGATTAAGGGAAGTACCCATTCCCTAGATCCGGATCTTCTTAGATCCGGATTAAAGGAGCGTGGTGGAAAAACACCCTAAGATCAGTATGGGGAGGCAGGCAAGCTGCCTCTAAAGGCCATTTGCTGGGATCTGAGAGCAGGTGAAGGTTTTGTCAGGACATTTCCCCCCAGTGAAATGTAACAACAGTACCAAAGCTTACATTGCTAGGCTGGAAGACCATCCTGAGCTGAATAACAGGTTCTCCATAATCTTGTATCCTATTTTAGCAGTGTAGCCACAACAAGTATAACAATGTTGTGAGAAATGAAAATTGTTATGGGAAGCAGGTCAACGTGACACTGAAGAACAGTCCCTTGCCAGGATTGGCCCAGAGTGCTCACATGGAATAGATGTTTCCTGTAACCACATGTTGATTCATCTGTATGTATCTCACTTTTCAGTAATCATGTAGTATTATAGCATGTATTCATATGATAGTGGTTAAGTTGTATATTTTTTATTCCTTGCATATATCCATGTATTTACTCAGCATATATAAGCATATATTCTGTAACCATTAAGCAATAAACCTTCCACTTGGAATGCAATGAGACTCTGTTCTTGCATGTCAACTCCATGCATAGACGCTGTTTGCTGTGCACGTGCTAGAAGCAAACTCTGCTAAGCTAAGAAGTCCTAACAGGTTTTGCCCTTGTCTTCTCCTTGACAATGCCCATAAGCTGTTGGTGGACCACTGTGTGAGACAGGATGCTGGACTAGATGGGCTGTGGCCTGCCTGATCCAGCAGACCTCCTTTTATCTAGGTTCTTATCTAGGCCAGTTTTCCATTAACAAAGTGAAGCAGCTAATATTGCAGGTGGTTGGGTAGAGAATCCACCATGGTAAAATATGATTCTGTATCTCTGTATGGAGTGCGGAGGCACCATTTCCAGTGACTGATCCCAACACACCCATTCAAGATGTGAAACTGTACAAGTATGGAGCCTCCAGCAGCAATTGTGCCTGTAAAGAAGGCAACATGACTGAGCAAGACACCTGTTACTGCTAATGCTTCAAATGGAGACATGGGATTTTTCTACACTTGGCCTTATTCTGGAATATATCCCAGAATAGAGACCTGCTATCTGCACGCTAGTACAGCCTACGGAAGGCCCCAAATAAGGCCTGCCATAGTCTGCATTAGCTTGTGGCCAGCAGACCGCTATCCTGAGATATATTCCAGAATAAGGCCAGGTGCAGAAAGGGCCATAGTAGATGCCTTCTTGAGTTAACCCAGAAGGGTGATCAGGAACACAAAGGCATGCAAGGCATTTCTCGATTAGTGGGGAATTCTTTTTGGTGGCACACCAAAGCATCCTGCTGAAATGGGTCCCATGAGGACTCCAAGGCTAGGAACTTTCGTTCTTAGCTATCAAAGCCTTCAGAAGCTGATCCCAAACCTCATGTCAGCTTCAGGTCTGATGCAAGGACTGGGCTAGAACCATGTCACCATGCAGAGGATACCATTCCAGACTGAGCCTTGCCATGATCCGGACCAGAGAGCCTCATGTGACCCAGACACGCTAGTTCAGATCATGGCAAGATAAGTGCAGAAGGACCCTTTGCTTCTAAGAAAAGCTCTGGAGTCTTTCATGGACTGGCATCTCACAAAAGCAAGACAATTGTCCTGAATTTTCTCCAGGTATGTTCCACCACAGTTTGTCACAAATGTCTTCTCCTGCTCCCTTGCCTCAGAACAATGTTGGGACTAAGGACATGAAACGCAATGTGGTGGCAGGAAAGAACTTGTACTGATAAAACTGGTTTGTTTGTTTGTTTTGCTGTAAAGGGAAATCTGAGGTTCTAACAGTGGAAATTAACAAAGATGTCATCATGTGGACAATACCTTCCACTCCCCCACAAAAAATAAAAGTGTTGTTAAGAATATGACCATAACAAAGAAGATATTATGTGGAGGGTGCTAAAGCTTTGCACAGGTAAGCAGCAATTAGTATGGTAATGTCATTACACCTACATTTCTCTTCTCACAAGTATACAAGTCCATGAGCTGGATGGTCTAGAGGTTAAGGAGCCAGACTCTTATCTGGGAATACTGGGTTTGATTCCACCTTCCTCCATGAAGCCAGCTGGGTGACCTTGGACTAGTCACAGCTCTCTTCTGAGCTCTCCAAAGCCCCACCTACCTTTCAAGGTGTTCTGCTGTGGGAAGAAGAACAGAAAGCTTTGTCAGCTGCTTTGAGCCCCCTTAAATGGGTGAGAAAAGCTGGGCAGAGAAGCCAGATCTTCTTCTTCTTCTTCTGACAGCTCTTGTGACTCATACGATGTCACTTTTCAAGGAGATGTACAGGGAAAATACATTTACTTTGCATTGGCATTCAGTACTTAAATGTGAAAAAGAAATATTTTCCTGTTATTTTGTTCCTAAGGCCTTTACCAATCATATAAATAGAGGCATGCTGTGACCCAACAGGAAGCACTGATATTATTTTTAACAATGGATATTACATACTATCTCTACTACTAAAGCTAAAAGGATTTTCTTTCCCTAGTCAGCTGTTTTCTAAATGTAATGGCCTTGAAAGATAATATGAAAACTGTCCCATCTTCTTCCATAGTTCTCTCATTGTTGGATGGCCTCTCTGAGAACTGTTCTTTCTTTCTTTCTTTCTTTCTTTCTTTCTTTCTTTCTTTCTTTCTTTCTTTCTTTCTTTCTTTCTTTCTTTCTTTCTTCTGCAGTGTTTGCATGGGCCACAATGATAGTGTTCTTTGCCAGCCACCAGTAAAAAGTTATTGTTTTATGGAATCAATTAATCAATAAAACAATAAAAAGCAACATAAAAATATAGAAGCTACAAATAAAATAATGTAATAGCATACATGAATGCAGTAAAAACAGAGTTAAATGTCAGTAGATTAAAAGTGTATGGAACTAAAAAGCCATAAAAAATAAACACAACATCACACAGTGCCAACATTTTCACCCAGGTTGGTCTAGTGGTTAGGGAGCCGGACTTTTATCTGGGAATACCAGGTTCGATTCCACCCTCCCCCATGAAGCTAGCTGGGTGACCTTGGGCTAGTCACAGCTCTCTTCTGAGCTCTCACAGCCCCACCTACCTCACAGGGTGTCTGGTGTGGGGAGAAGAATAGAAAAGCTTTGTCAGCCACTTTGAGTGTCCTTAAATGGGTGAGAAAAGTGGGGTAGAAAAGCCAACTCTTCTTCTTCTTCTTCAAGGAAGGCTAGGTAGATCCACAGTGTAGTGAGACATCCTTGTGTGATAAAACAGTCCCACAAGCATGAGCCAAAAGATGAAATGAAACACACACACACACACACAACACCCTTGATCCAAGAAATTTATTCCTAACTGTCACTCAGTTACAGATAAGCCGCTTTAGAGCAAAGTTCTACAAACAGTTAGCTATGCAATTGCAGATGTTCCTGCAGAAGAAATGTCAATTTGGCTTGATCTCCTGGTAGCTTTTGATATTATCAGCCATGGTATCTTCCTGGATGGACCTAGAATGGTAGGCATAGTGTTACTTAAGGATGTGCACAAATGCAATTTTCGGCGTTCAGTTCAATTAGAACCAAATATACAATGATTCAAATTGATTTGAATGTTTAAAATTCAATTGTATTCCCATTCAATTCGATTCGAATACATTTGAATCTATTTGTATGAATGTTCGGCTCATATTTGAAGATACAAATGTCAACAGCATTCGTATAAGAACATAAGAGGAGCCATGCTGGATCAGGGGCCTATTCGCACTTGGCTTTATTCTGGAATATATCCTGGAATAGGGACTTGCTGTCCATATGCTAGTGCAGGCTTCAGCAGGCCAAAAGTGAGGTCTGCCAGAGCCTGCGTTAGCATATGGACCACAGACCCCTATCCTGAGATATACTCCAGAAAAAGGCCAAGTGCGAACAGGCCCAAGGCCACAGCCCATCTAGTCCAGGATCCCGTCACACATGGTGGCCGACCAATTGCCCATGGGCATCTCAAGCAGAGACAAGGGCAAACCTTCTCCTGCTCTTGAATCCCAGCAAATGGCCTTAGAGGCATCCTGCTTTCCCCCGCAGCCTGAAAGATGTACCTAGGCATTCATTCTAGTAGCCATTGATACATCTGTTGTCCATAAATTTGTCTGTACGCATCCATACACATGCATATACATCCATACGTTGTCGAACGCATCCTATTTTTATCCCAAATGTCTGATACATACCTGTACAAACACATACAGATACGAATAAGATGCATACGGATATGTGTATAATGCATATGTATCTGTATGCATATGCATGTCCAAATAATTTGTATGAATGATTTGAAAGATCCAGAATTTGTCTGAATATTTAAATTCAAATGTATGGATATTTGATTTTTGAATGTACAAATCTGGTCAAATTTCAAATGTTTTAAATATTTGTGCACATTTTTATTCTGCTCCTCCTGCAGGAAAGATCTTAGTGGAGCGTTTGGTACTTGTGCCTCTGATATGGCTTCATTATTTATTTATTTATTATTTACATTTCTATCCCGCCCCATACCCGAAGGTCTCTGGGCGGGTAACAACCTTAAAACAGATTAAAACAAAGTATACATTAAAAGACTTTAAAAAAGAATTCAACAAATAGGAAACAATACACAATATGTTTAAAATAAGAGTGTCTGTGCTGGGGGGGAAACATAAGCAGCTCAGCCAAAGGCCAGGGCAAAGAGGTGCATCTTCACCGCCTTCCTAAATATATATAAGGAAGGAGCATGATGCACCTTGAGGGGGAGGCTATTCCATAGTCTGGGGGCCATCACAGAGAAGGCTTTCTCCTGGGTGCCCACCGACCTCACTATTGAAGGTGGTGGGACAACCAAGAGGGCCTCACAGCTTGATCTTAAGGCATGGGCAGGTCGATATGGGAGAAGGCGTTCCTTTAGATATTTGGGGCCCAAGTCATTGAGGGCCTTTTAAGTCAGAGTCAAAAACTTGAATTGGGCTCAGTAGTAAATTGGCAGCCAATGCAACCCTTTTAAAACCGGTGTGATGTGCATCCGGGTAGCTGTTCCGGTCAGCACTCTAGCAGCTGCATTTTGCACTAGCTGCAACTTCCGAACCATCTTCAAAGGCAGCCCCATATAGAGTGCATTGCTGTAGTCCAATCTAGAGGTTACCAGAGCATGGATAAATGTGGCCAAGTCGTCTCTATCCAGAAGAGGCTTCAGTTCATGGACTAGCCGTAGTTGGGAGCTTCAAGTGTTAGCGCGGAGTCCAGGAGAACCCCCAAGTTACGCACCTGTCATATAGACGTTAAGAGTGCTGGAGATAAAATTCTACCTGGCAGGATGTGTGGCCTATTTTATCTTATCTCCAGCATCCCTTAACACCTATCTGAAGCCCCTGGGAGTGGTATTCAGGCATGCCAGTGAAGTAATATGCCAGTGAAACTCTTCTCTGTTTTTCTATGATGTATAAATAGGAGTTGTTGTGAACATACAAGACCAGTGCTCGGATGCTGTGATAGTTTGGATGAGAGAAAACCTCTAGTCCACTTTAGAAACTAGAGAATGCATTCTGGAAGTGCATTTTTGGACCTTTAATGTGGCACTAGAATCTGGACACAACCGTACCTAAACTGCTTTTGAGGCAGACAAACAAGCAGCCCAAACCAAACATCTTCCTGGAAAAAGGAGATGGGAAAGGCAATGCTTTTTAGACCTTCACTCCAAGATCTTTCCTATCCAGCCCGCATCTAAAGTTAACTGTGACCCTGTCTGGATGGGGAGGATTATAGCACCATTGCGGTGCTGTTGTAGTGAGATCACCATACGTATCTGAGGCAAAACCACCTTAGCCCCATTGTTTTCCCCCTAAAAAGTCCTGGAAACTATTTCTGGAAAACTCAGTGCTGGTCATAGATTTTCCAGCAATAGATCTTTTTACTTAATGTCTGGACAGAGCCGCCATCATGACTCCATTCACCACGCATGCATGGAGGCCAAAACAGATGTTCACGCATGTATGGAAGCACTGAAGGACACATCTGGATATTCAGCACTGGACAAACATGCAGATGTGCATGTCAGTAAATGGGATAACACTGGGGGGGGGTCAATCTCCCACGTTATCACTTGATAGTGGATTATCAGACACTGTATGGAGGTGGTCTGCGATCCAATTCGCAAGCATAGGAAGTGTCTTTGGAAGACAGCCAATTTCTTGTACTCCCTGACGGAGAACACACTGGAGCAGATAAATCTGGACAGCGTGATCTGGCATACGGCTGTAGAGTGTGTTCAGAGTTCTCCACAGCGGTTTACCTTTAGGCCGCGTTCCCATTACAAGCTTAAAACGGTTTTCCTAAACCGAAATAATAGAACCGGATGCTAACACGAATTTGCCTGATCCCATTACTTTCAACTTATTTGCGGTCGATCCAGATTCTGAGGATTGTACGTGGCATACGTGACTCAAGTGGCTACTTTATAAAAGCCACTTTTCAGGGCTGCCCTGCCCTCTTCCTCCTGGTGTGAACCGACCTCTTCATAGAACCTAGCTGAGTGGCTGGGTGGCTGCCGCTTGCATGGATGGATGAAAAACGTCACCGGAAAGCCAGCGATTCTTTCCTCTCCTCTCCCCATTGCCCAGGGCTGGCTGGCTCGCTCTGCTGCCACCGCCACTGCCTGCACACACAGCCTTAAACATTCACACATCTCCCAGAACCTGCACCTGCTTTCCTTCCTTTTCCCTTTCTAAAGGTCAGCACTTTTAAAAAGCCAGAATTGTGCAGAATTGCAACACTGTTATCAGGTGAGAAATGGGTGGATTGCTATAGTCACCACTGCTGTACAGGGTGGATTTTTATAGTGAAATCACTATCTTTGGAAGCAAGCTATTGGGGGAGGGAAACCCTAAACATGCATTCTCATCCCACTAAAACAGTACCGTTCCCGCAGTAAGAAATGTAAAATGTTTCAAATGCAAGAACCAGAGTGAGACCTGTTGAAATGAGTGTTTACATTTACAACACTTTGGGGCAATTTAACATGTGGAAAGCGTGTTAAGCCAACCTGACGTGGGGACTGCAAGGATCAAAACTGTTTCGAAACTGTTTTAAGCTTGTAATGGGAACATGGCCTTAGAGTCCTCTATGGAGTACTAAGGGGGAATCAAGTGATCCAAGTCAAGCCTGGGCAACATCCAGACAGCTGCGGTGGTGTCCAGGTACAAATGCGGTTCTCCAGCGGTCACCATTCTGAGAGATGAGTGTGAACAGGGCCAGCAGGGCCCCACACATGGCTTTGCAGATTTTGGCTGTTTATAACCAGAACTGTATGTTTTCTAATCTCCTGTGTTTCAGTGAAATTTGATTCAGTCAATAGTTCATTTTGCTCAGCACACAGAGAGTTCTGAGGGCTGGTTGCTGGGTAAACTCTTCTCAGGGAACGCTCATTTGTATTCTACACCCTGAATCCTGATGATAAGAAGCCAAATACTCCTAGGAAACCGCACAAATGAAATATGGCACGCAGGAAGCAAGATATTTATAGAAACAAAATATCAGCATTTTCCACACATTTACACAAAGCAATTTCAGGCTTTTCATGAAGAGAAAGAGCAAGGCTGGCACCGGTTTGTTTGTTTTCCCTATAGAAACACATAGGGAAGCTCTCAAGGAATAGTCACTGAAGCTTAAAGATTGATGAAGGCGTATTGTATAGGATGCCTACCGTATTTTCACGTATAATATGCCTTTAGAATTTTCCCTGAAACTTTTTTTTTTCTCTCCAGGCAATGAACAGGGTTACAGGGTAAAATGATGAAGCATTTGCTCAAAAATAGGTTTACCTTTCTAGTGTCATTTTTGCAGGGCAAGCAAAAATCTTTTGCAGCTGGAAGGAGGGAGCGGGGGATCACCTTTACACTCCTCTGAACCTCAGGATTAATTGTATCAGCAGTTTCAGATGGCGCTCTGGAGGACTCGGAAGTTTATTAAGGTACACCAAGAAAAAAAGTGAATAATAGAGTATCCTCAAAAAGGGAGGGAGGGAAGAAAGAGAAAGAGGGAAAGAAACCTATCCTGTAGCGCCCTCTCTAATCATAAAGGGCAAAGGTAACGTCTAACAATTCTACCAGGAGTGGCCCTGAAACAATGACCATCTTTGGCGTCTTCTCTTGGAAAACTTCCTCCAAGCCAGAATCCTTGAGTGAAAAAAATTTAAGAGGGAACTGGGTAATGCATCTTTATGAGTTGCCATGTTAAGGGAAATGTTGTGTTCCCTTCTTTGATCCAATCAATAAGACACCCTGGTGACTGTTACTTTGCTTCTGTGAATTTTTATTTACAAAATCATATCATTTTGACTTCAAAACATTTCTCATCTCTAGCCTGTCCTGTATCGCAGCCTCTTTTAAACGTTTTTCCAGCAGAAGCAAGTTTGCCCGTTTATAGCACCATTCAATCATGTTATTGAAACTGCGTAAGAGTGATATCACAGTGACACAGTCAACCGAATCCATTCTCCTACTGCTGCCCAACAGTCACAGCGATGGAAAAATGCCTCAGAAGTGAAAATGGGGGGAAATAAACTTTCTGTACGCGTCGTCACATGTGTATTTGCAGCCCTGATAGTCACATTAATTTAGAAACCAGGTAGATGTATTTATTTATTTATTTATTTAAACTGTTTATATCCCACCCCATATCCTAAGGTCTCTGTAGCCTGTTAAAACTGTATTAAACAGCATAATTAGTTGAAAGTTAGAAGTCAAAATATTGCTTGAGTGAATTAATGCCCAAAGGCTTTAATGAAGGGCCAAGACTTTACTTGGCACCTAAAGGTTGGAAGAGTTGTTGCTATGGCCTCCAAATGAAGGACATTCCATAAGTGAGGTGCCACAGCTGAGAAGGCCCTACCCCATGTCCCAACACAGTGGATATCTCTAAGTGGTGGGACACAGAGGAGTTTCCAACCCCATTAATCCCCTCTTGTCCTGCCCCTCACGTCTGATTCATTCAAATGTTCCAGTAGTTGACCTATCAGAGTGAACCACGAAGCTGGTTAACAGTCCAGCAGGAAAGTCAGCCATGCTGTTTTCTTTCCATCCCACCCCAAGTTTTGGCTAGTTTCAAAAAGGTTTTGGACCAATTCCCAGTTCCAATTTTAATATCTCTAAAGTGATCTCTTCCGCTCTCCAAGGCAAAGGGTGTGTCAAGAGGAGAACTTATCAACAGGAAGTTCCCCCCCCCCACATCCTCTTTGGGTATGTGGAAGTGAGGCCGGATTGGATGGATGACTGACCAATCCCTATGAGGCAACAGCAGAGACAGAGGCCGGATGGAAGGAGGTGGAATATGGTAAAAACACAGCAGATTTCAAAGGGCTTCTTAGGATGAAACAGCGTCATAGTGGCATCCGGTAGATTTGGATGATGCTTTTTTATATATCAAAAGGAAAAGTGGATCACTTTCAGTACAGTTCTATTTATTGATAGTACATTTGGACGTAGCATGTTCGCCCGATAATAATCCTTGCTAATCTCTTTTCCTCACCTGTTTTTAACTGTCTTACTTCAAATAGGGCTTTCACATAAACACAAAATACATCCTCCATTTAATTCATATCTGCCTTCCATCATCGACAGCAGGAAACACATAAACTACTTTGCTTCATCCTATCTTACCACACCGCAGACTAACACATGAACTAGATGAAGAATTACAGTATGGCATAATTTTTGCTCTCTGCTGTTCTTTTTAGAGCACAATATACATTAGGAACATCCTGTGGAAAGATGATAATTGCAACTTATAGAAAGATTCATATGCTAGTTTAAGTACTGTGGAAAAGTACTGAATTCAGAGCTTAATAAGGTCGCTCTATGAACAACTCACTGAACTTGTAACGTACAACCAAACTAACCCATCACACAACTGAATGCTCAGCTCACTTCCAATATTTTTATGGATGCGAAAGGCCTCTGGATTGAACTGTGGTTGTATTTTTGCAATGGCAAACCTCAGTGATTGTGAATTCAATCTGTACAAGCAATAAAATTCAGAGATAGGTTTGCCAATCAGTTAGCGTTTTACTGGTCTGCTTTGAATAGCAAAGCCGTGTAAACAGTACTGGAGGACTGAAAAGCAGGTACAATTATTGTGTAAATATGATTGTATTTCCAAAGTCCTAAATTAATGCACAGTAGAAGATAACCAGTTAGATATAGTTGGTTATAGCCATAGGCTGACTGATGTTTTATGGTTTAGGGGCATGGATTACTGAGTTCCTGAGGGCAGGGTAAGCTAGCCTGTCAAGAGAACCAATCAGAATTGGATATCATCGTGGCAGAGACTATATAAGGACGTGGAATATAGCGGGCTTTTGGTCTACCTGAGTCGTGCTGGTTAGAAGGGTCTTGACTACTAAAGTGCTGTTAAAGATTAGAAAGTACTACTGACTGTGATGAAAAAAGTGTAAAGACTGATTGTTTGTCTATAAAGCAGATTGTAACAATAAAAATATATATATACATTAGTGCTCTTTAAAGTGAGCTCGAGTATTGCATGCATGGGGAGGCAGTATTAATACGTCCTCATAAAGAGGTACTGTGCATTTAAGAATGGAAGAAAGAGCACAGAGGGGCCAAACGCTGGCTGATACGAGTAGCCTTGCCATTTATATTGTGAAGAAACGGAAAGGGGTATATTGCAGGGGGAGATGCCTGCCAACACGGAGCCATAATATACAGATTAAACGTGGAACTGGGGTTTAGTATTTTTTGGCAGCAAGGTGTTGGGCAAGGCATCACCGCACATACCAAGCAATTCAAGCCAAGAGCAGGAGAAACTCCAAGGACCACACCAACAATCTTCCACAAGTTGAGTGCCTGTCCCAGCCTACTTTAGAGGGCTTCCAACAAAGGTTCTAGAGCATCCAAAGCTGCAGACCAAGAATTTAGTGGTATGTGCAGAAATGGCCTTGAAAGCAGGTTGTTTCTGAAAGTTCAACAAAATGATGTTAGGATCCACCCTCCACCTAGGTTTGCTCCAGCTATCCTGCTTTGGGGGTGGGGGGAGGCAGGGACTGAAGAGGTCCACAGCCTGGAAATGCAAGGGAGACCAGAGAGACCATGCCTCCTGAGGACCTCCCTGGTAAAAGGATGCTGTGGTCCAAGGATGTAGATGCCATAGGGGAAGCTGCTATAATGTTCTTCTATCCTTCTTTACAGAGGGCAATTGTAGGGTGGAAACAGATCTATTTGTCCCACGGCTGGGATAGATTGCTCTGGACTGGAACAATACAATTTGCACAGTGATGGCCTGCAGAAGCTCTGATGGCCAGGAACGAAAATTCCTGCCATAGACCCCCTGGGAGACCCATTTCAGCAGCACAATTAGGTCCCATGAGTATGCTGGTATACCATGCGGTGAACAGCCTCTCCTATTCTGTATGAATGGAGCATACAGTCAGGAGTTTGGTGACCACATCCATCACTGCACCCATTCAGTGTCCGGTACACTGCCAGGTGTGAAATCTCCTCTTGGGAGTATTTGTAGGGTAGTAAAAGCTTTGTTGCAACATGGAGCACGGTCCTGGTTAGCTCCTGCAGCCACTGAACAAACCGCCAACAGAAGAAGAAGAGTTGGCTTTTCTACCCCACTTTTCTCACCCATTTAAGGGAACTCAAAGCGGCTGACAAAGCTTTCTGTTCTTCCCCCCCACAACAGACACCCTGTGAGGTGAGTGGGGCTGTGATTGCTTAGAAGAGAGCTGTGACTAGCCCAAGGTCACCCAGCTGGCTTCATGGAGGAGGGCAAAATCAAACCCAGTATTCCTAGATAAGAGTCCGACTCCCTAATCACCAGACCAAACTGGCTCACAGCTCCTGGAGTGACCTACATCTGCCTCTGCTGCCCAGAGTCATGACAGAGATGGCCAAAAATGATGAACGTGTACAGCCAGGGCACGTGCCAGCTAAGCAAACAGCCTTCCTCTCCAGTCCTAGGGCAAAGTAGGTGTTTCAACCCAGGAGCAGCCCACTTCTGTGCCATCCCACGCTGATATTGACTTTGATATCACATCAAATGTTGCTTCACTCTTTTTTAAAAAAGGTTATTCTTATATCTCAATTTTTGCAAACAGTTTGTCAGAAATGAAATGATAACAGATTTATCTACTCCTCAGTGCAGCCATTTTCAGGATGAAGTCTTTTCAAGTTTGCACAATCCTAGAAAACTAATTGGATTTGCTCAAAAGGTAATGTAGTTTTATCTCACACTTTTATCATTGTCTTTTCACTTAAAAGTAGGTCACATAAAGGACATAAAAAACAGCAGACTGTTGGGATTTTCATGGTACGTGGTTTTTGTTCCAGCTCAAGGGATCGATATTCTCCTTATGTTCCACTCCGCTCCTAAACATATGACTGCGTATTGTGTGGCATTTGTGGTTTTTATACTTTTCTAATTTGAGCTTATGACTTAGTGAACGCAGCAAAGGCTTTCATGTCTGAGGTCTTTCAGTCCTGTACTCTGTCTCCCGTTATTTGTGCTTCAGGAAGTGCCAAGACTGAGTTAAAATAAATGAAGTTTTATTTAAAGGCCATTTATTGCTCTTGGGTTTTATCTTAACATTAACACAGAGAAAAAACATGATGTGTGTATGAAGTTAATAGTCCCTATTTAGCCTCTCTTTCTCTCCCTCTTATGCCCACATTTATACTAGCAGGTTACTACTGGTTTCCATTTTCTTATTCTGTTCCACTACTGATTAGTAATTTCTTATTGGAAATCAATTTATTTCCAAGACTAAATGAAACTAGATAAATCTTATAATTAAGCATGACTACAGATTTCAATTTAATTAAACCTTATAGTTTAGGAAACAGAGCTTTTGCAGAACTATATGTAATTAGTTGAAGCTTGTGGGGTGAGAGGAGGTTGGTCACTTCCCAAAGTCAATAATCAGCTGGACTTCTGTCATTAAGCCAGCACAACAAAAGCAAACAAACGAGGGTTAGGGAGAAAAAGTGCTGGCAAGTGTTCGATGTGGGCACTAGATGGCGATAAGGAGGTAATATGACAGTCTTTACTAACTGACTCAAGGACCAAGACCTTCAGGTTCCCTGTTGGTTTATAAGACTACTGTGACACCAAGCAATGGCCACCAGCACTGTCAGGAAAACTTCCTTCCTTAACTTTTATTATTAGTTTAGATTTTACTGGGCTGCCTTAACCAGGGGTGTTTTTCCACAGTCACTTAGTACCCATTTTAGGACCCATTAAGGACCTATTTCGGTGAAAGCTGGATTACCCCATTTCCACCACGGCACTCATTAGGGATACATTTGTTTCCACCGCGGCTTGGGAAATTCAGATCATATGGGTACATTTTGGCCTTTAATCCGTATTTTCTGTAGACCCCATTAATGGGGTCTACAATGGGGTCGTCAGCCAGAAAATCCAGATTAAAGGGAGCCTGTTTCCACGTTAGTCTGGCAATGGGGTCTAAAGGAGGCTAGGGGAAAGGGATGCACCCATGGTGGGGGGAGCCCCGAAATCCAAGCTTCAAGTGATTTCGGAGTCATTCCGAAATGACTCCGAAGTCACTTCGAAGAGATCGGCAGAGACATCAAAGACGCTCTGGAGCTGCTCTGCACTGTCTGTTCGCTATTAGCACAGACAGCATGAACTTCCCTCCGAAATGCCTCCAAAGAGATCAGCAAAGCCTCCGGAGTCCCGTCGCCGGTCTCTCCGAAGATTAGCGCAGACTTCGGAGGTGCTCCAGAGCTATTTTCCACTGACATTGCAGGTGCTCTGGGAATGTTTTGCGCTGACTTCGGAGACATTCTGAAATGATTCTGGAGCGGCTTCGAAGTCTGTGCCGATCTCTTCAAAGTGACTTCGGAGACTGCACCTCCCTGTCCCTCGAAACCCCTGGGGTGATGGGCAGACCCCTTGGGGGCGATCCAGATTTCCCAGATGGGTGCAAAGGTGTTTCCACAGCAGGGAGGTTAGCACCCATTGCTATTGGGTGCTACACCTCCCGTGGAAACACATTGGGTGCTTCCCTTAATCCGGATCTACTAGATCCGGATTAAGGAATGTACCCATTCCTTAGATCCAGATCTTCTTAGATCTGGATTAAAGGAGCATGGTGGAAAAACACCCCAGGAATTCTTCTGCAAGTTAAAGTACCTCAGTCAGTGCAACTGATTATATAACTATAAGTGGTGTTCATATATACCTTGTCTAGGTGTTCCCCATTCATACTTGTGCTCTTCTCCCCTTAGATACCATGGCCTGAATTTGAATTATTTCCATCTCTCAGAAACCTCACGTGTAATTGGCTGTAATGTTTCTGTGGACCTCCTGACTCATGGGAGAGATTCTAGAGGTTTAAGCAATAGTCTGGAGGTGGGAATGTGATCTTCTGGCAGATCATGAGTTCAGACAGATTATATATGAGTGCATAGGTATGTACATGCAAGAGTTGATAGAACTATAAAGACTCCTACAAAAGCTCCTAATTAGAAAAACTGTCAAGAACACCCTTTTCACAGTTAGCGAAAAGCCACACTTGGAGATGACAACTTGAGACAGTGGGACAAAGAAGGCTGGGCAAAGTCAAGATAACATAAGAAGTGCCTTACTGGATTGAACCCGTACCCATCCAGTTCAGCATTCTGCTCTGGTTGCAGCCAACCAGCAGCATAGAGAGCCTACCAGCAGGGCATGAACCAACCAGGTACCGCTGCCCGCAATTTCCCAACAGCTGACCTTTGAAGGCATGTCACCTCCTGCAATAGAATGAACATTAAAACCATGACAGGGCCTGAATGTGTGGAGGAAGGCCATGAATAGCCCTGACTTCTTTCCATGAATTGGTCCAAACTCTTTTTGAAACCATCCAAAACTAGTAGCCAACATTAAGTTTAGAAGGCTTTCTATGCAAAGAAATGCCCATACATACCAGAGATGTCTCATATATTTAGCAGGCCATAGTGAGGGCAAAGCTTTCTCCTTACCATGTGGAAACATCCTAAATCATTCAGCAGTACTTTCACCTTATGTGGATTAAAGTTCACATTGTCCTTCCTCAGCCAACCAAAGGTTTACATAACACTTTCTATTATGAAAAACCTATGTTTTAGTGGCAGCAAACTCCAAGGCTGCGTTCCCATAGGCAATTAAATCTGGACTGCATTCAAATTTGACATCCAGCATCCCCATTCAGTTTCTTATCCCCAGATTTTCTGAGGACTATCCTGCAGAAATCCAGAGGAAAAAAGGTCCTGAGGAAAACGGGACTTTTTTTTACAATTTTGTAGCTGAGTCCACATTTTTTCCCCTAGATGGGAATGCTCCCGGGCTATTTGAGGTGAAGCTGTAGCCTTCTGGCCAATGCCAGCCACATGTGGGTGGGATTTCAAAGCTCGCTATGGCTGCCTGGGAATAGGTGCCACCACTGCTGGGCTTGCTGCACCACTGTGCTCCTCCACTTGCAAACAACCCCCAGCACAGGAGGAGGAAGGAGGCACCACCGCTGCCGGCCTCTCTGTCACCTGGGTCGCCCTGCTAACATCTTGCCTGGTGCCACTGTGCTCCTCCACCAGCACCCCCCCTGCACAGCCGCCGCTCTCCCCCATTACTTGAGCAAAAGGTTTTAAAAGCAGCCCCACCCCCACCCAAGCCGCTGATCTGCTTGCACGCAAATACAGTGAGTGGGTCCAGTTTACCATCAGGTAAATGGGAACAGCCCGAAATGCACACTCGGTCCTGTTCCTGGATTAAAATAGTCCAGCGGGGACTAAGGGTGTTTTCCCACTGTCAAAGTGTACCCATTTTTGGACCCATTAAGGACCCATTTGGGTGTGAGTCGGATGATCCCATTTCCACCACGGCACCCATTTGGGACCCGATTGTTTCCACTGCCATGGGAGAAATCCGAATCTAATGGGTACATTTTGGCCTTTAATCCAGATTTTCTGTAGACCCCATTAATGGGGTCGACAATGGGGTCTTCTGCCAGAAAATCCAGATTAAAGGGAGCCTGTTTCCACTGGAAACAGGCAATGGGGTCCATAGGAGGCTAGGGGAAGGGGATGCACCCATTGCCCCCCCCCTAAACCTAGGCTCTGAAGTCACTTCGAAGCCATTTCAAAGTCATTTCAAAGTCTGTGCAAAATAGCTCCAGAGTGCCTTTGAAGTCTGTGCTGATCATCGGAGTGAACTTCGGAGTGACTTCAAAGTGACTTCGAAGTGACTCCAAAGTGACTCCAAAGTCATTTCGAAGTTCACTCCAAAGATCAGCACAGACTTCAAAGGCACTCCGGAGCTATTTTGCACAGACTTCGAAATGACTTCGAAGTCAATTCGAAGTTGCTTCGAAGACTGCACCCCCCTGCCCCTCGCAACACCTGGGGTAACGGACCGACCCCTTGGGGATCAATCCAGATTCCCCACATGGGTGCAAAGCTGTTTCCACAGCAGGGGTGTTACCACCCATAGCTAATGGGTGCTACACCTCCCGTGGAAACACATTGGGTGCTTCCCTTAATCCGGATCTACTAGATGCGGATTAAGGAATGTACCCATTCCTTAGATCCGGATCTTCTTTGATCCGGATCTAAGGGCTGCAGTGAAAAAACACCCTAAAATAGTCCAACCTGCACTAAAATAGTCAAATGGGGTACTTTTCAGAAATGTAACAGTCCAAGGCTGGCCAGCAGCAGAGCAGGAGGAGGAGTTGGCTTTTCTATCCCGCTTTTCTCACCCATTTAAGGGGACTCAAAGAGGCTGACAAAGCTTTCTATAGTTCTTCCCGCGACAGATACCCTGTGAGATACATTGGGCTGTGAGAGCTCAGAAGAGAGCTGTGACTCACCCAAGGTGACTCAGCTGGCTTCATGGGGGAATTGAACCTGGTATTCCCAGATAAGAGTCCGGCTCCCTAACCTCTAGACCAAAGTGGCTCACAAGAGCAGCAAGAAGAGCAAAAAGGTCAAGCTTGTGCTTAAGATGTGAGAAAATATATCAGTTGCAAATGTTAGCAATCAATACAAAGACCTAGCATATGCTGTGGTTAAACCACAGTGTTGTGGGTTTTGTAGACGTAAGCCACAATTGCTTGGACCAAGATGACTTGGGTTTACATAAGAATGGAATCCACTGGCCATAGTGAAAAAGGAGAGTTTTTTAGCATCCTTTCCAACCCAGTATCATACAGATGTCAATGTACACACACCTACATCCAGAGAAAGATTTTGTCACAGACTTTAATACCACAGTGGACCATAATACTGGAATGTACAGATATTATGGAAGATATTAACTCCACTCCCACCAAGACAAGACATTTCCATGGGTGGCAGTGCTGAAACCTTCTAATAGCACACAAGATACCAAACTCTCCATCCAAACAAGGATTTTTTATATGCTGTAAAGTTCAGCAGGAATGATGACTTCTAAAGAAGATAAAGATGGAAGCCGCCCTCTTCCACTTGGCCAGCAGGCTTTGGGGGTAGTTCTTTCCAAAAGCATGAACAGAAAAAAGGGTGTGCACACAGGCATAAAAAAAAAAGTGTGCACAAAAAGGTGAGCCCACACAGGGACACACACTAAAGCACTCTGTACTAGAGGTGTGCATGAATGCAATTTTCAGGGTTCAATTCGATTTGAATCAAATATCCAAAAATTCAATTCAATTGAAATCTTTAAAATTCAAATTTGCCACATTCTATTTGAATTAAGCAAATTCGAATCTATTTGTTCACATTTTCAAATCGAATTTGCACTTATGAATGTCAACTACATTCGTATGTGCTCATATGCATCATTACACATCCCATACACATCCGTATGCATCTGTATACATCCGTGCCCACCCCGTATTTATCCCGTATGAATCCCATTTTTGTCCCGTACGGATCCGTACAAATGCGTACAGATGCAGGAAAGATGCATACATGCAAGCATGATTCATGTACGTATCTGTACACATACGAATGTCGGAATAATTTGAACAAATAGATCCAAAAATTCAAAAGGCATTCAAATGTTTGAATTCAAATTTATAGACACTTGATTCGAATTTGAATGTCCAAATTCAAACAAATTTGATCAATTCTTGAATATTCATGCACATTCCTACTCTGTACTCGCTGTTCCTTATTTTATATTATTTTAATTATGTAACACATTCAGAGACCGTATGGCAAGGGGTATAAATACACTGATAAATAGTTTATGTAAAATGGACAACTTTAATAATTGCCCCAACAAGAAGGAGCAAAGAGGATACTCATTTTAACACACACACATAAGACCTTTACTTTGCACAGAATTTACATAAGTTAGCTTATATGTACAGGTGCAGATACACACATAATTATCAGAATTTTAAAAAGTGCAAGTCACAACAGCGACCAAAATAAACCCACCGTTTATCAAACAGCTCACTCTGTTGTCCACATGGTAACTATTAAAGCTTAGGGTTCTCCTTTGTTACTGTTCTTTCCTTCACATTTACCCCATTTTTATTGATCATCCTACCTCCTTAGACATACTAGCAGGTCAGATATAACGCTGATCTAGCCAATTTGTTTGGCTCTGTCAAGTAAAGCATAAATAAGAAGGCAAGGCATCAAATTGCTGCTTCGTTCTGGCATTTCGCAGCTCGAAAGCACAACAGAGCTCCACTATTCCAAGGGAATACCACTTAAGCAAAGAAGGGTGAAAGAAAGTCATAGCTATGCAGAAAAAAGTAAGAATATTGAGCAATGTAGAGGGCCATCACTATAAAGTAAAATAAAAGAGAAGGCAGAGCCAGAGACTGGTCTGGGGTGTCTGTTTTCTGGAAGAAAGCTGCAGAAGGGCAGTGTAAGAAGAAGTTCATGCTTTCTTGTGGTTCTGATCTTTAAATTGGACTTGGACTGTTCACCAGTAGTCTACACGCAACAACAAAGTACAGTGAGACAACTGAAGGGATCAGGACATAAGGTAATGATTTTGCAGTTGTTCATCATGCCTGGATCCTAAGTCACCCTCCCTGAGCAATGGCGTGTGTGGGCTCCTCTCCCCAAGTTGCAGGGAGTGGTGGATAGGTGCCATCCTTGGGGCATGGAAAGAACATCTGCACGTTGTGGGTCCAGGCACCAAAGTGGCAGATGTCGTTAAGTGAGGACAAGTGTAAAGTGATGTATGATGGAGCTAAAAATCCTTATATTCTGATGGGATCAGAGTTGACTGTGAAAAGAAATCTTGGAGTAATAGTTGACAGTTCCACAAAATGACAACACACAAAATACATAGCATGCTTGGGATAATTTTTAGAATGGCATTGAAAACAGAGATGCTAAAATTACTGTGCACTTGGAATACTGTGTGCAGTTGGGGACACCGCATTTCAAGAAAGACGTCTCAGAGGTGCCTCTGGGGCAGCTAAGAGTAGGCTTTGAGTCTGCCTCTCCCCTCCTCTCCTGACCATTCTGTGCTAGAAAAGGTGGATTAGAGAAAGCTTAGGAAGACGACAGGTACACGCTGTCTCTCTGAGGTGCCTCTGAGGTGCCACTTTTGACATGTCTGAACACAGCCTAAGTCTGAAGTTGCTTCTTGTGTGGGGAACTGGGTTCTGGCTACATTGCACCAAAGGTGAAGGTCCCATTCATGAGTAGGTACAGCATCTAGAGCAACAGGATCTTGGTGAGCACAATGTAGCCCCCGGGCTCCTCAACCAGGTTACCTAAGGGTGTGAGGGCAGCTCATTCTGGTGGGAGTGTCTCCCCAAAGCACCTTCAGCTCAGGAAACAGGAAGAGACTCTTGAGAGCGTTAAATAGGTTATTGCTATGCAGCTTGGTCAGGAAGCCCATGGAAATGCAGTCAGAAATTACCCATCTGCCATAAAAACCTGACTTTACCAAGCTCCTTATTGACTTCTGATTTGTTAAACAGATGTGAAGTCACAGCGTCTTGAAATTTATTGTTTATTGACCAAAATAAAAACATGAAATCAAGTTGCCTTCACAAGGCAGATCTGAGATAATTGTGTTTCTGTCCTATAAATCTATGTGTCCTGTAATTGCTTTTCTGAAATTTTTGTTCAAGATTAATGACAAGCAAACCTACTTTCCTTTCAGGTAGTTGTTTCACTCATCTCCATAGAATATGAGGCATAATCACATCTTCTTACATTCAAAGGAATGATTAAAATGATTTTTTAAAAAAATCAGAAGAGCATTGGAAGTTTCCACACATAAAACTCCAAATCAATTCCACTCTACTAGAGACACTGCTAAGATACTGCGTTAGTCACTTTTCTGTCTTGAGTCCAGTGAACAAAGAGAGGGAAAATTTAACAAGCAAAATTAAAAGGAATTTAACAAAGCAAAGAAAAGGCAATCAGTTAAAAGCATCAGAAAACATTAACTAGGTAGAGGAGGAACAGATTAACTTACACTGAGGACTCACCTGGGCGAAGCGGTTTTCAGTCTTTCAAAAAATAATACAGAAGAGTTTGACGATCTTATGGAAATAAATCTCAGGCCCTTTCTACACTGGGCCTAATTCTGGATTATCATTCAGAATAGGGAGCTGCCATCTCCATGTTGGTGCAGACCATGGCAGATCCTGGGTGGGGTCTGCTATAGTCTCTGGGGTTTTTTCTACTGACCTCCCTTAATCCGGATCTAAGATGATATGGATCTAAAGAATGGGTCCTTCAACTAATCCAGATGGGTCCTTCAACTAATCCAGAGCACCCATGTGGCAAATCCAGATCGGCCCATGTGAAGCACACCCATCACCCCAAGTCTTTTGGGGGACGAGGGTGTAATCTCCATAGATGCTCCGTAGATTCTTCGAAGATTCTCCAGAGCCTTTGACAAAGGTCCTTAGGATTGGCATTGCTCTTGCGTGGGGTCCTCTTTAGACCCTGTGCTATTTTTCGGAACCAGCTTCAGAGACTGTGCACAGGCTTTGGAGCTTTGGGTTTCAAGGCACCCCTCCATGGGTGCACCCCCCAAAGCACCCCCAGACCCCACTGCCCGATCATGGTGGAAACGTGCTCTGTATAATCCAGATTTGATGCCTGAAGACCCCATTGTAGACCCCTTTAATGGGGTCTACAGGAAATCCGGATTATAGGTCCTGAAGGACCCATTCAATCCAGATTTCCCTAGAACTGGTGGAAACAAATGTGGCTCTAATGGGGTCTGCAGTGGAAACGGGGTCTTCCTGCTCTGAGCCTAATGGGTCCTTAATGGGTCCCTAATGGGTACTTAGTGCTAGTGGAAAACCCCCCTCTGTCAGCATTCAGAGGGCAAGCTATAATCCAGAATAAGAGCCAGTGCAGAATGGGTCCCAGAACTGCCAAGAGAAAGGGCCATTGTTCACACTTCTGTGAGGCGTATGGCATTGTGTATATGACTAACATTAGTTCCTTGACAGTTCTCAATACCTAATCATAGTGAAAATAGGCAGTTTTTGATCTTGGGGCAATTCTGCACTGGCTACTCTACTGGACCAGCAAGATCCTAGGATACCTCCTTCCACATGCTGGGGACCCCACCTGGGGCTTCCCTTAGAGCCTACTGGGGGGGAAGGAAGGCTCCTAGGATGTTTTCTGATCTGTTATAGCTCTTCCATTTGACTTTATCAGGATAAACCACCACAAGTATTGGATTAGGGGTTCCTATAAATATTCGTAACATTCAAAATTCATATGAATTTGGCCGAATTCAGACATTTGTATTTGAATCTAGTGTTGGCATATTTGAAGACTGACATTCAGAATCGAATTGAATGTTTCAATGCATTCATATGAAGCTTCATATGGGATTTGTATGGGATATGTATGGAATTTCGAATTTAAATCTAACTACATTATTTCAGTGTGAGCCAGTTTGGTCTAGTGGTTAGGAAGCCGGACTCTTATCTGGGAATACTGGGTTCGATTCCACCCTCTCCCATGAAGGCAGCTGGGTGACCTTGGGCTAGTCACAGCTCTTTTCTGAGCTCTCACAACCCCACCTACCTCACAGGTAGGTGCTTTTCAAAAGAAATCCTGCATCCAGTATCTCTGTCTCTTTTTATAAGCAACAAGAAAGATTTGATTCCTCTTTTTATTTATTCAGATCACACACACATACACACATTCTAAATTCTTCCCATTTCTTATTCCAGATAAGAATAAATTCAATATGAGAATTTATCACAAAAAGAAATGAGGAGGAGGGTGCTTGTTGTCCATGCTTTTCATTTTCTAATTAATTTCAGATCTATAAACAAATAAGAGATTAGAATATATCACAGGGGGTTGCTATTTTTAGCTAATCTGCATACATTGTTCAAGGAGGAAAAGTGGCAAACACATTAGGGATGCTAACTATTTATTTGCCCGAGGTTGTGTGGTTTAAACTGACAGAACTTCAGCACATGAAGCTTTCCCTGCAGTTTCGTCTTCAGGACAAGAAGAATTTAACCCGATGATCTTCAGCTTCTCATATTCCTTTCAGGGCACAGGAGGATTATCATCCTATAAATACTGTCAGCCTTTACAAGAAAATTTGTGCGGATGAAAAATCTGCACTTCCTTTCCCAAAATATTTATTCCCATTTCCTGTATACAAACAGTTCTTCTCCCTTCACTCAAAGGAATACACAGTTGGCTTATACACTATTTATAGGATTGACAGGTAGATGGATGTGGAACCAACACAATGACAGCTGGAAAGCTGGTTGATAGCCAGTTAAGCTGTTCCATTTCAGTAATTGAGAAAGTAAGTGCTCTTCTAAGATTGTTTATTTTTTCCCCAAAGCGATGTGTCCCATTTGGCTCTTTATTACTGCATTTTTCCCCCATCAAGAAATACAGGTCAGCATTCCAGCCAGCTGATTCCTAGGCAGTATTTATGAGAATTTGCTTACTCTAGACAGAAATACTGCAGAGAAGAAGAAGAAAAAAATTAATGATCTTATCAGGGGAAAACAGGTGCTGTGGTCACCATATCAAGGTCAAAAGCATCTCTTTAAAAAATGGTTCTGCAAAGCTAACGGTTTCCTACCAAGTGAAGAAAGATTTACAAAAGGAGTATCTGCAGGCCACAATCCTGCATTTATTTACTCTGAGTTGGGGGAAGACTTATTCCAGTTTCCCAAGAACAGATCTACAAAGCTTTGCCCTTGGGGATGGCAGGGGTCGCTCCAGCACAGGTGATGTGCATTCCATCTTGGAGCGGCTTCCAGCATGTGCAGCCATCCCCATGTTCAATAGCTGTGGAGCAGTAAAAGCTGTTTGTATAGTCTCAGACATAGCCTTCACACCTACTTCTGTGCGAAGGCTGTGTGGAGGCAGGGTGCTGCTGCACTGAGTAGTTGCACACTGCATCACCCGGCATGCATGACTGCTGCTGCATTGAGACAGGCACTGACAGATGGCAGTGTTCACGTACCCTGTTGCAAGGTAAGTTCCAGGTAGGTTTGGAACAGGCCCTGTGTTTGCAGTGCAAATCTTGACCACTTTCCCTGTGCTTAACACCCATGGCTCCATTGAGCATGATCTGTGCTTAGCACCCATGGGTCACTGTTCCACAGAAGTTAAGCGTGCAAAAAAAACCTTACTGAAATATACTCCCACTTTACACTGTTCCGTAGTGGCATACCAAGAATGAAACACTGAGCTTCACTTTAATCCTTCCTCAGTCCATCTTCGGACCCCACCACTCATATCTTTTTAGTCCCATCTGTTTTATTGATGGACTTTCCTCCCTCCGATCGTACTTTCCTGAGTCCCGATTTTTACAGGTCTCAAGCCATTACAGAGTGTCAATTCACTTTGGGTTTTTTGGGTGTGTTCAGGGAAGAGGACTAAGGGATGCTGGACTGTACTATAGCAAGTGGATACTGCATGAATTTGCCTTCCCTTCAGCCAGTATGTGATGACACGCTGTCGAGTCACAGAACCTTTATTCTATCAGGGTGAAGGGGGTGTTGTGACTGTGGAATGGGGTGGAGATCTAAAAGAGCCTCATAAAAAAGTCCCAGGACAGGGACAGAAAGGTGTGAGCACAGTGACCCAAACTGAGGTTGTACTGAGGAACGATTATCGGGTATTAGGTGTTGTTCGAGTTAGTGCACGTTGAGTTGGGCTTCTTAATAAGAGCGACTATTTCAGCAAGGTGTGGCCATAGCCTGGGAGGTCTTCTCCTAATACAGTCCCAAATTCAATCCCCAGAATCTTCGCAGAATAATGGGATGCCACTTCCATACTGTTGTCAAAGAACAGTGCATGGCTCTATCCATGGCTGTGTTCAGACATAACAAAAGGGTTTCTTCACAGGCACTTCAGAAAGACCATGTGTGGCCCTTGTGTTCACAACCCTTCTCAAAGCTACCCTTTCTAGCACAGTTTATGGAGGGGAAGGGCCACACTGGTGTATGAACAACCCCACTGAAAGGCTTCTCTCAGCTGCTGGGGAGATACCCCAGGGCTTTTTTTCCCTCTGTCTCATCACAGCCCATATTGTCACCAGGCATCAACTGAACAGTATCTTTAACTTGAATAAGAACTAAGAACATAAGAACCTAAGAGGATCCCTGCTGGATCAGGCCACAGCCCATCTAGTCCAGCGTCTCATCGCACACAGTGGCCCACCAATTGCCCATGGGCATCTCAAGCAGAGACAAGGACAAACTTTCTCCTCCTCTCAAATCCCAGCAAATGGCCTTAGAAATATCCCTCTTGTCCCCCCAGCCTGAAAGATGTACTTAGGCATCCATTCTATTGATACATCTGTCATCCATAAATTTGTCTAACCTTTCCTTAAAGCCGTCTAGGCTGGTTGCTGTTACCACCTCTTCTGGCAGCCAATTCCATAGATCGATAACCCTCTGGGTGAAGAAATACTATTTGCACATTTGGCAAATGGCACATGGCTACTCTGACTGGGCAGATCTTCAACATCAAAAGCCCAGCATTAATTAGGGCTGCCTCCAGACATCCTTTTTTTAAAAGCCCACATTTTACTGACAGTCGAGAGTAAAGTGGTTCTGGAAGGAAAATGGTTTGTCTGCACCAACACGTGATAGTCACACTTTTTCCTTTTTTGAGACATCACAGTGGTGACATTCTTTTGTTCATGTGCTCAGCCCCTCCCTGTGGACTTGACAAGAAATACCTTCTGATAGGTCTGGTAAAAGTCGGCCTCTTGTTAGCAATTACCCAGTTTGTCCACACAAATTAGGAAACACAGAGTAACAGGATACTCCTACATGAACATGATTTAAAACCACTATTTTTTTTTTTAAACTCAGTGTATCAGATGCATAATGTCTGACAGCAGCATGACTGTGGCCTTCTACATGTGTTATAAGATGGCCACTTGGTGAACCTAGGAGCCTCAGGCAGACAGGAATCCAATACCAATGAAATATACCAAAAATAAACCCACAACCTTCAAAAAATTTATAAAAGCTACTTTGATAATGTTGTAATATCAGTCAACAACAGCTGCGTTTTGTCACTGAAGGCTGTCTTCTAAGTTTGAAGCCCTTACCACTGGATGGGGGGCTGGTATCGGTGGATGGAATTCTGCGACTAATTTCTATAAACAATTCATTTATGTTTATTGCATTTTTTGCACTGGTCTCTACAAATATTGCGTGGATGGAATCTGCATAGTCTTTAGCATCTTTTTCCATGACTTCTCTCACGTCATTAAGATCACATTTATTCCCAGCAATAGCAACAACAATATTAGGTGGTCCATGCTGTCGAAGTTCTTTCACCCAGTTCTTTAATGTTGAAAACGTTTCCTCTTTTGTGATGTCATAAACTATAATGGCTGCCCACCTGGACTCAGCCTAGATCTGAGATTTTACTTGCTGCATCTCTAAAACTACATAGGGTTAGCCATCCTAAGTAGGGATGTACATGAATGCAATTTTCGGGACTTGATTTGAATCAAACATCCAGATTGATTTGAATGTACAAAATTAGAATGTATTCTCAATCAATTCGAAACAAATATTCAAATCTATTTGCATGAATTTTCCATTTGTATTTGAAGATACTATTGTTGACAACATTCAAATGTGTCCGTACGCGTCCGTACGCATCCCGTTTTTATCCCACATGCACGCCATTTTTGTACACATCTTATAAGACGCAATGCACATGTATGAATAAGATGCAATGGATACGTATCCGTACACATATGAATGTCTGAATAACTCATACGAATGATTTGAAAGTTTGTTCAAATGTTAAATTTAAAGACATTTGATTAGAGTTCGAATGTCTGAATTGATTGAATTTTGAATATTTCTAATATTCATGCACATCCTAATCCTAAGTAGCAAACCGCTGCCTTTTCCCCTATCATATAAATGAAGTCTGCGTAAAAGGAGATCGACTTTTGTCCTGTAAGTACTTTATAGAGGGTTTCAGTTGGAAACCCCATTTTGTGTGTGCTTCCCCTGAGTGAATGAGTAACACAACAGATGGAGAGTGAAAAGGCCAGAGCATGATTAGCTTCCTTATACTCCCCAGTCTGAAAACAGAATAATCACAGTTGTTACAAGACCTTCCTCCTCGCTCCCCAGGAACTGCAAATTGAGTCTCTCACAAAGACGCATCCGATGGGGAGGTGTTCCTACTTGCGTAACTCATAGATTAAGGGCTCCAGGCAAACCACAACTGATGAGGTTTTTTAAACTGCTGGCAGAAGGCAGAAGGCAACGCGAGCATTGTAAACCTGCAAGACCTTTTCAACTGCTTGACATCAGGGGTGCTCAAATTGCAGCCCACAAGACTGCAGGATTAACAACCCTCATGCTGCACTTCAGCAGTTACACAGATTCATCAGCTTTGATGGCTGATACATGGGAAACACCTGTGGAGGCCAATGGCCATTTGCCATTCACTTCTGATGGATGTGACGTGAAGCAATTCTTACATGCATGGTAGCTGAAGGCCTGATTTGCCACAAGTCACACATACAGTGCCCCCTTCATGATTCCTCTTATTTTTGCATTTTTGTCAGAACTTCAAACAATTCAATATGAGGCAAAGACAAGCTTGGTAAACACAAAATACAGCTTTCGAATGATTATTTCTTTTATTAAAGAAAAAAGGTTATCCAACACCTATTTGAAGAAGTCATTGCCCTTAGTTACTCAGTCAGGCATTGAACCAAATTTGGTTGATAATAGGGTTCAATCTGACTAGATTCATCCAGCCTTGATTACTGCCAAACCTGCTGAATCCAATCATCACTTAAATAAAATGTTTGCCGCAACGTGTATTAGGCTAAAAGTTCTCAACAAGCAGCAGATTACGCCGTAATCAAAATAAATTCTGGGAGAGACAGAAATAAATTTATTGAAATATGTCAGACATGTACCAAAACAAAATGTCACCTTGATGACCCCTAAGCCTTTTGGGACAATGTTCTGTGGACTGATGAGTCAAAGGTGAAGTTTTTGCATTTGGGGTAAAGCTAACACAACATTCCACAATAAGAACATTCAAACATGGTGGTGATAGTGTGATGATGTGGGGATGCTTTGCTGCTTCAGGGCCTAGGTAGCTTGTCATAATTGATGGAACTATGAAAGAGAATGTCCAGCCATCACTGATTAGAACCTCATCTGATGCACAAGAGCAACACTCACCCCTGAATGGTTCGAAAGAAACAAAATTCAGGTTTTGAAGGCAAAGCCAAGACTAAAGATATCCACAAATGAAAAATGCATGTTGGGTTTGCTGTCAAACCAAAGACATGTTTGTTTGGCTCAACAGTGAACCATTTCATTGAAAAAACATTTTTCTGTATGTGAAACTTTCAAGGGCAAAAGCACTGCAAACACAAACTGTTCAATAGAATAATTTGTGTTCATGAGCAAGGAACTGGTTGAGTTTCTGAAACTTCAGACCACCATAAGTTCAGTTTAGCATAAACAGCTTTCAACACAAACTATTTAATTAACTTTTCAAACACGAGCCAAACTTTGACCATCTCTACCCCTGATGTGAACACCATTGAGATTAATTAAAGAATTAAAGAAATTCTGCAAAGAAGTGTGGGTCAAACTTCCCCCACAACTGTACGAAAGGCTGATCCTCAATTATTGGAAGCTGTTGGTTGCTGCTAAAGGTGGCACAACCAGTTTGGTCTAGTCGCTATGGAGCCGGACGCTTATCTGGGAATACTGGGTTTGATTCCGCACTCCTCCATGAAGCCAGCTGGGTGACCTTGGGTTAGTCACAGCTCTCTTCTGAGCTACCACAGGCCCACCTACCTCACAGGGTGTCTGTTGTGGGGAGAACAGAAAGCTTTGTCAGCTGCTCTGAGTCCCCTTAAATGGGTGAGAAAAGTGGGGTAGAAAAGCCAACTCTTCTTCTTACATTGTTTAGGGAGGCAATTATTTTTTCACCCAGGTGATGTGGGTGTTGGATAACTTTTCCTTCAATAAATTCAATGTCAATTTGAAAATTTGTTTTGTGTTTATTTAGGCTGTCTTCATCTCAAACTGAATCTTGCTTGAAGATCTGAAACAATTAAGCATGACAGATATGCCAAAATAGAAGATACCTGCTTTTTCATCGCACTTTACTGACGGATCTGCCCATTCACCCCTGTACATCACAGTTTGCCTCTGTAGTTGCATGCAGCACACTGGCCATCACAGCCAGTCTTGTGTAGCTGACAGGAGAGGCTCCTGCACATCTAGAATAAGGTTTGCCTTCTTGCAACATCTGGCAGGCTGCACTTTGGGCACTAATGGGTAATCAGGACCTATCTCTTGGCACTACTGTGAAAAGAAGTATTTGCTGTATTTCCTCATCAACTTCCAATCAAGCCGTCTTGTCCAGGCCCTGTATAGAGACAATGCAAGTGAAGGCTAATCCCTGACTTGAGAATCATTGACTGTGTCCAGATGTCACTTATTCCACGATATTCCAGAGCATTCTGCAGTAACCTGAGCATCTATGGCCAGCTTTCTGTTTCTCTTTTTATGAGCAGTGAAGCAACACCTAGGGTATGATTGTTCCTTCTATGGACAATCCATAGCCTTCCCATCCATGCAGATCTGTCTCTGGGTCCTCAAATGATGTTCACAAGCCTAGAAACACCTTGTACGAGAGCAGCAAATATTGGCTGCATGCACTCTGCTCCCCTAATTGAAATCTAGTGCCTTGCTGTTTGTACCAACTTCCTCAGCAGACTGCAGCACCCAAGGATCCCGTGAAGACCAAGGACAAGCAGTGGCTTTCATGTTTGACTTGACCATTTGACCCTGGAACTAGTCTTGTGATCTCACCTTAATCCCAGGATCCAAAAGTCAAGGACACCATGAGTGATCGTCGTGAGTGCTTCGGCCCTTCACCTCCTCTAAGAGAACTGGGTCCTGTGACTGGGCCGCTTCTTACGTTGTCTTTGGCTGCTCACTTGATCTTTAATTTGGCCTTGCCACCCGGATCCCAGTGGCATTGGAGTACCCAAGGACCAGATGGCTACCCTCTCTGTTCGAGATGTGCACGAATATCCAAAATATTTGTTATTCGGATGAATTCAGATGAATTTGGACGTTTGTATATGTATTGAATGTCCCAATATTAAACAACTGGGAGGCTTATATGTCAGAATTTATGTTACATGACCTAATCAGACAAAGAAGTTTGTTTTTGAGGGGAATAAAACTAAAAACTAATTAGGAAAATTGGGAAAAATTTATAACATATGGTTTGGGCATTGAGAGGAAAAATAAGTTTGATTATCCATGTGTCATGCTCCTTCCTTATATGTATTTAGGAAGCCAGTAAAGACACACCTCTTTGCCCAGGCCTTTGACTGAGGTGATTATATTATCCACTCCCCTGTGCACTTACAGTCACTATTAATACAATATGGAGTGTACTGTTTTAAATTTGTTGAATTTTTAAAATATTTTTAATCTGTATCTTGTTTTAATGTGTATCTTGTTTTTAATCTGGTGGTTAATCTGTTGTTATCTTCCCAGAGACCTTTGGGTACGGGGTGGGATAGAAATGTAAACAAACAAATAAATAAATAAGCAACATTCATTAAAGGTTAGTAATGTTTTGCTATTCCAGGCAGGGGAGCAGGGAGGGAATGGTTTTGCGTTGGTTTGTTGTATTCTTATAACTAATGAAAATTTGATAAAACTTGAGATATCATATGTGATATTATTGCTTTGTTGTTGTATATTATTTAATTTAAAAAAAATAAAAAGCAAAAAAAGTCCAAACTTTCATTTTTTAGTATTTGTACGAATACAAATATTTTGAGTTATTCGTATGAATAATTCAGACATTCGTATATGTACAGATGCATACACATTACATACGTATCCGTACGCATCTATGCATATCTGTACACATCTGTACCTGTACACATAAGTACGGGATAAAAACGGGATGTGTACAGATGTGTATGAGATTCGTATCACTGGATATGTATTGAATATTCATACAAATAGATATGAATGTATTTGTATTGGTTCGAATGTCCAGACATTCATTTTTCTTTATTCATACGAATTTGGAGATTCGATTTGAATCTAATCAAATGTCGAAAATTGCATTTGTGCACACCCCTATTCTCCATCTTGCTAATTGTTACCCCAGCTACTCAGGTACTTCTAGGTGCATTTTTTTGGGGGGGGGGGAATCAGAAGAATGGCAGCTTTGAAAGATAAAATAAAAGTGATAAGACCAAGTGGTATGGATCCGTTCTCCCCACAAACATAATGATACGGAGAAATGTCTTTTTCTCTATGCAGTGTTTCTTCAACTTATCAGTGGTTCTCAGCCTGTGGGTCATGACCCATTTGGGTGTCGAACTACCCTTTCAGAGGGGTCGAGGCGCGTCTCCCACCTTCCCACCCCATCCTCACCCAAGCTGCCCCACCCCTACATTTGGGGGTCTCCACAACATCAGGAACTGCATTAGGGGGTCACGGCATTAGGAAGGTTGAGGAGCGCTGACTTAGATGATTTCTACAACCTTCTTGTCAGTTTTGAGACTCCAGAAGTTGCTGGACCACACATCTAATTGTCATTGGCTCTGATAATGAGCGATGGTGGAATTTCAGTTCACAATGTCTGGGGCACGGTTGTGGAACGCTAATCTACAGTTTTAAGGGCTTCTTGCTAGGCTCCCAAAACCAAACTATGTTTGGAACCTGCTTCCCTAAAACGTAGGATTTGCAGAGAGACAGCATGAAGTCAAACAGTAAATGCTGACCCAAGACACATTCGGTAAGCATCTCTGGCCCTTGAAGGTAGAACTGATGATCATTCAACAAAGAACTCCCGGCTTGCATATGTTAAGGTACAGTGCCAAACTTTTACATTTGGAGCTTTTCTTGCTTTCCTTGGCACAGAACAGCTGCTACATTTTGTGGAATTTCCTCTTCATGGTCGGTGCTAGCAGGAACATCAAAAAATATGAATGTGGGGCATTTTTAGACTATCTATACTAGGTGATGTATTGCCTTACATTCAAGTCCAAACAGATTGGACACCTGACATGTTATCCAACACATCAATTTTTAACCACTAACGGCAGGATTAAATTGTCAGATCTACAGTGGGGCTGAAGCATTTGTCATTCTTCTTAACTGCTATGCAATCTGAACCTAATTCCTACCACAAAGAAAACACCTAATACTACCAAATAGGATGGACTGCATAGATAAGTCTGCAAATTGGTCTGTGAGTTTGCTTACTTCCACAGCTCTTTCATTTTTTAAAGCCTGCTCACAGTGCTGTTTTGCAATGCCTGATAAAGTGTCAAAAATAAGTATTTTCAAAGGGTTAGAGGTTTGTTTTTTAAAGAAATTTGTTTTGTTAAAGCAAAATGTTCTCACAGTACACCCTGGCCAAACATGATACAAATATAACAGCTATAACCATTAATCTATAAAAACGTAACAAGGATACAAAGTCATGTTCTGTAGGTTAGGATATATATATAAGGGAACTGAAAATATTTGTCTGGGATGTACAGAACTGCTCTGAGTGAAATTAGGTATATTAATTTGGAGGAGACCAAATGGTACACAGACTATTTCAAATCACTTCATCCCATATCTGTCCCCACATAGTAGCAAATGTGTACTCAGTGACCTATCCAATATTGTTTTGGGAGGACTAGCATTGGGCATCCTGAAGAAGAAGAAGAGAAGAAGAGGAAGAAGAGGAAGAAGAGGAGGAGGAAGAAGAAGAGGAAGGAGGAAGAAAAGGAAGAAGAGGAGGAGGAAGAAGAAGAAGGGTTGGCTTTTATACCTCTTTTCTTACACATTTAAGGAGACTCAAAGTGGCTGACAAAAGCTTTCTACTTCCCACAACAGACCACCCTGTGAGGTAGGTGGGGCTGTGAGGGCTCAGAAGAGAGCCATGACTAGCCCAGGGTCACCCAGCTGGCTTCATGGAGGAGAGAGGACTCAAATCCGTTATTGTCCAGCTCCTTAACCACTAGACCCAGAAAGTAAGGCTTCAGAATTGCAGTAAAAGGTACATTTATGCCTATCCTGGGCCTTCCACACAGTGTTTCTACAGTCTTAGCTGAGTAGTTTGAAAATGACAACCACTCACAGTATCTTATAGAAAGAACACTGCTCTCTTATTTGTTTTAGTGCTCCTACTCATACCTTACCATACCATTTCTTCCTACTTGCACCTCACGTTGAGTTTAATATAACAGTAGCCATTGGGAGATAAAGAAAACATAAGCTGTCCTAAAATGATGCATCATTAGTCTTAACTTGTACATAACATCATCACAGAAGAAACATGCTGTAGGATCATCTGATTTAAGAGATTCACACCAATGTCAGGTTGGCTATTATGCAACGACAGCAGATGTCTGCACTGCCTTTCCACAAGGATGTTGAGGAATGAGTTGCCAACTGGAAGCAACCCTTTGATATCTCCAATCGGCATTATGATCAGGCACAGATTTAAAATATGCTTCAAAGAAATCAAAAGGAGTCATCCAATTAAACCCTTGCCTTCCCAAATCCATAATTCATCTCTGGATAAAGGTATTGTTAAATAACTCACAGAGGATACTGTCTGCTGTTTGAAGGACATACCAGGGATAGCTTACTTATGGCCTCAAAGCAATATAAGGCCATATAAGTATACCTAATTATTTTGTTTAGCTGGAGATCAAACTAGTGATTTTCAGTCAATTTGCTCTACTGCTTAGCTACAGCCACTCCCAAGAAAGTTCTGATTTATACCAAAGGAACCAAGAAAAGTACCTTTGTTGGTTTCCAAATAGTATCTGCTGCTGATGTTACTAGAAATTCTGGGAATGATCTTGGAAAATGACAACCACTCAAGTACCATAAAGCCATTTTTGTGCATATCAGCAAATATAGAGATGACTGCAAGATTTAATGTATAATGTAAGAACTTAAGAGGATTTTTGGCTGGATCAGGCCAAATCCCATCTAGTCCAACATTCTGTTTCATACAGTGGCCTACAAATTGTTTCTGACTATTCAAGCAGAAGATGAAGGCACCTACTCTTAGTTCCCTGTGCGATGGCTTTGGGATATCTGCCACTGCAGGTTCTTTTAGATTTTTCCCGGAGGAGAAATACTTCCAGTAGAGAGAAAAATAAAACTCAGGATACCAGGAGGGTTGCTTTTCTTGTCGAATTTAATTGAAGGTTACTATTTACAGTACTGAGGACCCCACTGTCCCTTCACTTCACCAGCCTTTCTCCAACTGTCCTCTCTCTTGTCTTTCCAACTCCCAACTCTCCACTCCAACTGTCACTTCCAACGGTCACTTCTCTCCCATCACTCATTTAGCCCTCCCCCACATTCAGCAACTCAACAGTTCCATAATCAGACCTGCCTCCTGATTCATGGTTAAAGATGGAACCATCACACCCTGTAAATGGCCTATTGAAGCATTCTGCCTGTCTTTCCAACCTGGAGGCAGTATCTAGATATTAAGTATAGTAGCCATTGATATATCTGTCCTCCATGAATTTGTCTAACCCTTTCGTAAAGCTATCCAGGTTGGTTGCTGTCACCACTTCTTCAACCCAAGCGGATGTTTTCCCTTCACAAAATGGACCAAACGGAAGGAAGCAGCCAATAAGCACCACTATTATTTAACTAATTAATTAAGAATTTATTATAAGACTCTTAGTCAGCACACAATCATCTCATGGACTTCATGAGGAGACGTTCGTGAAGGTTTGAGGCAGGTATGCTAGACAGCAAGCAAAGGCATTTTAGACTTTAACAGAACACTTAAGGCTCATTGATAAGTTACTTTGGTACCAAGGCAGCTCCAAAAAACTGAAACCATACAAAAAAAAAAAATTGTATACCCCTGCAATTAAAGGAAAAGAAACAAAATTATTTCAAGTGGTCAAAAAGAAGAGCTGTCTGACAGAAACAAGGATTTACTTTAAGTGGTCAGAAACAGAATCCCTCTGTGCAAGAGAAGTTGAAACCACTATCTGCTTTACTTGGGAAGATTTCTTCCAGGAAGGTAATAGCAAAGTCCAGGCCTTGTTCATCATCCCTGGTCCTACATCCATATACACTCACAGACACTGGACAGCCCACCTCCTCTCTGGCTATCACTTTTATATAGACATTTCACTGGAAACAAATCTGTTGTACTGGCAAATGTAGGGACAGGTATGCGACAGGACAGAGAACCAACTTCAGCACGAGAAGTCCTCCCTGGTGCAGCTCCACAGTTCGCACTCATAGTTCTGCCCAGTTTCCAGATAAATACTGGGCATCCTCACCTAATGGTAATTTGAACCCAAGTCTGAGACAAACATAGCAGAGATTCCACACACCTGCCCTCAATTTTGATCACCGCAACTGAAAAGGAAAACATTCTATTCCAAAGCTGATTGCACATTATGGCCCTGATATAAGATACACTGAAAATCACTCTCCGATATCTAATTTCTAGTGTCTTATTCTGTTATACTGCTTTCTTCTATATCAGAGATAACTTCGTTTTTCATCCCAGGTAAATTTTGTCCATCGTTCAGAACTTTTTTTTTAGCCTTTAAACATTTATCAAGTCTTTTCAGAAACGTGTCAACATCTTCTTTAGTCATTCCAATGGCAGAAGCAGCATTGAGGTATGCGCAGTGGTAATTATTTGCATGTGCCATAAAGCCTTTGAAAGTGTACCCATTCACTGTCTGAACAGATCCACGGGGAACCACTCTGAAAGAAACAAAACTGAGTTAATACTTCTGGAAAGTGAATGGTGAATTTTTCAGAGGTAGCTCTGGTAATCAAATAAAATAAACGTGTTACTGCCATATGATAAATATAAATAAAATCTACTCTAAGGTGGTATGTGCAGTTACTTCTCAGTAGAATCTATTCAAATTTATTATACTTACTCCAGAGGAAACACAAAAAAGATGAACCTACATAGGACCTCTGCCCTATCAGACTATACATTGTGTTTTAATCACTCTGGAGATGAATTCCTAGCACTACCTGAAATGTTGAGTCAACATGCTTTCAGGATGCTAGGAAATGCCTTACCTTGCTCCTGAAACTTGTCTGGTGAACAGCATAGAGCCAAGCTGTGTAACAGCTGTGCTACTGTGTTCATCCAACTCTTTTAGTGACATAGCTGAAAGAAAGAATAAATGAGATAATAACATTGTTTCCAAAATAAACCCCTGATACCTATTTTACAAGGATTAGATCAATGTTTTTAGAAATATTGTCTAAAATAAATGCCCTTTTTCCTGCAAAACCCTAAAAGCACAGACAGATACATTCAACGTTACAACCTTCTGGGAGCCTCTGACCACAGGTGTATTAACAGCCGCTCTTTTAAAAGGTAGTTTAGAGGTCAGAAGTGCATGTCTGCACTTGCTGACAATCCCATCTGTCCAAGGGGTTATGGGGGCAGATGTTCTTCAGCAGGCAAACCTTATGGAATGAACTTCCAGCTGATTTCAGCAAAAAACCCTACCTATGCCATTTCAGATTACTGTTAAAAACATTATTGTTCAGCCTCACATTCTTTCCTGCCTGGCCCTTCCAAATTAGTTTTAACTTTATGCTTTAAGTATTTTTAAATATTTCATTCTGTATTTTGTATTTTCATAGTGTTGTGAATGTCTGTAAGGCACCCTGAGTGCTGTGAGTCAGAAGGGTGGGGTACAAATTTAAAAAGCAAAGGCAAACAAATAAATGAAACATTGGCACACTCTGTGTATCCCACTTCTATATCCATCTCCGTTTCATCAGAGATTTGTATTACATGATCCACACAAATACTAATTATTATTATTATTTATTTATTTGTATTTCTATTCTGCCCTATACCCGAAGGTCTCAGGGTGGGTTACAATATTGTATTAATGTTAGGCAGGTCCCTGCCCTCAGGCTTAAAATCTAAAGGGACAAGATACAAAAGGAAAATGGTGTGGGAGGGAACAGGGAACAGCAAAAAGCAAGCACTCGAGGTCTTCAGTTGCAATTCTTCGGTTTGTTTCTTGTTGCTGGAATTTTCCTATTCTCTTTACTTTGAATTTTCTCTTCACTGATGACAAACCGGATGATGGTAGAGATGGTCAGCTGGCATCTACTCAGCCCCGTCCTGCTCGGCCTCAGGACCAGATGTTTCCTCAACTGGTGGAACAGCTGCCATAGTCTCTTTGCCATCTTGTGATGGGAGCAGTTGGAGGTGGTGGTGGGGGCACTGCTGGGAGCAAGATGGCAGAGCCCAGCCTACAGCCTCTGGGAATGTGCATGAATGGTTTTTTGACTTTTGATCCGTAACAAACCAAATGTTAGAAAATCCGTATTTGTTCGAATAGATCCCCTTTGAATGTGGTAGGATTCTACTCGTATGAATTTGTATGAATATCCAATATGTATCCAACACAAACAAATACGTATCTGATACAAATACATATCCGATACAAATGGATACGTATCCGATATGTATCCCATGCCATATCCGTGCGCTGAAAGCATCAAAACCAAACTGAATCCACTTTTAATCCACTCCTGATCCATGTCAAAGGCAATCTGGATCGGTCGCAGATGTGACTGGCAGCCGTTTTCCCACCTCCCCAGTTTAACAAATATCCAAATTATTCGTACAAATGTCCGAACCGTTCGTATCAGTACAAATGCTAAATGTATGAATGTTGTAACTCTCGATTTGTGTACGAATGTCCAAATTCTGACAAATTTGTACGAATAACTAATTTTCTGAATATTCACACACATCCCTACTAACTACACCTGCAAGCCAGTCACAGGTTCTAGTACACAGACAAACATTTATTAAATGTTAACAAGGCAGGACTAGTTTTAGTATGTGTTGGTTGAATCAGAAGAGGACATATATGCAGACACTGTCATTAGTGGAAGCTGTGGAAGAAAGGTGTGGATCAAGAAATAAGAACAGGACAACAGGCATGTGCATGAAGCACAACCCCCCCCCTTAGATTTGATTCAAATCAAAAGGGGGGGAGCTTGGCTTTATGCATAGCCCACTCCATGAATGTGGGGGACTTTGCCTTCACACGCAAACATCCTTTGAATGTTTGCATGCAAAGGTAACCCCCATCCCCTTCTCGTTGTCCACTTTGCTCCCCCACTCATCTGAGGAGAGTGCAGCAGTGAAGGGCATAGTGGTTGCAGCCACAGCCAGATTTTCAGGTAAGGCGGCGTGGCTGGGGGGACACACAGGGCTGGGGGTGGGCAGATTTGGCCTTTGTTGAAGTTTCTACAAAGAAGGCCATATACATTCAATTCACAAGCTAAAGGGGCTATGAATGTAGCCCTTTCAACTCACCCTCACATTGTCAAATTCATACAAATTATGAATGTAACAAATGTGTTTCACCAGTCCCTACAGGGGAGGTAGAAAGTGTGAAAATGGTAAGTTCCTCAGATTCCAAGTGTGCCACAAACATTACCAATACATGGCTCTGCACTTTGGTCTCCCAAGGACAAAGCTCTGTGTTGTTAATGTTTGTGGCCCAATTGGAAACTTAGGAACCCCTCTGTGAGTTTGTTGGCATCCATTTGAGAACAGGATGGTACCTCGCTTGTGCCTTTCCTAAACAAGTCCTGATTTGTTGCTCATTAGAACCACACATTGCTGAGTGAAAATCAAGCATTCAGTGACTGGGTCACCCCATCCCCATGGGTTCTAACTTCCCCTCTTGACTCCTCCAGTCACTGCAAACAAAACAAAATTGAAACTTGTCCAGAAAGTTAACCATCAGTCACAAGGTACCTGTGTGAATGTTTACCATAGTTGTACTTCAGCAACGCCAAGGAAAGAAAATGCTAATGTTCCATGTTTTATTTCAGCCACTGGCATTTTATTCCTGTCATTTTATTCTCTTGAGAAGACAGTATACAACCGAGTTCACTTATAATCTGGTATATACAATAACCTCACAACCTTGCAAAGTTTGAAAAAAATACAGCAGTCACCCTTTTTATCCTCTTTTTAAAAAAAACTAAGGCAATTTACGAATAAGAGTAATAAGCACAATCGATAAAAAAATCCACTAACAATGGATCCATTAAGAGTAAAGACAACAGTCCAAAACTATTTAAATGCAGCTGATTGAACAACTTTTTTTTTACAATAACAGAGAAAGCACATCCAGCCAATTACAACTGTCTAAATGTAGAAATTAAGGAAACCCAGTAGAACTTTCTTATAAGATGACTTCACAATTCTGGCAACACCACTAACAAAGTGGTTATCAGAGTAGGCCCCTGGGACTTGCCACAAAATGCTGCAGTGTGGTTCCTGTTCAGCATTCGGTAATTTACTGCATTCTCCTCAACATGCTCAATGGGTAAGCTGAAGGAGGGGAGCGCCTTTCATTTCTCCCCCACCCCCAGGTAGTTTGCAAACTTTAAGAGTTTCATTCCCCTGATACCTCAGTCTTTGGGTTTATGTAATGGCCCAGTCAGTGGTGCCCAAAGCTGAGTGTCCAAAACGGAAGGAATGAGTTTTATATTGCTTAATGATGATGATGATGATGAATCGTATATTTAAGTACTTTGTGCACCCTGGAGAGCTATTCCAACATCCCACATATACAACTGACTGCAATTTGTGTTATCAGCCTAAGATAAGTTAACACAGCACATCTTTTATGAAAATGATTTAAACTCCTTTATTCCTAAAAAGGATTTGAAACTGTCAGATTTACAAATGAGGTTTCCGTAAGACAGTGGTTCTCAACCTGTGGGTTGTGACCCCTTTGGGGGTCGATCTACTCTTTCACAGGGGTCCTAATGAAGTAGCAATGAAAATAGTTTTATGGCTGGGCGTTAGGGTTAGGTTGGGGGTCACCTCAGCATGAGGAACTGAATTAAAGGGTTGCGGCATTAGGAAGGTTGAGAACCACTGCTATAAGACATTTGCCCAGTATTTGTTTTAAAGTATTTTATGTTGTTGTTTAGCCATCCAGGTGTGTCTGATCTTTGTATGGACCACACCACGGGTGTTTTTCCACTGTCACTAGAAGTACCCATTAATGGGTACTTCTAGTGACAGTGGAAAAACACCCCATGGCAAGCCTGCCCATCCTGTCTCCTGGAGTCTCTCCAGGTTCATTGCTTTCATAACACTAACCATTTAATCCTCAGCTATCTCCTTCTCCTTCAGACTTCAATCTTTCCCAGCATCTGAGTCTTTTACAGTGAATTTTGCCTTCTCATTGGGTGGGCAAGGTATTTGAGCTTCTGCTCCTGTAAGCGCACAGGGTGTACTGACTGGGACTTCCTGAAGTCCAAGAGACTCTCAGAAGTCTTCTCCATTGCTACAACTTAAAAGTTCTGCTACTTCGGCACTTAGCTTTCCGTAGGATCTAAAATGGTGCCCAGTTTTGCCATAGCTTTCCTCCCAAATCTTGCCATTTTGAGGTTGCAGTCACCATCTGCAGTGATCTTTGAACGGAGGAAAATATAATCTGACATTGCTTCTATTGCTTCACCTTCTATTCGAGAAGAAGTGAACGACACTGATTTTATGTTACTGGTATGCAACCTGCCTGGAAAGCATAGGATCTCCAGGTACTCCCCAGAAGTAGGCAATGGCAAACTGCTTCCACATCTCTACCAAGAACACTGCATAGAAGTACCCATTGAGGTGCCCTGTAGTCCACCAAGTGTTGATCATGACTAAGTGGTCCCCATCAACAACACAATGCAAAAATAGAGAAGGCAGCTAACAAATGTAGCAGCATAACTGGTGTAAGCTCTTACAACAAAACTACATTCTACAATGTATAATTATAATGCACTATTTTGTGTTGTATGTAATTTTATAATGTGTTATTTTGTACTGTATGGTTTTTTTCTGTTTGTTGTAAAGTGCCTTGAGCATTTTTATTTTTTTTGCAAAGGCAGTATACAAATGAAAATGGAAATATTCAAAAAGACAATAACTAAAATTGCTGCAGAATCTGAAATGCATTCATCCTTCCTATAAGGGAATGATTCCACTCCTGGAAACCACATTATGTAAATCATATCAACAGAACCAGAAGCAATTGCCATTTCCTTTTACTGCCAGTTTTCAATTACTGGCAATGAGTTTTAGAAAGTTTGTTGTTTTTTCCACAGTGCAGCTTTGTGCTATATAAAGGTGGCAGTATTTTAGCAACTGTGTGTAAACAACCTCAAGCTATTTTTTAAAAAAACTTCATTACAAGGAGAAATTAGAACTAAATTTTAAAATTCCACCCAAGATTAGGGTGGTGCACGGATGTCTTTTTGCATTCAAATTTGAGTCGAATCAAAAATGTCAAAATATCTGATTCGATTAGAATGTTTAGAATATGGATGCAACAAAATCCAATTCGAACTGAATACATTCAAAACTATTTGTTTGAATGTTAGATTCGACTCTTAAGATACAAATGTTGACAACATCTGTAAGTGTTATACATGGGTGTTTTTCCACTGTCACTAGAAGTACCCATTAAGTACCCAGTAATGGGTACATTAATGCCATTAAGTACCCATTAATGGGTACATTAATGCCATTTAGTACCCATTAATGGGTACATTAATGCCTTTAAGTACCCATTAATTGGTACTTAATGGGTACTTCTAGTGACAGTGGAAAAACACCCCATATCTGTATGCATTCTGTACACATCCCATTTTATCCCCAAATCCTGTTTTTGTCCCATATTATAAGCGCAAATGCATACAGATACATATGAGATTCTCTACATTTGAATGTTTCGAATCACTCGAATGAATGTTCTGGAACATTCAAAATCTGCTTGAATGTTTAAATTTGAATGCGAAGACATTCTATTAGGATTCCAACATCCACATTCGATCAAATTCGATCGAATTTTATATGTTTAGAATATCTGTGCACATCCCTACCCAAGATGCTTTGAAAAAAAGAAGCAAAATAGCCTTCCCAAATTTCTAGATGGCAACTGTTGAGCTCGCTGAGAGTATTTCTGTGGAAAAGAACTCCATTATCTTGGTGAACTGGTCAAGAAAGTTCTTGTATAGTATGATTAATCTCAGATGGAGCAGGTAATGAAAATCAAGACTCTGCCCACAGTAAAAGCATAGGTTTGTTTACAAGGGAGCGTAGTCTGCAGTCCACAACCACTAAAACCCACAAAGCACAAATGGAATTGGCCTTATACGTTCTACCCAGTGTCCACTCCATAAATCAAGCATCCCACAAAACTGTCATTACCTAAGGAAATTGGATTATGAGGTGTCTCCAGCAGTCTTTCATTATAAGCTTCGGCTAATCTTTTCAATTCACTTGAAAGGTAGTAAAACATTTCCTAGAAGAAAAGAAAATTATCATTCTTTTTTCTTGTTCAATCATCTAATTTGCTGTCAAATCTTTCCTAATTAATACTTAGCCTCACCAACTAAAACAAAACCAGTTGAAGTAAGTTCAGTTTTCTGAATAAAACCTAACAGCAGTTTCTTCCTCTTGGCAAAAGCCAAGGGGGGTGGGGGGTGGGGCTCAGAGGGAGAGAACTATCACAGGTAACCTGGCATCCTAAGAATTGTTCCTGACATTTTGGAGATTGGCATAGAAAGCCAAGGAGGCAGGGCAAAATTCAGACCATCCTTCTACCTTTGAACATTAAAAAGCCTGTGATCACACTCAAAGTTCAGGCAGTCTTTCATGTCCAGAGAGAAGGCAGCAGCAAGCGCACGCATGTGCACACAACAAAAAAACAAGTCAATTTCCAGAGTTTTGCGGGATATAGAGTACATGTAGTCAAACTGGCCAAGAGTCCCATTACCAGAGAGTCGTCGTTAGTCAGGAGTCAGCAGTCAGAGTTCACACGAGTCGGGGGTTACCAAGAAGATTCTTTGCTTGCAATGCAGGCTGCTGGATTGAGCATTCCTTAAGCAGGACTTGGAGAGTTATACCCCTGCCAGCACAGCTGCTTTGCGTGGAGGCACACTAAGTGGTGCAGCTGTTCATGTTGTCTCCAGTGGGGCTCAGCATCTGAGTCTGAGTCGCCTGAGCCCTCCGCTTCTTGGGGGACAGAATCCTGGGGTGCACCTCCCTTGTTTTGGCTGGCAGGGGCAGGGCCTTCCTCCGAGGAGCCGGAGAGGACATGAGGCATAACACAGTCCTTAGTGCCCAAGGATCACATCCCTTCTGATTTTTTCTCCGAGCTATTCCCGCGAAATTCAACCGATCCAGTATTTGGATGATTCCATCATTAAGACTGTTTCTGTTTCTTTCAGGGTGTAAACATGGACGGGCAGAGGGAGTGTTTCCTTTTCCATCTCCAGTAAATGGCTGACCTTGTGGGCATTCTAGAAGGGTGGTGAGATAATCCACCAATTCTTTTTTTTTTTTGTTACAGCTGAGAAAGATGGGGGCAAAGAGAGAGGGGGGATGCCCAACAGGTCCTCCTGCTCAGATCCCCTCCCAATTTGTCAAACAGAAGGGACAGGATAGGGATGGGGGAGGTGGAGAACAGGGAATACCTGCCAGTCAGAGGAAGAAGAAAAGGAAGGGATCACACCTGCCACCAGCAAGGGGCCACCTTGAAAAGCACATGCTACACAGTGACTGGGGATCTTCCAGTTAGGCAGGAGCTGATTGCAGTAATGGGAAATTGTGTGCTTCTGCAGCTCCGACACTGGCCTTGCCCGGCCACTGCCTGGCCAAGCCCACCAAAACCTCCCTGCCACTCCATGGTCTGGATACTCTGAAGAGAGAGAGAGACCTCAGCCAGGGTTCGTATCCTGCCACCTCTGCTTCATTTCTCTTCTGCCTCTTCCTTGGGACAACTCAACAGCTGTCCGAATTACCCACCAGTGACGCAGAACCCAAAACCAGACAAGAATGTCAGACATACAAAGGACTGCAGCAAAAGCAGGGTTTTTTTTCCATTTATTATAGCAGAAGACAAAGGGCACAGGCATTGCTAGGCTATTTCAAAAGTACAAGGCACAAGAGAATCTGTCTCCCCTCTGTCAAGTCCACCATGGTGTGAGAAAGACATGATAACACTAAGGAAGCATCCATGGGAAAGCTGGATCAAACAAGAATGCAAGTAAACTTGGCTGCACTTTGGTAAGAGCCATACATGGATGGGCAGTGGCTCTCATAACAGCACAGATCTTCCCCTTCTTGAGCCCTCCATGCAAGACTGTAGGTGAAGGAGAAAAAGAGGGACAGGTGTCATAGCAAATGTTGCAGAATGCATAAAAGCTCCCTACTGGCTTTTTAACAAAATGGGTAGGAGACACAACAGGGCAAGCTTGTAGAATAACATGGCAGCAAATGATTTATGTTGGACATCTATGTGTGTGTATGTACCCAAAGTAATTTTTTTCACCCACCCAGGTCCAAGGAGAATTGACCAGAAGGGGTCCAAAGAGCCCTTCTTCCTCACTCACTCAGCCCACTCACTTGCCTCCTTCTTTTTCTCCTCCTTCTCCTTGCCCTCCTCTCATGAAAATCTTCCACCTGATCAATGATTCTGGTTCCTCTAACACTGGATTTTCTCTGCTCCTTCTGGCAAATATGCAGGGAGAGGGACAATGACCAAGCAAAGTGGGGGCTCTTTTCCTCCCTGCAATCAGGTTAAGAATGAGAAGCAAAGAGGTCTACAGAAGATCTTGGAAGGAGCAGGAGGAGACCAGAACCTGCAGGGCACCAACCCTCTCTCTGCTCCCCTTTTCAGTCTGAATCGCGGCTGCAGAGGGAACCACAAAGTTATAGATACATGCACATATGTATACCTGTCTCTCTCTGTCTCCCCAATTTTTGAGGTTGTAACCACAAAAAAGCGGGAAAAGAGGCAGGGGTGAGGAGGGCGTGGACAGAGGAAGCCGGTCTTACCTTTCTCTAACTTGACTGACAGAATGGCCACCAATCACAGAGGGCACAGAATGAAGCATGAGAGATATAGAGAGGAAAGGTTTCCCGTCACCAGACTGAGGCCGAGAAGACTGAAAAGCATGAACTGAGCATGCAGATAGGTGGAATCTAAGGACTAATCTATTGTGGTGTTGACTGGGCCCAGCGTTTAGAGGAAAAATGATTCAAATTTTTACAGAAGCCAGTACATATCACACACACACATGCATAGCTTTTGTTTTTCACATACTTGGGCTGAACCTTGGTGTAAGACTAACATTGGAAATCCCAATTCAAGCCGCTTCTACTGGCACCTGTTATAGCAGCAAAATCAGCTAAATTGAGCCAGGTTATTAAAACCAGTAATTAGCTATATGTATGTTGCTGTCTCAAGAGGCGTGGTAAAACAAGAGGGAATGAAACCATAAATATCATTTTGATTAATTAGATGATCTGCCTTTTTGAATTTTTCCCAGTTTAACAAGCTTCCAGATCTTAGAAGCTGCTAGCCAAGCAGTTTGCTATACAATAAATTAAGAGTACCTTTTCTCTGGCAATCCTTTTGTGGGGTCAGATCCATATCTAACCTCTATTAGAAAACCTGGATATTTTGTGAGGAATTTATGAGGACTCTCAACCCTCGTATTAGAAGTGGTGTAACTGAATTCCATCGATTTTTGTAGATTGCTATATTTAGCTCAGATGCAAAATAATCCTATCATATCAGAATAGTATTGAACACTTCTAAGCACTAAAATGTCAACTGTGAATTCAGTAGATGAGATCTAATAAAAAAAAAGAAGCACTACTTGAGACTAAATAAACAGCCTGCCTGAGCAAAAAAATGAAAACAAATTTATCTCCTAAATCTCTAGACTTCCACAGTTTATTTGTAAGTGACACATCTGATAAAGGTTTCCAATAACTACCAGAGACCATCATAAATCATAGACTTTACATAGATTTTACATAAATTTGGGTTTCGTTAAGAGAAACTGCTCACATAACTGTATCTTTTGTATGGACTGATCTTTCTAAGAGCTTTTGGGCAATTGTCTGCCCAAAATGGAACATCAAGCAACACTTTGGTGTTTCAAGAGCGAAGGGTGCGTGCTTCAATCTACTTTTGAAATGAGGCTGAACATCAGCTAAGCGACAAGCAGTTTTCCTTCCAACGTTATCTGAGGAAGAAAATCCACCTTCATGTTAGATAATATGGCAAGAAAATAGCTCATTGCTTTGCTGATGTGTTTTCTCATTCTGAAGGTGACTTGAAGAATTGAAGAGGAATATACCGGTATCCCTGCACGTGCGTAGGAACTTTTAAAGCTTCTCTTTCAAACAGCAGCTCCCGGAAGGCCACGGCGCACACAGTTCTACAAAAATATGGTCCCACAAAATGAGAGAACTGCCTGAAAGGTGCATGTCTCTAACTGGGTGATGAGAAACATTACTTATCCATGCCTTTGCCTGCTTCCTTCTTGGTCAGCTTATGCGTTTGTGAATAAAAGGCACATTTAAAAACACAGAGGGACTCCAATATTAAAATGTCATCATGTACCCTCTTACTGCTCAGGGAGGTAACAGGCACAAACATGTTCCTTTGCATCACGCAGAGGAGGGAAGGAAATCTGAGCAAGGCTGTCTGCGTTTGCTGCAGAGATAAACCTCTTCTCTGCAAGACACTCGCTAGGCTCAAATAACCCGCAATAAGATTTGACGTAAGGATAAGGCAAAAGGAAGAAAATTATTCTGATTTTTTTATAGCCCGGCTTCTTTTTTGAGTAGGTGTAGTGGAACCAATATAGAAAAGAGCACTCAATGTCAAGCTATAAATAGCTCCTGCTGAGAACATAATAGCTCTGCTTCAGCCTTCACAAAGCAAAAGGCAATAAACCACCACTATTAAATTTTACCATTCAAAACGTGCACATTCAAAGTACACTAAAGGAAAGGAAGGGAAGCAAATCTTATTTCTACAACATATTCAATAACAGAAATACGTTCTCGGCGTTTGGAGAATTTCACTGATGGAGCAGAAGTACATTTTCAGTGAAAAGGATCTGCTTCTTGAATGGAACTGTTAATTATCTAATGCTTTATCCACTCAAGGATTAATAACCAAGTAACGGATTGCATTACTTTTAAAGATATACGGTCTTTTGCTGAGCTCCAACATCTGCCAAAGTAAAATTATTTGTCGTTCCAACGCTAACTCCTCAGTCTTAATATACCTCAGTGCTAATTTACCGTCACGATAAATCTAACTTTCCACCGACGTTACAGACACATGCAGCTGCCTTTCAATGCCCGGCGGGAGGGAGGATTGTACAGCATCACTGATTCCGTTTCCAAATAGTCTTGAAACCTCACAGAGCATCATTAGCAATTTCACGTCCTCCCATGCCAGGGCTGTGACTCATACAGAGTCAATGACAGGGACCTTGCTCTGAATACAGTGAGCAACTCTGCCCTCACTCCGGAATAGGCATGACGGACAGGTTCCATCATATCTGAAGCCGATTGTGGCAGGATTAAACCCCAACGCCTCCTAAAGGCTGATGAGAGAGAGAGAGAACTAAAATCAGAAGACTGAGTCACACACATGGGGATAGTGGGCGGTCCCCTTGCACATTTGCCTGTGCGTGGGTTTCTTGGTTCGTGCAATGTTTTAGGTTATTATTTATTTACTGTGAACGGCTAAAGTACGCAGGATGACTGGTTTAGGCCACTTATCTCAAGATTTCTCCAGCAGTCAGAAATGCAAAGGCGGCAAGGCTGAGATTAAATTCACACGAATTACAGTACTTCCCAAAAAACATAGGTAGAGCATTTTGCTTCGTTTTACAAGAAGCAACTGAGCACAGAGAAATTAGCCATGAATTATTTTTTAATTACTCTCCCAAACTTAAGTATTTTAAGCACTGTAACAAAGGTAGCTGTTTCTATAAGTGATTATATTTGCAGTATGCATCTGTATCTATATAAAGAATATCTCTAAAAGTGTAAAATAACACTTTTATTGCAGAACTTAGATAATTTGCTTTTTCAGACTAGAATTCCCACAATCCTCAGTGCTACAGCTGTGGACCAAGGGCACCCCCCACCAAAGCAGAGGGGTGCTGCTGCTTCTTAACTGCTTTTTAAAAAGCAAGGATGCAGAGTCGAAGGATGTCAGAATTAAAATAAGATGCATTTAACTAAGTCCCTTATCTTAACAAATGAGAAAAATGTCTTACTGCAGATTCTGGGGGGGGGGAAAATCAATGATATAGTATTTGCTGATGTACTGCCAAAGAAAGCCAATCATTAAAGTCTAGTTAGATTTCCACAAAGGCACTTAAGGAAAAAAATGCATAAAACACATTGTAATTTTTTCCCTTCAATGCTGTAGGTTCAACTACAGCTTTGCTTTCTGTTTTTCAGTTTCATTACCCTTTTAGATAGGGTTCTTTCGGGCTGCCAAGTCAGACTTTGTTTTGCCATGCAATACATAGTTACTCATTTCCTTCTTGCTTTGCATGCAATACAGAGTAATGTACTCCCTTCTTGCTGCAAGTTCAACTACAGCTTTGCTCGGTTTCTACTCCAGCTTCATTAGCGCCTTAAATAGGGTTCCTTCTGGCTTCTAGGTCAGACTTTGTTTTGCCATACCCAGTTCTCTCCTCCTGGACTACACCTCCTACCATCTCTGACATCCAGCCACACTGGGTAAAACTAAAGGGAGCAGAAACCCAACAACATTTGGAAGAGACCAGTTTGAGGAAAGCTGCTCTACTCCTCTGCTTACTAACAAGGTCAATTTACTCATTCTGTCAAATAAAAAAGATTAAGCTGCTCTGAAGTATTTGAAATGGCAGAAGTGTCTCTGTGAGGCCGCTGTGGAGAAATCACACGCTTGAATTAAGTGCTAAGGCTGTTCGTTAAACCAGGACATCTTCACATTTGAAGGTTTTTCATTCCAGGTTATGTTTTGTTATTTATAGTCATACATCAAAACACATGCATAATGCTACCAGCTGCCAGAGATGTTCAAAGAATATGTTCATATGCTGTTCACAGCATATGAACCCCTTAAAGAGGAATGGGTTCCTACAGATAAACATCTCCTAAGGCGGCGGTTCTCAACCTGTGGGTCGCGACCCCTTTGGGGGTCAAACTACCCTTTCAGAGGGATCACGACGAGTCTCCCGCTGCGCCTCCCTCCCCCCCGCCTGCCCCGCTCCCACGGTTGGGAGTCCCCACATCATGAGGAACTGCATTAAGGGGGTCACGGCATTAGGAAGGCTGAGAACTGCTGTTAAACCTACCCCTCTACGAATGTAAAGAGAAAGTGGGTGCTGAAGATTACAGGTAGTAAAATGGCCTCCTTTGTTCTCATCAATCTCCAAAATTCCTCTCCCAGGTGGTCTGGCAGACAGAAGAGGGTGGGGCCTTGTGGTCATTCTGATGACATCACCACCAGGCCCCTGCAATCCTGTGGCCCCTGCCAAGTCTTAAGTACAGAAAAGAGAAAGATTTTTCTGTCCCGTTCAGACTTGGTGAAGACCAAAGGAAGCCCTGAGAACCCAAGGACACCTATGCAGCCCAACAAAACCAGCTAAGAAGGAAACCAGGAGCTGAGGAGAACAATTAAGTTGAGTTCGTACCTGTAATCTCATTCAGGGCTCAACTGACCCTCAACTTTGTAGAGGGTCAGGCATGTGAACTGTTTGTCCTTATGAACCCAGACTTCTTTGGGAGGTTTAAAAGCTGTGACCAGCATATGAATATGACTGATGCATTCCCCTATGCATGCAATCCATATAAAACAAAGACATACAATTCCCAGAACTGAGGTATCAGATTACAGACTAGGATGGGGAAAGTATTACAGACCATGGATGAAGCGTGAGATTCAGTTGCAACTGGACGCGTCCTGTTAGAAGTGTGCAAAACTGTCTAAATTCAGACCATTTTCACTCAAAGAAGCATCATTCCAGATTTCCATATTTGAGGAACTTCCCATGTAAAATAGGGGTGGTTACAAGTTTCTGAATGCCCCGAGTGCTGCTTCAGCCCTTTGCCTCTGTCCCACCCTCATTTCTTTTCTACAGCCCTTCCTCAATCCTCAATTTCCTCCTCTGTCCTTCAAACTGGTTTCTCCTTTTCCCCTGCACTTTTATGACCCTGTCTCCTCCACCTGGTCCTCTGCTGCCTGCCTTCCTTCCTTTCCTTCCCAGTCCAGATCTTTAAAACACTCTTCTACACCACCCTTTCACTCCCAATTGCCACCTTTCTGCTTCTCCACCCACCCAAGGTCTTTGAAATTTTGTTACACACTGTCTCCTTGTCTCTGAGGCCATCTTTCTTCTTCTTCCCCATCCCAATTTTTAAAAACCTTCCTGTCATGTCCTTGCCGCCAGAGTCCCACCTTTCTGCTTCTCTTCTATGCCATCTCACGCCTTTCAAACTTTATTTCCTTATCCTGATCACCACTATTGCCTTTCTACTTCTCTCCTTCCCCATCCTGGCCCTTAAAACAGGACTTTAATGGTCAGCCAAGACCACCAAGTGTCAACTGAATTGCTCAGGGGGTTATTTATTTATTTACATTTTTATCCCGCCCTATACCTGGAGGTCTCCGGGAGGGTAACTATGTTTAAAATGAAACATATTAAAACAATAACAGTATATATGAATGATTTTCATTATTTTGCTGAAAATCCACCATATTTATGCTATCTATTCATAGGATCATAGAGTGGGAAGGTACCTCTAGGGTCATCAACCCCTGCTCAATGCAGGATTTCATAAACCATCCCAGACAGACCTAGGTCCAGCCTCTGCCTGAAGACCTCCAGAGAAGGAGAACTCATTACCTCCCATAGCAACCTATTCCACTGACTGATCACCCTCACTGTCAGGAAGTTTTTTCCTAATATCTAATCTTCACTGACTCCCTTGAAGTTTCATACTGTTCTTTCTAGTCCTCCAATCTTGTGCAAGTGAGAATAGGGACAGTCCCTCTGCACTGTGACAGCACTTCAGATCCTTGAAGACCATTATCATGCCTCTTCTCAGTCTTCTGTAGGCTAAACATTCCTAGATCCTTCAGCCTTTCTTCGTAGGACAGGGTTCCCAGACCACTAACCATTTTGGTAGCCCTGCTTTGGACTTGAGCTAATCTGTCAATGTCTTTTTTGAATTAGTGTGCCAGAACTGGACACAGAACTCTAGATGATGTTTGACCAAGGTAGAGTAAAGAGGAATAATTACTTCTTGTGATCTAGACTCTATATTCCTCTTGGTGCATTTGTTTGCCTTTTTTGCAGCTGTATCATACTGCTGACTCATGTGCATCCTGTGATCAACCAGGACACCCAGATCCTTTTCACTCGTGCTACTACTCAGCCAGATTCCTCCTGTTCTGTATTCATTTTTATCATTTTTCTTACCAAGATGGAGGACTTGGCATTTGTCCCTACTAAATATCATCCTGTTAGTTTCAGCCCACTGTTCAAGCTTATCTAGATCTTTTTGAATCCTCGCCTTCTCCTCCCTAGTGTGTGCTATCCCTCCTAGCTTTGTGTCATCTGCAAATCTGATCAGCATCCCTTCAACTCCCTCATCCAGATCATTTATAAAAATATTGAATAGCACTGCACCCAGGACAGACCCCTGTGACACTCCACTTGAAACATTCCTCCAACTGGATGTGAAGCCATTTATTACCACTCTTTGAGTGCAATCACTAAGCCAGTTATGCTTCCCCCTAACAGCTGTCCTGTCAATCCCATATTTGATCAATTGTTCAATAAGTATGGAATGAGACTCTTTGTCAAAGGCTTTGCTGAACTCAAGATACACTATGTCTACAGCATTTCCCTGATCAACCCGACCAGTGATTTTTGTCATAAAAGGATATTAGATTAGTCTGCCATGACCTGTTCGTTAGAAATCCGTGTTGGCTCTGGTTATAGTGATATGCTGCTTTTTGACCTGAAAGCACATCTATAACACAAGGGCGCTCTACATGGGGCTGCCCTTGAAGACGGTTCGGAAGTTGCAGCTGGTGCAAAATGCAGCCGCTAGAATGCTGACAGGAACATCTAGCCGGACTCATATTACGCCGGTTCTAAAAGAACTGCACTGGCTGCCAATTCACTACCGAGCCCAATTCAAGGTGCTAACTTTAACTTATAAAGCCCTAAATGACTTGGGTCCCAGATATCTAAAGGAGCGCCTTCTCCCGTATCGAACTGCCCGTGTTTTAAGATCTGGAGGGGAGGCCCTTCTGGTGATCCCTCCGCCTTCTTTAGTTAGGCGGGTGGGTACCCGGGAGAGGGCCTTCTCGGTGGTGGCCCCCAGGCTGTGGAATGGTCTCCCCCTTGAGGTGCGTCAGGCCCCTTCTCTGTTCCTATTCAGGAAGGCGGTGAAAACGTTCCTATTCACGCAGGCCTTTGGTTAAATGTTCCCCACACTTCCCCTCACTGAAAACCGCTGATGTTTTTAACTGTTTTGTACTTTTAAAACTGTATTTTTAAATTTGTTTTATTTTTGATACTGTTTTTATACATATGTTTTAAATGCTGTGAGCCGCCCAGAGACCCTTGGGTATGGGGCGGCATATAAATTGAAATATAAAATAAAATATAAAAAATAAATTTAAGGTCCTAGGGGACAGCTAAGAAGGTACGAATGTTTGCACAACCCTGCCTTAAAATTTTCTTTACGCCTCCATTTTGTCTCTTCCTGCTTCACCCCTTCCCACCCCAAATTTAAAACATTTTGCCATCCCAATCTTCCATCCCCCACCCACCCTCTGTTGCAGCCTTCCTGAAAGCTTGATTTTATAATTGGAAGCTTCCTTCTTTTGCCACTTGGTGCCACTGAAGCAGTGAATGGCAAGCACAGGAGAATATGCAGACACACAAGCAGAAAATCTGTGGAAGTGTCAATATATAGATGTTCCTGCCCAAAAGAAAAACACAAAAACCCAGCCTGTAAGAAAGGAAGTTCTCTTAATCTCCTAAATATGGTGGATCTCCTTGCTCAGGGATTTTTCTCCTTTTCGTTCTTTTTAAAAAAGGAATGCTCAACTATAAATCTCCACTCCCCACAATCCAAACTGGAACAATCCAGGGAGTTTATCATATATTTGTGTAGAATCAAGTGAAAAGTGCAATGATAGATATAGAAGGAAGGAAGGAAGGAAGGAAGGAAGGAAGGAAGGAAGGAAGGAAGGAAGGAAGGAAGGAAGGAAGGAAGGAAGGAAGGAAGGAAGGAAGGAAGGATGGATGGATGGATGGATGGATGGATGGATGGATGGATGGATGGATGGATGGATGGATGGATGGATGGATGGAAGATGACAGACAGACGAAAGAAGGAAGATAGACAGACAGACAGATTTTGGTGATTCTTTGGAACAACTGAGGTCGGGTGTGTGTGGTATATATTTTTTAAAAATGCTGAATTAAAATTCTCTTAGAATTCACAGAATTTGCAGTGTCATTAACTAGTTTTTGACCAATCACTCTGCAGCTTCAAATGTATCTGGCACAAAAGAGTTGGTGTTCCCTCATTCAGTACAGCACACAGCACTGAAAACAGCCTCGTCTGACCATTTTTAGCTACAGATCAGCAAGGGAAAAGGCGTCATACTGAGAGCTGCAAGATCACGGCATCTTAACTGCAAAACATAAGGGCTATTTGCAGTAACATTCTTGATTGATTCTTGTCATTTCCAGAAGGGATTCCCTACAGAGTGCTGTTGGATGGTTGCCTTCAACTACAGAAGAATACAAACTATTGGTATAGTTGGGATCCAAGCATAGAAGCACTTACTTCAGTTGCTTTGGGTAAGGCAGCTTTAATATAATCAGCGGTAGGGTGGCACAAATCACCACGTCCAGATTCACACACAGTGCTGCTCGGACTACCAGCCATTTAGATGGAGAAAGGTTTTTCCCCCTCCGGATGGAAACCCAGTCCTTCCGGACAGCTGACCAAAGACTGGCACTATAGGTCAATAACATGATAATCAGCTGTTCAGCAGAACTGAGTTTTTATCCCTTCTATGTTTTACTTCCTACTCCTGTCCTCCATGCAACGGAAATGCTGCTCAACAGACTAACACCTAGCTTTCTCCCTTTTCCAATAGGGGACAGATCAACTCAGCGCAATTTGCTTAAAAAAAAAAAGCAGTCAGGAACTTAATGCAAACAAACCAATATGACCATAAACCAAGACACAACTTAAAAGATTTATGTGTGAATTAGTCTTACACGTCCAGCCATCAGACAACTCCTACAGAATAACTTGAGTATGTTGTGTATGCTCAGCCTGATCTATAACACCATATATTGTTACAAAAATAACTCATGCTGATGAGTCTGAATACCAAAGAGGAAGGATGCTGGGCTGATCCAAATGTAATGCTAAACCGCAGATTAATATATCACGGATGGAGCTACAGCACATTGCTGGCATCTACATCTGCAATGGAGGTACTTCTACCAAGTTTGTTTTCAGTTGTAAAGGATATTATGTTATATGCCATCCAGGACTCTTGGCTTACAAGAGTGAAAAGAAGCCAATTTCATACTCTTAGATTTGTTTAGCAGTTGGCGATAGAGCATTATACATCAGGACACGAGAAAAGTCAAAGAGCAGCAGGTAAGACGCGCAGAAATTTGCAAATACAGAACTGTGTTATCAATCTCTCCCCTGCATAAATATAATCTACATCACTCCTAAAATGCATTTTTCAGTTTCTCTCATCCTCCCCCAAGTAAAAACATAGCAACATAACTTCAGACAGGCTAACAAGGCTGCTTATGCTCCTATTGTGATCAACAGCAGTTAAAAAGCTTCCCAAGCTGTTATTACATTATTATTACAGCTTACATCTACAATGTGCGATCAGTTAATTTAGAAATATTACCTTTCTTTCTTTTAGCAACTGTTGATACCCTTTGGTGCCCAAGGTCAGCAATGTAATAAGAACATCTAATGAAGGAGAGGCGGATGCTCTTCCTAAAGAAATAGTAAGAGATAAATCATTTCTTCTCTTACTGAGGCAAATAGGCTATCTGAACTTCTTTTAGAGTCGTATCCTGAAGAAAAACCAATTTAAAAACTACATACCTGGGTACATTTTGCTGATCTCCTGTATGAAGGAATCACTGAAGCCAGCAATGACAGCACCACCTACTGGAACCATAAAATTTTTGTCCAAACTTTGTACAAAAGCATCAATTCTGCCTCTGCGTGCTCCCTACAAAGAAAAGGGGGGGGGGAGGAAGAGGCGTCTGTAGAGTTCACAAATAGAACAACATCCGCTAAGTTCACTGTCAATCACACACGACAGCTGCAGTCACACTCGAGGTTAAGACAACCTAAAGAGTTCTTTGTGCTGGGGGTGGGGGGCTTCACACTAGGGGTGTCCACAAATGCAATTTTCGGGATTCGATTCGGATCAAATACTCAAAAATTTGATTCAAACCTTTTAAATTCAAATTTAACTACATTCAATTCGAACTGAGCAAATTCGAATCTATTCGTTCAAATTTTTCATTCGAATTTGCACTTACGAATGTTGGCAACATGTGTAGATGCTCATACGCATCTTCCCCGGGTCTGTAGACATCCGTACGCATGGGTACATGTCCATATACATCCCGTAGCTATCCTGTATGCAACCCATTTTCATCTTGTACAGATCCGTACAAATGCGTACAGATGCAGGAAAGATGCGAATTTCAAACGCATTCAAATATTCATTCACATCCTTATTCTGTGCAAGTCCCAATGATATTAACGTCTTAAGGGCCATTTTACACCGTTCATCACTGAATTCCCAACTAGAGGCTTGTGGAGTAAAAAGTACACTCTTATCCATTAGAATTAGGCATTCGCCTAGGTTGGTTGACAATATTAAAAACATAAAACAATATGATTGTGAAAAACAATAAACAGCAAACAAGTCAGGACTACACCCAATTTAAACACTAAATTAAGGATTAAATGCCTGTCAGAAGGAAGACATGCATTGTGTAGTAGCCCGTTGGATTTCTCTTAGCAAGGCATTATTTATACAGAAAGATAACAACAAAAACAATCTAGTAACCATCTATCCATCCCCTTGAGGAAAGCAGTAGCATGCAAAAAGCCTCCCAATATTATCTGAAAAACCAGAAAGGAATATATGGGAGAAAATGCAGCTTCATGTAAGCATGTCAAAAGTCCCAGAGCCCAGATCTGGCAACAACTTCAGTTGACAAAGCAATTACATGTGTTCTGGATCATCTTTGTGGTCTTATTCTGTACCAAGTGAACTTGAAAGATCCTCTTCAAGAGCTGCTCTATGGATATATATACGTTGCATAAATGCCAGTGAGAAGTTCCACATTCACAGGAAAATTACAGCTACAGTATTTCCGACACAAAAGGCCGCCTCCAGACAGGTGTAAGACTCAGAATTATCCTGAGACAATGCTGAGATTGCCACACGGGTTCACAGCAATCCCAGCATAGCTCTGGGATATTGGATTAATATCCTGAAATAACATTATTGCCGGAAAATCAACTCCCAACCACGGTTTTATATGAAAAGGGAGAGCATTCACATGTGTGGATGCTTGCTCACACAGCCCACCATTTTGGAAATGGCCACTATGCATATGCAAGTACAAACCTAGCCAAAAATGGCAGCTACACATGTACTTCAAGGTATCAAGTATTATCAAAATATTAAGATGTACACATCACACCATCACGCCAGCTGAGTCTACTAAGGGTGTTTTTCCACTGGCAGTAAGTACCCATTTTAGCACCCATTAAGGACCCATTTGGCTGAGAGCCGGATGACCCCATTTCCACTACGAACCCGATTAGGGACACATCTGTTTCCAACACAGCTAGGGAAATCTGGATCATATGGCTCCTTCAGGACCTATAATCCGGATTTCGTGTAGACCCCATTAAAGGTGTCTACAATGGGGTCTTCAGCCATAAAATCCGGATTATAGGGAGCCTGTTTACACTAAAATTGGGCAATGGGGTCTAGAAGAGGCTCGGGGGAGGGGGCACCCATGGGGGGTGCCCCAAAATCAAAAGTCCCTCTGAAGTCATTCTGAAGTTGCCTTCGGAGATTAGCAAAGGCTTCGAAGGGGATTTCTGCAGAGCCTGTGCTAATTTCCAAATACCACTTTGGAATGACTTCAGAGGGACTTCAGAGTCTTTGCTAATCTCCAAAGGCAACTTCAGAGACTGCACCCCCTGTCCCCCAAAACAGCTGGCGTGACAGGCAGACCCCTTGTGGGTAGATCCGGATTTGCAAATGGGTGCTCCGGTGTTTCCACAGCAGGCAGGCTAGCACCCATTGCTACTGGGTGCTAGACCACCCATGGAAACACATTGGGTACTTCCCTTAATCCAGATCTGCCAGATCCAGATTAAGAGAAGTACCCATTCCTTAGATCCGGATCTTCTTAGGTCCGGATTAAAAGAGTGTGGTGGAAAAACAACCTGTGTGTCCTAATAAAAAGAAAGAATTTATTATCATTTACTTTCTTGTAACATCTCACTCTATCCCTACAAATTACTCATTCTCAGGCATTCTCACAGATTCGTGAAGCATTCCTCAACGGCTTGGACCCTTCAGATGCTCTGGCCTGCACCTCCCATCAGGCTAGTCAGCATATCTGATGGTCAGGGGTGAAAGGAGATGTAGTCTAAAACATCTGAAGGGCCTCAGATTAGAGAAAGCTAATCCTGGAGGAAAAAGCCTTACCTGCTGGATAAGATGCATGCATTTAGAAGACTGAACTCCATATGCGTTGTTGACAATATGGGGGATGTCATGCTTCATGCAAATCTCAGCTAGTTCTTCCAATCTGCAAATACAAAATTAAAGACTGAGAAAACATAGAAAACAGGAAACACACAGGAGGCATGAGATCGGCAACACTGAAATGAATTAAAAGGGAAATATAAGTTACAGCAAAACACATCCGCTATTATTTAAGTATTCTACTAGCTATTTTAGCTATTTACAAGAGGATTAACAAAGATTCCATCCACCATTTTTAGAAGTCCATCAATTGGATTTGGAAAGCATTAAATAGGTTTAAGACTGAATTATACATCATACCGCTAGTTTCAAAGGATATTCTCGTACAGAGAAAATCAGGCTTTAAACCCAGAGAGTTTTAACAGGGAAACATGGATTCAGTTGCAATATATTTGTGGGACATAATAATGCTGCAAAGAGAAATTAAAAGCAAATCATTCCAAGAGCTTCTACAGAGCTTCTAGAAATTATGAAGAACTATCCTTTTTAAAAATCTACCATATATGGAAAAAAAATCAACAGCTACTTTGACAATCATACCTAATTTGGCTGCAATTAAAAAACAAAATCTCTTGGATTCAAATGGGATTTCAAGTAAAACAAAGGGCAACCGATTCCAACTATAATATGCAACTTAAATGAAACCTGAGGAGTAGGCCTCTCAATGAAATAAAGAGTAGTGACATTGAGGTGCTGAGGTAAAAAAAGGAAAGAGACAGTACACATAGTGAATATTATAATACTCCCTATGGGTTTTCAAGCTAGTCAATCATATGGCAAAGTATGACAAAATTAACATTTGAAAATAAACAGGTACAAATATTAAGTGCTCGCTCTCTCTTTCTCCCACTGCTACCCATCCACTCTGAGTATGGGAAGAAGAAGTGTTGGCTTTTCTACCCGCTTTTCTCACCCATTTAAGGGCACTCAAAGCAGCTGACAAAGCTTCCTATTCTTCTCCCCAAAACAGAACAGCCTGTGAGGTAGATGGGGCTGTGAGAGCTCAGAAGAGAGCTGTGACTAGCTCAAGGTCACCCAACTGCCTTCATGGCGGAGGGTGTACCTTCATATCCTGCTTGACTCCTAGACTGCATTCAGATTTGTTCATACTGCGCAGCGGAATGTGCAGTCACAATTGGGGCGCCGCACACAGCAACCGATGGATTGTCATGGCGTTGCAATATCCGATAGCTACTGCGCACTTACCTTAATGCTGATCAAAGGACACTCGCTGCGCAGTACAAACAAAATTCAAAATTTCCCGCCATTCCGGGCAGAACGGCTAGAAGAGCAGGATGAGAGCAGGAGGGCAGCTCAAATGTGATTGGCTGCCTCAACCCACGTGACCACACACCCTGACTCAGCTCTCACAGCTTCGTTTTGTGCCGGTTGTTGCTCCGCAGCAGGTAAGCTGTACTTTTCGCTTCAACTGTGGATTTATTCCACAAGTCTGGAGGCAGCCCTGGCTGACCTGAGTAAACAAGACCTCCACAGGAACCTCAGTTCTAGAGATGCGCACAAATGTTTTGTTGACATTCCACTTGAATAGAATTGGATACCCCGAAAAATCCGATTCTATTCAAATCTTTTAAATTCAAATTTAGCAAGATTCTATTTGTATTTACCAAATTCAAATCTATTTGTTCATACTTTTTATTTGAATCTGCACATACAAATGTCGACAACATTTGTATGGGCACGTATGCATCTTCCCCACATCCATAGACGTCTGTAGGCATCCCACAGTTATCCCGTATGCAACCCGTTTTCGTCCCGTAGGGATCCATACAAATGTGTATTGATACGGGAAAGATGTGAACATAAGAACATAAGAGAATGGCTGCTGGATCAGGCCACAGCCCATCTAGTAAAGCATCCTGTCGCACACAGTGGCCCATCAAATGCTCATGGGCGTCTCAAGCAGAGACAAGGACAAACCTTTGCCAGCTTTCAAATCCCAGCAAATGGCCTTAGAAGCACCCCGCTTCCCCCCACCCAGCCTGAAAGATGTACCTAGGCATTCATTCTAGGAGCCATTGAGACATCTGTCGTCCATAAATTTGTCTAACCCTACCTTAAAGCCATCTAGACTGGTAGCTGTCACCACCTCTTCCGGCAGCACATTCCATAAACCAATGACCCTCTGGGTGAAGAAATACTTCCCCTTGTCAGATCCAACTCTCCTACCCATCAGCTTCAGAGATGCCCCCTGGTTCTAGTGTTGTAAAGAAATTTTCTCTATCCACCTTTTCTATACCATGCATAATTTTATATACTTCAATCAGGTCCCCTCTTAAACGCCGCCTCTCCAGACTGAAGAGGCCTAGACGTTGCAGCCTGATTTCGTAAGGGATTTTGTTCCAGCCCCTTCATCATTCTGGTTGGCCTTTTCCGCACCTTCTCTAGTTCCACAATATCCTTTTTGAGGTGTGGTGACCAGAACTGTACACAATATTCCAAATGTGGCCTCACCACAGATTTATAATGGGGCAAAATGACACTTGCTGACTTATTTTCTATTCCCTTCCTAATTATTCACAGCACTGAATTAGCTTTTTTCGCTGCTGCTGCTGCTGCTGCGAATTTGGTCTTCCCCAATTCAATCAACTTAATTCAAGATGGTTCAAAGAAATTCTGTGTAACAAGGGTTATGAGATTCTTTACAAGATTCTTCTTTACAAGAAGCCCCCCCTCCCACTACCCGTGGAGGAGTATCCTTGGAGCAAGAGGATACAGGCACATCCACTGAGGAAGGGGTCCCACCTAAGGGAGCCTGTCCCTCTTCCTCAGCTTGATGTCCTCCCTGAGGCTTCCACTCTCCGAGGCAGCTGGAGGGTTTCTTGTCATGGAGTGGGATGCTCTTACTGCATCCCTGAAGGCCTCACCCTCAGCCCTGTTGCTCTCTATCTCCTTCTCCAGGTCCGCTACCTTGGCTTCGAGAGAAGAGACACGTTCCCTGAGAGGCCAGAGCTCACTGTACCGAGCACAGACCCAGGACTTCTGCCCTGTGGGCAGGTAGTCATACATATGACATTCAGTGCAAAACACTAGGAAGCCCCCCTTCCCCTACTGGCACTCTACCTTCATTTTAATGGATTTATCAAAACGTGGATCTTCAAGTATGTATCGTGTACGAACCTGTCCACATACGAATGTCTGGATAATTCAAATGAATAGATCCGAAATTCAATTCGAATGTTGACATTTGAATTTCGGGACACTCTATTCGAGTTCGAATGCCAAATTTCAGCACATCCAATCAGATTTGGAATGTCTAAGAATATCTGTGCGCATCCTTACTCAGTTCGGTTTTCTTGGCAAAGATGAAGAAGTAGTTTGCCATTGCCTCCTCTATGTAGTCTAAAACAGAAGGTCTTATAGTTCTAAGTCTTTATAGTAAATCTTTTGATCATGACACTAGCTACATATGCAGATCCTATCTTAAAGGATTGCTTCCAGATGGATGAGTGTAGTGTTAAGTGTCTTATGAGATGATGGAAGATGCTGGTGCTTCTCAGAACTAGGTATATACAGCCTGAGACTTTGACAAAAGGGTGAAACAGATCTCTAGTGAAACAGCACTTAGAACCTGAAAAATTAAAAAAAAAACAGTTTAAATATTATTTTTATCCAAGGGAAAATTGCTGGAAGGAAAACTAAAACATAAAGGTTTTAAGGAAAATGTCATTTCAGGCAATACTTGGGCAAAATGTTAGAACAAAGCTGAAACATACAAAATGTATATTTTATACGGCTGCAACAATGGGGGTAGTCTTGTTGAAAAGATAAATGTGTGACCTTCAGGGGCTGACAGCAGCCCTTTAATATAAAGAAAGCCCTTCAAATGCCATTGAATATTTTAAATTCATAGTTTCAGGAATAAGACAAATCACAGCAAGGTACTAGAGGGAAAAGGAAGCAGCAAAAGAATGAAAAGCAAACTGCAATGGCCTGAGACCAGGTCATTTTTATTTTCTCAGCAGCAATTCAAGTTAGTAAATTTTCCAAACTGAGTCGAAGCAATGTTGATGGCCCAAAGACAGAATTATTAGTCCTGTTTTATACCTTTTTACCTCACACCTGTACAAATGTGTATCAGTTCAATAAATCAACAACCTTGGGACAACTAGCAGCTGTATCAGCCTGTCTCCAAATGGCCATGCTCTGCTAGTTACTGCCAGGTCATTGTCTTAAAAAGCCTCTCCGATACATCATCTAATGTCTATGTCTCAGGTTTGGTGACGGAACCTCCTGACAGGGATATGCTAAACCAGTTCTATATAAATTAAGTTTACGTAAAACCCGAGGGAGTTCATAGAGTTGATTTTTTTTTACCTAACCCACTTGATATATTCAGTTTTCAGTTTGAGAATTAATAGAACTGGTGGTGGAATTTGACAGACAGTTCATTGGTCTCCATTCTCCGTTTTCTGATCGTTTCCCCACAACCTGCACATCATGGCTCAGCTTCTTCATGCTTGCCTGATTTAGCCCTATCAGCCCTGGATCACACTCCACCTTCAAGCCCACAGGCTCCAGACATCACCCAAATACTGCACCAACAAATGATATTCCAGAGAAAAGGCCCTCTAGAATAACTGATTGTTGGCTAGACATTGTGGAGCAGGCACTCACTGTCCATGCGCGATTTATTGACGCACACATCTAGATATTTCAATGGCACAAAAAAACCAAAGTGTGCAAGCATCACCACTCAGCAGTCTCTTTTGAGGTCCCATATTCACGATGGCCACAGCCAGGATGGTGGTTCTCCCTTCAAGATAAGTTATAGTGCTATTTCAGGAAAACCCACCATTAGTCAGGTTCTCTCAAAATAGTCTCTACCAGGTTTTCACTCCGATGCAGTGGGTCTATAATGGGGCCGCCACAGATCTGTCTTACAATCCCAGTACAGCCCAGGAATAATTACGCCATATACCCCACATCTGGATGGAGCCTCACTTACCATTAGCTCTACCTGTTTTGATACCAATCAGCTGTTAAGTGTTTTGACCTCTACTGCATCAGTCATGAGCAGCAGCCCTTCTAACTACTAATTCCTTTGCAAATGTACCCAGAAAATCAAAATATTTCAACAGAGTCATCAAATTCAAAATATACATTAAAGCTACCAAAATTTTACACGTGGATTTATTTACCTGTCAGGAACCCTTGGAGCAAAACACGAGGTAGTAGAATGAACACAGAGAATATTATCAGCCCCAAGATGCTGGATTTTAGCTTCTATCTCTGTGAGGTTTGTACGTAGTTCATCACCTTCTAACACATTTTCTATCACCACAGGTTCAAAACCTAGTCCAGCCAATAAAAACAATTCAGAAGTGGGCGTCAGAGAGCTGGGAACTGTGTGTAATTTCTTGCTTCAGTATCGTTCTATCCCCATTACTTAACACAATAACTACTTTGCAATTATGCAAATTGTTATGAACAATAACAATTATGCAAACTGTTATGAACTGATATTTACTGTCCCATTACACTAAGTTCATATTTGATGTTGAATTTTGGTCACTGATTTACCTATCACCTATCACTCAAACCCAAGATATATCTGATGCAGCTACTGTGCAGAGTAGGAAGGAAGAAAAGAAAAGAAGGATAATCAAAATTTATTCATGGAAAAAAATGTTGGCTTTCCGGAAAACAAGTTTGTTTTTTATAAGCCATGTGGAATACAAAAGCCATTAAGCAAAGTGAAGACTCAAATAAAAAATTTACTTCCTCATGCTTTCAATTAAATGAGCAATAATACTTCTCTCCAGGTGAATGAATGGAAAGGAAGCACAGGATACATACAATACACCTCACAGTTATACATATTTAGTCTCCTTCATGAGAAAAGGAGCAAATGCTTGAAATATGGTAATAGATTTAGTGACGACACAAACTCAAAAGGAAAAGGGATTCTCCTCTCCAAGATGCACTGTAGATTGCTGCCGAATTTAGGGTCATTTCAAACCACTTTGTAATCTCATCAATTCAATTCTATAAGTATAGTCACTTGACCTACATTGACAGTGTATTAATTCATTCAAGCAACTATGAGGAAAGAGATAAAGAGATAAAGATACCTTAGATTTTTCAGAATTGCTCCAACTTCAGTTCTATTTCTCTTGGGCTGTTTTCCCACTTACCTCTGGTGGACCAGATCTGGTCCAAATAATTTGTTCCTGGTTAGAACCCTTGGACCAGAACAAGGCTGTCCACAATGGGAAATGAAATTATAGTTCATGACCTCAGAGTTCCTGGGAAATTCATTTCTGCGGCACACCTTGTTGCACCGCTAAAATGGGTCCCCCATGGACTACTAGACTACAGAGGCATGTGATGTCCACATATCATGGTCCAATTTATCTCCACCAGCAGACTTCTTTGGACCACCTAGTCTAGTTTGGTCTGGTCACCACTCCATTCTCGGAAGACCAAGCATACTAAGAAGAGAAGGGGGCTCCCTTAGATGGTACCAGTGGTGTGGAAGTGAGGCCCGTACTCCCTTCTTAAACCAGACTACTTCGAAGTGCAGAAACGGCCAGTTCTTAGGTCCTTACACTGGCTGCCTATTAGCTTCCGGTCCCGGTACAAGGTGTTGGTTATTACCTTTAAAGCCCTAAATAGCTTGGGTCCAAGCTATCTCAGGGACCGCCTTCTCCCATACAATCCTCCCCGCGCTCTCCGCTCCTCTGGGAGGAATTTACTGCAGCCTGTAAAATCCAGGCTTGCGGCGACCTCCCAGAGGGTGTTCTCTGCTGTCGCCCCCAAACTCTGGAACAACCTGCCGGATGAGATCCGTCAGTTGACATCACTAGACAGCTTTAAAAAAGCTGTCAAGATGGCTCTCTTCCGGCAGGCCTTTCCAGACTAATTTTCTCAGATTAACCATCCCGGCTCGGGCTCCCTGACCCCCTCATTCCCCTTGTGGCCCCATCATAAGCATTGGTTGAGGAGCTCTGGAGCAACACTCGGGCTGTTAGTCCGTTTAATTATGTTTTATATTTTTGATACTGTATTTTAATTTGTCATATTGTTTAATTATTTTTTAAGGGGGGGAGGGACTATAATGTTTTATTCTTATATGATGTTTTTATTACATTTATTGTTGTTAACCGCCGGGATTGGTTCGCCACAGGGCGGTATACAAATAAATATTATTATTACTATTATTATTATTATTATTATTATTATTATTATTATTATTATTATTATTATTATTATTATTATTATTATTATTATTATTATTATTATTATTATTATTATATCGCTTAAAAACCACACTGAAGAAACTCTTTCCATGACTTCTGAGACCTGCTGTCAACTGCAGTAGAAAATACTGGGCAAATGATAATTCTATCTTATAAACCAGATTAAAAATACACCACCACTTAGATGTGCCATATTAAGGAAATTGAATTCCGTATATCAAACAGTTATTATATTAGCGTCAGAGGGGAAAAAATTAAGTCTTGGTAAAGCAATATTATATCTAAGTTCTAAAATTGTACTTCATGTTTTATACAAGCTTCTGATTTGAATTATTGGCAGTCAACAACGCATGAAGATCAAAATCTTGTCTATCTACAACTCATCAAAAGTTAACATTAAATAGATTTATTTCCCATTTTCTTCCCATCACATTTTTGTTAGAGCATTGACACAACCCCATGATTTGAGCTTGACGCCAATTCAGTATTTCTGAAAACATCCCGCTTTACTCCATAAAATAGTGTGGAGGCTACCTGATTCCATTCAGAGCTAGAAGAAATTCTCATTCTGAAAGTGAAAACTCTATATATTACCTGTCATTAGTCAAATTACTATTTTTCCCGCTCCAAAAATATCAGGTCAAATTAGAATGTGCAAATTACCTCAAGGAACAAGATCTTACAGTACTAAAAATTACAGGGATCTAAACATTTGAAATTCGATAAAATTCAATTGAATGTGGACATTCGAATTCAAATAAAATGTCTACACATTCGAATTCAAACATTCAAACGAATTTCGAATGTTCCAAAACATTCATTTGAATGTTTTGAATCATTCGAAAGTACAGATACGTATGTATTGCATACGTATCTGTACGAATCTCATACGTACCTGTACGCCTTTGTGTTGATAGTACAGGAAGAAAACGAGATTCATACAGAATAAAACGGGACGTGTACGAAATGCATAGATATATATAACATATGAAAGTTGTCGACATTTGTATTTTCAAATACAAACGTTGTCAGTCGTATCTTCTGATTCGTATCTAACATTCAAACAAATATATTCCAATGTGTTCGACTGAAATCAGAATTTGTTGTATTCAGATTCTAAACATTCAAACTGAATTGAATGTTTGAATATTTGACTTGATTTGAATTTGAATGCAAAAAAAATTCATGCACATCGCTAATGATGCCTAAAGGTAATGGGTATTTCAGAATACTGATATATCAAAATTTCATTCTATGCAGCATGTTCCATTAATTCAACGTAAAATGTATGCTAGTAGAACACGCTGTAAGATTTTTAGCTTGTTTAAAAGTCTTTCTTTGGCCGTCCCCAATTCAATCAACTTAATTCAAGATGGTTCAAAGAAATTCTGTGTAACAAGGATTACGAGATTCGAACCAAACATCCTGGATTCCCATTGTGCTTCACTACTATTTTGCCTTTCTTAAAGGATCACAGAAAGCGATCGTGATTTTTTTTAGCATCAGATATTTTCAGCAGCAATTGCTAAAGGGCAACTATATGAGCCATGACATTCTGAATGTAACTGTCAGAAAATGCTAAGACAGATCTTAGCCCGGATGCTATCTCATACTTGCACTGATACCAAAATCTCTTGTTGCTGGTCACCAAGCAAAAGGCCAGACGGTGCTCTTTATTGTTTGCATTGGTTAAAAATAATCCAGGGGAAAGTGGAGCATTATAAAAATCCACACAGAAGGCTGGAATTAGAAAACGCTCTGTGTGATGTCGTTAAAAAGAGAACCAGGAGATCAGCAGGCTACGTGGTAGGTGAAAAAAAGAAGAGGACAGAAGGCCAAGAACATTACGGGTCAGGTACTAGTGCCCTTTCTGCACTGAACCGTATTCCAGATTATACCCTGGAATGAGGACTTGCCAAATACATGATAATGCCAGCTACATCAGGCCCCAGGTAGAGTCCACCGTAATCTGCACCAACATGGAAGTGGCAGGTCCCTTTTCCAGAATGTAATCAGGAATAAGGTTCAGTGTAGAAACAGGCTGGAAACCATTCAAGTTTTGATTATAGAAAGAGACAGAAAATAATGCAGGCAGAGTAGAAAAGTAGAATCTGAAAAGGAGATGGGATGCAAATAGTTGAAATAAAGGCACACAAAACAGCAAACTCCTCCAAGCAATTTTCTTGAGCCAGTTTGGTGTAGCGGTTAGGGAGGTGGATTCTTATCGGGAAATGCAGGGTTTGATTCTGCCCTCCTACATGAAGCCAGCAGAGTGACCTTGGGCTAGTCACAGCTCTCTTCTGAGCTCTCACAGCCCCACCTACCTCACAGGGTGTTTTGTTGTGGGAAGAAGAACAGAAAAGCTTTGTCAGCCATTTTGAGTCACCTTAAATGAGTGAGAAAAACGGGGTAGAAAAGCCAACTCTCCTCTTCCTCCTCCTCCCTGCAGACCTGTGCTTTGATAGCAGTGTTGTTGTTTTAAAAAAATCCTAGCACACCTGCTGCTCAGTCACTGCTCCTTCCCAGTGATCACTGAACGTGCATAATAAGTGGGAGAGGGGAGTGAGAACTCCTTTCCTCAGCTGTCCCATGAGCATCTGACAGGAAGGAATCTATGGGTGTTTTTCCACTGGCAGAAAGTACCCATTTTTGCACCCATTAAGACCCATTTGGGTGTGAGCCAGATGACTCCATTTCCACCATGGCACCCATTAGGGACACATTCGTTTCCACCGACGCTGGGGAAATCGGAATCAATGGGTACATCTCAGCCTTTAATCCAGATTTTCTGTAGACCCCATTAATGGGGTCTACAATGGGGTCTTCAGCCAGAAAATCCAGATTAAAGGGAGCCTGTTTCCACATTAGTTTGGCAATGGGGTCTAGAGGAGGCTTGGGGGAGGGGGCACCCTTGGGGGGGAGCCCCAAAACCTAGGCTTTTCAAAGTAATTTCAAAATCATTTCAAAGTCATTTCGAAGCCACTTCGAAGTTGCCTTTGGAGATTAGCAAAGGCTCCGGAGACAAACCTCAGAGAACAAAGGGAGAACAAAGAGGACTGTTACCTTCAGGCATGGAAAGAGGTGCATATTAATGAGGCTGACTCATCCCTGCTCACAAGGAGCTAATTAATATGCAGGCTCTCTCAAGGGGTTTGTCTTAGGAGCCTTTGCTAATCTCCGAGGTTGCCTTCGGAGGGACTTCAGAGCCTTTGTTAACCTCTGAAGGCAACTTTGGAGGGATTCTGGAGGGACTTCGAAGATTGCACCTCCTGTCCCCCAAAACACCTGGGGTGACAGGCAGACCACTTGTGGGTCAGTCCGGATTTGCAAATGATTGCTATTGGGTACTAGACCACCCATGGAAACACACTGGGTACTTCCCTTAATCTGGATCTACTAGATCCGGATTAAGGGAAGTACCCATTCCTTAGATCCGGATCTTCTTAGATCCAGATTAAAGGGGTGCGGTGGGAAAACTTCCATATGCTGTCCACATGCACACATACGATTACAAAATGGTGCATTCTGAGTGTTCCAGACTGGAACCTCTAGTCTGAAAAGGAATGTCTTGGAAGGCAGCAAACATGCTGAGTGACCGGTGCCACACTTAAAAGTTATGTCAGCAAGAGAACACAAACCATTTTATTTATTTCAGACTTTTCAGTAGTTCACTGTCAGAAACTGAGACGTCTGCCATTGCTGCCATGCCCTGAAATGCACAGAATGTTCACAAACATTCTGCATTGCAAAATGGGTCACCCATAATCAAATTGAAAATCAACATTGTGTGCCTCCTTTGCTACAACTACCACCCTAGAAGACTACGAAAACAGACGTCTGTGGGCAGTGAAGGGGAAGGAACTTAATTTTGCACACCATCTGCTTATATTATAACCTAATCTTCAGCCCTCTAGCGAAATATATTTCATCTATTGAAAGCCTGCAGTATCTGACTTTTTAAGCTGAATCCTGCCTCTATACCTGTATCAGCAAATACTGGAGAAGACCCCCTTTATTAATTCCATATAAAAAGAAAAAAGACAGACAGGCGACATCTAGAAATCTATGAAGCAACAGGTACGAAGAATTTAGCCAGTAGGGTTCATTATGTGGGTTTATAGTATGTTGTAAAAAGGTGACAAAAGATATTGTTCTCTAGTTTCATAATACTACATTTAGAAAATTCACATTTCAAAATAAGCTATATATTTACATAAATCCAGCAAGCTATTAAAATCTCACCACCTCCTCACATATTACCTGCGGTAATCATTGACTTGAAACAGGACTTCTGGTCAATACGGGGCCAGATAATGTATTTTGCCTTTGGTCTCTGATGCCGGAGAGTTAAGAAACATAAGGTTAGACTCATGCCTGTTGCCATTGGGACCACAAAACAACTACTTGCTGTCTTGACACCTGCAGGTTAAAAAAAAAGCAAATCCAATGACCAAATGTAACTGATGGCTACCTATAAGGAAACACACGTTCTGGATTTCACACTTACCAGTAAGTTTTATAATGTCCAGAATAATTGAATTGGTAAGCTTATTCAAAAGACTAGATCCTGCGGCCTTGGGCTGGACAGCAGAAATATCACCTGACCTTCCAATCCCATGAATCAATCTGGAGAGAAAGAGAAGGACAAAGCGAAAGTGGGAAATGCAAGAGCTATATAAAAACACTGTGAGAAATCACCATTATTTTGTTCACAGGAGAAGTTAGGATTTCACTGCTTTACAAGAAGAAAAAAAAGAGTTGGCTTTTCTAGCTGGCTTCTCTCACCCATTTAAGGGCACTCAAAGCGGCTGACAAAGCTTTTCTATTCTTCTCCCCACAACAGAACACCCTGTGAGGTAGCTGGGGCTGCGAGAGCTCAGAAGAGAGCTGTGACTAGCCCAAGGTCTCCCAGCTGTCTTCATGGGGGAGGGTGGAATCGAACCCGGTATTCCCAGATAAGAGTCTGGCTCCTTAACCACTAGACCAAACTGGCTCATCAGTTCTGAGCCCTCACAACTATTTATTTTTATTTTAGTACTTATATATCATTCTGTACTGAAAAATCTCACAGTGGTTCACAAACGAATTTAAAAATAGGAAAGGCATCGATGAAGAGGAATATCCTTATTAGAAGCTTAAATTAGTAAGCCAGTTTGGTCTAGTGGTTGGGGAGCCAGACTCTTACCTGAGAATACTGGGTTTCAGTCCGTCCTCCCCCATAAAGCCAGCTGGGTGACCTTGGGCTAGTCACAGCTCTCTTCTGAGCTCTTGCAGCCCCACCTACCTCACAGGGTGTTCTGTTGTAGGAAGAAGAACAGAAGCTTTGTCAGCCACTGAGTCCCCTTAAAAGGGTGAGAAAAGCGGGGTACAGAAGCCAACTCTTCTTCTCCTTCTTCTTCTAACTTTGGTCAATGGCCACAAGATGTCACTGCAGTACCATGGAGTTTAACATAAGGTTTATAATATTGGACAGTACACCATTTTCTCAGAAGTGACTACATTTCAAAAGGCACTATTATACTGGCAGTAACAACAAAGCATTGTCCCCTTTTGCCAGCAAACATGGAAGTATTGATTTAGTATATCTCTTTTAGAATCTGTTGGTAGCTGCCTTAGTATGGTACAATTTAAGAATCAAGAAGTAGGCTCAAAATTTTCATAGGTTTTACAAGCCTTTAATCTCTTATACTGCTTCATTTATTGTACAAATAATGGAAGGCAGATCATGGGTGTTCTTCCACTAGCACTAAGTACCCACTGAAGCACCCATTAAGGACCCATTTGGTTGAGAGCCGGATGACCCCATTTCCAATACAGACCCCATTAGAGACACATCTGTTTCTACCACAGCTAGGGAAATCTGGATCATATGGGTCTTTCAGGACCTATAATCTGGATTTTGTGTAGACCCCATTAAAGGGGTCTACAATGGAGTCTTCACCCATAAAATCCAGATTATAGGTAGCCTGTTTACACTGCAATTGGGCAATGGGGTCTAGAGGAGGCTCGGGGGAGGCCCATGGGTGCCCCAAAATCAAAACTTCAAAGTCCCTCTGAAGTTCAAAGATCCTACGGAGCACTTGACAGCACCATTGCTCTTGCAAGGGGTTTTTCTGCGGAGCCTTTGCTATTCTCTGAAGGCAACTTCGGAGGGACTCCGGAGCCTTTGCTAATCTCTGAAAGCAACTTCAGAGACTGCACCCCCTGTACCCCAAAACACCTAATCTACCTTGTGGGTAGATCCAAATTTGCAAATGGGTGCTTCCACAGCAGGCAGGCTAGCACCCATTGCTATTGGGTGCTAGACCACCCACAGAAACACTTGGGTACTTCCCTTAATCCAGATCTATTAGATCCGGATTACAGGAAGTACCCATTCCTTAGATCCAGATCTTCTTAGATCCGGATCAAAGGATCTCAGTGGAGAAACACCCCATACCACAGGGCCTGGTGGCAGAGGAACAAAAAAACTATTTGACAGAGGGAAACCAGGTATGACATGTGAAGTTTGATCCCTAATCCAAGCTTAACTTGGCAGCCATCTGTGTATCCAATGATTCCAAAAGTAGTTTGAACAACAAATTCTGTCTGGAACAGTGAAATCATATTTTTTTAAAAAAAAATCACTGGCTATGACATCTCTAAATTATAAAACAGTCCAATCAAGTGTTAGATGACCTATCCTTCTAGAAGCTGAGTTTGCCCATAAGCTCTGCTTCATTTGAATAAAATCAATTTTAATGAGTTTTTGCTCATGTTAGCAGCCAATTAATCTGTCATAAGGGTCATTTAAAAATGCAACTCCCGTAATTCAGTATATGCATGTAATTGATGTTTAATATGTTTTTGTTTTAATATATGGGAGAGTAGAAATTCTGATTGGTATACTGGGGAAGGGTAAATGTTCCACTGTAAAATTAATTAAGTTGAAGTGGAAGAGGAGAATGCATCATCTATTTCTTCATCCAAAAATTCAATTTCGCTATGCTAATATTTGTTAACATAGCAGGCAAGGGAATTATTTTTAGCATATCAAGAATGCTCCAAGAAATGTAAAAACCTGTTCATGCAAATGATCTACTCACATCACAGATGCAACATATGAGAAAAGGACAAGGGTGAGGTCACAGCTGTTTTTTAGAACCCTGAACTCACTCTATGCTTGAGAGTCAAAGAAAAAAGTCATGCTTTTAAGTACAGGTACACTCCTGAAACGCTACCAGCCATGAATCCTCCAGATTCATCTCTGGATGATTAATCTGTCTCCCATAAAACTGGAAGAAGAGGCAGTAAAAGAAAGAGGTAGTCTTGAGGGGAGCCATTCAGAAGGCAGACGAGGGAGACTGGATGGTGCTCCAGGACTCCTCCAAACATACTACCATTCTAATCACTCTTTCGACGTGTGCCATGTTTTGATGTCGCCCTTGCTGTTTTCCAAGTGCATGGTCTACCCTAAGCTTGAGGGTCTTCCTAGGCTTAATGCAGAATAGAAACACATTGATGATGCATGCATGGTGAGCTAGTTTGGTCTAGTGGTTAGGGAGCCGGACTCTTATTTGGGAATACTGGGTTCGATTCCCACTCCTCCATGAAGCCAGATGGGTGACCTTGGGCTAGTCACAGCTCTCTTCTGACCTCTCACAGCCCCACCTACCTCACAGGGTGTCTGTTGTGGGGAGAACAGAAAAGCTATGTCAGCCGCTTTGAGTCCCCTTAAATGAGTGAGGAAAGCGGGGTAGAAAAGCCTCCTCCTCCTCCTCCTTCGTCCATTGGGATTTGGAGACCATTCAAAGATATCAAAATGTGAGGCCCCTATATTTATCTATCTCTATTTCACACGTCAGTGCACATGCCTTTGCCCAAAGCAACTTTCCTGGACCCTGAACTGAATGTATTAATTTTTCAAGTACTGCATCTTACCTGGGACTGTTTTTGGGCCTGATGAACCACAAATTAGTTCCTTTGAGAAAGGAATTTTCTGCACCTTACTTTCCCATCCCACCAATACCTCTTATGTCTTCAGTACAGGAAATACTAGAATGAAGCCAATGGTTTTCTTTTTATTTTCTATAAGTGAGTAAACAAATATGGAACAACAACCACATACACAAACCATAAAATCATAAAGAAAATACAAACAAAAGAAAAGAAAAGAACACCCTAATCTAAAGGTGTTTTTCCACTTTTACTAGAAGTACTCATTAAGTACCCATTAATGGGTACAAAAATGCCATTACGTACCCATTAATGGGTACTTAATGGGTACTTTTAGTGACAGTGGAAAAACACCCTAAGTGTCCCCTTCTACTTGGTACCTGTACAGTTTTTAAAAAATATCTTAATTTAGGGCCTTAAACACCATCCTTATGTTAACAATCTGTTTAGAAATATCTTTTCAGCCCAACCTAGGAAAGATCTCCTGTTCAATTCTTCAATTCATGGGTTCCAGATCAGCCTAAAAACAATTAAGCCACTAGTTCTGATTTAAAAAGCTCTGACAAAGACAAATCAAATTCAAGCTTTTCAGAAGTTTGTAAACTTACGGCAGACCAAAAGGGATTTTAGCATGGTAATATCCTTTCTGCAGTCCACACACGTAATAGAACTTTGCAGCTGTATGCCTATAAAATCAGTCAACACCACAGGCAATAATAAACTGAGGACGAAGTAATAGGCATATCCCAGCTTTAAAATCAGGGGACTAGAAGAAGCCATTTGTCCCATTCAAAATCCACAATAAAGCACATTCAAAATTTGCATATTTTGAGAGGTTTAGTAGAGTGTCTTTTCTGCACGGGGCTTTATTCTGGATTATATCCCAGAATGGAGGGCTGCTGTCCGCGTGCTAGTGCAAGCCTTTGCCAGTGCTTATTCTGGGATATACCCCAGAACAGGGATGTGCATGAATTAAAAATCTATAGGCATTCGAAATCTGATTGGATGCGTCAAATTTTGCCATTCGAACTCAAAGCAGATGCCCCGAAAATCGAATGTATGTGTATGGGTTCGTACACGATGCATACTTCAAGATCCGGATCTTCCCCGCATCCGTACGGATCAGTTCCCAACAAAACGGGCTGCATATGGGATAACTATGGGATGCATACCGATGGGTACGGATGTCTACAGATGTGGGGAAGATGCGTACGGGCACATACGAATGTTGTCGACATTCGTATGTGCAGATTCGAACCAAAAATTCAAATGAATAGATTCAAATTTGGTAAACTTGAGTCGAATCTTGTTAAATTTGAATTTAAAATATTCAAATCGAATCGGATTCAATTAGAATGTTAAAAAAAAAACATTCACGCACATCTCTACTCCAAAACAAGGTCCACAGCAGAAAGGAACTATGATAAATACTAATCGACCTAAAAAGCAGAATTATTTTACCTGAAATGCCTGCGAGCTACTAGACCTGATGCCACTCTTCCTTCTCGTTCACCTACACCACAGTTACCCAGGAAATTATTACTGTCCATAACTGCAAGTTCATGAAGTAAAAGCTCAACCGTGCTTTCATCCCATCCATCTTCTGGACACTTGCCCTTAAGAAAACAAAGAACAACTGAACTCAGTGGCCATTTTTAAAAGATAAGACCGGATAGAATAAAGAAAAGTTAAACTTAACGAGGCTTAAGGGAAAGGATAAGTACTAATACACTTGATACAATTAATCTTAAGTTATGTTTTATTAAAAATTATTGTATAAGTCCTTTAACGGGCTACATTAGCAAAGATGAAGACTGTGCATGAATCTTATACCAAGCTAGGAAGGAAAAACGGAAGTCAATACACCACTGCTAAAGCCGTCAAAACTGCTGGCTTGACTGAGCATTTCAATACAGGTTTGCCAGTAACAAAATGTTACTCATCAAATAATTAAATGCATCCATCCAACCAGAACAATATCAACTTACACCCATTTTAAGTGTAACAGAATACTGTTTTTTAAAGGTTAATAATTACATGCTTATTGTACGTTTATCACTAGGTTATGAATTCTTTTAAATAATGATTACTTTACTGAATTGCATTCTGATTAAACGGTTTCTTCACTTATTTAGTGACTCCCTATGGCTCTTGCTTTTCCAGGTAGCTGAATTAAAAGTTTGTTGTTCCATTTTTCAGTTGTGTCTGAATCTTCATGACCTCCTCGGCTTTTCTGTCTGCTACTGTTCCCAGAGATCCACCCAAGTTCATATTTGTTGCTCCCATGATACTCTCTATCTACTGCTAATTCTTTCTCCTTTTACCTTCAGAACTGTTTGGTGTTTATAATTCTGTCAGTTGCGACAGTAAACTTACAGCCTACATGTATCTCACAAAATCACCCCTAGTAACCTTCTCCCAAAATTAGGGGACAGAAAGGATCCTACTGTCTGTGCTAGAGGCTCAGAAAGAGTTACTTCTTTTTCAGTTCCAAATTATGCAAATATTCCACCAAGGAAAAAACAGCTATTTCTTTCAAAGCAAGCTGAGGACATTCTTTCCTACTGCAGCATTAGATTTCTTTGCATCACCTGGGCAGACAAGGAAACATCGCAGTCAGACATCTCTGAAAAGCAGAATAAGGTATCAATCCCTATATAAGTCCCCTTCTGCATTAGGGCTTATTTTAAATAAGGAAAGGGCACAGGTATCAATCCCTATATGTGAGTCAGTGACTCTAGTGGTTAGAGAACCGGACTCTTGTCTGGTAATACCGGGCTCGATTCTGCCCTCCTCCACAAAGCCAGCTGGGTGACCCTGGGCTAATCACAGCTCTCTTCTGAGCTCTCACAGCCCCACCTGCCTCGCAGGGTGTCTGTTGTGGGGAGAAGAACAGAAGCTTTGTCAGCTACTTTGAGTCCCCTTAAACGGGTGAGAAAAGCAGGGTATAAAGGCCAACTCTTTCTTCCTTTCTTCTTCTCTTCTTCTTCCCTTCTCCTCCTCCTTCTATATAAGGCCATTTCTGCATTATACCTTGTTTTAGATTATACCCTGGAATAGGGACCTGTTATCCACTACTGCACACCTGGGACCTGCTGTATTCTGCACCAGCATGTGGATGACAGAACAAGGGCCAGTGAGGAAAGGGCCTTAGGTTCCTAAAAACCTTTTGAGAATATGCATCTCTATGGCAGGAGTTCAGGAATAGTCTTCCCACAGGAATAACAACACTGTTGCTCTCCCATGAGCCAGTCAACAAGTTCACAGCCCTCTATGCGAGCTGGAAGGGAAGGTGGAGAAAGTGAGGGGGATGGAAAGAAAAAAGAGAGGAAAAAAACTGAAGGAACACGAAGAGAAAGGGTGGAGAATGTCTGGAAGGTCAGGAAAGGCAGCAGCACCATCTGGAAAGATTAATGAGTGCAAAAAGGCAGGGAAAAGAGTGGCATTGTCAAAGGCACAGCTGGGATGCGCACAGAGGAGGAGCAGCTTTGGAAAGTGCATGGCTTACAAAATGTGAGCAAACAGAAACATCACTGCTATTAAGAAAATGATAAACAGCAAGGACAACGGTGCATATCAGGCTAGATTTCAGTGGGAAAACCTATGCAATGGCCGGCTTGCCTGACTTTGGCTTCCTGCTGCCTCCAAGACCATGGCAGCTGTCAGGATTGTAAAGGAAGATCACAAATTGTTGCTGACTATATAAATCACAGCCAGCAAAGACCAGGCAGCATGCAGAGTCACTGCAACTGTACTTTCTCGCCCAAAAGCTAAGGCGCAATCCTACTGCAACATTATCATCTTCTCCTCCTCTGGCTCTGAAAGTGGACTGAAGCCGGATTAAACATTAGGTGTGACCACAGCCTTGGAGTCAACTCGTACCCACTTCCCAGGAGCAGCACCAAAAATCCTAGCTTGCACCGCGCTGCACCGTCCAGGCACGAGAGGGTTAAGAGAGCCAGCGCCGCTCGCGCCCCCTGGTGGCGGGACTAAGATTAGCAGTCCCCGAGGAGAAGTCACGTGACAAAACATGGCCTACTAAGGTAAGGAGGAGGCGTGGCTTTGACGTAGGCCACGCCCCTCCTGCTCCTACCCCCCCCCCCCCGCCGCCGCCGCTTCACCTGTTCCAGCAGGACCCGCAGGCGGAGCTCGTGGGCGCGCCGCCCTTGCAGCCCCTGCCGCACGTAGGCAGCGTTGACGAGCCTCTCGCTGAGCTGAAAGTTCTCCGCGTTCATGGCCGACAACGGGAAAGCCAGACCAGCAACGGCAGCAGGAGCAGCAAGGGGCTGGGTTTTTGCTGCTCATGCGCGCGTCCTCCGAGCGTTGCGCATGCGCGCGTCATCTCCCCGGACAATAGAAGGTCCCCAGTGGCTTTGCGAGGAAAAAGACCAGTTCTCGCCCTCTGTCGGCTAGGAGTGGAACCACATTCTGTTTTGTGAGGTTCCTCCCATTCAGTACAGGTTGCTTTGGGTTCAGTAGATACTTTTAAAAAACCCTTTGAGTTGTTCAGTCGCAGCATGACAGGAACGTCACAAAACAAAAGCACCTTCTCCCATATAGACCTGCCCATGCACTGAGATCTCAAGGAGAGGGCCTTCTTGTAGTTCCTTCTCTTGCAGAAGTACAATGCCCAGGGCCTTTTCTGTGGTGGCCCCTAGATTTTGGAACAGCCTCCCTCTCGAGGTTCGCCAGGTGCCCACCCTATATAGTTTTCAGCACCTGGTGAAAACTAGTATATTTTTCGACCAGGCTTTTGGCATTTAAATAGAAAGGGTGCTAACCTGTTAGGGAGGGATGGGGTTATATTTTTAATTATGTTTTAGTATTTGATAGGTTTTATTCTTATTGTAACCTGCCCTGGGACCATTTGGTGAAGGGTGGGGTATACATTTATTAAAACAAATAAAAGCCCTTCTGTTAGCGGGACGATATATAAATGTTGTTTTTAAAAAGCCCATTTTAATTCTCCAGATTCTTCTAGAGTTAAAAAATACATACAGTGAATGAAATCAGCAAATGAAATCCCATTTGTTGGGATTCAAGAGCAGGAATAGGTTTGTTCTTGTCTCTGCTGGAGATGCCCATGGGCAATTGGTGGTCCACTGTGCGCAATGGGATGCTGGACTAGATGGGTCGTGGCCTGATCCAGCAGGGCTTCTCTTATGTACTTATGTAAATATCAGATAGCATGTTTCAAATCTGGCAATTAGATATTAATGTTACAAGAGAAAATGTGGAGCAAAAATTAATAAAAATTGGTAAAATAAAACAATAGGGTACAGGAGATGGCACTTAAGATGTTTTATAGGTGGTATATAGAACACCAGTGCAACTTTTATTTATTCTAATGATGTTTAAACTATTTTTGAATGTTTATATTGATTCTGACTGTAACTGCTGTTTAATTTCACTTTGATGTTTGTATTATGGTATTTTTTTAAAAAAGCATTTAGTGTTCTGTGCCACTCTGGGTTCCATCTTGGGAGAAGGATGAAATATATATATATAAATAAATAAATAATAAACTATCACATCATATGATTCCTGGTTTACCAACGCAATGCTGGCATAGGTGTGGATGTAGAGGTAGGTATTAATTTTCCACCATTGGTGGGACTGCGCTAGTATTAGAAGTTTCTGGAGAATCATTCAAAATCAAATTAATAATTTAAATGTGGACTTAACACCTGAAACAGCATTGTTTAATGAGGTAATAGGGAGATTAAGAATAGATAAATTATATTTATTTGATCAAATGATATATGCTGCACAATCTACAGTAGTAATGGGATGGAAGGATAGTACAAAATGGACAATAGAAAATGGGTATAAATATTTAATGGAACAATATAGATTTGAAAAAAATACGGGAAATAAGATTTAAAAGCCAAGGTATGAAACTGTAGAATTCTAATCCTCCGATACTGAACTGACACTACGTTAATAAAAATTCAGCATTTAATTTACACAGTCCCAGAGTACACGTTCCACATAGGCCTATTATAGTCACTCAACAGCAGTGCCAAACAGCAGGATACAGGTGTTGCCTGCTGTACATGAACAAAACTGCTCAGCAAGCCCTGCCTTCCTGGGGAAACAAATACCATCCTTGATCACTCCGTCTCTCCAGTATAACAGACTGTCTGAGCACGAAGGGAACCTGGCAGCTTCGGGTATGGAGCGGGATAGAAATGTAAATAATAAATAGATAATAGAATAGATAGCTGGGAGGGTCTTCACAGACTCCATGCTAGGAAGCCCAGGATGTGGGGAAATATAAGGGACCAGGGGGATATAATACACTGCAGTCTCTAACCAGCTCAGCTAACGGACAGTCACCATGCTTATTCTGCATTGCCTTCTTTTGGTTCTAAGAGCATAAGGGGGGACTTACTGAGTCGAGCCACAACCCATCTAGTTCAGGGCTGAATTTGCACTTAGGCCTCTGGTATACAATTGGAACAGCTCTGGGATAAGCATATCTGTACATATATATTGCATAGAGGGCTAAGTACGAATTCAGCCCTGCATGCTGTCTCACACAGTGACCCATCAATTGCTTCTGGGCATCTCAAGCAGAAGGCAAAGGCAAAACCTTCACCTGCTCCCACATCCCAGCAAATGGCCTTTAGAGGCATCCTGCCGGTCCCTCCAGCCTGGAGGATGGACCTGGGCATCCATTCTCGGAACCTGTTCTGCATTCTTTAAATTCAGATGTGAAGCAATTGTGCTAAAAATTAACCAACAGATTCTTGGTACCATCTATGTAACAGTATTCTTTTATCCTAGGAGGGTCTGCATATTTTCCACAATCTAGTATACCTCAGTGAGACAGTGCTGGTCTACCTAAAAACACTCCAGGATGTGGCAGCGTTTTAAATCAAACATATTAGTGCCATAACCCACTCTGCATCCTAGTGTAATGTGAGCAGGATGTTCTACCTGGGGCATGACTGTCCCTATGCCAGTCCAGAGTGTGGACCAACCATTCTACAGGTCATCTTGGACCATAATATTAGACCCATGCAACAGGGCCCTTTGTTTTGCTCTACAATGCTTTAGCTGATTGAAAATTCTGTGCTGCAGAGCATGTGTTGAAGAGTTTCATACATACCCAACGCGCCACAAGAGAGTGCCAATCAACAATCCCAAAGCTGCAAAGCTATTTTTATAATCAAAAATAGCTTTGAATCCCTGTCAGAGCCCGGATAAAATGATTAAAAGAGCCATGAAAGCCACTGCTCTCATTTCAGTGGTGCTCTGTACATGCACACAATAGCCCCTCTCCTCGCCTGAAAGCCACTCCGCTGGATGCAGGGCAACTGTCAGCTTTCAGGTGGGGAGAGGGGCTGTCAGAGACTCAATAAATTTTTTAAAAGAGCAGCGGCTTTCACGGGGCTCTAACAGGGATTCCACCCTGTCTGTGTGTGCATGTGTGTGTGAGAGAGAAGGAGAGCTGGGGCTGGAGGAGGGGGAGAGAGAGGAGGGAGGAGAGGAGGAAGACATTCCTCCAGGAGGGATTCCCCTCTGTGCTTGTGTGTGTGCGTGTGCATGCGTGAGAGAGAGAAAGAGAAATTTCAAGCCCCTGCAACCCCTTGGAGCTGCCTGTTAAGTAGCTCCTTGCCTGGAGGCTGACTCATCCAAGCGGAAAGAGGTGCATAATTAATTAGCTCCTTGTTCCAGTCTCCTGCTCTTGAGAGCTGCTATAACACCATGACAGTTGCTCAGCTGGGCAGCTGTCAGGCTTACCTGGGCAATTAAGCTGTCAGGTGGATATAGGGCACCCAGATGGGCAACTGTCAGGTGGCTATAGGGGCTGTAAAGAGCAGGGGAGATTTTTAAAAATAGACTCAAGAGCCCTTTAAAACAGACTCGGCTCTAATGTCTATTTCTGGAAATCTTCCCTGCTCTTTTCAGCCCCTATACTTGCCTGACAGCTACTCTGCAACCAAATAACCCGGGAGTGTCCGCATGACCACAGGACAATATGTGCTAGCCCCTTATTTGTCATGTAGTACACTTGCAAAATGGGGGGGGGGGGTGTTAAACACGTATTGTCTTGCCTGTAGCCCGTATTAGGGCTCTGCATGGAGATGCTCCCAAGGCAAAGCAGGGTTAAATTCGGAATAAAAATTGAATGGAGACGGGCCCAGAGTTTACAAGCTTGTGATCAGAACAAAGTTGAAAGGGGGGCAGGATAGGAGGGTATTGGGCAAGGTATGGAAAGATCGCCCTGTATGGGTACAAAGAGAAAAGGGGCATTGATTGCTGTGTGATTGCTGTCTTCTTAAAATGCTCTAGGAACGAGGCTCCCCTCCCTCTCCTCTGCCTCCCCTCCCCTCCCCCTCCCCCCCACACACAGTCAAACACACATACCCCCCTTCCCAATTTGCCTATGCTGTGATCACCCACAGATTAAAAGGGCAAGGATCTTTTAATTAAGAGCGCCGAATTGTCCCCATCCCATGCCATGCTGTGAGCCTGTTTAACAAACCTGAGGAGCATATGTGGTTCTGGGTGTGAGAGACGGAGGGAGAGAGGTAGAAACTGAAGCAGTGCAGAGAGGGAGCAGGGTTTTTTTTGGGGGGGGGAGCTTCAGAGGAGGGAAGGAAGAGAGATTCAGGAGGTAAGGCTGGATCCGCCCACGCAAGCGTTGGTCAGCCCCCTCTAGCCCGGTTCCCTGCTAACACAGAGCAAGTGAAAACAGACTGGCTCCCCAAGACAGCTGGAGTCCTGTGGAAAAGTGGACTCTAGATAAGCCGGCTTGAGGAACCACAAGAAAAAAGAATCTGAGCGATGCGAATGCAAGACGGGCCAGAATCCATCTTGAACTATGGGTTTGATCATGGCCTGCGTTACCAGAAGAGAGGGACAAGAAATGTTGTGGATTTAGTGTTGTAGACCTGCTACTAACCTTCCTTTTTTGTTCCTCCAATGCAGGTAGAACCCGTTGATAGTGGATTCTTGTGAGATTTCTATATCTCACAGCAAAGTAGATTTCAAATAGGTGGGGTAAATGCCACTGGGACAGTGAATGTAGTATAATTCAAATTAATACTGTGTAGCCACAAGGCTGAATATTTCATTAGAGCTATTCCATTTTTAGCACTCCTGATCCGTTATAAACACTTAGCAAGAACAACTCCTAAACCTTCTTATTCTAAAATATCAATATCTTACAAGGACAGAGGATTTCATTTCCCAAACTTCCAAGTTACCTATTGGCTTATATTCAAACCCTTTGTACATTTAGTTATGGCTCTGTTGTACTTCTTGTATTAAATGTTAAAGCACATACAGTATTTGAAAGATTTGGGTTTATAGATAAAATGTTAATCCTTATTTGCTCGTTATAATTTATAATCTAGAGACATCCCAGCTTCAAACAGCTGCCAACTCTTTTATTTTGAAGAAAATTCAAGAGATGAATACTATCAGCTGTTAATTAAATTTCAGAGTAATTTAATACATTACAGAAAGGATTTGCATTGTCCCAGCCTGTTAACTGGCAGTCTTTTCAACTTACACATCTTTTGATTTTATTGTTATTTGATCTGGATAATTAGCTGTTTGCAAAACATCTAGATTATCCTCTGGCACTTCCAAATCTTTACTATTCTTCTATAAACAATTAAAGGATATTACTAGAACTCTTCCAAAAGCCCTTACAATAATGAGGCCAGCTCCAGACACTGGCCAAATATCCCACTAGCAAGCAATAATCCAGAGTACTGCTCCTCCAGTGTTATTGCTTGCTAGTTACACAGGGCCATCTTTGTGCATTTTAGTCATGTGCAAGTCTGGGTATTTGGCTGTGTGACATACCTGGAAGTGCAGGTCAACATGCGTCAGTAGCCATCTGGCAGAAATAATGATGGCTCCCTCCACAAGGGTAAGTAATAGAAAACCCATCACCAGCACTGGGTTTTCCAGCAATGTTTTTTCCAGCTATCAGACATTTTAGGAGGTTATAGAGGAGCTGTGGTGGGATTGCCACAAGTACATGTGTCAGTCCCATGATAGTGCAACCATTCTTTCTTATTGTGACTCATCCTGAGACCTTTTGGTGAAAGGCGGGATATAAATGCAGCATCTGTCATTCTGGAGTGAAATGGATCTGCTATTGAACCAAGTGTAAACAAAAAACCAGAAATACATGAAGTCCAGGCATGTAAAAGAAAGACTGAAGCTGAGCACTTTTTCTGGTCATTGCTGCCCTTTTTTATTTCTTCCTGGCAAACGCTGACATGTGCCAGTTGGTCTACTACCACCTGTGGACTCAATCACATCCTGAGGGAAGAAAACTAGTATGGCCCAGCCCAGGACCCTTGGGTAAAATGTGGGGAAACGTGAAGGGAGGAAAGCAAAACATCACTCCGATATTGCCCAGATCATCTCCCTCCTCTTAAATGTTTTTTTAAAAGATAAGTTGTTGTAGTGTGGGGGCGACTTCCATGCTTGGATGGCAAACCTCAGCATAAGGAAGCGCTCGGAGCATGCCGACCCTTCTAATCTTTCTAGGGCATAAACATGCACCATGCTGAAGGACAGGGTTTACCTAAGTCAGTGATGGTGAACCTTTTGAGCTTGGTGTGTCAAAATTCACAAGAAAACCTAGCTTAACTCGGGTGCTGTGTCACATCTAGAAATATCCGTAATTTTGTGATATCTGTGGCTCTAGTAAAAAAGTTATATTTTTGATATATGTATTTTATTAAAAGCAAAAACAAATAATTCTTTACATTAATGACTTCTGTTTCTAAATCTTCAATTGAAAGTTGGTATTTTGTACACTAAACTTCAAGAACAAGTAAGCACTACATGCCCAGGTGCCAGGATGGCCTTGTGTGTCACCCAAAAGGGCTTGGCGTGTCACTTGTGACACGCGTGTCATAGGTTGGCCATCACCGACCTAAGTAGTTCATGAGGACACCGTGCACCAGCCAGCTGGGGTCTGAATGTTTCCCCTCTAACCAATTCTATCCCGTTTTTACCCATAACAGTGTATCCTGCGAAAAGAGATATAAGCAACTGTAACCGAGTAAAGTTACTTTTTTCTTCTTGACTCCTCAATGAACTCTCATCTCTGCCTCATTCATTCCAACACTGTAGAAGGAAAGAAGGAAGGTTCCTTGCTCACTGCTGGATAGGTTGACTGAATGATTAATCAATCATTCACTTAAATAAGATTCAGCAGACAGCACAACAGGCTGCTGGTGAGGGTAGGGAAAACACGGAATCTATCTTTGCATCAAGAATGATGGATTTCACAAGGGTGGGGGACAGGCAAAAATATGATTATCCAACATTGACATAGCTACTGATATATCTGTAAATCTGTGCACTGGCATTTTTCCAAAAGCATAGGAAGATTGACTAATATTTGATGTGATCTACATTTAACGAAGTTCTTATGAGTTAGGCTAAATGATGTTTTATAGAATTATGTTATTTTTATTTATTTTATCTTTGCTGTACCTGTTTTAATGTGCCACTTTTTAAATTCTTTGGGTTAAACTCACAGGCTCTTTCTGCACTTACCTTGGTGAATTCATATTAGCTAAATCCATATAAGCTAAATCCGTATTAGCTAGATCTGGATCAACCGCACACAGAGGCATACAGATTAGAGAGCCCATCTAGTCCAGCATCCTGTCGCACACAGTGGCCCGCCAAATGCTCATGGGCATCTCAAACAGAGGCAAAGACAAACCTTTTCCTGTTCTTGAATCCCAGCAAACAGCATTAGAAGCGTCCTGCTTCCACCCCCCTCCCAGCCTGAAAGATGTACCTAGCCATTCATTCTAGTAGCCACTGATACCTCTGTCATCCATAAATTAGTCTAACCCTTAGCACATTTGTGATCTAGGGGTGTTTTCCCACTAGCACTAAGTACCCATTAAGGACCCATTTGGCTCAGAGCAGGAAGACTCCATTTCTACTACAGACCCCATTAGAGCCACATTTGTTTCCACCAGTTCTAGGGAAACCTGGATCATATGGGTCCTTCAGGACCTATCATCTGGATTTTGTGTGGGGTCTACAATGGTGTCTTCAGCCCTCAAATCCGGATTATACCGAGCCTGTTTCCACCACAGTTGGGCAATGGGGTCTAGAGGAGGCTTGGGGGGGGGGCATCCATGGGGGGGGGGGGTGCCCCAAAACTCAAAACTTTGAAGCCTGTGCCATTCTCCAAAGTCCCTCCAAAGTTGCCTTCAAAGATTAGCACAGGCTCAAGAGGACTCCATGCAAGAGCAATACCTCTGGAGAATCTTCAAAGTTTGTGGCAGATCGCTCCGGAGAGTCTCCGGAGTTGCTTTGGGCATTCTTCAAAGATTCTCTGAAGTGTCTACGGAGACTGCAACCTCTGTCCCCCAAAACACCTGGGGTGACAGGCGGGCCACACGTGGGTAGATCCAGATCCGCCACATGGGTGTTCCAGCGTTTCCACTGTGAGCAAGCTAGCGCCCGTTGCTATGGGGTGCTAGACCACCTGGGGAAACACATTGGGTACTTTCCTTAATCCAGATCTACTAGATCTGGATTAAGGGAAGCAGCCATTCCTTAAATCCAGATCATCTTAGATCCGGATTAAAGGAGGCCAGTGGAAAAAGACCCTAGATCTACTTTACTCCCATGCAGACAATGTATTCCCAGCTACTGTCCACCCAAAGAACCACTCACCAGTACTTGCATCAAAGTATTAGGATTTTATGAATGCCTTCAATGAAAGACAGCCTGATTCTCTTCCCACTCTTCCCCCATTTGTTGCATGACTATGCTATCAATCTCACACAAGGTGCCCCCAACCAAAAGAAGCATATGTACTTGATATCTGAGCCTAGATCAGGAGCAGAAAATAATTCCTTGCCAACAACCTGAAGAGAAGCTTTAGCTACCCCTCCCATCCTGCTACCATTGCTTTCTGTTCATTTTGTGGGGAGATTACCAGAGTCAAATGGGTACAAAGTCTACAGATCACTTGGCACAATTGCTACCTCTTGGCACTGATTGCATGTGCTGCCATTAGATTGCAATTCGTGAATAATGAGGGAGTTTGCCACATGACGTGTGAGTCATGATCTGATGAAATACTTGACTATTGATTTGCCTATAGCAGCTTTGGCATTTCATACAGGCTCCTGCCAGCAGGACGAAAAGATGTGTGCATGCATAAATATCCGCCGCCCTTTCTCGGAAGCCTGAACTTATAACCCCTTCAGAGGCTGTTTTGAAACATTCAAAATAACCAAAGACCAATTTGCACTTGGCCTGCTAGTACACACTGGGGTAGTTCCTGGGAAGCAGCATCTGCACTTGCAGGAGCCATTTCCACATTAGAAATGTCACCTCTTATACCAGAAGTTACTGCAGTGGCCATTAGCAGTAGTCCACAACTTCATGCACCACACCTGTCTGCAAGCTTTCCTGGCTACCATTTGCACCTCTTCCGGTGCTGGGTGCCAGCCAACGTGCCACACAAGTGTCCCGGCGTATCAGGTGACCGGAAATGTGACTGTACGTATGCAACACATCACCACAGATGCACCAGCCTCCAAGCAAGAGTGGAGATGCCTGGATCCATGCTGATGGTGTCAGGACAGGTGCCCGGATCCAGGTGGGTGTCTCAGCACATGGGGGGGTTGGTTTAGCATGCAACTGTGCATTAGCAAACGTGAATGCTAATGTACACCAGCGGGTGGGTGGGTGGGTGGGTGCTATTCCTCTCCCATAGGCAGGGAAGCAAAGTGCAGAAGGACCCTAAGTGCATATGTCTGCATTAAAACTGTTCTTAGCCTTATTGTTTGGTTAACTTTTAGTTCTGTCTCCTCATCCTGATGAACTTATTTTTTGGAAATGGAAAGTTACTTTACGAAATCCTTAAGGTATCTCTGATGGCCCAGACCAGCATATCTTCTTCCAGTCAGCAGGGGAGTTTAGAAAAAGCCATTCGCACCCTTAATACACTATAGGCCTTTTTTATGGGTGATTTACACTAGATAAACATTTCATTGCTCTGATTACCATTATGCTAATTTTTTTTTTCTGGTCAGTCAGATTCTATTAGTTGTTCAGTTGTGGCAAACTCTTCTTGACCCCATGTACCACCAGAAATGGTACAAATGCTCACGGGCTGGTTGCTTCAGTTAAGCTCAGGTGAGCCAGTTTGGTCTAGTGGTTAGGGAACCGGACTCTTATCTGGGAATACCAGGTGTGATTCTGCTCTTCACCATGAAGCCAGCTGGGTGACCTTGGGCCAATCACAGCTCTCTTCTGAGCTCTCACAGCCCCATCTACCTCACAGGCTGTTCTGTTTTGGGGAGAAGAATAGGAAGCTTTGTCAGCTGCTTTGAGTCCCCTTAAATGGGTGAGAAAAATGGGGTAGAAAAGCCAGCTCTTCTTCTTTTAGTCAACATTAGTTTGCATGGGGTGCACAATTTCATGCACCTCCGCTATTTTATAATAGGTTAACATCTGGACAGGCAGGGGACATTAAATATTCCAATCTAAACTGCAACTAAACTTAATCTATGCCTCTTTGACTAATCCAAAATTGTTCTCCCAATTAGGGAAAGCCCTGTACTATACAGTTGAAAGCCAGTTAGAACACGGGCTTTCATAATCATTCATACAAAATGAAAACACTATTAACATCTCCAAGATTTGCTATTAAACTGTTCTGTTAGTATTGCATACATGTATCTTTTAAATAGCTGACTGATGTAACCAAGATGTATTTTTATGTCTGCGACTGCAATTTGTATGTATATATTTGTAAACCTATTAAATTCAATAAAAAGTTAAAAGCAACTAAGCTTAAGATGTGCTACTATAATATATAAATTATTGATAGCAGAAGAGTACCAAGATGTTGCACATATTCAAATCAATGGACAGAAGATCTGAATGCCCAAATCACAGAAGACCAATGGATAAGCATTTGGAACAGCAAGCATCCAGGATATGGCTACATATACACACAAAAGCCTTATTTAAAAGTAGTGTCTAGATGGTACTCTAAACCGATTTGGCTTTCTTACATATCTAACCGGTATTCTAAATTGCGCTGGAACGACTGTAGTATAGTAGGTATATACATAACCTTAGGACGTCCCCACCATAAGTGTAACAAATTTTGAGTAAACATATAAACAGAAATGCAAAAAAATTACACAAACAGAAATCAAATTAACAACCGAGGTCGCTTATTGCATCTCCTAGATTCAACAGACATTCCATCAAATAGCTGCATACTGATTCATTTTATGCTTTTAGCTAAGAAAGTAATTGCAAAAAATTGGCAAAAACACAGTACACTGAATAAATCGGAATGGTATTCTAAATTAGCAGGGATGGCAGTAACTGAATTAATTACATCGCAATACAGAGAAACGAGGGAATGAAAACCACACTCTTTTTGCACAGAAATTTGGTCTCCATTTATAATGGAATTAAATGCACTGAGTGATTCTGTATCTATCCCGATAAATATTGTGAATTTTATGAGAGATGACAAGAAGGAAAAAAATAACAGCTGCTATGTTTGTATACAGTTTAATAACTGTTTGCTTGTTTGGTATTGACAAAACTTTGTTACAACGTGTATCAATGGTTTTGGAAATTGTTTTACCGTTAAAAAAAATAACAAATACATTATTTTTATAAACAGCAACAACTGAGCTTTTACGCGCACGCGCAGTAACTTTCTTTGTATACCAGCAGGTTCCTTTCATCCTCCAACACAGGTAGCTGCTGCTCCGCTCCATCAATTCGACGCGCTCCGCCCCGCCCGCACGCGCACGCGCAGTAACTTTTTCCTGCCATCAGTTCCCTTCATCCTCTCTCCAGCACAGGTGCTCCACTCCATCAGTTCGGATGCGCTCCGCCCCGCCCTCAGGCGCACGCGCAGTAACTTTTTCCTGCTATCAAAGTTCCCTTCATCCTCCCTTCAACGCAGGTAGCTGCTGCTCCGCTCCATCAATTCGACGCGCTCCGCCCCGCCCGCCCGCGCACGCGCAGTAACTTTTTCCTGCTATCAAAGTTCCCTTCATCCTCCCTTCAACGCAGGTAGCTGCTGCTCCACTCCATCAGTTCGGATGCGCTCCGCCCCGCCCTCACGCGCACGCGCAGTAACTTTTTTCTGCCATCGGGTCCCCTCATTCACCCTTCAGGACAGGTAGCTGCCGCTGCTGGGGCTCCACTCCATCAGTTCGGCGCGCCCAGCCCAGCCCTCACGCGCACGCGCAGTAACTTAAAAAAAAAAGAAACGCCAGCAAGTCCTTTCTTCCCCTCACGGCGCGTTAACTTTCCTCCAAGCGACGCTGAGGCGCTTGCGGGGGTCGTGAGGGGCGCGCGGGCGGACGGGCGCCTGAGAGAGGCTCGTAGCAGCCCCCTCTCCTCATGGCGGAGGCTGGGCCTTCCCTCGGCCCCGAGGGCGAGGAGGAGGAGGAGGAGGAGGAGGAGGAAGAAGCCGACGAGGAGCTCCTCCAGCTGGGCACGGAGCCGCCGCTCGTGTCGGTCTCGGGAAGGGCCGCCAAGCAGGCGCCCGGGGGCGCTGTCAGGATCGACCTCTGCCGGGGTTCCCCTGAGGCGCTGAGGGCGGACTTGGACGGCGACGAGGAGGACGACGACGACGACGATGAAGAGGAGGAGGAGGAGGAAGCCGAGCCGCTCCTGGGGGCCTCGGCGGCGGCGGCTTCAAGACGTAGCCGGCGCCTCCGCCGCCGGGAGGGCCGCGCCGCCGCAGGTGAGGCGGGTTCGGGCGCGTCTCCCTCAGGTTCGCTCTGCTCGGCGGTTTCCATGGCGACGCGGGCCGAGCCCCGTGAGGCCTGCGAGGGAGGGACGCCCCGCCGCGTGGGGGTCGCGGGTCCGACGGGGCTCGCTTGGGTGGCTTTGCCTGCAGACTGGGAACTGACGGCGGGTGGGTGGGTACAGATGGAGCCGGAGCCCCTCAGCCGGAGCCCTCGGGGTGCTGTTCGTCTTCCCACCCAGTAATACAGGAGGAGGAAGCCGCTCGGATTGTCACACAGGAGACCCAGTTTCCCCCCCCCCCCCAAATCCCCGCCTGTGAATTTGGGTCCCTGTCCTGATAAGGCCCAGGACAAGAAGGGTTGGGCTCCTTTGAACAAGGGGATTGTCCTTGTTTCCCCCTTCCCTACCTTAGAGAGGTGCAGGGGCATTGGCGCTACTCGGGTTGTCACACAGGAGACCCAGTCCTGCCTCCCCTGGCCTGTGGATTTTACTCTGCTGTGCCTCCCCCCCCCCAATAACACCAGGCTCCTTTAAACAAGGGGACTGTCCTTGTTTCCCCCTTCTTTGTATCTCCCTGTCACCTCAGAGAGGTGCAGGGGCAGGGGCACCACTCGGATTGTCACACAGGAGACCCAGTCCTGCCTCCCCTGGCCTGTGGTTTTCACTCTGCTGTGCCTCCCCCTGATAACTCCAGGACAAGAATGGTCGGGCTCCTTTAAGCGAGGGGATTGACCTCGTTTCTCCCTTCTTTGCATCTCCCTGCTGTCTCACAGGAGCGCAGGGGTGGTGGCTGGGGTTGTCCTGTTTTCTCCCATCATCTTACAGGATACATTTTTAGCATCAGTGCAAGGACTTCTAGGTGCTCCAAAACGTGGTTTTCATGTTGTTTCAAGCTGGATCCGCTTAAGCTGCAGGATGAGGTGGTGGAATCGCCAGTCGCTTCCAAAAGATGGTGGGAACACCTGTGTTTTCAGATTGTTGTATAGGAAAAGGGGTCATGGGGGAGGGAAGAGAATTCTCGTTTGGCTTGGAACTAAATTGCACTTCCCCTTAGCAACCTTTTAACACAACATTCAGTACTGGTGTATTACAGTAGCCGGAATGGAACTCACCATTGGTGCTCCTAAGGCTGCAGTGCTATCCTGTGGGCTTTTCTGAAGTTCAGAGCTTCTGAATTTCCTGCTCACTGCATGGGAGAAAGAAGCAGCTAGAGAGGGTGTTGCCTGCAGTATGGCCTTAACGTTTCTCTTAGACACATAGGCTGCAAAAGATGAGCAATACCTAAGTTAAAAAATTAAGTTTGGGGTTGGGAAGAGGAGCACTTACTTTCATCTGTGGGTTGTAGGGATCAGTGAAGCACAGTTAGGTGTGGTAAGATCTGGTGATGTGATTGCGAATCACCTTGTGCCTATCCACCTCACGCCTACATCCTCTAGATGTAAGCATTCTTTCCCTCTCCATGTAACACTGTTTCAAAACATTCAGAATGCCCTTTTGCACACTGGTCCTCAGTATCTGGCATTTTTATGCGATGATTTCAGTTGAACTAATAGCTGGTAATAATATGAACTTTTGGTAATGTGTACTTTAATGTCTTGGTAGTTTTGATTCATTTTCCCCAATCTATTTTTCCCTGTACGATGTATGTATTAAACTGGAAGCTCAGAAACTAGAACTTTCTGTGTTAGAAACATTTAGTTGCCTTGTCACTGATAAACGTAAACGTAAAGCAAATTTAATTAGCTCACAGCTCTAATATACAGTTTTTGTCTAGCACATACAGGAAACATTGGAAGCATTGCAGAAATGAACTTTTTGGATGATCCTGAGTTTGTTGAGATCATGCAACAAGCAGAACAAGCCATAGAATGTGGAGTTTTTCCAGAAAGAATTTCACAGGGATCCAGTGGGAGCTACTTTGTCAAAGATTCTAAGAGAGTGAGTGCATGTTTGCTCAGAAATGTATTTCCTTGAATATTAAAACTATGCTTTAGGTTTTTCGTGGATATGTTGTCAAATCAGGGTTCATGCAGTTAATGTCTTGAGGTAATAAACAGTTTTTGGAGAAATATTCCCCTTAATACTTCATTCATAGTAAAGGTAAAAACAGACATTGCAGCCTGTGGGTTAGTACTTTACAATACATTAAATAATGTGTTTAGCAGAAACAGTGAAGGGTTTATTTTATTTTATATTTATATTTACATTTATATGCCGCCCCATACCCGAGGGTCTCTGGGCAGCTCACAACATTTAAAAACAGACATTTAAAGATTATATCAACCATAAAATCAGAAACAAGTTTAAAAATGCAACTTTAGAAAAATACAAAAATAGTTAAAAGCAACAGTGATTTTCAGTGGGGGAAGTGTGGGGGACATTTAACCAAAGGCCTGCGTGAAGAGGAACGTTTTCACCGCCTTCCTATATAGGAACAAAGAAGGGGCCTGACGCACCCCGAGGGGGAGACCATTCCATAGCCTGGGGGCCACTACCGAGAAGGCCCTCTCCCGGGTGTCCAGCCGCCTAGCTACTGAAGGCGGAGGGATCACCAGAAGGGCCTCCCCTCCAGATCTTAAAACACGGTCGATACAGGAGAAGGCGCTCCTTTAGATATCTGGGGCCCAAGTCATTTAGGGCCTTATAAGTCAGAGTTAGCACCTTGAATTGGGCTCAGTAGTGATTTGGCAGCCAGTGCAGTTCTTTTAAAACCGGTGTAATATGTGTCCAGCTAGGTGTTCCTGTCAGCACTCTAGCAGCTGCATTTTGCACCAGCTGCAACTTCCGAATCGTCTTCAAGGGAAGCCCCATGTAGAGCGCGTTACAGTAGTCCAGCCTGGAGGTCACCAGAGCATGGGTAACTGTGGCCAGGTCGTCTCTGCCAGGTCATTAATTAGACTCTGGGCTCACATGAGAGATCAAAGATGATTCTCCAGATGCTCCTGAACAACAGCTTCTTGCTTTCTGTGCCAGCCGTGGCGGGGCTGGGAATGGATTGGTGGAAATGAAATGCTGGTAGTTGTTGTTCAGGAAGATCTGGAGGACTACTGTTTGAGAGCCACTGTTTGAGATCACATTATTTGAAAGATTTTGATGACAACTCAGAGAGCAGTATTACTGCAGCTATGTCCATATGAGCTTGAAGAAAGTAAGATGTTTTTATTTTGTACTGTAGCATTCTTTTCAAACCAGTTCTGTGACCTTTTCTTTACTGCCTGTTGTAATAAATCATTCCTGGCCTCCTAACTATATCACATGCAATACCTGGAGGAACAACCTGCATAAGCTATAATTTTGTTAAGTTCCAAATACAGTACATTAGAAATAACATGGTGTAGTCTGAATATTTGGCAGCTGTTCTTTCTAGGATAGGATGATGCCTGAATTTGCAGGTTTACTTGATTTACTTGTTTTCTAAGTAGGTCCATTAGATTGTTATCTTGCTTAACAGTAAGGGTGTTTTTCCACTTCACTAGAAATACCCATTAAGTACCGATGGCATTTTTGTACCCATTACTTAATGGGTACTTCTAGTGACAGTGGAAAAACACCCTAAGATAATAGATGCATTTACAAGTAAGTGGATATGTATACTGTCCAATAAACTTATTTGAAGAGTCTGAAATGATAAATATGGATTACCTGTTTTTTAAAAAGGAGATCCTTTGCTGCTTTTCCGTGTCCTGGCTCCTCTTTGTATGTGTTTAAGTGTAAAAGAAAACAAAGGAGAAATAAAAAAAACTGTAGTGCCATGCATGGGAGTACTGGTGCAGACTTTAGTGCAGTCTAAAGTTCTGGTGCAGGAGAGTACTGGTACTAGAGCTTTAGCGTGAGATGACATTTCTTATACTGTTTTTAGTGAAACCTGTTTTAAATGTTTTGCCTATGGAAGTTATTAATAATAGACCAGTCCATACATCACCAAAAAATAATAATAATTTTGCATGCCACATTTTGGGAAATACTGCCTTTAAGCCATCTTTTGCAGAAGTAAAAGAAGTAAAGAGAGCTGCCAGCCCAGATTGGTACCCCGATCTGAAGAAACAGTGGAACCACCCACTTCTTCTCCCCTTAAATTATGGAACAGATGGTGCTGCCTCAGGAAAACCAGCCTCATTACTCGTGGAAGCTGTTTAATCCTATTAGTTTTGCTCAGCACAAAGATAGTCGTGGATAGGAACCATAATTGCTCTTGGGTTAGATTTTGAATGGAGTCAGTTCAGTGCCATGTTCCAAACGTACAGAGCAGTCCTCCAGGCTTACAATCTGTCAAGTGTGTACCTGTCTGAATATGTGGGTAGATACTAAAGCTGCAGATGATTTCTAAATCTGCAGATCTACTCAATGCACCCTTTCATGATTAATAGATCTTGTTTCTAATTAAGGGTGTAGGTTTTCAATCTGTTATTCTGCTGAGTGCAAGAAAATCTTTGTCATGTACAGTTCAGCCAAATGGTTTAATACACATGCAGGAATGGGTAGAAAAAGTATTCAGGCTAATACAAAATGATGGGAGAGGGTTGACCCTTGCAAAGGAGGCTGTGATATCATGCAGTGAACAATTAATGCCATTGGATCCTTCAGTGTTAATTATAGTTGGTGTAACCTTGGTTGGCAGCCATTTGCTGAGATTATTTTTAAATCTGTCATTTTAAGGGGATATTTGTGTTGCGTAGTTTTGCATATCTTAACAGCATTCTACAGATGACAAAAATTGGGTGGGAATGTTCATTATAAACTAACAGCTTTCTTACCTCTTTCTCCTTCCTTTAGAAAACTATTGGAGTTTTTAAACCAAAATCTGAAGAGCCTTATGGTCACCTAAATCCAAAATGGACAAAATATTTTCACAAAATCTGTTGCCCTTGTTGCTTTGGCAGAGGCTGCCTTGTTCCTAATCAAGGTTACCTCTCTGAAACTGGTGCCTATCTTGTGGACAGTAAGTTGGGATTAGGAGTGGTACCTAAAACTAAGGTAAGATTGCTTTACAATAGAAATATTATTCTGTATTAAACTGCCAGTGTAAAACCTCAGGGTAAAAAAGAGGTACACTTCATTCTGTTCCCTTAACTGTCCTTCATAATACTTTAATGTGTTCTAACTTTACTTTCTGGGTTACGTGTTTTGTTTTTGCAGTTTGAGCTGAGGGAGGTTTTCATACATGTGAACTGAAAAGACAATTGAAAGACTTTCAGCTAAAGAGCTGTATAATGAATTCTGCACTTACAGCTTTCTAAAATTAGAAATATAAGACCACCACAGTTGTTGGATCATTATTTCCTAGCAATGAGGTTAGCTAGCATATTGTCTTAGACTACGAAAAAAAAGAAAGTTGGCCACAGCTGTCATCTGCTGTTCCAGGAAAATTGCCAGGTTCAATGATTACACACTTCCTTTAAGAGTCACATAACCCTTTCTCGTATTGTAAAAGGAAACTGCTAACTTGCGGCTGAGTTGTAGCGATAATTTTAAAGAGATATGTGAGGTTATTATTGTACAGATTCTAATAACAGAAGAATCCATAGAATAATCTGACATATTATTAATTTAAGCCCTCCGTGTGCTAAAGAGCATCATACAGCTGTCATTAGGACTATTTAAGATTGCTTAAATGATTGACTGGCTGCTCCTTCGTTCAGCAAAGAAATGTGGAATTTTCTGTTTTTTTATCTGTGACTTTGTATCTTTAGCAGTGACAGAATGTAAAGAACCCGGAATGTCAATAAATGTGCTGAATGAATATTAATGATCATATAATTGTAAGTGCAATTTCCAAGTTACATTCTAGACCTACTTTGTGTTGTATATAAAGGTTGTCTGGATGGTTAGCGAGACTTTCAACTATAGTGCAATAGATCGTGCAAAATCAAGAGGCAAAAAATACGCTTTAGAAAAAGTTCCAAAAGTTGGTAAAAAATTTCATCGAATTGGACTTCCTCCGAAGGTAAGCCATTTGAAAATACTATCAATTTTAAAAATCTTCAAGTATCTTTAGATTTTGACTTTTTAAAAAAGTATATAGAAGCTTTAGAGCTTGATGCAGTTTGTCTGCTACAACGAAAACAACATTGGACAGAGTAATAAGTGAGACATTTCTTGTTAGAAGCTCAGGTGTATCATGAACTAGTTACAAGGATTGAAGGCATTGGTTTCTACAACAGTATCATTTCTGAAACTGTGGACCTTCAAAAGTGCAGTCGGATATATTATTTACTGTTTTTCATAAACAGTTCAGATCTTTAGAGGCTAACCCCTCTTGGTTTTGTTATTTATATTTGTAACACTGAATATTCTGGAAACTGATATCCCATACTTTGACACTATGGCCATTCCAAATCTCCTCTGGAGGGCCCTATCCCTCCAGTACTTTCTTCTAGGCACATGGGGAGAGAGAGAAAGATAGGAGCTGTGTTTCATCAGCAGAACTCTTTTCTTCATGTCTGGCTACTGATGGATGTTATCCTTTGTAACATTCCTTTTGTTTAATTCTCAATGATACTAAATATGACAAGATGGTTAAGTAACTGTTGCATAGCTCCTTTTGCTCAAAAATATTATGAAAAATGACTTTTTGAAACTAAACAGTTTTGGAAACTAACAGCAGGACTTCTCTGGCAATTCAGCAGTGCAGAAACATAAAAGAGATCATCTTGAAAATATGAGTTAATTTTTTTAAAAGCCCACTCTAATTCTTGAAGTTGTGAAGGTAAAGTTGAAAGTATTTGTCTCATTAGCTGAAATCTCATGAAAAACAAAGCTCTAAATAACATTTTCAGTATTTTGGAGTAACGTCAGTTCCCTGCAGTACTGTACACACCATTTCTGTTCTGCTCGCTGTGATTGGGAAATGTAGTAGGAGAAATTATTCCAAGTTGGATAATGTTTATAGTTGCCTGTGTAATAGGAATCCAAATTAGTTCTAATCTGTTCACACTTGTGATCTCAGGTTGGCCATTTTGATTAAAAATGCACACTGGATAGGTCTTTGGTCTTCTGTAGCAGAGTGTCTCGTAGCTTTTTATTATTGAAGCAGGACATGGGGTGTTTTTCCACTGTCACTAAAAGTACCCATTAAGTACTTCTAGTGACAGTGGAAAAACACCCTTGGTTGAAAAATATTGATTTTATGTAAGTTGAGTGAAGTGTACATTTGCTGAATATAGGGGCTTTAAAGATCATTTTTCTTTCTTTAATGCAAGATTTATTTAATAATGCAGGTTGGTTCTTTTCAACTGTTTGTTGAAGGCTACAAAGAGGCTGACTACTGGCTCAGGAAGTTTGAAACAGACCCTCTGCCAGAGAATACAAGAAAACAGTTTCAGTCAGAATTTGAAAGATTGGTTGTGCTAGATTATGTCATCAGAAATACTGGTATTTAGTAATTTATATTCTGGATTGTAACGTTATTTCAATATACCTCTTAAAATGGGGGAAAAAAGAGTCAGACTCTTCCTACTTTTGAAATGTATGAATTATTCTGAGATTATTGGACCAGCTACAGAAGAAGGGAGATGTTGGTTTGTAAGGCCTTCCTATCTCCCCTGTCACTGGACCAGTGACATTGGGATCTTCAACAAGTGACGTTCAAACAGCCATTTCAAACGTTGTAGGAGAGGAAGAGAGGATGGGTTCACAAGGCTTTCTCAGTTGCCATATCTCAACAGCTTTTTCTCAATTTTCCCTCTCAGCTTTTTTTGAAGTGTAAGGGCAGGGACTTACCAATATATAAGCTGCCCCCAGAACCTCTTATAAGCAGGCCAGGATAAAAATACATCAGATATGTTACCCTAGGACAGTGTTTCCCAAATGTCATTAAGCTGCATACCACCTTAATGATTTCTACCAGACCCATGTACTTCATCTGCTATTATTTGCTAACATCTAAATTGATTCCATTTATTTAAAACTTTAAAAACACTTGTCCTAATATCTTCTCATACAGCCTGGTGTTCCTCCAGTACCTTAATTTGGGAAGCGCTGTTTGGGTAGGAAAGCAGGGATGAGCATAACATTTTGGAAAGTTGAAAACTCAAAACACCCTTTCAGACTAGCCCCCCCCCCCCCCCGCTACTGATGAAAAGGGGAGGGAAACATTCGCCTCCACCTTTATAGAAATGGAGAGGGTTACAAATGAGGGTCAGGCTTCCCAGTGAACAGTCTGCCATAAGATTCAGAGCAGTTGGTCTTCTAGTTAGATTCATCCTCCTGGAATTCCCAAGGCAAAAGGAGTCTTCATGAACTAAACACAGCAGCAGTGGCCATTAATGTCAATTTTCTTCAAAGCCAGGTGATGCAGATGCCTCCTCATTAATAACGTTAGGGGAGAGGTCAGACATGTGGCCATTTAAAAAATAAAGCCGGTAACAGCCTCTGCTTCTGTATTTATACCACACAAAGATTCTCCTGCCTTGGAAATTTCAGGTGAGTTTGCCCCCAACTGGAAGAAGACCAGCTGTAGCTGAATCCTCTGGCATCCCATCCACCAAGATGGTAAGTATTGACTCAACACTTTTTCCTTTCTCTTCTGCAGCTATTGCCTAGCTGTATAGAAAGGAGGGGGGGGGAGGGGATTACTGATCACATATTTGATGAGGGGCTATAGAAGCAATTTCCCCTCTTTTTGTCTCTCATCAGCCAATTTACCAGTGAAGTTTTGTGGCTTGAGAGGCATGTAACAGCAGTTGTGCTTTACCACCCCACCCACTTATTGGTTCTTAGAATACCCCCCAGGAGAGTAAATGTCATCCAGATACCAATTGACACACAGGTAGAGTGTAGTTCTCTGGCTTACTGATAGTCTTGGCCTTCCCCTTCACAGTGCCACTGACATCCATTGGTTGACAAGACCCACCTTTGGTATATGTTGGTATATTCTGTCTCTGAGGTTTCCATTAGTGGGAATTGCATTCAACCAGTTCTTATTAGTCAACAGTGCCTCACAGTACCTTTCATATTGGAGTCATGCTGTGAGAGCAAAACCATAGAATGGCTGCATCTGCTTAAAGTGTAAATGTTCAAGCACTCTCTAGGCTGCCTCCAGACTTAGGAAATACTTTGCCGTCCCTCTAAAGCCACTTCCCATCAGTCAGACCCGATGACTGGAAGCCGTGCAGGGACAGCACAGTCGCTTCCAGTCGCCTGACAGGGTGACCGGAAGCTGTACAGTCTCACTGAAGCGGCTTCCCGTTTGTCAGACGGGACACACCTGAGAAAGTGAAGTAAAAAGATGCTGATCAGCATCTTGTTACTTTGCACCCTTCAGTTGGATGCTGCACTGCTGATGTGGGCAGAAGAAAGCTGTGCTGCTTTGACGCAAGTCTAGATGCATCCCTAGTTACGGGCAACTCTGTGTATAGGCAAGAGGAGGAAAGCGATAGACTGATTGAGACATCAGCCGCATCTCTCTACTAGCTGTCAACAGTTGTGATTATGAATAGAGGCAAGTCCTCTTTGGATGAATATAGGAGAACCAATATACATGATTCAATACTTTGAAAGATAAGCCACTGGTCTGTCTGTACCTCCAATAGCTAATTCATCCTTCAGTAGGAACACCTTGTAATGTGAAGGGGAAATATTTTTTAAAAAACCACAGCATGCCTCGGATAGGGAAAGTATTGTGAGGCGTTCTTGTTCTAATCAGTATTGCCTCACGAAATGTTTTGTTAAATGTCTATAATTCCTATTTAATTTGCTAGACTAGTGAAAAATTAAACTTCCGTGATAAAAAAGGTAAAATGGTTGTAATGGACTGCTTTTATTAATAAGTTCTTTCCTTTCTTAATTTCTTTAAAGATCGAGGTAATGACAATTGGCTAGTCAGATATGAAAAATCAAGTGATAGAACTGAGCTTTCTGATAAGGTAAGGGGGGAAAACTTGCTTTGACATAATATAACAATTTTTAAATTAATTTGTTGGTGTAGTTTTGTAGATGTGTTTAGATGTTATAAATGTGTAAATGTGGCTGCTGTATCACTTTTAACACCATGTAGTGTCAATTAGTGTTGTACAAATGGATATAATATTTGTCCTAAAAAGAATAACCCAATTAGTATCCTGTGGTATAAGAAGAATTATTATGGTAAAAGCTTCAGCACTTGGGCAAAAACAGAGATCCAACTTCAGGGCAAAACGCTGAAGAGACCAGCCTATTTCCTTAAGCATCACCCCTGTTATCCATGGTTACCAAACTGTAAACAAATATGCTACTATGTTAAATAATTTTATTGTTTTAAAATGATATTAATAGTTATTTTACTGATGCTTAGCCATACTTGAGTCCACGGGAATGTGAAATTTAAAAGGTAATTAATCAGTGTTGCTATGTCCACAATACTGGATAAAGTATTTGCAGTAACTCATTTCTTATAGCCTGTCAACATGTCCCCTGATCATAGTTCATTTTCTAATACAGTATGTATTATGACTGTGCCAGAGTTAATCCTCTTCTGTTGTGAAAATACAGATATGGAATTCCTTCTTATATTCAGATGTTGGGTTAAGATTCCTGTATTTTCTGTGCCAATGGGAATGCTTGATTTAGTGCAGTTTGTTTTTGTTTTATGTTTAGTTTTTGAATCTTTTTAATGGTTTTATTTTAAAAACAAATTGTGTTCTGAAGTGGAAACAGCAGATTGAAGACAGCATATACAGTAAATGAGGCAACATTATATATCTTCAAAGCATATATTGATATCAGTTAGAAAAGCTGCTTAAAAGATTTAACGTTAAATCTGACTTTCTCCTTAACATGAGTCAGTTTGGTCTAGTGGTTAGAGAGCTGGACTCTTATCTGGGAATACTGGGTTCGATTTTGCCCTCCTCCACAAAGCCAGCTGGGTGACCTTGGGCTAGTCGCAGCTCTCTTCTGGGCTTTCATAGCCCCACCTACCTCATAGGGTGTTCTCTTGTGAGGAGAAGAACAGGTTTGTCAGCCATTTTGAGTCCCCTCAGATGGGTGAGAAAAACGGGGTAGAAAAGCCAACTCTTCCTCTTAACATCTGTTTTTGTCATTTTAAGTGGAATTAGGCATTACCTTTTGTATTTAATGTCATTCTTAAGTGATATTGCTTCTTGCCTTAATATTTTGACTTTATTGAAAGCTTTTCTTAAAGACATTTGCATGCAAATGAATATGAGGTCACCTCCTCTAAACCTTTTGAAATTTTGTATAAGAGTTATCCTGGTTTGAGCACTTGTTTTGTTGCTGCTTCTGTAGTGTCCTTTTTGCTACTGATTTCTAGCTATCTGTTTGAGGGTCTGTAATATGCATGCTTGTCCACTTTGTCCACTGCCGACCCTTATCAGAGTGAATGGGCACCTATCAGCTTCAAGTCTGTGGAATGTAGTGGTCACCATTCTTGCTGGGGGAACATGGGCTGGTGAGCCTCTTCTGGAATACATTTCACCCCCAGGTCACAGCTTTTCCCTAATAGGGATAATGCCTACAAGTAAGATTGCCCCTGACCAAAAGGTTAGGATGGGGTATGGGGAAATTATAGCTTTTTTTAAAAAAATAAATGAGCTGGATGGAAAGAGCTTGAGCCAAATTTTGCTCTCCTCTCCTATATACTGATGAAATAGCTGCTGCTAAGGAGAAGTGAAGTAAGGGTGTTTTTCCACTGCAGCCCTTAGATCCGGATCTAAGAAGATCCAGATCTAAGGAATGGGTACATTTCTTAATCCGGATCTAGTAGATCCGGATTAAGGGAAGCACCCAATGTGTTTCCACGGGAGGTGTAGCACCCATTAGCAATGGGTGCTAACACCCCTGCTGTGGAAACACCTTTGCACACATCTGGGGAATCCGGATCTACCCTCAAGGGGTCGGTCCATTACCCCAGGTGCTTTGGGGTGCTGGGGGGTGGTGCAGTCTTCGAATTCACTTCGAAGTGACTTTGAAGTCATTTCAAAGTCAACTTCAAAGTTATTTAGAAGTCACTTTGAAGTTAACTTCAAAATCACTTTGAATTGAATTCGAAGCCAATGGTGGGGGGGGGGTTCCCAAAGGTGCATCCCCTCCCCCCAGCCTCCTTTGGACCCCATTGCCTGTTTCCAGTGGAAACAGGCTCCCTTTAATCCGGATTTTCTGGCAGAAGACCCCATTGTAGACCCCATTAATGGGGTCTACAGAAAATCCGGATTAAAGGCCAAAATGTACCCATTAGATCCAGATTTCCCCAATGGCAGTGGAAACAATGGGGTCCCAAATGGGTGCCGTAGTGGAAATGGGGTCATCCAGCTCACACCCAAATGGGTCCTAAATGGGTGCAAAAATGGGTACTTTTGGCAGTGGAAAAACACCCTAAATCTGGTATCTAAGTCTTAAAATCAAAGAAGTGTTTGGAGCTATATTAATACATAACAAACTATATTTTCCATCTCATAACTCACACAGTGTATTAGTCTGAGGATTAAACAACTAAAGCGACTGGTGGCTTCTTCAGGTTTCTCCTCTTCCTTTAAACTGTAATTTACTATTAGGCGGGCTCTTAAATCAGTTATACAGAACGTAGTAATAAATTAGGTTTATTTAAAAAACTTTTTGGGATGATTAAAAAAAAGATATACTTTTCTTCCAGGATATCCAGTGGATTACTGAAACAGAACCTATTATTAAAATTGCAGCAATTGACAATGGTTTAGCTTTTCCTTTCAAACACCCTGATGAATGGCGAGCATGTGAGTTTTATAAATGTTAATCATTTTATGAACAATAAGAACGTGTTTTTCTTCTTGATAGGAAATTTGAGCTACAATTGCTATCCTTACTTTCCTGGGAATAGCTGCGATTGATGATAACATTGTCTCCTTCTGCACATAATTGGGACGAAAGGTGTCCTGTAAATTAGGGCCACAACCTGTGCTGGGGGAGAGTTTCCTATGGCACACTTTGACCAGCTGAAAATAAAAGCCCGTGCTTCTGGATTATTGGCTAAGTTTAATTTCGTTAATTTAGCTATTGACCATTATACAGCACAACAAAATGATTATTGTCTGAAAGTGTTATCTGGAGAAGTTCTAAAACCAAGAAGGTACAGTTATCCGTTTACTAGTTGCTTCTTTATAGTGATTGTTTCAGTGCTTTATTTCTAGTGGATTAATTAATTCTTAACTTAAAAATCAGAAATATGACAGAGCAGAAAATATATACAATAAGTTTTTTTCTTATGTAAGAAATAATGCTAGATTGCCTTAGCAACAGAGATGCTGAAAAATGGCACCTATGAAGTTCATTTTTAGTAGAGGTTCATATCAAGATTGTTCATATCAAGACCTAATGGCTGACATCAGGGCACTGAAGAATACCTCTGAATGCCTGTTAAAACGTTAACTTACAAAATAATCTCTTTTCATTTGCTTTTTTCTTCCTGTCTCCTTCTTAGATCCATTTCACTGGGCTTGGCTCCCTCAGGCAAAGGTTCCCTTTTCCCAAGAAACTATAGATTTGATTCTTCCTCGTATTTCTGACATGAACTTTGTACAAGATCTTTGTGAAGATCTTTGTGAACTGTTCAAGGTAATTTTTTTAGAAACAAGCAAGTTAAATAACAAAGTAGTTAAGTGAGTGGCAGAAAATTGCCTAAGGTTTGCAAAATAATTAGACAGCAAAGAGAAATCGTGACCTATCGTAATTTTTCTTACTAAATATGACTGACTTTATGCCTTTTTCTGATCTTTTGCAAAATGTAATGTGGCAAGGTTATGAACCCTTCTGTGAAACTAGTCCTTCTTTTTTAAAACAGACTGATAAAGGTTTTGACAAGACTACATTTGAAAGCCAAATGTCTGTTATGAGAGGACAGGTAAGGATGCTTTTTTAAAAGTCAAATTGTAACTGAAAACCAATGAGCCAAATAACCTAAACTTATTATTAGATGTCTTGCAAACTAATTAGTTACACCCTGCCCTCAGATTTTCTTGTAAGATAATATAGAAGGTGATCGATATGGAATCCTGTTTCCAAATCAAATTGGACAAGTAGCCTATCTCATAGAAGGAATAGGTAAAAATATCTTTGTGGGAAACCAGTTTGCAGGGTATTAGTTGAGGACACTTCACTCATGATCTCCTGTGTTAGATTTTCGGATGACACTGCTTCTGAAACTGGAGATGGTACACAGACATCTTCACAAATAGCCACTGATAACCTTAGGGGGGTGTCCTCTAGCACTAAGTACCCATTAGGGACCCATTAAGGACCCATTAGGCTCAGAGCAGGAAGACCCCATTTCCACTGCAGACCCCATTAGAGCCACATTTGTTTCCACCTGTACTAGGGAAATCCAGATTAAGTGGGTCCATCAGGACTTATAATCGGGATTTCCTGTAGACCCCATTAAAGGGGTCTACAATCCGGTCTTCAGCCATGAAATCCAGATTATATGCTGCACATTTTCATTGCGATTGGGCAATGGGGTCTAGGGGCTTCGAACCTGGTGTCTACACTCCAAAGACGGCTCCGAAGAAAACTCGAGAGAATGGCAAAGACTTCAGAGCTTAGGCCATTTCTACAGGGCCTTTCTACAGAACTTTGGCCAAGCTCCAAAGAATCTCTGAAGTGATTTGCTGCAATCTTTGAAGATTCTCCAGAACCACTCCAGAGAATCTCTAAAGAACATGGGGTGACAGACAGGCCCAACGTGAGTAGAGTCGGAATTGCCACATGGGTGCTCCAACGTTTCCACTGCAGGCATGCTGGCACCAATAGCTATTGGATGCTACACCGCCTGCGGAGACGCATCGGGTACCTCCTTAGATCCGGATCTACTAAATCCAGCTTAGTTGAAGGACCCATTTCTTAGATCTGGATCATCTTAGATCCGGATTAAGGGAGATAAGTTCTGGATCACCTTAATCCGAATTAACAGCGTTAAGTGCAGAAACAGGGTATCTTTAACTCTAAACCTAAAACGAGCCCCCTCAAATTGTGTTCATTTACTGCCATGCATATTTATTTTTCAGATACTTAATCTTACTCAGGCGTTGAAGGATGAAAGGAGTCCTCTTCAACTAGTTCAGATGCCCCGTGTGATTGTGGAGCGGAGCCATGGTGGGAATCAGGGGCGGATTGTTCACTTGAGCAATGCATTTACACAGACTTTTCACAGCCGGAAGCCTTTTTTTTCTTCCTGGTAGAGACAGGTTAATGTCTTTAAATTTGCAAGCTATTTTGTTCTGTTAAAGTTTCAGAATAATGCGAATTCTGCTGATACAGAATGCTGGACTGCCAAAACCTCTGAACTTTTTATGTTTTGTACTTTGAATGTAGTTAAGTTTACAATTTAAAATTGTGAAATTTTGCATCAGGGAAATGAGGATGTTGTCTTATACTGTATTTTTATATGCAGTTTATTTTTTTCCTGTATTTAATATTGAAAGAGAAAACAGTTTACAAGATGCCAAAGACTACTTTTGACTAAGATAGGGGGTATAGCTTTTGTTGGATACAAGGATTGGAATCATAGTCCAATCTTGTTAGAAATGTTGTCTTTTCATTCCTCAACTGCAAGACAGCTTCTTGAAATTCCACTTTAATAACAGTTACCAAATTGCTGCATGAATTTTTATTGATTTATATTTATTATGTACTACTGGGATCTGGACCAATATCATTGTACCTGCCTTTGGAAATGGAGGACTGAGTTAATGTCGTAGCTCTTAAGATGAATTTAAATTATTTCATAATTTCTTACATCCTAGTTTCTATTTTTAGCTTTGCATCTTCCTCAAAGTCTTGCTTGAGGCCAGAAATAGTACTGAGACTTACATGTACACCCTGAAATATATTAACTACACATTCTGAGGCATACTCAGCCCATGCAATCTGTGTAGTTTCCATTGCTGATAAAGGGAGAGAGCCAAAAGGGTGCTCAGACAGTGTCTCCAGGTGTTCTTGAGCTACAGTTTTCTTCATTTCTTGCCATTATTGCTTGGCGTTGATAGGAGTTCTGGTTTGGGAGCATTTGGAGTGCTGCATTTTGAGCACTCCTGATTTAGTGAATGTACTAAGCATGGGAGCATCGTTCCTGTTTCATGTTGTTAAGTATAGATACAAGCTAAAGGAGTGCTCGTAGCACCCTTCTTCCTTTAGATAGGTTTCATGGACTAATTCAGCTACTCGTAGGCTACTTCCTTGGTGGCTGGAAAATTCCCATAAAAAAGAAGATGGCCTCTTGCGTGTTGTTGGGAATTAAAGTACATTAAAGGTACATTTCCTGAGGATCACTACAAGCTGAGGAACATACATATAGTCTGGCTCTTGTAGGAATAAATGTATTGTTTAGTTAAGTTTCTTATTTTGATTCATTATGGGTCGTATGTATGGATAATTTATTGGAAAAGTTTAAATATTTGCTTAAAGAGTTTACATATAGTTTTATCACAGAAATTAAGGATTTTTGAAACTACTGCCAGCATTAATTCATCAGCTGACACCAAAGTGTGTATCTTTTCATGACCGGTTTGTTAACAGCACCCCCATCCGATTACAGTATCCCAGTTTGCATAGAACTTTATTTTCTCCATTTGACTATAGGACGCCTCGCCATCTCAGAGCAGTTTTGGAGGTTTTAACTTCATGAAACCTAAATCCCCAAGTTAAATTAATGATAGTCATTCCAAAACAACTCTTTCACTTGAACATAAAGGTCTCAAGAAAAGCTGCCTTTGAAAAGGGGCTGCTTAGTATGTCTAGTCATATGGCTGAGAAATACTGGAGCCCCCAAATTGACCCCCTTTATTTTATGGTTTGAGAGGGCTGGTAGAACAATGTAGCATGTTAGAACAGTTCACTTGATAATATGTCTAAGCCTTAAAATGCAAAATGTGCTGTACTGTGAGTTTAAAAGACAGGACGTCAGGTTTCTAAATTTATTGTGGCAACAGGTTTTATTAATTCTTAAGTTTTTAAAGAACATGTGGTAAGCAGACTTGTGTTCTCTTAAAACAATAAAGATCATGGTCTGAATGTGCTTTCGTGTATAGTGAATTTCATTTTTGTTTCATATCTGTGCCCCACCCCTCTTCAACAGATTTTGAGAGTGGCACCCGTAGAGCTTTGCTGTTATATTATTAAGCAAATAAAGCTACAAAATTAATGGTCTAAAAATGACTGAAATTTATGGCAGGGGCTTGACCCTGGTTGATTCTTGCTCAGGGCTAACTAGCTTTATATTACACAGATGATTTTTCAGTGCGATCAAGAGGCTAAAGAATGCTAGAAAGCAGAGGAACAGCTTTGTATTTCAAGTCCTGGGTTTAAGGAATGTAATGAAATGGTTTATGTAATAAACTAAGAGCTACCCAATTAAACTGGCATTCATGGGCTAAGAAGCCCATGGTTCAAATCTCACCTTCTGTTACCTTTATTCCACTATTTAGAAGCAGTTCTCTTTCTAAATGGCATTTATTTGTTGCCTAATATTAGACTCTGATGCACATAGTTAAGCCTTATTATTAGGGAAGAGACCAAAACCTTAGCTGGAGACAAGTATGAAAGCTAGTTTTCCTTCCATTATTCTTTGGACATTACTTCCTCCTCTGGTCTTGCTACGAAACTAAAAATGGGGTTATTCATGCATGTCTTTCTTTTGTGGAGGAAGCTTCGGTTCTTTGCTGAAGAGGTGGGGTGTTTTTGTGGATTCTTTTAAAGTCTTTGCTAGTTTGGAGGCCTGGTCGATTGTTCTTCTTTCCCCTGCAAAGTTTCTGACCACTACGTCGCTCCTTTTCTGCAGTGCTAGTGGGAAGCTATTTGGCTCAAGTGCACTGAAATAAAAGGTTCAACAATAGGAATATCATTGGTTCAAAATGCTTCACCCCCTCATTACAAAGCATAAAATGTTGACATCGTTTGGGGATATTTTATGGTCATATAACCATATTTGTTTTATCTACATGACTCTGGCTACTACGATCAGTCCATAAATGTTATCTTGGATCTATTTTTCAAGAGCCACTGGTCTGCTAAGCTAACCACAGGATCACACACACACACACACAAAAAAATATGTTATATCATGAGGTAGAGATCATGATTTCCTGAAAATGTGAATTGAGAACCTCATGAATAACCATGGTTATTGTACTGTGATATTGTCAGCTAATAGGTGTGATAATTAAACGATGCTCCTTGGAGAAAATTAATATTTCTTTTTAAAAATGGGAAGCATTTTTGCATTTGCCTTACTTATTCCACTACAGGACAGGCAGCTCTGTACCAGAAGGAACAATTTGTCTCAGGAACGGAAAGATTCAACCCTGGACCATAACAAGGTTGTCCATGTTGGGATGTCTGTCCTAGCCCGGCTCCTTCACTGGCTCCAAACCTCGCATCAACTTCAGACTCTGTTTCCAAAAGCTCTGATGCCTAGGAACAAATGTTCCTGGTCTTGGAGTCCCCAGGGGACTCACATTTTGGAGGCACAAGAAGGCACACTGCTGAAATGGATCCCCTGTAATATACCGTACGACGGAGGCGTGCACCCCATATTTATGCCTCTGTGATCCAATTGACTGTTGCAAGTAACTGGTAGACTAGGCTAGACATCCATCTGAGGCTACCTAGTCCAATTTGGTCTGGTCTACCTGGGATGGACAGGGTGTCCCTTAGACCACATCAGCAGGGCAAAATAGCCTGTTCTGCACTTTTCCTGTCCAATGCTCTCGGTTAAAATGTCTCCTGCAAGCGTGGAGATTCCTTGCCAGATGTTAACCTATGAAGTTCGAATTGGCCTCAATTTAGGACATCCCAGTAAGTGGTTTGATTTGCCCCTTGTTTAAGACAATTTATAAAAGACTCCCCCTTCCCGGTATTTATTTTTGTACCAATTACTACATTAAGGTTAACTCCATTCTTTAAAAACCCCTATCTCAAGTAATGAAGGGAGTTAAAATTCAGAATTGTAATGGAACTAACAGTGGTTTTTCATGGCTCTTACAGTCCTTGGATGTAGTCCAGTTCAAGAAAAGCACTATGGAACTTCCCCATGTGTACTAGTGTTTCCACATCCCCTAAGCCCCACACATCCGGAAACCTATCTCTGTCCGGGTGCATGACTGATCCCCAACAGCGCTGCCATATTTCATAGTGGAGCCTGTCGTGACCAGTTTGGTGTAGTGGTTAGGGAGCCGGACTCTTATCTGGGAATACCAGGTTCAATTCCGCCCTCCCCCATGAAGCCAGCTGGGTGACCTTGGGCTCGTCCCAGCTCTCATCTGAGCTCTCAGAACCCCACCTGCCTCACAGGGTGTTCTATTGTGGGGAGAAGAACAGAAGGTTTATCAGCTGCTTTGAGTCCCCTTAAATGGGTGAGAAAAGTGGGGTAGAAAAGCCAGCTCCTCCTTCTTCCTCCATGAAGCCAGCTGGGTGACCTTGGTCTAGTCCCAGCTCCCTTCTGAGCTCTCACAGGGTGTTCTGTTGTGGGGAGAAGAGCAGAAGGTTTGTCAGCTGCTTTGAGTCCCCTTAAATGGGTGAGAAACGCGGGTAAAAAGCCAATTCTTCTTCTTCTTCTTCTTCTTCCTCGGCCTATCTTGTATTGACTTCTTCCGATAAAGCATGTTTTGCTTTGCATCCACACTGTAAGGCCATCCACCCATCAGTGTGCAGGACAAAAGCAAAGTCCAGGGCAGGGACGGCGACGCCTTCCTAGTTTCCCCTTTCTATTAGACCACCAGGGGGCGCTCTCTCTATGGAACGGATGGAGGCCGACCGAATCGGAAGCAAGGGGGCGGAACGCACGCGACTATCTCTATGATACGTTCTTCCTGTCCCTTCTAGGAGCCTCCTTCCCTCGCCTCGGCTGCGCCGCGTATTCGACTGGGAGCCGGAGGTGCCTGGAGTGGTGGACGCCGGGCGAAGGGAAGGGGAGGGGAGGGGAATCGAACGACGAAGCGGTGGGAAGATGGCGGCGCCTCCTCCGCGCACCGGGGTGGCGCTGGTCCCGGATCGCGACCCTGCCTCCCCAGCTCCCCACTGTCCTCACGGTGAGCTCGTGAGGTTTGGCGTTGCCCCTCTCTGCATCAGTGGGACCCGGAGCCTGCATCGACCGGTTGGCTGAGGGAAAGGACGGGATGAGTCCGGCTGCGTCCACACCGGCGTTTTAATCCGGTTTCAGCAACGCAGAAACCATTGGGAACCGGATTGGTCTTGGGCTGTCCGCACGCAAGACCCCTTTTGCCCCTACTAGTACCAGCGAAATCCGGATCTAATGGGCCCTTAAATCCGCATTAAGTGAAGATACCTTCAACAGTCACTTCCAGTTTGGTCTAGTGGTTAGGAAGCCGAACTCTTATCTGGGAGTACCTGGTTCGATTCCACCCTCCTCCACGAAGCCAGCTGGTGACCTTGGGCTAGTCACAGCTCTCTTCTGAGCTCTCACAGCCCCACCCCCATCACCGGGTGTTTGTTGTGGGGAGAAGAACAGAAGGTTTGTCAGCCACTTTGAGTCCCCTGAAATGGGTGAGAAAAGCTAGGTAGAAAAACCAACTCTTCTTCTTCCTTCACGAAGCCAGCTGGGTGACCTTGGGCTAGTCACAGCTCTCTTCTGAGCTCCCACAGGGTACCTGTTGTGGGGAGAAGAGTAGAAAAGCTTTGTCAGCTGCTTTGAGTCCCCTTAAATGTGTGATTGAAAAAGCCAGAGAGGCTTATTGATCCATAAACCTAAATTATACACTTCAAAGGACTGTCCTGAGCATCCTGGGTAGGAAGCGAGTGTCCTTACCTACAGCAGGTATACAATGTTTTGCATTTTATATCTAATTCTGCTCCCTTTTAGGCCCCACTCTTCTGTTTACAAAGATTGTCCAAGGAAGGGAAGAAGGAAGAAGATTTTATGCCTGTTCTGCATGTAGAGAAAGGAAGGACTGTAACTTCTTCCAGTGGGAGAATGAGAAGGTAAACCTGAACATATCTGTGGCATCTTCTCTTAAAGTGCTTCAGTTGGATCTCAATGGGAAAATCAGGCGCATCTTGGTGTTTCTCTGTGGCCATCTTGCACCTTAACATGCAAATCTCTCATTAGCAATGGAGATATTCCGAAATATATTGGCTTTATTATGGAATATCCAATTATAGCAGAATAAGCAACGGATGTTTTGCTATAGCTCGGGAGGTTAAGCTTGTGCCAGGCTGTACCCAGTGCCAGCGGTATTGATATATGTATTGTGGAATACTATAATGAAAGAGAGAATCCCAAATTATCTTTTGGCATCTTCTTTCTGATGCAATCTGGATAATTAATCTTTTGAAGGTTTACAGGAATTGATCCTTATTGGAAGTTCTAAATGCTCACATAAGAGCAAGTCCATATAGGATAAAAGAGGGAAGAAAGAGATTCAGCTAAAGAACTGACAAAAGAGAGTCAAAGAAGGAATACTAACATTGCCCATGCATAATGCTTTGCAGTAGGGACGCGCATGAATATTCAAATGCATTTGAAACTTGATTGAATCAACCGACTTTTGATATTCCAGTTCGAATCGAATGTCCTTAAATTCGAATTTAAAGATCAATTCAAATTTTGGATCTGTTAGTTCAAATTATTTGGACATTCGTACATGTAAAGTTCGTACACGATGCATACTCGAAGGTCCACATCTTTCCCGGATCTGTACGCATTTGTGCGGATCCGTGCGGGATGAAAACGGGTTGCACATGGGATAACTACAGGATGCATACGGATGTCTACGGATATGTACGGACCCGGGGAAGGTGCCTACCCGCATCTACACATGTTGTTGACATTCGTAAATGCAAATTTGAATGAAAAATTCAAGCAAGTCGATTCAAATTTGCTTAATTCAAATAGAATTTGGTTTAATTCAAACTTTAAACATTTGAATTTTGGGGTATTGGATTCGAATTGAATCCCAAAAATTGCATTTGTGCACACCCTTACTTTGCAGAGTAAGACAGCCTCCCAGCCAGGGAATTGAGAATTGTCTTAAGGAATTTTCTACCCAAGTTTTGGCAAAAATGCTGAAAGTGTGTAGATTGAATTAAGTGAATCTATAATCCAAATTTTGTTATTGTCTAGTCTTCAGTAAGGAACTAAAATTAAGTATGTAAATTTAAGACAAGAAAACTAAAATTTATTTATTTATTTATTTGAGGCATGCATTCTGGACTAGATGGGCTGTGGCTTCTCTTATGATTATGTGAATTATAAGTCGTATTTGTTAAGGTATATTTTGATTTATTTCGATTTTTATACATTGATGCCCAGGTTTCAGAAGCTAGATTTTCTGCCCGGGAAATGGTTAATGAAAGGAACCAACCATTATTTTCTCATACAGACAATGTGAAAAGGTACTGATCTTCAGAATATAAGTATTTTGGAATGTTGTCTAACGTTTACTGTTTATTTTTTCTTAACCTAGAGTGTGCAAGGTGTTTTTTGGTAAAAAAAAAAAAAAATTGGGTGGCATCTTTGTGCATTGAATTGCTGTTACAATTTTTAATTCCCAAATGCAAATATTTGGTCTGTTGATTTTTTTAAAAAAAAATACTTATTTTATGTTGAGTTAATTATTGAATAGTGCAGTGGCATATGAGAGAAAATAAACCAGGCCCAATGTATATTTTTTTTATTTAAAGTATTTAAAAATTGCTTCCCATTAAAATATAATCTCCGAGCTGGGTACAGAGAATAAAAATAACTAAAAACAATAGTTATATAAAAAATTAGAATGTTTACTCCTCTCATTATTTTTGGGTGCTAAATCGCTGGGTTTTTTTCTCTGAGACCCCTTCAGTGTATTTATGGGTGTTTTTCCACTGTCACTAGAAGTACCCATTAAGTACCCATTAATGGGTACTTAATGGGTACTTCTAGTGACAGTGGAAAAACACCCATTGTCATTCATATAACATAGGTTTGTACAGCATAGCTTTCTGTCTGGTGTGATCAATTCATGCAGAGAGGAGATCTCTGCTGGTGCTTCTCACAGTTATCTGTCCCACCTATGGCATCTAGAACCAGGTGATGTACAGGTGATCACTGTACTCTATGGTCCATGTGATGGCCACCATTACTCCTAATTTGTGGGTGAAAGCATGTCACATTAACATTGTCCGGCCAGGTGGAAACATTCAAATTCACCTGATACTGCAGAGCAAGTGTTGATTGTTCCGCAGTAAGTAAATTTGAAGTAGTGGCGTAATGCGCCTCCGCTACACAGTATTGGGTGTCAGGTGTGATGCCCGCACCCTGACTGTACATTGAAATGTGTAGTATCTGTAAGTGTGGACACACACAGAGGTTCAGCTCAAACCTATGCAATTATTTCCATTTAATCTTAGAAACTGCAGTAATGTGGTATAGCTTCTGCAGTGATATTCACATACATCGGTAGATTGGATCTGTTCCCCATGTCTTGAGTGACTCACAATGGTAGGTGGTCCTTCCATTGAGCCAGTTTGGTCTAGTGGTTAGGGAGCCGGACTCTTATCTGGGGGTGTTTTTCCACTGTCAAAAAGTACCCATTTTTGCACCCATTTAGGACCCATTTGGGAGTGAGCCGGATGATCCCATTTCCACCACGGCACCCATTTGGGACCCGATTGTTTCCACTGCCATGGGGGAAATCCGGATCTAATGGGTACATTTTGGCCTTTAATCTGGATTTTCTGTAGACCCCATTAATGGGGTCTACAATGTGGTCTTCTGCCAGTAAATCCAGATTAAAGGGAGCCTGTTTCCACTGGAAACAGGCAATGGGGTCCAAAGGAGGCTAGGGGGAGGGGATGCACCCATTGGGGCCCCCCTAAACCTAGGCTCCGAAGTCACTTCAAAGCCACTTCAAAGTCATTTCGAAGTCTATGCAAAATAGCTCCGGAGTGCCTTTGAAGTCTGCGCTGATCTTCGGAGTGACTCCGAAGTGACTCCAAAGTCATTTCAAAGTTCACTCCAAAAATCAGCACAGACTTCAAAGGCACTCCGGAGCTATTTTGCACAGACTTCGAAGTGACTCCAAAGTGACTTCGAAGTGAATTTGAAGACTGTCCCCCCCCCCCCCCCCAAGACACCTGGGGTAATGGAACGACCCCTTGTGGGTTGATCCGGATTCCCCACATGGGTGCAAAGCTGTTTCCACAGCAGGGGTGTTTGCACCCATTGCTAATGGGTGCTACACCTCCCGTGGAAACACATTGGGTGCTTCCCTTAATCTGGATCTACTAGATCTGGATTAAGGAATGTACCCATCCGTTAGATCCAGATCTTCTTAGATCCGTATCTAAGGGCTGCAGTGGAAAAACACCCAATATAAACAAAAGAGGTTGCCTGCTAGATGGGCGCATGGGAGCGAAGCACTGATAAAACAAAGATCCAGAACTGACTGCATCTCTGATGGGTCTCACGTTTGTTTTTAAAATAAGGTACAAAGAGTTTGTTGCCTTGCCTCCATCGAAAAGGAAGTTTTGTAGTGAATGCCAAGAACTCCTGCTGCCACCCGAGTGGGGAAAACACCGCAGCCATCATGTGCTTAGCGATATCTCTGTTGACAAGCTAGAAAGACCTAGCTGGCTCCTCAGTCCCCTGGAGAACAAGAAGACGAATGCGCAGTATTTGTTCACAGAGAGAAGTTGCCAGTTCCTTTTGGACCTTATTTTTGCATTAGGGTTCAAAAGAGTGCTGTGTGTTGGCACCCCTAGGTAAGTGTTTGGTATGACTATAATCTTTTTAAAAAAAGAAGCAAAAATGTGTGGTTAGTTCTCTAAAGACTTACACATATGCAACAGTAACCAAAGTATAAATACTGTATTTGTAGCCATAGGCTGTTCCTGCACTTACCTCTGTTAATCTGCATTTAGAAGACCCAGATCCGGTCCTCGTTGAATCTGGTCTTTGAAGATCTGGATCTTGGCGAGTATCCCATGTGTCTGCATGGGTCATCTAGCACCCGATGGTGCTAAACGGGCCCCCCTTGTGGCCATCGTAGCACCCGTGCTGAGGCTCCATTTGGGCCAAAGCAGAAGGGCTCCAGTGGCGCAGCAGAATTGGTCAGTGCGGATGTCAATCATAGCCTACTTTCGTCGACAGTGGGCGTGGCAGAACTGTGCAGCAACTACGAAGCCTGACACAAATCCTGTTGTACCAGAGGGCTGACCATCTAGCAGCTACACAGGCGGGGACGGCTATGAAGACCGCGTCATCGCAGCTAGGCAGCCTGTGCTCGACTTCGTAGACAGCTACGAAGGATGTGCAGGCCTACATAGCTGTGAGTGGTAGGCTACAGCCGGACCCACCCTGTTGCAAATGGCGTCCACTAATGGACCCCATTGCCCTGGTTGATGGACAAATGCACGCCCTCCGATCTGGTCTTCACAGCGGAAGATTGGATTAAAGGGGTCTACCATTAATCCAGATTTAAGGACCCGAGGACCCCATTAAATCCGGATTTCATAAGCTTCGTAGCAGCTACATAGGCAGCTACGAAGCCATGTCTCTCCTTCCTGCCCACTGTAGCCGGAAGTGATCCCTGCTTGATGGCTATGTGGACCAATCGCACTGCACCACAGGCAGACCTTCCTGCTCAGGCCTGTTCAGGCCTAATTGGAGCCTCAGGATGGGTGCAACAGCATGTGCACAGCAGCTCTCTTTAGCACCCATTGCTCCTTAACCTCTAGACCAAACTGACCTACATCTAGTGCTCTTACAGCACTGGCAGGTCTAGATGGGAAAGGATGGTCCTTCAGAGATTAGAGGATCCTATCTGGCAAGTGAACATGTTTATGGTCCTCTGTCTCTTCAAGACCACAAATTAAGGCCTCCACTGGCTGCTTCTTTGTTTTCTGTAGCTTTTGCAATAGAGAATCCCACCTAGGGCATCCAGCAAGCATCCCCTTTGCTCATTTTTGTCCTCAGATTTTGTAAGGCACTGATTCACACAATGTTGAATGAAAGCAACACCTTATACATGGACGGTCAGAGTTCCTTCATAAACATAACATCAAATATCTATTCTGTGTACCATGTTTTGCAAGATTCAGTGAAACAGAATCTTTACACACATCAAGGCATCGGGGCCAAATGCACATCGGAGTCAAAAACCCAAATTATGTCTGATGGGGTCTGAGCTTTCTGCAACACACCAGGAAAGGGATCTCAGGGTTTTGGTGGACAGTGCAGTGAAGGTGTCAACCCAGTGTGCAGCAGCAGCGAAAAAAGCTAACTCAATGATGGGAATGATTAGGAAAGGAATAGAAAATAAGTCAGCAAGTGTGGTGAGGTCACTTTTGGAATATTGTGTACAATTCTGGTCACCACACCTCAAAAAGGATATTGTGGAACTAGAGAAGGTGCAGAGAAGGGCAACCAGAATGATGAAGGGGCTGGAACACCTCCCTTACGAAACCAGGCTGCAACATCTAGGCCTCTTCAGTCTGGAGAGACGGCGTTTGAGAGGGGACCTGATTGAAGTATATAAAATTATGCATGGTATAGAAAAGGTGGATAAAGAATATTTCTTTTCTCTATTGCACAACACTAAAACCAGGGGGCATCTATGAAGCTGATGGGTAGGAGAGTCGGATCAGACAAGGGGAAGTATTTCTTCACCCAGAGGCTCATCGGTTTATGGAATGTGCTGCCGGAAGAGGTGGTAACAGCAACCAGCCATGATGGCTTTAAGGAAGGGCTAGACAAATGCATGGATGACAGATGTATCAATGGCTCCTAGAATGAATGCCTAAGTACATCGTTCAGGCTGGGGGACAAAGCAGGATGCTTCTAAGGCCATTTGCTGGGATTTGAGAGCAGGAAAAGGTTTGCCCTTGTCTCTGCTTGAGATGCCTATGAGCATTTGGTGGGCCACTGTGTGCGACAGAATGCTGGACTAGATGGGCTGTGGCTTCTCTTATGATTATGTTACAAAAAAGTTGGCATGTGAGGAGGTTTTGGGGGTGGAATTCTTTGGTATTTTCTCTGCACTGTTTTCTGAAATACGTGCATGTTTAAATGGCTTTTCATTTTTTTTTTCAGACTTCATGAATTGATCAGATTTCCAGCACCACACAAAGAGAGAATCTGCCTTAAAAGCCTCTTGTTAGATATTGATTTCAGGTAAGTTTTAAAATAAATGTTTGAAGAAAAAGAAGAAGATTGGGTTTTTCTACCCCGCTGTTCTCACCCATTAAGGGGACTCAAAGCGGCTGACAAAGCTTTCTGTTCTTCTCCCCACACCGGATGCCCTGTGAGGTAGGTGGGGCTGTGAGAGCTCAGAAGAGAGCTGTGGCTAGCCCAAGGTTACCCAGCTGGCTTTGTGCAGGAGGGCACAATCAAACTCAGTATTCCCAGATAAAAGTCCGGCTCTTTAACCACTAGACCAAACTGTTTTTTTTTCCTTACAGATTTGTTCTTTTTCAATATTAAAGTTTCCTCACACAGTGATCAGTATACAGTATCCGATAGCTCTACAGAACTGTCAGGACTGTGTAGTAAATTTGATAGCAGGTGAGGCAGTTAGTCAGAATGCATATCTAACCTTAACTGCAGCCTAGAAAGGTCATTTTTTATACTAATTGGCCAAAGTAATATGAAAGGGTTCTGCTGAGTTGGTCTTTCTTTTCCTTTGTTGCTTATTCAAGGAAAAGTTAGTCAGAATCCCTCAGGCGATACAAATAGTGTTACGGAGAATAAAATGTCGTGTGGACCATAGAAAAGAATTGACTTGGAATGAATAATTTTTTAAAAATGAACAAATTATCTATATTTCCAGATAAATATCTCTGGATAAAGAATGTGAACCATGTCTGTGCTTTACTTTCTCTACTTTTCGACACCTTCTTTCAGAGAGAACTTATTTAAGAAAATTGCTAGCAAAAGTAAGACAGAGCCAACAATCTGTTCTTTTTCGCTTTAAGTGGTCTTGAAAACATTCATTTCAGGTGGTTAAAATTACATTAAATACTGTGTTTCAGTTTAAATGTTTCAATTGAAAAAAATTAAGCTTATAGGACTGGTTGTAGAATACGGAGTAAATTCAGAAAAGGGAGTCAAAGGGTAAAATGGATTACAACTTTTTAAAAAAGGGAGCAGAAAGTATTGGGAAATGAAGTTTAAATTGCCAACACATTCTGCTTATATACTTTTATTTTGTGAACGTAACAGAAGTCATTACTATTTTACAGGTATTCTCAGTTTTATACAGAAGAGGATTTCTGCCACTATAACATGTTTAACCATCATTTCTTTGGTGGAAAGGTAAGCATTAGCACATGATATTTTCATCAGAATAAAGTGCATTTTGCAACACTTCAGTCTTGTTCCATTAGTTCCATTTTCCATGCATCCTGAAAAGGAAAAAAGATCTCTTTCTCCCTTGGTGGTACTCAGCTAAGGAGAAGGCAGCTCTTTCTCATTGGTGTTTATATGGTTAGTAGTCTGTGTTCACATGCAATCCGGCTTTGCAACCTGAATCCTTGGCTCTGGGAAACCTGGGGGAGGTAGTTTATGGCTACCTCGGTCTTGGCTGCAGTCCTGAGAACCACAGCGATACGTGGTTACAACCCAAGAGGCTGCAATGATCTTGGTACCAGTTTACTGGTACGATCACCGGGTGTTGCGACAGTATTCCCTTATAAGCCACCGGCATGCCTATAAGGGATCACCATGTGCTCTTATGGTGATTAAAGACAGAGAGCACAGGAGAAAGAAGTTAGGCGGGAGACAAGATGGGCTGGAAAAGAGGAAGTTTATTACTCTGCAAAGCTTTTTATATCCCCCACAAGAAGGCGGGGAAGGAAGTGACCTCAGGATAAAATCCAGGTAGGTGATAGGTGAAGTGCATCAGCTGGGCAGGTCAAAAGTCCTTCTGATGTCATATCCTGTGGCAGGCAGGAAGAAGGAAGCTTGTTTTTTTACGCTTGCCATGCGGCTGGGTGTCCATTCTGCCCTCAGGCTAAAAGTCCATCCCCTGCTGGTGCCAAATGTGCACTGCAAGCTTCTGGAAGCAGGGAGAATCCTTTTACCCGGAGGCTAGAGAAGCTGGTGGAAAACCTGGGCAAACTTGCAATTGCTACATGAGTTGACTACTTAGAAGTACTCATAGCAGCCTTTCAAAGCATGAGATTCTGCTGATTCTCTTAGTTGTTTTAAATCTAGACACATTGACCATAGTGAAAGAAGTTGTGGCTTTTGGCTGGGATCGGCTGCCTCTAGGTCAGTGGTTCTCAACCTGGGGGTCGGGACCCCTTTGGGGGTCGAACTAACCTTTCAGAGGGGTTGCGACAAGTCTCCCGCCACCCTTCCCTCCCACTTCCCAGCTGCTCTACCCCCGTGGTTGCGGGTCTCCACAACATGAGGAACTCCATTAAGGGGTTGCGGCGTTAGGAAGGTTGAGAACCACCGCTCTCGGTGGTGGCTGGATATCGTGGTAGGAAGCGATCATGAGGCGTGGTGTTGCTGTCTCACTGGCTTGTATTGTCTGTGCACATTTTTGTGACGTGCCATCCCCATGGTTGGCTGGCACCAGATTCCTGAATGTGCATTTTGTCACAACCGGGCATACAAGGTTGGCTGTTTCAACATCCCTTATGCACACTGAATCATTGTTGCTCCATCTAGATGGTGAGTAGAAGTACTATTGCAGGAAAATAATAGTATATAGCTCTTTTTTTCGGGGTGGGTGTGGGGGTGGGGAAGGACTGTGGTAGGATTGCCCATGATACGTGAGGCAACCTCACCACAGGTGTGCCAGAATGATGCTCTGCTTTCCCCAGTCTGGATGGGGCAATCCAGAGAACTATTCCGGATTCACTGTTTGTAGCATTGCTTACTCCAAAGAACGCCTTGGAGATTAAATCCCACATCTCCATCAGGATTTTGCTTCATGTTTCCAGGGCAGGAAGGTGGCATCTTTGTCACGTGATCAGTCACTTGGAGGTTTCAGAAATGACAGACAGTAACACCTCTTACAAGAAGAAGTTCAAATTTCCTCCTGTGTGTATCTTCCAGGCTGCCCATGATGTATGCCGTAAATTCCTGCAGCAAGACGAAGGCAAAGGTGTCATAATGGTAGCTGATCCTCCTTTTGGAGGCTTGGTTGAAGCTTTGGCTTCTAGTTTCAGAAAGCTGATTGCAATGTGGAAACAGCCAGAAAGCACAGGTAAGTTCCTGATGCAGTCAGCAGAAAAGACGTAATGTATGCAATATTTTTAGTAGACCACGCGTTTTAATTAACAGTTAATTTTTTAGTTGAAGGTTGAAGGGAAACAGTCATTGCAGTGTTGTTTGAAGGGAAACCGATTTAAGAACTGTCAAAGTGGCTCGTTGCTGTTGTATTTCTTCTTCCATTTATGACCCTTCTAATAGAACTTTAGACAATCAATCAGTATTAGACACAACAGTAAATGAAATATGCATTATGTATGCATCTTTACACATTTCTTTTGCTTATTAGATCCTGTCAGCAAAGAATTGCCAATACTTTGGATATTTCCTTACTTTTTTGAGTCACGCATTCTTCATTTTTTCCCAAATTTCACTATGCTGGATTATCAGGTACGAGTAAAGAGAAATAGTGATAGTAAAACTAGAAATTAAGTTTTTCTAAAACAATAATATGTTTTGCTGTATGTGCTCATTTGAGATTTCCATGCTGCTTGTTGTCAAAAACAACTAGATATTCTCATGGTGATAGGAGTCTCCATTGGTTGGGATCCAATTGTTAGGGAAATTGCTGCTTTACCGGCTTTCTTCCATCCATGTGGGTTTGAATAAATAAACAAGCTAGAGATGAAGGAATTCCTTTTTTTCTGTATTGCAATACAGGAAACTTGCCTTCTAGGCTTTCCATCAGGGCAAGTTCAAACTCTCTACAACACAGCAAGACTTTTAATCCTATCCCAGCCCAAAAGTTTCTCTCCCAGAGTTTCTCCATTGGTAAAAAGAAATTCTAGGTTACAGCCTTCCTGAGGCTAATCTGCATCTAATTTGTTCATAGTTGGGAGGAGATTTTACTATGAGGGTAGTCACTGAGCATGTGCACATACAACAAAAATCACAGCGGTTCAAACAGGGTTCAGTAAAACTGAAAGAACCGGGCATGTCCTTTGAAGCTACAATATCTGCAGACATTTTTACCAGTCTTTGCAAACACACTGGGCTCCCTAATTCCTTACACGATTGTTTGCAGGCATGCAGTGAATGAAACCAAGCAGGTTTTAAATAAGTGACATAATTATTTTCTTCTAGGAACCTTTTCCTAGTGCACAGAAAAGTACTTAAAATTGAAAACAGATGGGGAAGTGCTGGTGACAAATTGCTTTGAAACATTCCCTTTAAAAGCTTTTGAGTGCGTTCTCATGCCTTTTTATTTCCTAGGTTGACTATGATAATCATGCCCTTTATAAACATGGAAAGACTGGACGTAAACAGTCCCCAGTTCGTATTTTTACCAATATTTCACCAGATTTGGTAGTGCTTCCTTTGGAAGAAGGATACAGGTAGATATTTTATTCTAATGAGTAGATCCAAAGCAATATCTTCTTGAGGCATTATTGGGAATATACGCCTCGGCTTATAATTTAAATTGGCTTTCCACTTTTTGACAGGTTTTGCTCTGTATGTCAGCGATATGTTAGCTTAGACAACGTACACTGTGAAAACTGCAATTCATGCACCTCCAAAGTAAGTGTCTGTTCAGAAGGAAATTCAGCAAGGGTTATGGAAAATACATTCTTAGTTGGGTTGGAGAATTAGAAAATCTGGATGGGAAGTGGATCCCATCCTAGATTCACTCTGAGAATAAATCTGCTTAAATTGATGGAAGCCTTAATTTACTGGGAAAGCAATACTGATTATTTTCACATCCATCTTAGGGTCTAGAGACTCTCTTTTGTAGAAGCCCTGAGATTATAAATCTTGCTGCCCTAAATATTCAATGCAGACAACACTGGAGACTAGGGGTGTGCGCAAATGTGATTTTTGTGTTCGAATCCGAGTCTATTCAAATACTCGATTCATTTCAAATTTTTAAAATCTGGATTTTTGAAAATCTGATTCGAATCCGGATTATTCAAATCTGCACATTTGAAGGTTCGATCCGGATTCAAAAATACAAGTGTCAATAGTATTTCTATCCGTTTTTCAAATTTGCACGCATTCACATTCATCCCATATGTGATCTCGTTTTCATCCCATACGCGATCCCGTTTTCATATTCCATTATAAGTGCAAATACGGATAATTTTTGTGCATATTCGTATACGATAAATACAGATCTCTTCATTCGAATTATTAGACTATCCGTATCGGATTTTTGAAAATCCAAAATTCGTCCGATTCAAATTCAAATATCGATTATCGACGGATTCGAATCGGATTTTTGAATTTCTGAATATTAGTGCACATTCCTACTGGAGACTGTGTTTCAGAGATACGGACATTTGATCTAACTCTTTGGTCCTGTGCTTTGGAAGATCATTTTTGTGAGATTGCAAGATAAATGTACAGATTCAAACTGAACACTTTCCTGTCTCCTGCAGTGAGACCTTGGGGGGGCGGGGGATAGCATTAGAGAAGAATTTGCAAAGATTTTTTTTTCTTTTGCCAAGTTACTGATTTAGGAATATTTGCAAAAAATAAAGATGACTTTGGATTTAAAGCAGAGGTTATCTGTAATAAATGATGTAACTAATGATACTTCACTTAAAAAATAAGCTTAACTACAACATTATTTTTTTAAACAGGATGGAAGACGATGGAGGCACTGTAACCTCTGCAAAAAATGTGTAAAGCCCTGTAAGTACAGCAATTACAAATCACATTTTTGCTTTATATAATTTTCAGTGAAAGATCAAGATTCATTAGCTGTTGAAGTGCAACGGCAAGAGTTCGTACTAGTTTCAAAATATAGTGACACTAAGTATGAAATTGTTGAATAGCCCCAGTTTGGTAGTTAAGTATAGCACCATAGCGCATTGACATTACTGTAACAAAAGTTGTATTATTTTCCCACGCATGGTTGGAGAACCAGAGAGACCAGTGTGCACCCACCTTTGGACGCTTTGGCACTCAGTGGTATACTGGACCAGCAAGCATACTTGAAGCCTCCCTTCTGTATACCTGTGACCCCACCTGGGGCCTCCCTTAGACCTCATCAGCATGAGAAGGGAGGCTTTTAGTACAGGAGTTTCCACTAGGGCTAAGTACCCATTAAGGGGGGACCCATTAGGCTCAGAGCAGGAAGACCCCAATTCATCTGCAGACCCCATTAGAGACACATTTGTTTCCAGCAGTTCTAGGGAAATCCGGATTACATGGGTCCTTCAGGACCTATAATGCCCCCCCCAAAACCTGGGGTGCCAGGTGGGCCCCACATGGGTAGATCTCAAGCAGAGACGAGGGCAAAACCTTCTCCTGCTCTCGAATCTCGAATTCTATGAGCGTCTTTACATTTCTTCTGATTTTAAGAATCCTTAACTGTTCTATTTTGCTTTTCAGCGTGGATTCACTGCAATACTTGTGACTGCTGTACTCTTCCAAGCCACTCTTGTAAGAGTACTAATGCCGGATGCTTTATCTGTGGAGCAACAGGTCACAAGCGGACCACCTGCCCAGATCTACTTACTGCTCAGAGAGTTCGACAGTAAGTTTGTCGTGTGAATGAGTGAAAAGACTTTTCCTTAAGATTGGAGGCAGTGCAAGGCATAACACTGAGATATTTTTCACTCCCAGAAAGTTTGTCTGAGAGGGTACCTATGTGAATAAGCACCAGAATTAATTGACTTCCAAGAGTATTTACTGTTAGAAATAAACTAAAATGCTTAATTACGCAAGCAGTTACTTTCTTTTATATAGCATTTTTCCAAAAAGTCCAAAGTGGCCAGCTAAATATGTATTATTTCAGGAAAATACGGCAGTGGTTCTCAACCTTCCTAATGCTGCTACCCTTTAGTACAGTTCCTCATGTTGTGGTGACCCCCAGCCTAACCCTAACCCTTTAATACAGTTCCTCATGTTGTGGTGACCCCCAGCCTAACCCTAACCCTTTAATACAGTTCCTCATGTTGTGGTGATCCCCAACCTAACCCTAACCCTTTAATACAGTTCCTCATGTTGTGGTGACCCCCAACCTAACCCTAACCCTTTAATACAGTTCCTCATGTTGTGGTGACCCCCAACCTAACCCTAATCCTTTAATACAGTTCCTCATGTTGTGGTGACCCCCAGCCTAACCCTAACCCTTTAATACAGTTCCTCATGTTGTGGTGACCCCCAGCCTAACCCTAACCCTTTAATACAGTTCCTCATGTTGTGGTGACCCCCAGCCTAACCCTAACCCTTTAATACAGTTCCTCATGTTGTGGTGACCCCCAACCTAACCCTAACCCTTTAATACAGTTCCTCATGTTGTGGTGACCCCCAACCTAACCCTAACCCTTTAATACAGTTCCTCATGTTGTGGTGACCCCCAGCCTAACCCTAACCCTTTAATACTGTTCCTCATGTTGTGGTGACCCCCAACCTAACCCTAACCCCCAACCATAAAATTATTTTCATTGCTACTTCCTAACGACTCCTGTGAAAGAGTAGATCGACCCCCAAAGGGGTCCCAGCGCACAGTTTGAGAACCACTGGTCTACGGGATCAAACTGTGGGCGCCATCATGTTGTTGGAGGTTCTAGACAGGAGTAGTTAACTTCACCTATTATAATGTAGACTTCAGTGTTCAAATAAAATAATTCAGCCATTCATCTTACGTGTCTTGTTTTGCAGATGTGGGGGAAAGACAGGGCAAAAGAAGGGCAAAGCCACTGGAAGTACTAAAAGAAGAACAAGCGGAAAGAAGGCGAGATCTTCAAGAAAAAGAAGATCAAGAAACAAAAAATCAGTATAAATGAACGAGGCACTATTTCTGTAATCAGTATTCTTCAAACTGTATCTTGCAGTATTGTAAATATTACCAAATTTAGATTCCACAAAACTGACTGCCAGTCTTTGTTGATGTGCTGAATGTGTGTAAAAAAGCAGTTGTCACAAAGTTGTCACTATCATGTATATTTTTGAAAAGGATGTAAGAGCAATAAATATTTAAAGAATACGTTTTGCAACAAAAACAAAACTGAATCCATGTTATTCTGTCATCTGTGCGAGATTTTGAAAACTATGCCCGTGTCTTAAGCAGGGCAGTTGGCTCAGGATGAAGGGAGCAAGTAATACGGAATAAATTCAGCATCTCAGGCCCTTTCTGACTGGGCCTGCTGCCTCTTTGGTCTAGTGGTTAGAGAGCTGGACTCTTATCTGGGAATACCAGGTTCGATTCCGCACCCCCCCATGAAGCCAGCTGGGTGAGCTTGGGCTAGTCACAGCAATCTTCTGAGCTCTCACAGCCTCACCCACCTCACAGGGTGTCTGTTGTGGTGAGAAGAGTAGAAAAACTTTGTCAGCTGCTTTGAGTCCCGTTAAATGGGTGAGAAAAGCGGGGTAGAAAAGCCAACTCTCCTTCCTCTATTCCAAGATATAATCCAGAATAAGGCTGAATGCAGAAAGGGCCTTTTACAAAGGTCTTAGTTTAAACAACATCTCTCATTCACCTCTTAATGCACATTTTCCATTCACAAGTGATGGTACTGAGTGAGAGGATTTCTGAGCCACATTATTTCCAAACTCCCTGTATCTGTGTGCTAAGAGGCTTGGGGGGAAGCAGGATATCTCCAAGTCCATTTGCTGGGATTCGAGAGCAGGAGAAGGTTTGCCCTTGTCTCTGCTTGAGATGCCCATGAGCATTTGGTGGGCCAGCATGTGCAAAGGGACACTGGACTAGATGGGCTGTGGCCTGATCCAGCAGGGCTCCTCTTAGGTTCCTATGGACTAGATGGGCCATGGCTTGATCCAGCAGGGCTTCTCTGAGGTTCTTATGGACTAGGTGGGCTGTGGCCTGATCCTGCAGGGCGCTCTTAGGTTCTTATGGACCAGATGGGCCGTGGCCTGATCCAGCAGGGCTCCCCTTAGGTTCTCATGGACCAGATGGGCCGTGGCCTGATCCAGCAGGGCTCCTCTGAGGTTCATATGGCTTAGATGGGCTGTGGCCTGATCCAGCAGGGCTCCTCTTAGGTTCATATGGAATAGATGGGCTGTGGCCTGATCCAGCAGGGCTCCTCTTAGGTTCATATGGAATAGATGGGCTGTGGCCTGATCCAGAGGGCTCCTCTTAGGTTCTTATGGACCAGATGGCCGTGGCCTGATCCAGCAGGGCTCCTCTGAGGTTCTTATGGACCAGATGGGCTGTGGCCTGATCCAGCAGGGCTCCTCTTTGGTTCTTATGGACCAGATGGGCTGTGGCCTGATCCAGCAGGACTCCTCATAGGTTCTTATGGACTAGATGGGCTGTGGCCTGATCTAGCATGGCTCCTCTTGGGTTCTTAAAGACTAGATGGGCTGTGGCCTGATCCAGCAGGGCTCCTCTTGGGTTCTTAAAGACTAGATGGGCTGTGGCCTGATCCAGCAGGGCTCCTCATAGGTTCTTATGGACTAGATGGGCTGTGGCCTGATCCAGCAGGGCTCCTCATAGGTTCTTATGGACTAGATGGGCTGTGGCCTGATCCAGCAGGGCTCCTCATAGGTTCTTATGGACTAGGTGGGCTGTGGCCTGATCCTGCAGGGCGCTCTTAGGTTCTTATGGACCAGATGGGCCGTGGCCTGATCCAGCAGGGCTCCCCTTAGGTTCTCATGGACCAGATGGGCCGTGGCCTGATCCAGCAGGGCTCCTCTGAGGTTCATATGGCTTAGATGGGCTGTGGCCTGATCCAGCAGGGCTCCTCTTAGGTTCATATGGAATAGATGGGCTGTGGCCTGATCCAGCAGGGCTCCTCTTAGGTTCATATGGAATAGATGGGCTGTGGCCTGATCCAGAGGGCTCCTCTTAGGTTCTTATGGACCAGATGGCCGTGGCCTGATCCAGCAGGGCTCCTCTGAGGTTCTTATGGACCAGATGGGCTGTGGCCTGATCCAGCAGGGCTCCTCTTTGGTTCTTATGGACCAGATGGGCTGTGGCCTGATCCAGCAGGGCTCCTCTTCAAGGTTCTTATCATTACGAGTTTTGTTTGCCCCGCCCCTTTTACCAGCTGCCTCCCTGTTTACATCCGGGTACTACACAGAATGAACGACTTCAAACTCTCCCGACACGCGCTGACCTTCGCTCCGCCTCCCGCCACGGCGCAGGCGCTGTTTTGTCATTGAAAGCTCTGCGCCCTCCCGCCTCGTTTTTTGCGAAGGGAAGTACTACAGAGGCGCCTCTTTCCGGTTGCTGCTGCGTTGCCGGCTCGCGAAAGGGCGCTCGGGCGGGCGGGAATTCTTGATCGCGCGCGGTTGGATGATGCTCGTGGGAAGCCGCAGCCGCCTAAAGCGTGCCAGGTCCGAACTGGGGGCCAGAAGGTTTCAGGGAAGAGGCGAGAGCGGCACCAGGTAGGGTTGCAGCTCCCTGGGGCAGAAACCTCCATTGCACTGAATAGATCTCTATGTATCTCTCGCCTTCTGCCCTCAGATCCTGGGAATGCCAGCCCTGAATGACTTGGGTGGTTCCCTAGGGGGACAGCTGCACCGGTTGGATTTCCGTCGGGGTGAGTTCGCAGGCAGGGCGCGAGAGCTGTTTCCTAGGGGATGAAAAGTGGAAATAAAATCATCTATAACCTCAGCAGAAGAAGGCGAGAGAAATGCTGCACTGGCTGCCTATTGGTCTCCGGATCCGATTTAAGGTGCTGGTTATAACCTATAAAGCCCTACATGGCTTAGGACCAGTATATCTGAGAGACCGTCTCCTGCCTCATGAGTCCCTCCGACCGGTCAGGACCCATAGACTGGGGCTCCTGAAAGTTCCTACATTAAAACAGTGTGGAAGAGCGACCCCGAGGGGGAGAGCCTTCTCGGTGGCAGCCCCCACCTGGTGGAATGAGCTCCCGCACGTTATAAGAAACGCCCCCACCCTCCTAGAGTTTAGAAAGCTTGTTAAGACCTCCCTGTTTCGGGAATGGGTATGAGGGTGGGTGTTTTGGCGTTATTGTTTTGTTTTTAACTGTCATTGTTTTAACTATTTTACTATTGTTGACTTGTTGTAAGCCGCTCCGAGTCTTCGGAGAGGAGCGGCATAGAAATTGAACAAATAAATAAATAAATAAATAAATAAATAAAAGCCCAGCTCTGTTGGTTTTTTCAGGTTTTATCATTTATAGCCCCTGCATGCAGTGCCTTTTGACTGTTAAAGCATAGAAATGCATTTTTGACATGCAAAATGTCATCATTTCCTTTTTTCAGGATTGATCATTTATGGTCCCTGCGTACAGCGCCCAAAGATCTTTGTTCTTTGCAATGGAAAAGCAGAGAAATGGATTTTTTGACATGCAAAATTTCATCACTGTTGCTTTTTTCAGGTTTTATTATATTTATTATTTGCATTTCGATCCTGCCCTATTCCTGAAGGTCTCAGAGCCAGAAACAACATTTAAAATCAGACATATATTAAAAATAAATACCTGTATGTATTAAAACAGTAACAGTGTCTGTAAAGTGGGAAGAGACAGTATATTCCAATTTAACCAAAGGCCAGGGCAAAGAAGCGTGCTTATTATTTATAGTCCCTGCATGCATTGCCCAAAACTCTTTATTCTTTGGAATGGAAAAGCAGAGAAATGCATTTAAAGAAAAAAGAAGCCTGCAACAAGCTTTATTGCAAATGAATGTCCATCCATCCATCCATCCGTCATCTATCTATCTATCTATCTATCTATCTATCTATCTATCTATCTATCTATCTATCTATCTATCTATCTATCTATCTATCTATCTATCTATCTATCTGTCATTTCCCACCTTTTAAATTGTAACCATAGCGGGTTACAATAAGAATAAACCATATCAAATAAGAAAACATTATTAAAAATATCGCTCACTCCCTAACAGGACGGCACCCCAAGGAAAATATTTAAACACTAAAATCCTGGATAAAAAGATACGTTTTCACCAGGCACCGATAACTATACTATGTAGGCATCTGGCAAACCTCGAGAGGGAGGCTGTTCCATAGTCTAGGGGCCACAACAGAAAAGGCCCTCCTGCAAGTCCCTGTGCCTCGTACTTCTGCAAGAGAAGGAACTACAAGAAGGCCTCTCCTTGAAATCTCAGTGTACGGGCAGGTCTATATGGGAGAAGGCGCTCCTTCAGATACCCAGTGCCCAGGCTGTTTAGGGCTTTAAATGTTAGTGTCAACACCTTGAATTGGGCTTGGTAGCAAATAGGTAACCAGTGCAGTTCTTCTATGTTGAGTATTCCTTACCGATCTTGGAAGAAAGGCATGGAATAGCCTGGGTGAATAAGCATTTGAATCTGTACTTGGTCATGGAGGGTCAGTGGGTGACCTTTGGCCATTCGTTGCTTCTCGTCCTACTTCACAGAGTTGTGAAAATGTCTAGGTGTGATGTGCGTCTTATTGGAAAATGGGCATAAATACAGTAGATATCTAAATAAGATGTGGAGTATGTGGTTTGATTGAGAGTATAGGATGCATGTGAACAAGTGTAACCCTTGTCCTAATTTTTTTCTTTAAGGTTTCAGAAGCAATCGTTGCAGCCATGCCTGCTTTCCGGCAGGTCGGGGAGAAGCAGCTGCCCCAAGAAGTTGTCTTTATGGTCTGGTCTCCAAAGAGAGATCTAATTGCCCTTGCAAATAAAGCTGGAGAGGTAAGGTGGCCGAGGCGGATGATGGTATTTGTTGGCTTCCATATGGCTCTGTTTAGGTCTCTGCTGTATTCTTGCAAATGATGGTAGTTTACTTTTTTACAAAAAGTTTCCGTCATACTCCTGAGAGGATAAAACACCATAAATGCGAAAAACTGGACCCAATTTATCCTATACTAGGATGAAACGAGGGAGCTGCCATGACTGTTTATCTCACAACATGGAGTTCATCTTTTTTGGTGGTTGTAATTTTAAATATCTTTATTAAATTTAATATACAGGAACAACAGTACATCATCCCACCATTTCACATTATGGTATTATACATTTCCAGTTAACCCCTCCTCCCCTGTACTCTTGTCCCTTGGATAGGTTGGCCTTCAGTTTGGTCTAGTGGTTAGGGAGCCGGACTCTTATCTGGGAATACCTGGGGGCCATTACCAAAAAGGCCGTTTCCAGGGTGCCCACCTGCCTCACTACTGAGAGTGATGGGACAACCAGGAGGGCCTCGCCCCAGATTTCAGGGCATGGTCAGGTCGGTTTGGGAGAAGGCATTCCTTTAGATATTTGGGACGCAAGTCATTTGGAGCCTTGTGACATGTACGTAGACGGTGCCCACTCAGCTGCCAGGTAGCTGCGTTTTGGACCATTCTGAAGCAGCTACAAGGATAGCCCCCCTACACACAATTTGAATTACAGCTTTTGGAGCAGGTACAAGGGTAGCCCTGTGTATTACAGATCACAGTACTTTGTGTGTGAGGTTTCCAACATATAGGCAAGAGTGATGGACTTCGTTGTTGCAGGATTTCACATGACTGCTACATATCTTTCTTAAATATGTTATGGCCACATATCTTTTCTGAGAGAAAGGGTGCAGAAATTTACCTCTGGAGTCTCTATAGCTGCCTTTTCTTTAAAGCATTTCATAACGTTATCATTTTTTGCCGTTGTTGTTGTTCTTATGTTTATTTTCTTTGTGGATGGAAAGTTTGAACGTGTGTACTATTTTTCTCAAACCCTCTCTAGGTTCTCCTTCATCGGCTTGCAAACTTTCAACGGGTCTGGAGTTTACCACCAAGTGAAAGCACTGGGAAAGAAGTAACAGCCCTAGCGTGGAGACCAGATGGCAAAAGTAATGTATTATATGGCTTACTTTAAATAATACCGTTCCAAAGGAACAATCCAGAGTTTCTGAAAACGGTGTTCAACTGCAGGTGAGTTTTAATTCACCTTCAAAATAAGAGAACACATCTTATTTCTACAGCCACATCAACCACCATTTTCTTTCTTCATGATCTAAACGAAAGGTGGATTTTCTGGCTTGGATAATGTGGAAGGAAAACTGTCTGTCTCTCTCACATTGGATTGGATTAAAATCTGCATTGCTAGCCTTTTAGAAACAGAGTACAGCCACTGGTGATTTGAAAACAGTGGAAAATTGTTATGTTTGCAGGTTGAATCCTGCTTTAACTGAAATTGCCTTTACTTTTCATGATTGGTGCCTATTTGTTTGTGTGTTTGAAATATTTATGTGCCACACTTTATGCTAAGGTCCCATGTTGGATCACAGTATTTAATAGAAATAATAAAAGTGAAACACCCATCACCTTCCTGCCCTCATGAGACAACGTTTGTGCTACTCTAACATTTTACCTGTTTTTCTTTTTTGTATCCATTGACATTTTAACCTTTTCCTTCCGTAGTTTTGGCTTTTGGTGTTGCTGATACAAAGAGAGTCATTCTCTGTGATGTTGAGAAACCAGAAAGCTTGCATTCTTTCTCAGTGGAGACTCCTGTCACTTATATGCACTGGATGGAAGTTACAGAAGAAAACAGGTAGGTGGGAACAACAGGCTTGTTGGAATGCCTTTTGGCCACAAGTGGGGACGTTATAGCATATTGCAAACTTACACAAATTGTGTCCTGGCATTTGCTGCAATTTCTGTGGTGTTTTGATAAGCAAGAGACAGTCCAAGGAAATGGGGGAGAGGGTCTCATTTCAGTGTGAGTGGACAGGGGGAGATATGGCGATGGAAAGTCAGAGAAGAAGGATCCAGAGAAAGACTCTTAAAAATATTGATGGTATCACTCCTTCTATTCTGCCACTTAACCTTCATAATATGGGAATGCCTGTCGACTTCCCTACTAGCTTGGTGACGCCGTTGTTAAATGCCAAGACAAGTTCAAAATAGGTCACCTCACATCCATGACTTGTTGATAGATGAAAGGCTAACCTGATGCTTATTACTAAGATCTAGGGGGTGAACGGGGAGGGCAAGTGTTCACTCAGATTTGTGGGGCAGAGTTGGGGAGCTGACTTTTCTCTCTTTTTTTTAATTTCAGTGTTCTGACTTCATTTTATAATGCTGAAGATGAGTCCAATCTTCTTCTTCCAAAACTGCCTGCATTGCCAAAGAAGTGAGTGTTCGCCTAACTATCTGTATTTTCTGGGACCTAGCGTAGCCTTCTCAGTGGTGGCATCAAAGGTTCTGGACTGCATTCAGGTTTGAAAGCAAGGGTTAATTCTGCAAGCATTTGAAAGGGAAAGCAAAGCTCCCCCCCACACACACACACTTCTTTAAACAGTTTACAGTGACACTGAGGTTGACTGTATGGTTTTATGATAGTGTTTCAGGGATAGCTGTTTCATTATTGAGGCAGTCTTGTACATATCTTTTCACTTTATTGTAGGTAATTCTTGTTAAAAGAAACCCTCATTTATATACATTTTAGGGATGTGCATGAATATTCGTAGGCATTTGAAATCCAATTGAATGTGCCGAATTTCTACATTCAAACTCGAATAGAACGTCCCGAAATTCGAATGTAAACATCTGAATTGAATTTTGGATCTATTCGTTCAAATTATCCAGACATTTGTTTGTGTATTGGTTCATACATGATGTGTACTTGAAGATCCGCATCCATACACATCTGTACGGGATGAAAACGGGTTGCATACGGGATAACTATGGGATGCATACAGATGTCTACAGATGCGTATGGATGTGGGGGAGATGCGTACGTGCGCACATAAATGTTGTCGACATTTGTATGTGCATTTTCAAATTGAAAATTTGAATAGATTTGAATCTGGTAAATACGAATTTAATCTTGTTAAATTCGAATGTAAAAGATTCAAATCGAGTAGGATTTGGGGGTATTAAATTAGATTAGAATGGAATGTGAAAAAAAACATTCCTGCACATTTCTAATACATTTTAGGGTATGTACGGAAGATTGGGATAGCTCAACATCATACCAGATCCTCCAAGAGTAGTTTTAAGTAGGTTGTAATAAAGTCTTGCAAACATGTAATAATTCATAACTTGTAGAAACAAAATTAGATTCTGACCATAGCAGGTTAGCAGTCATGCAACTGATTTTTAGTCCTTTTTAGTGTCAGTAACAATCTCTTTCTAGTTTTCTTCCCTTTTTCTGCAAGATCTGAATTTGCCACCAAACTGAGCCTTGAACTGAGCCTTGTCCGCCTTAATAAATCCGCAGTTTTTACCTGCTAGATGTCACTCAGTGTACTTTCATTTTTCCCCCACACAGCTATAGCACCACTGCAAAAATTTTCAGGTAAAACATGTTATTTGATGTTTTGTTTTGTTTTTTGTCAGGAAAGGGATGGAAATTAGTTTTAAGAAAATAGATTTTTATACTTGGAAAACACTTTGCAACTGATTTTTTCCCCTCATTACTCTGCAGTGAGGAAAAATCAGATGAAATCATGAAACTCATGGGAGATGTCAGGTAATTGTCAGTTTTTATTATTTATTTGCAATAAATGAAAATGAAGAAAGGGAAAGTGCCTTTGATTCAGATGTGTGGAGGACAAAACACCCAAATTTATGCACCCAGGTATGTGGTGTATATTTAATATTAATATTAAATGCACTGGAACCTCAAGTTGGCATACAGGATACAAATTCTGAAGCAAACGAACATGAATAAATAGAGGTATGGGCCTGTTTAATGAAGGGTAGCTTTTAGGTGAAGAAACTGCAGCAGAGGAGCTTTAGATCTCAAATGGATCCAGCAATCACAGAACATGTAATCCATTACTTGATGAGATCGCTGTCACAATCTGTCATGATGGTAATTGATTTAAATAGCTTAAAAGACATGTGGATAATTTTGTGGATAAGGGAACTACCAAGTGCTCTTGGGCCTTTTTCCACTAGGCTTAGAATCCTTCTAAGACCCCATTAGGAACCTGATAGTTACCTAAGAATACAAGAGGAGCCCTGCTGGATCAGGCCACAGGCCATCTAGTCCAGCATCCTGTTGCACACGGTGGCCCACCAAGTGCTCATGGGCATCTCAAGCAGAGACAAAGGTAAACCTTCTTCTGCTCTCAAATCCTAGCAAATGGCCTTAGAAGCATCCCTGAAAGATATACCTAGGCATTCATTCTAGTAGCCATTGATACATCTATCATCCATAAATTTGTCTAACCCTACCTTAAAGCCATCTAGATTGGTAGCTGTTACCTCCAGGAGGACCCCATCTCAACGATCTGGACCTTGAAGATCCAGATCTTTGACTGCATGGAAAAAGGGGGCTTGATTCTAAGATTCTGGCCATATTTCCTAAGGGTCTGAAGACCTTCCTTTTTAATGCCTGAATAAGTTTAATCCCTTTTAATCTTGTTTTAGTTAGCAAAGGATGATTGGAAATTTATTGCTGTTTATTGTTATCTTTAATCGTAGATTGATTTTGGTATAGTATGTCCTAGAAATAGAATAAATTGCATTGGTAGGCTATTATTTACTTTGCAATTCGCATTTTCTAGTTTTAGACTGTAATTCTGTACCACCCTTTGTGGAAAGGCGATATAAATAAACTTACTGCACAGTGACGACTGGGCATCCTGACTTGAAAGGCAGCTCTGTAGCTTCCTCGTTGGAGTTGCAAGAGCTGGGTCGGCACATGCTGTCACGTGGGTTGAGGCAGCCAATCAAATTTGAGCTGCCCTTCCTGCTCTCATCTTGTCTTCTTGCTCTTTTGCCTTCACTGGAGAGAAAGTTTGGATTTTGTTTATACAGCTCAGTGAGTGTCCTTGACCCAGTATTAAGGTAAGTGCTCAGTCCAAAATGGATAATGCAACACCACAGTGATCCATCGATTGTCATGTGTGATGCCTCGATCAGGACTGCACATTCCACTGGACAGTATAAACATGTCTGGACACAGGCCTAGTCTGTGGTTCCAGTTCTGAGTTGCTGCCAGCCACCAGGAGTCCATGGCTGTTTATGTACTGGACCTTATTCAGGATTATATCTCGGAATAGGGACCTGCTATCTTCAGACTACAGCAGGCCCTGGGTAAGGCCTAGCATAGTCTGCACTAGCCTGTGGATGGCAGGTCTATATTCCAGGATATAATCTGGAATAAGGCCCAGTGCAGAAAAGCCCAGGTCAGCTTAATGGTGCCTTTACCTTGTCTATAGAACAGTAGCAAGTAAAAGACTTTTCAACTTGCTTGTGAAGCACCCTGCCACAGGATTGTTCGCCGAAGACAGAACCGAGAAGGAATGCTTACAGATGGGTGTGTCTTCAGCTACTCTGCAAGAAAGCAACAAATTGTGCTCCAAGCTATAAAACCCCTTGCTTGGCACCTTTTGACAGTCCTTCTGTCACTTTCTGGAAGATAGCGAGGACAACAACTTCTCAATTTATGGACTTTGGGCCTCGGGGCCTATTGAGTGGTTTGACAGTTCAGCCCACACAGGTTTTGACCTCTACCAGGAGAGCACTGTGCTTTGAGAAATGCCTGGAGACCTGATTCCATGATTGAGAGCAAGAGAAATAGCTGTCTAGCTGTATTGCAGTGGTTCTCAACTGTGGGTCGCGACCCCTTTGGGGGTCAATCTGCTCTTTCACAGGGGTCATTATGAAGTAGCAACAAAAATAATTTTATGGTTGGGGGTTAGGGTTGGGGTTAGGTTGGGGGTCACCACGAGGAACTATATTCAAGGATCACAGCATTAGGAAGGTTGAGAACCACTGTTTTATTGTTACGTGTTATTGTGCATTGCTTTGGAGTAGCATATTATATGGGGAAAAGAACAGATGATCCAGTATCAATACCCTGGTGATCTTCTCTTTTTGTTTTCTCTGCAGGCTTAATGCCTTGGTACTTGGTGGGAAGAGTGGCCTTATTGAGGTCTACGCTTATGGAATGTATAAGATTGCTACTGTAACTGGGGTACGTAGATAATGGGGTTCTCTTCAGGGTCAGTGGGAATCATACTCTTAATAATTCACCTTTTTTATGCTAAAATCACACCCACTTGATTGAACATTCAAGTTGACGTCTGCAGAAGATAGATGCTATAAAACAGAGTGCAGATCAAAATGGGTTTTCCATTATATTCTCTCCCCACCCCCACCCTGCTTTTGCGGGCTTCTGCCTTTTTAAAGCTGCAGTGATGGCAAGAATAAATCTCCAGTTCTTGTTGCAGAATCCTTAATAGGGGTCTGCATGAATGCAGTTTTTGGGCTTCAATTTGAATTGAATATCCGGAAATTCAATTTGAATCTTTAAAATTTGTATCGAATGGAGTAAATTCAGGTCTATTCATTTAAATTTTCAATTCAGATTTGCATATGAATGTCAACAACTTTCGTATGTGCCCATTTGCATCCTGTATTTATCCCGTATGTTTCACGTTTTCGTCCCGTACGGATCCATGCAAATACGTACCGATGCGGGAAAGATGCGTACGGGAAAGTACGTGTCGTGTACGTATCCCTACGCATAGGAATGTCCGAGTAATTCAAACAAATAGATCTGAAAATTTGAAATTCGTTCTGATGTTTAAATTTGAATTTATAGACATTCGGTTTGAATTCAGGGCACTTCTAATGCCATTTGCCGGGATTCAAGAGCAAGAGAAGGTTTGCCCTTGTCCCTGCTTGAGATGCCCATGAGCATTTGGTGGGCCACTGTGTGCGATGGGATGCTGGACTAGATGGGCTGTGGCCTGATCCAGCAGGGCTTTTCTTATATTCTCTTATGTTCTTATGAATTCAAATGTCCAAATTCGATCGAATTTCAGATGTTTCGAATATTCATGCACATTCCTAATCCTTATAGAGTGAGTGAGTGAGAAAGTGTGTGTGTGAGAGAGAGAGAGAGGGGGGGGGGGTTCCTACCCCATATTTATTGAATTAGTTGTCTTAATGCTGGAAAACTTCTAGATACATAGGCTGGTTTTTTAATAATGCAAGGAAAGGGAAAAAATGGGGCACTGGTAATAAATATACTATCAAGCTTGAGTTCCTTCTGATAAATAAAAATTGCTGATTTTCTCTGTTCTTAGTTGGCTGCACGAATATTTTTAATAATGTTGGCATATTCAATCTATGTTTCTATACATTCTTTGTACTAAATGTAGTGGGATGCACTTTTGTGAATTTTTTCATGTGACTGTGTTCTCCCAGGTCACAGGTTCCTGTGTTGCACTATGTTTATCAAGTGATCTAAAATCGTTATCAGTTGTTGCAAAAGTTGAAGTCACTCCAGAGAGTGAGGCAGAAATAACATATTTCCAAGTGAGTAAACTGAAGAACACAATTATATTTTTAAATGTTTGTTTAATCTTTGAATTGAGTATCTGCCAGTGTTCTAAGCAAGTAAAAACTGCTTGGGCCTTAAAAATTAGCTTGCTGGATTGGACTAAATAATTTTATTTGTCAGCTGTGATCTTTAGTATCTTTTGTTGGCCTTGGGTTCAAGTATCATGAATGCAAAACATTATTTTCTTTGACTTGTTTTTCCCATTAAAACTAAAGCTGTCAGGCTCCGTTTCTCATATGTTCAGGTTTTGTGGAAAAAATGAAAATGTTTCCCATCTACCCAGAGCAGAATTTTGGGGTGCATGGGAAGGTTGCAGCCAGAATTAATTCCATCAATGGTATCTGTTCATTTAAAAGTAAACATCGGAGCGGTCCCTAAAGTTTATCCTTGGTTTTCACATTTCCTCCAAAATATATGAATTGATACTGGAAGGCTCTTGGAGAAATACTATTTCATAATACTCCAATAATCTTGTTTTTCTATAATTCTTGGGGGGGGGAAGTGAAAGATATGGAGCTGACCTTGGAGACGGTCCGGAAGCTGCAGCTAGTGTAGAATGAGGCTGTGAGGTTCCTGACTGGGACACCTGGCCGGATGCACATCACACCGGTCTTAAAAGATTCGCTACTGAACCCAATTCAAGGTGTTAACTTTAACTAATAAGGCCCTAAATGACTTGGGCCCCAAATACCTGAAGGAATGCCTTCTCCCCTACCAACCTCCCCGGCCTTAAGATCTGGAGAGGAGGGCCTTCTCAGTGATGGCCCCCGGGCTGTGGAATAGTCTTCCCCCTTTTGGTGCATCAGGCTCCTTCACTGTATACATTCAGGAAGGCTGTGAAGATGCACCTCTTTGCTCTAGCCTTTGGCTAAATGTGGTGTAGTTTCCCTCCACTGCCAACATTATTGTTTTATACTGTTTTATATATATGGAATTAATTTAACATGTCTGTTTTTAAATGCTGTTACTCGCTCTGAGACCTTAGAGCAGGGGTTCTCAACCTTTCCAAGGCTGTGACCCCAAAATGCAGCTCGCCATGCCTCAGGGACCCCAGGGGCGGGGCCAGGGGCGGGCGCAGGCAGGGCCAGGGGCGGGGCCAAGTAGAAGAGGGCGCGGAGCTTCATGGAGGCGCGGGAAGGCAGCGGCGGCGCCTCGGCGCTCATGATGAGCGCTGTTGCCGCTTCTGCTCCTTCCCGCCTCCCTGCGAGTGGTGCTGGTGGTGGTGGCGGCGGCGGCAAGAGCAGCAGCAGCAGCCCACGGGCGGCTCCCCCAGGGCAGGCGGCGCCGGCACCCGCCGCGGGACACCAGCGGGAGCCGCCCCCACCCGCCCGACCGGGGACCCCCACCCGCCGCCCCCCGCTCCTCCCTGCGCGCCACCGCCGCGCACTTCCAGCCCATGCGGGCGGCGGCAGCCAAGAAGTCCGCGGTGGCGGCCAAGAAGTCCCTGGTGGCGGCGGCGGCGGCGGGAAGAGTCCCCAGCCAGGCGGGCGGCAGTGGTCCTTGACGACGCCCCGTGGCGAGCGCCAGCGCCACCCGCCCCGAAAGAGCCGGCTGTGGGCCGCCGCCGCTCCCCGCCGCCGCCGCCGAAAAAGAAGCAAGAGGAGGAGGAGGAAAAGGAAGCGGCATGCTCGGGCCGATGGTGATCTTGCGGCGCGGCTCGGCGGGGGCGTGGCAGGGGGGACGCGGGGGGGCCTGCGGGACCGTTGGCGACCTCGCCAAAATGGCCGTTCGACCCCCATTGGGGTCGCGACCCACAGGTTGAGAACCTCTGCCTTAGAGTATAGGGCAGGATCAAAATGTAAATGTAAATAAATAAATTTTGCCCTTCTCAGGAGTTTGATTCTTTCAGGAACATCTGGGCTAGGTACACAGATTCCTTGTGTGAAATCTACTCTTCATATACATATGTTTAGGGCTGCCTCCATGGGGGATATAAGTTGAGCCTTCTACTTGTATGTCTGATATCAGGCAAAGGAATGACCCAAATCTTCTTGATAGCTTTTACCCTTGGGGTTATTACCAAACATCTGGATGGTGCAATACCTTCTCATGTTTATTGTTGCTTTTTTATTCCACATGTGTGATGATGGATGGTACTCTTAGAGCTTATGATGTCCTTTCATTGGAATTTGTTTCCCGATACAGCTGGACATGAGCCTTCTCTCAACTTATTTACCAGAAGTAACCAGAATGGCTCGGAAATTTACACACATCTCAACTCTGTTGCAGGTAATAGTTTTACAATGGCAGCCTTGTTATTTAGTTATCTATTTACTGGACTTTTATACCACAGATTATAACATCTCCACATGATTTACAGATTAAACATATATCTAGAACAAATACACAGATAAATGCAATTATAACCGATCATGGTAACCCTGTCGATCATTGTTAAAGTCATGGTGTAAAGCATGGAGTTTTTTTAAAAAAATAATTACAGACATTGAGCTCTTAGGTCTTATTTGGAAGCGAGTTCAAGAGAAAAGGAATTGCAACTTTAGAGGCTGTTTTCCTTTCCTTGGCTGTTGTTACCTCACGCAGGTTGGAAACCTAAGGTTTAATGAATGAAACTGGTGCCCAGGATGGGAGAGATGAAACCTATAGAGTTCTGTAGATTATTATCAACACCTTCAATTGGTCTTGGAAGCAGACCAGTAACCAATACAATAAGCAAAGTAGGGGGTCACCCTGCTGTCCCATTGCAAGATAATAAGGACCAGAGTTCCTGACATTTTCTGGTCAAAATAAGGTTGGAACTGTGGCACCAGCTGAAAATGTGTAAAAGCTTCCCTAGAAACTGACTCCATCTACTGGTTGAATAAGAAGAGGGGGGTCACTCAGGACCCCCAAGTGACCTACCTTATAACGGAGAAGTGCCTTTCCTAAGTGAATCTCATGCCCATTGCATAGGCCAGGTGGAGTACCTGACCATAAACCTGAGCTTATTTCTAACCATTCAGTCCTTTACTGTCTCCAGACGTTGGGTCCACCCATAAGCAGCGTCTTTGAACAGTTAGGGGTAGAGGTATACAACTGAGTTCAACATATTGAAAAGGGCAGGAACTGATACTTTTCTCTGTTTGTAAACAGTACATAAAGCTGTCACTGACATGTATGTGTGAAGCTTGGGAAGAAATACTAATGCAGATGGATTCACGGCTAACAAAATTTGTACAGGTATCGTGCAGATTACTTTTAAAAAGAAGTTCAAGATTATAGTAATTCTCCCAATGATTTCTTTTCCATGTAAAGAAGGGGGATTATGCTGTTACCACAGCTGTGGTTCTTCTACACTGAGCCAGTTTGGTCTAGTGGCTAGGGAGCTGGACTCTTATCTCAGCCAGCTGGTTGACCTTGGGCTACTCACAGTTCTCTTCTGAGCTCTCACAACCCCACCTACCTCACAGGGTGTCTGTTGTGGGGAGAAGAATAGAAAGCTTTGTCAGCCACTTTGAGTCCCCTTAAATGGGTGAAAAAAGTGAGCTAGGAAAGCCAACTCTTCTTCTGTTCAACCACAGTTGGCAGTACATTTGCAAAAGTTAACAGATTCTCACTGTATTGAAAGAAATGTAAATAAAATGTTCAGGGTCAAAATGTTCTGAACGCTTCAGAAATAAGGAAGCAAAATAAGCTTTTATTTGACTCTTCCTAGGGTGTTTCTGTTGGGAGAAAGAGTAGAAATAACCTTATATTAAGATGTTATTGCTTACCACAGTCATGTTGCCCCTTTTTTCTGAAGGCCTTCAGTTGGCTCACATGATGCTCTTCTCCATTTTGTCCTCCTAACAATCCTGTGAAGGAACTTAGGCTGAAAGTCAGTTGCTGTCTCAGAGTCATCCAGACAACCAGGGCCAAATTAGGATTTGAACTTGAGAGACTCCCTGGTGCTAGCACACCACCAGACATTACATAGAGAGAGGCAGTGGTTCTCAAAATGGCTGGCAAAAGAAACATGGCTGCTCAGGAAATGATCCCGCAATAGAAAAGTATGTGATCTTCCCATGATATTGTGGACTAATATAACCATTGTTTTTGACCGTTGACTGTGGTGTCTGGGATGGGTGAGAGGTGAAATTCACAAATATCTCGACAGGTTCCAGTTCTTCTGTTATAGGTCATGAAGAAATGTTAGGAATTGATGGGTTATTCATATCTGCCTGTTTTTCTATTGAAACGCTCTGTTTGCAGGAAAAGAATACAAGTACATCTGTGCAAGATGAATTCATGCAGTTACTACTGTGGGGCAAAGCAAGGTAAACATTACATAAAATCCCATAATTGACCATATTTCTGAATTACTCCAAAGGGGAAAAAATATATCTTTGTTTCTCCCCCGTTTAAATAGTCTAGAACTTCAGGCGTTGTTAATGAACCAGCTGACAGTAAAGGTAGGCAAATGTGTATGCTACTCTTCTTGTAAAATTCAGATAATGTTCATTAATAAAAACAGACTCTCTCCCACCAGGGCTTAAAAAAACTTGGACAGTCCATGGAATCTTCTTATTCCAGTATTCAAAAGCTTGTTATAAGTCACTTGCAAAGGTAAATCTAAATTATGTGTTGCACTGGATATGAATGCAGTGAATATTTCTAATAATGCTTAGACTATTGCAAGAAAATTCAAAAAGAAACATCTTCTGAAATATTCTTTTCTTCTCCTTGCATCATTATATGGAGAAAGATACCTCTCAAACATGGAGAATAATGATGTATTGTGTATATTTATCACCTTTTCTTAGCAAAGCCTTAATTACAGTTACTAAGACGATGCTGGTTTTCATATATTTTTCAAGTATAAGAGATCTTAATAGGGGTCTGCTATCAGATGTTCAAATCCAGATAATCTAACATTTCTATCTAACCAATTCATCCTTTAAATCCCGCAGTCCTAGGATCAGCCCTATATCAGGACGTATTGACCTATATAGGCTCATTCTAAAACGTGTGTCTCACCAGAGTCTAGAGCTGCCTCCAGACTAGCAGAATAAATCCACAGTTAAAGGTAAAAGCGCAGCATACCTATTGCGCGTCGATGAATGGCTGTCTCAACTCAAAAAGCAGCTCCATAGCTTCCCCATCAGAAGCTGTGAGACATGAGATGGCACATGCTGTCATGCGGGTTGAAGCAACCAATCACGTTTGATCTGCCCTTCCTGCTGTCGTTGTTCTGGTCTTGCCATTCTGTCTGGACTGGAGGGAAACTTTGGATTTCGTTTATACTGTGCAGTGAGTTTCATTAAATCGGCATTAAGGTAAGTGTGCAGTCCCAATCGGATAATGGGATGCCACAACGATCTATCGATCGTTATGCGTGATGCCTCCATCGTGACTGTTCGTTCTGCTGTGCAGTATAAATGAGTCTGGACGCAGCCTAGCTCCCTAAAGCTCTTGCAGAGCTAGATTTAATGACTGATGGGTTCAAGTGAAGACCAAGAGTAAACAGGAAATGATGGAGAGATAAAGATGTGGAGTTAATAAAAAACAATATAATACAGACATTGGAAGAGTGGAGGAAGTCAAAGAGAATCTTTAAGTAATGGAATAATTGGACAAGAGAAAAGATTGTAAGAATTTCTTTTAGATTGTTGAAAAAACCTTTTAATAGTGTGTGTGTGTGTATAAAGCTCTTGTTGCATCTAGCAACACCATAAAGTGGCAGAAAAGACAATGTAATATGTTTCCTTTTTAAGACTTACTATGTCCTTTTAAAATTTTATTTACGTTATTGAATAAATTTAAACTTTGATCCGGATCTATTTGCACTTTGACCTTTTAATGTCAAATTTAATAACAAGTCATCACTCATTAGAGGATCAATGCTGTCTTGCTTTAATAGTGGCTCTGAAGCTTTACTGTACCATTTAAGTGAACTGAAAGGAATGGCATTGTGGAAAGAAAAATATGCGCCCCTTGGACTGGATGCAGTGGGAATAGAAGGTATGGTTCTTGTCCTTTCTTGTTAACTTCCAGCCCAGTTGGGGAACCCAAATAATTATTTGCTAATATGGTGAAAGCAACTTCTTAAGACACTGAACGTGAATTCTCTTTGCAGAAGCCATTACTGCGGTGGGCTCCTTCATCCTGAAAGCAAATGAGTTGCTACAGTAGGTATCAATGCAGATTGTTTTTCCCTTAAAGCTTTTAGATTCTTATAAATGTTAAATCCAGAATTTGCTGTCGTGCAGCATACAACCTTGCATTTCAGTGCTTTTATCTCTAACAGCAACCATCTAACTTCTCTATTCTGCTATATTTATTTACATTGGCAGCCACCCGTCCTCAAATCCAGAGTGAGGAATCGAACCCTACAAGATTAATATCCCTAAAGCCTAACAATCAATTAAAAATTTAAGGAAAACCAGGAGCAGTGAACCAATAAGATAATTTTAGAGTGCAACACAAACTAGCGGTGTGCATGAATGCAATTTTCGGGATTTGATTCGATTTGAATCCAAAATCTGGAAATTTGATTTGATTCAAATCTTTAAAATCCGAATTTAACCGAATTCAATTCAAATTAAGCAAATTCAAATCTGTTCGTTCAAATTTTTAATTTGAATTTGCACTTATGAATGTCAACAACATTCATATGTGCCCGAATGCATCATGACACATCTGTACATGTCCATATGCATCCCATAGTCATCCCGTATGCAACCCGTTTTCATCCTGTACAGATCGTACAGATGCAGGAAAGATGCTAATCTGCAAGTACACATTGCGTAAAAACCCGTACACATACGAATGTCCGGGTGGTTCAAATGAATAGATCCAAAATTCGAAATTAGCTCGAATCTTTAAATTTGAATTTATGGATATTCGATTAGAATTCGACTGTCGAAATTCAGACAGATTTGATCGAATTTTGAATACTTTTGAATATTGATTCACACCTCTAACATAACCCACATTCCTCCTGGTGTGAATGAAGTATTACCACATATTGCGTGGCCTGACCTGGATTTTAGTTTTAGTTTTTGTTCATCTGTTTTTCTTTTCTTTTTAAATATCACCCAATACATGACTATCATAGGACAGTTTACAAATAAAATGTAACATTTATAGCTATAACAGCAAAATAACTGAGTGAAGTGGTGTGTGGTTGTCTGGTAAACTTCTAGAACAGCGGTTCTCAACCTGTGGGTCGCGACCCCTTTGGGGGTCGAACTACCACGCCTTCCCACCCCATCCTCATCTGAGCTGCCCCGTCCCCAGAGTTGGTGGTCTCCACAACATGAACTGTATTAGGGGGTCGTGGCATTAGGAAGGTTGAGAACTACTGTTCTAGAAGAAGTGTAGTTCACAAAGTCGGGGCTACTACAACTCTTAGGCACTAATTGTAACAATAGGGCACATACAGGACATGTTGCTGAACAGACGCATTTTGTCTGGAGCCACTTTGAAATATGTCTCTTTGTTTCTTTCTCTGTAGAGTTATAGACAGCAGTATGAAAAATTTCAAGGCTTTTTTCCGGTGGCTCTATGTGGGTAAGAAATGTAGCACTAATTGCTATTTTATCTATTAAGTGAATTATTTTGTTCCACTTATGAGGTTGCACTCTCTCAGAACAGTCAGATGCACGCTCTTGGAGTCATCTTTGTCCATGAAGGCTCAGGTAACCTCTGTGGCTACTCTCTAACCTGGACAGAAATGGCCTGGCCACCATTGTCCATGCCTTGGTAACCTCATGTTTAGACTACTGTCATGTGGCCTTGTATCTGCACCAGAAGCTGCAACTGGTGCAAAATGTGGCAGCCAGGTTGTTGTTGGATGGCTGCTTGGGCACACATCACACCTGGGCTTAGGCAACTGCACTTGTTTCCAGTTAGGTACCAGGTGGTGTGTCAAAGGGTGTTTTTCCACTGTCACTGAGTACCCATTGAAGTATTTTTTTATTTCTGCGGATTTAATCTGCTAATCTGGAAGCTGCCCAGGTCGTTTTCAAAGTTTTATGCTTAGCATATAAAGCCCTAAACCGGTGGTTCTCAACCTTCCTAATGCCGCCACCTCTGAATGCAGTTCCTCGTGTTGTGGAGACCCCCAACCATGGGGGCGGGGCAGCTCGGGTGAGGATGGGGTGGAAAGATGGGAGACTCAGCATGACCCCTCTGAAAGGGGGCGCAACCCACAGGTTGAGGACCGCTGGCCTAAACAATTTGGGACTATGATCTTAAATGACACCTGCCCCATTATAACCTCGTCAAGAACAGGCAAGATCCCCAACTCCTGGACCTTGGTACTTCCTACCAATAAAATCTTGTCAGGGTTTAGCTTCAAATTATTGGCCCTCGTTCAGTTCATTACTGCATCCAGAGACTGCTTCAGAATACTCACGGCATTTCCTGATTGACAGATTTGGGTGTCATCAGCCTACTGGTGACACCCAGCCCCCAAGCGCTATTTATTTATTTATTTATTTAGAAAATTTATATCCTGCCCTTCACCAGATGGTTTCAGGGCAGGTTACAATGAGATTAAAACATATCAAATGGTAAAACATAATTAAAAATATAACCCCCTCTCCCCACCCCCCGCCCCCCGCCCCAGGACAGCACCCTGAGGAAGCTATTTAAACAGTAGAAGCCTGGGTAAAAAGTATATAATGTAAACACCTGACGAACCTCAGGTCTAGGGGCCACAACAGAAAAGGCCCTCCTGCATGTCCCGATGCCTTGTACCTCTGAAAGGGAAGGAACTACGAGAAAGTGCTCTCCTTGAGATCTCAGTGCCCAGACAAGGGATGTGCACGAATTTTTTTTTTTTTTTTTTGCATCTGAATTTGAGTCAAGTCAAATATCCAAGTGTTTAGAATCCGAATGCAACAGAATCCAGTTCGAGTTGAATACATTCGAATCTATTCATTTGAATGTTAGATTTGAATCTGAAGTTATGAATGTTGACAACATTCGTATTTAAAGATATGAATGCCGGCAATATTCGTATCTGTATGCATTTTGTACGCGTTCCGTTCTATCCCGTATGGATCCCATTTTTGTCCCATACTATCAGCGCAAATGCGTACAGATACGTATACATTTGAATGTTTTTAATCATTTGAATGAATGTTTTGGAACATTGGAAATTTGTTTGAATGCTTAAATTCGAATGTGTAGATGTCCTATTTGAATTTGAATGTCCACATTCTTTCAAATTTTGAATGTTTAGAACATCCGTGCACTTCCATAGCCTGGACAGGTCCATATGGGAGCAGGCACTCCTTCAGATACCCAAGGCCCAAACACCTAGCAGCATCAGTGACAAAGTTATGCCCTACAGTACCCTACGACCCTGCCTGCAAGGCATAGAGTTGTACACACCTAAGGCTCCTTTATAGGATCAGCCCTGCAGGTAAGAGAAGAACCAATGCAGCACAGTGGCTCCTGTTTCCAATATTTCCCCAAATATATCGTAATGATATATATGCTGATATTTTTACTTCTTGAAATTGAGTCCTGTCAGTTTTGGCAAATGGGAGGGTTTTGGTTTGTTTTTTGATGTGGGGGGATTTGTCTCCATCTTGATAGCAGAAAACTATCAGACTGTTCTAATTTTCCTGTTTAAAATTGCTTTCTAGCCATGCTAAGAATGTCAGAGGATCACGTCCCTCCAGAATTGAATAAGGTAATGCATTTTGCCTTCAGCAAAGGAACATCCACAACAGCCCTGGATAAGTGCTCAGTCTTAACATTTCAGTAGGATAATTTGCTTAATTTGCTCCCTATTCTTGAAATCTCAGGCACATGACAAAATTTTTTGTGATAGTGGTTAGTTGGGCTTCTGTAGACAAAGTTTGCTCTGACACAAATTTCGGGACATTTGTGTTCTTACTGAGCTGAAAAGCTATAGAGATTAATGGAGGTGAACCTTAAAACCTAGGTCCCACACACCCATTTAAATTATTTAATGGTCCAACTCAGTAGACATTTTTCTGTTGCCATCAATTGTTTGCCATATTTATTTTGCTGTCATAAAGTACATGGCACCCTGTATACATTTTAATAAAAAAAAAATGGATGTGTGTGTTTCTTGTTTCTCAAAGATGACTCAGAAAGATATCACTTTCGTTGCTGATTTTCTTACTGAACACTTCAATGAGGTAAGCAAGTCCAGATGGGCAAGGGAATTTTGTTTATGAGAAAAGAGACTTTTCATCTATTCAAAGCTTGGGAATTGTAGCAACTAGCATCTTTTGGATACAGATGTGATTTTCATTGAAAGCAGGACATGATTACTGGTTGCTTCTTGATCTGAAGCGTTCCCTTAAGTTCCCTATCTTTATCCTTCTTTCATTGCATATATGATGGTAGCCCTTTTTTGTTTTCCTTTTTAGGCACCTGAGCTCTACAATCGTAAAGGGAAATATTTTAATGTTGAAAGAGTTGGTCAGGTAATGTGTCAGGTTCTTTATTACTTGCAGAGAGGGGGATCCTGGGTAGCAGGCGGACCCTAATATTTTGTAAACAAACATTCTGCATTTTGCAATTAAACCGAAAATGTATATTATGTTAATGTATGTGCTTTAACATAACATTTTAAGTGAGCCAGTTTGGTCTAGTGGTTAGGGAGCCGGATTGTTAACTGGGAATACCGGGTTCGATTCCGCCCTCCCCCATGAAACCAGCTGGGTGGCCTTGGGCTAGTCACAGCTCTCTTCTGAGCTCTCGCAGCCCCATCTACCTCACAGGGTGTTCTGTTGTGGGGAGAAGAATAGAAAAGTTTTGTCCCATTAAATGGGTGAGAAAACCGGGGTAGAAAAGCCAACTCTTCTTTACAGTACATGGCTTGGAAAGATTTTCTATTCCTTGCCTTCTGTACCCTTTGCAACTGACATAGAGATCAACAGAAGACAACCTTGGAAAGGTGGATCAGTGTTGGAATGAGAACATGGCATATGATGCCATCTCTAAGGACTTCTTAAGCTGCCTTTTTTGTTATATGTGAACATAGTCTAAACTATGTGTGGGATTTCTTGATGCAAAGCCAGAGTAGACTTTTTTAGGTTAATAATTTAATGAGTCGCTGGCTTAACAAGAGTAATATTACTTTATGATAGTGCAGAAGTACTGAAGTATTGTTCAAAGTACTGCTAAGCATATGTGTGTTAGATAAATCTATATGTGGTACTGGATTCTTCGTTAAAAGTAGTAAAATGCTAATTTCCTTAGGAGCTTTGTATCTTTAATTGTAGCTGATGGTTTTAACTATCTCTGATAAACTGTTGTAGTCTTCGGAAAGTTTGGATCAAATCGGGTTGCTTTTCACTACAGTTAGAGAGGCCTGTTCAAAAAGACACATTAGATAATCATTAGTTGAGATGCTATTTGATAAATTCTTATAATCACCATACAAAATTTGTCAGTATTATGAATAATAGTTGCATGTTCTTCATCTAGTAAACACTTTACAATAATAATCATGTTTTGCTGGTTTTATGTTTGATGAAAACTTGTTCAGCTGTTGTTTGAACAATTTTATTCAGTACTTGAAAGATGAAGATGATGACCTTGTATCTCCACCCAACACAGACGGAAACCAATGGTTTAACTTTCTCCAAAACAGCAGTCATCTTAAAGGTACCTAAATTGGGGGAATATCAATACTTAGCATATAAGTAAAAATCTGATAAAGATTTTTGAATAATTCAACTGAATAGAACCATGTATATTGCATCCAAATATCATGTTTATTTGCACTTATAATACGGCATGAAACGGGATGCATGTGAATTCGAAAATCAGATATGAATGTTGCCGACATTAATATTTTCGAGTCCGGATTGAATTTCCGAAAGTACAGATTTGGATAATCCAGATTCAAATTGGATTTTTGAAAATCCAGATTTTTAAATTTCGAATCGAATTGAATATTCAGATCGACTCAAATTCAAATGCAAAAAATGCATTTGTGCACACCTCTACTTTCTTGAAAACAAAGTGGATTTGGTATTTTTCATTTTTAGAAAGCCCTTTGCTGTTTCCATACTATCCTCAGAAATCGTTGCATTTTGTAAAAAGGCGAATGGAGGGAATTATTGATCAGTGTCTACAAAAACCAGCTGTAAGTATTCAAAAGATGGGCTTCGTTTGAATTTTCAGATGCTACACAGCTGTTTAGTTTATTTTCAAAAATATGCTAAAACAATATGTAAACTTTGTGGCATATGTAAACTTATGTGCAGGTATGCTACTGGTGAATTTCTGCTGATGCATTAAGCTCCCATCTTGGGTTTACTTCTAAATGCAATTCTATGATTTGGACCTATATTTTCAGTCAGACAAATGATGATACAGTTAATGCAAAGCAGAATGAGAAGAGATTTAAGGGGGGAAATCCTGCATCCCAGTATGTGTAGGGATACTCTACGGTCTGTGTTTGTTTTGATAGCTTCTTTAAAAGGGAAATTAAAAAGCATCTGTCAGTTAGTGACCTGAGTAGCATATTCATATGCAGAGCTATAGCTTACAATTTCAAAAGTGACTCTTTGCTAAAGATCCTAAAAGGGAAATAATTTGTTGTCCATCATAATTTTTAGCCTTATTCACCAATTTTTAGAACTAACACTTTTGAAGAGTGAGCATTCTTGAAGACTGTATAAAAATCTCTGGAATATACATCAGAGGCCTCATTCCTCTCTTCCTTGTTCACCTGGGTGTACTTTAATTATGAACCTTTGAGCATGGGTTTCTTTTAGGGATGTGCAAAGTTTTATTCATGTTCGCAAATTGGAGTGAATATTTTGTATTCATGGACATTCGCATTGAAATGAAAAATTGACTTTTTGCCTATCGAAAATTTACACTTGCAAAAATGAACAGTTTGATCAAACATTTGGTTTTTGCTGTGTTTTGAGTCATGAAAAGGGCTTTTTTCAATGGAAAAGAAATGTATTTTTCTTTGTGAAAAAGTTTGAAAACGAATGCGAAAAACCAAGTTCTTTATTAAATGATTTGACAACGAAACTGATTAGTGGATTTTTACTTTGACAGCAAAATGAATGCAGAAATACTTTTCATGCCCATCCCTAGTTTCTTTTTGATCTTTATTGTGAATGCTAGAGTTGGAACTGTACGACAAACAGACGCTGACTGCATTTATTACTCAGCACTGGATCTTACATTGAATTCATTGTGTTGTCTGTGGGCTGATGGGTATTGTTGTAAATAATTATTTCTACCAGCTAAATATTTTCATTCTCCTGTCTAGGATGTGATTGGGAAATCTGTGCATGAAGCATTTCGTATGCCTTTATACCAGTACTCCAAATGGTATGCTTTTTATGATAAGCCGTTTTTATTTTGGTTTTTATGGGACATAAAATAAAATAAAATGATCCAGGAAATCAGGCATAACTCTTTTTCTCTGTCCATTATTATCCCATGCTTGTAGACTATGCTTAGTTTTTATTGGATTACTAGGACTTAGTTTTCTTTTGTGGTGGTTTTTATTGCTTTAATATATACAGTTTTGTTTAATATGTTGGATTTTAAAGGTTGTTACCCACCCTGAGACCTTCGGGTGTAGGGTGGGATATCAGTTGTATTCCCTTGATAGTTTACTGTATAAAATCATTAATATACTAATGGGCCCAGTGCATAAAGAAATCAATGCATAAGTAACAGCACAAAATAGACCAAAATAATTAGAAAGCAGCTGAAAGTTATATAGCAGCATAAATTTGGCAGCATTTAAAAACATTAGTAGAAAATAAAATAGCCTTAAGGATTAAAAGCCTTAAGGATTAAAAGATTAATAGAAGACTATCTTCATCTGCTACTGAACGATACCTAATATGGGTGCCAGTAGCACCTTTTATTGGAGAACATCCCTTGGTCTAGCGATCACCTGCTTTACCTTTAACTAAATTCATTTTTCTGTAAGGCTTAGTATTTCCTGTATCCTGCTTGTTCCATTCCTTTTCATGGGTGGTATTATTTTGACTGTATGCATAAAGATATTCTCAAAACAAATAGGCTGATAGCTAGCATAATTTAAATGCCTTGTATTCAGTTATTAACATTTCCTTTCCACTCCAGTGAAGGTTCAGCATCTCAGCTATTCAAGTTGCCATTTTTGTAAGTATGTGACTGTCTTGCTATATTCTCTTCACTGATTATCATTTATATTTTTGCTGATGAGTATTCAAACTCTCATTGCAGGTGGAATGATAAATCTTCCAATTTGCATTATGTTCTCTTCACAATGTTAGGAAAATCTGTTTCTAAGATATATATATTGAGGCGGCAAACAGACATTTCCAGGTATGATCAGCTCTGTGATGTGTGTTTGTGTTGGTGTATGCACTGTTTTTAATAGCTCATAGTTTTCTGCAGAAACAGCTTCACTGTAGCACAGATACAAATAAGGTCCATTTTCTCATTTGTTTTGGGGCTGTCAGGCCGTGTTCCAGGTTTCTTCTTCTGAGAACCTTCTTGCGACAACCTTCCAAAAGTCTGGTGTCTTCATAGGTTTCCTCCTCATAGAGGTTTGCAATGCTCATATGTAGGCTTTTGCAGCTCAGAAGAAGAAACCTGGAACACGACATAACAGCCCAAAATCTGCTGCAAATGAGATTGAATCCGGCCCTAAAATCCTACATACGACCAAGGTCCATTTTGTTTTATTGATTTTGAAAACTTGTGTTTATAAGCAGTCAAAAAGGCTTATAAGAAGAATTGACCAGTCCACAATGTGCCTTCTATGAGGGAAGTAAAAACAAAATGCTCATAAGGTGCAGAAGAAGAAGAGTTGGCTTTTCTACCCCGCTTTTCTCACCCATTTAAAGGAACTCAAAGCGGCTGATAAAACTTTTATATTCTTCTCCCTACAACAGAACACCCTGTGAGGTAGGTGGGGCTGTGAGAGCTCAGAAGAGAGCTGTGACTCATCCAAGGTCACCCAGCTGGCTTTGTGGAGGATGAAGAAGAAGAGTTGGCTTTTCTACCCTGCTTTTCTCACCCATTTAAGGGGTCTCAAAGCGGCTGACAAAAGTTTTCTATTCTTCTCCCCACAACAGACAAGCAGTAAGATGGATGGGGCTGTGAGAGCTCAGAAGAGAGCTGTGCCTAGCCCAAGGTCACCCAGCTGGCTTCATGGGGGAGGGCGGAATCGAACCCGGTATTCCCAGATAACAGTCCAGCTCCCTAACCACTAGGCCAAACTGGCTCAGAAGAGCAGGATGCCACAAAAGGGAGATTCAGAGTTAAGGAACCAAAAGTGAAGAGAGCCAAGAAAGGTGAAAATGGAATATGGCCATCATCTGAAATGGAACAAGCAGCCTTTTCCAGGAGCGCAACCACAGTGTTTGCCAGGGGGGTGTTCCCAGAGAGGAAGGGGTGCAGTGGGAACATTTGCTCTGCTGCTGAGCTGGTGTCCATTTATAATGGCACTCTGTATTTTTTTTGGGGGGGGGGGTTTCAGCCTTCATGGTATTAGCGGCTTGTCATAAAGTAATATTCATCTTGTTAAGCCAGTGACTGATCAAATTATTAACCTGAAAAAGTCCACTCTGGCTCTGCATCAAGGAATCCCACATTTTACAACCAATATGTACCTTCTGTGCATTTCCATTTCTTGCCACATGGAGGAGCAAAGAGCTTCAAGGATCCTAAATCCTCCGCTTCTTCCCTCTGCTTCTGGAAGGCTATTCAGCTTATCCCTTTCTTGATATCAAATATTCCATGTGAAGTATTAACTCTGTATGTATACCAGTGGAGAGGGTTTATCTGTGATTGTATCAGGCAGCAAAAAATTGTTTTTCCTGCCCTCCATTTTATCATCGCAACAACCGTGGCAGATAAATTTGGGTGACTGTCTGCAGGCCACCCGTGAGCTTCCGTGGGAACTGTAGTCTCTTAGGGCTGGATTTTCACCATTGTTAACTTCTAACTCGAACCAAAGAAAAACCACAGTAAGCACTAAGATTCTGTCACTTCTAGGGGTGTGCACGGATATTCGAAATCCGATTCGAATTCGAATCGGGTTTTCGAAAATCCGAATTAACGTATTTGAACGAATTTTGGATTTTTGAAAATGCGATACGGGTTTTTGAATAATTTGAATGAACAGATCTGCTTATATCAAATATCAGTATTATGTACATTTGCGCTTATAATGTGGAATGAAAACAGGATGCATATGAGATGAAAATGGGATGCGTGCACATTCGAAAAACGGATATGAATGTTGCTGACATTCGTATTTTCAAATTCAAATCAGATTTTCAAATGTACGTTTCAAATAAACTGGATTTGAATTGGGTTTTTAAAAATCTGGATTTTAAAAAGTCGAATATTCTATTCTATTCGACGCAAATTCGAATGCAAGAAATGCATCTGTGCACATGCCTAATCACTTCTAGTTAACGTGATTGTTAATCAAATGAATTAATCAAATATACAAGATTTAAGGATAATTACCTTTGGCCCTTTCTGCAATGGGTCTTTTTCCAGATTATATCTCAGAATAAGAGCGTGCCATCCACAGGCTAGTGCAGACTATATTGCCCAGTGAAGAAAGGACCTTACACTCTCTAATACCTTTTAAAGGAAGACAGCCGCTTGTTTGCATAACTTTCCATTCGCCTTCCCTTTCATCCAGCTTCTTCCTAATCCTTATCACTACCACTACCTGTTTACTTGCTTATTGCCTGTTTGTAAACTTGGTTGTTTTGGAATATTTTGCAGTAGGCTTTCAAACAGGCAACAGGAGAGCAAATTGCAGGGTTGGGTGTAGGATGAAGAAACAGCCAGATATCATGGCTTGGCTTTGCAAACGAAGATTAGGGAGGGCTCGACCCAGGCTTGTGGCATGCATGTTGCTGGCTAAACAGACCATTGTGGGATAGAGAAGTCTGGTTGCAGAAGGTACAGAGAAAGGTCTCCTTGGGTGGTAATGTGACTGTACGGTTCTTTCTGCATTGTCTTTTCTCCTCCAGACTGTTTCTGCGAGCATTCTCAAAGGAGGCAGCAGCATTATGGATGGTGCATCTCCATGCCTCTTGGTTTGAGGCCAGAGTGGACCATTGATTGTGATCAATATGGCCAAGGCTGAGGGATTGCTTCAGGGACTCCTTGTATCTCCTCCTTGGGGCTCCTCCATTTCAGCAGCTGATGGAGACAAAAGAGCTGACAAAAGACAAACCATAGAGATCTTATTTCTACTGGCTGGGTGTGGACATTAGAGGCTACCTTGATTTGGACTACAACATGTCGCTTGGGATCGATGGATGGGACTAAGTTGGGGAAGTGTGGGATTAGATCATCCTCTTCCAGTTTGGTCTAGTGGTCAGGGAGCCGGACTCTTATCTGGGAATACCGGGTTCGATTCTGCCCTCCCCCATGAAGGCAGCTGGGTGACCCTGGGCTAGTCACAGCTCTCTTCTGAGCTCTCACAGACCCACCTACTTCACAGGGTGTTTATTGTGGGGAGAAGAATAGAAAGCTTTGCCAGTGGCTTTGAGTCCCCTTAAATGGGTGAGAAAAGCTGGGTAGAAAAGCCAGCTCTTCTTCTCAGGTTATACTGGGTGTTAAAAGCAGTGTTTTTTTAAAGAAGTACTCATTAGGATGGAGAGAGGAAGTTTCCTGACCTTTTGTTTGTTTCCTAAAAATTTAACTTCTCTTTCTCTCTCTCTCTTATGACAATTACTTGGGATATAAACAGTGCTTTATTTCATACCTTTAGAGGAATTTGGACATATTCATATTCTAAAACATATTCCTGCCAGTGAGGCATATTGTTTATACTTAGGAGCTAAGATGTTCTGTCAATACTAGAGCTTTTCTGTCCTTAAGCTTGCAGAAATGAATAAACATTAGGTTCCGGTTTACCCATGATTAAAATGAAATAACATAAAACACCACTTCTGATCTTTATTCCAAAGCCCGTAAAAAAATCAGGTATGACCTGTGTGGCCTTTTCTGATGCTTGGTGGGCATTTTCTCAGATATTTTCTCAAATATATTACCATTGCTTTCTGCCCCTAGGTCTGCACATAATGGACTACTTGCTGTTGATTTTGGAAATTTTCTGAATAGCAGTATCAATGGAAGCTCAGGGACAAGGTTAGTATGTATAAAATAAAATAAAAACGGATTAGATTTTTGTTTTTATTATTATTATTATTATCTAAAAAGCACAATTAACCCATTTCAAGTTAGAACATAATAGATTTCATATATTTGTAGACTTTTCATTTTTGAAATCAGTGTGTCTACAATCGCCTGATTAGGCAGCAAAATTGTCACATTTGGTTTCTTCGTTATGGCATTTTCTGCCTAGGAATTACCAGAAGTCCTATTCAGAACTAGCATCACCATATTTTGACTTCCATTAAATATTGTTTGCTTACTCCCATGTCTTAAGTTTTTAAATTTGTTTTATATCAACTTTCCTTCAGATGCACCATCAAAAATAACTTATTTTTGTATTTGTGGTTTTGCATTTCTCTGATTGCATTTTTCAGGCACTGCTTTGAAACTGTTCCATTAAACTGCTTTTTCACTGGCAATATTTGCATGTGACCACGATCCAAAATAAGACTTATCCCTTATTTAAAACATGCTAGGAGAAAAGACTCTTTTACCAGTAAGCCAAAAGCCTGAGACCATGACTTCACCACACATCAGCAGACTTTGCAGTACATTAGAGGAATCTCTGTGTTCAAAGAAAAAGCTTCCTGTAAATTAAATTTTTCACAGCTTACCTGATCATTATTCAGTGTTTTCTTTATTTTTCAGTAGCTTCTACAGCTGCCTCGACGCACATTTCTATGATGATGAAACCATAACAGTCATTCTTGCTGAGAATTCAGAACAAGAGAGTAAAGAGAGAATTTTGGCTCAGCTGCCTTTATCATCCATATATACTGAAGAAAACAGAGAATTGGAATTTAACTGGAATTCCAGTGTAAGGTGCTCAGTAAAATTTTAAACTATACTATTGGTGTGTCGTCATCCCCCACGCAACCCCCATTTTTGTTGGAAAATATTATGATGGCTGATACTGTTAGAAGCTGGTGAATAGAAATGATTGCATCAGTCCCATTAGTAAAATAATATACTTTTCAAAGGCTCCTGACAGGGTTTTTTTTAACAAGTTTGTCTTTCTAGAGCAGCATATGGCCTAGTGGTTGTGCATGGAAGAAAATAGCATAAGATCTATGATAAATAGCTGATCGTTCATAATAAGATCAACAATACTGGGAAATTGCGGGGAATGTTATTATTATTTTGTTATGTATTATTAGTTGTTTACATTTCTGTCCCGCCCCATACCTGAAGGTCTCTGGGTGAGTAACAACAGATTAACCAACAGATTAAAAACAAGATACACATTAAAAACAAAACACAGGTTAAAAACACTTTAAAAATTCAACAAATTTAAAACAGTACGCCCCATATTGCATTCATAGTGACTGTAACGGGGGGTAGGGGGGTAGAATATAATCACCTCAGCCAAAGGCCAGGGCAAAGAGGTGTGTAAAGATCTCAGTTTGAACCCAGGAACTTCTTGCTGTCCAGTAAATCACTTCAAAAGCACCCCAGACTTTCTTCTTTTTGATGAAAGCAAGTGGAATCAAAGCCTTAAGAGTCAAGAATTCTAAGAATAACAAAGCAAAGAGGGAGCTGTGTTTAAAAGCAAGAGGGGGCTTGTTTGAAACTTAATTATGTGCACTGGCAGGAAGTTCAAAATGGACTGTGCAGTTATTAAGTTTTATTCTGGGTTTTAACTAGGTTGGATCTGCAGTCTGATGAGATTCCTACATGCACTGTTACTTTAGAGGGCCAGTGGAGAGTACTTGAAAACATGAAAGCCCAGTATGTTGCCGTCAATGGTATTCGCAAAGTATCTTGTGTGGTAAGTATAGCATTCAAGATGTTTGCAGGATGATCTTATGTTTCAGCTCCGGCTTGTTACTGTTTAGCCAAAGACCATCAGTCATGGAACACTACAGTAAAAAGGAGTTACTGTTCAATTTTTTTGTTAAAAGGAACAACTAATGGCAGGAGAAGGTTTGCTTGTGATGCCCATGGGCAGTTGGTGAGCCACCTTGTGCGACAGGATGCTGGACTAGATGAGCTGTGGCCTGATCCAGCAGGGCTCCTCTTATGTTCTGACTTCCATGGAATTTGCTTCTGCTTAAGTCTACAGTTGGACCTTCATATCCATGGGGGATACATTCCATATCCTACAGCAGTTAACAAAAAAACTTGGATATTTCAAACACAGGGAAATTCACTCAATTTCCTGTCATTCTTGTGGAATCCTGTGAGATTTCACAGGAATCATGGTAAATCTTGCATCATTTCCTGCAATTTCCTGAGTGCTCCAGGCCTCCAAAAAGCTCCAGGTAGGCCTAATGGCACTGGCAGACCGAGATCTATTTCTACATGGGTTCCAAAAGTTGTGCTGAAATTTCAAAATCCAGGTACTAGTCAGAAGCCTTTGAATATAAGAACCTGTCTACATTAGGAAGAGACAACAGGCAAAAATCAATAAAGATTGAGCTTAGGAGATTGTTTTCAGAACCTTGGACAGAGTATGGGAGGTTGGGGAGAGGTGGACAGAGTAGGGAGGCTGGTATGGTCATTGCGGAAAAGTGAAACCATGGTAGCCAAATCAGTGGATTCAGAGGTCCAACTACAGAGATGGCAGCCTTTTCTTGTCTGGTTTATTATTATTATTTATTTAAATGTCTTGTCCATGGAATCTTAATTGGTCAACTCTGTAATGGATGGAAAATAATATGAAGCCGAAATCCTTTTTCATAGCTGTATGAAGTGCTTTACTTCACAACAAAGGCTGATTTCTGTGGATATGTAATTATGGGTGTTTTTCCACTGTCACTAAAAGTACCCATTAAGTACCCATTAATGAGTACTTAATGGGTACTTCTAGTGACAGTGGAAAAACACCCTTTGTGTCCCAACCACACTGTGTCCTGCACTTCACACAAGTTGCTCTGTGCCATAAAACAGACTTTGAACCTTCAGATACTTGTCATTTTGAAGTTTTGCATTACAGAAAATGAAGACATTTCAGTGATGTGAAAGAAAATATGTTTTTCTGATGTCTTGTTCTGATTATCTGTATTTTTCTTTCTTTAAACTGATAGATATAAGTTAAAAAGTAACTTGCATAACTCCAACAAATATCCACACAAAATAACAATATCACAAACTGATTTTTTTTTAAAAAATACTTATTTATATGCATTTTAGATACAACCACATTATTCTCATTTTACATTTTGCATTCATAATTACATATTTCAAGCATATTTCCAATTTTTCATTTCCCCTTTCCCTAACCCTCCCACCCAATGTAGATCTTATAATTCAGTCATTGTTATTTATCACTTTCCTTATTTCTTCACTCAAATCATTTGTCACTCCTGGTCTATTAACGAAACTGAATAAGTCTTTTCACTTCTCTTTGACTGATAATCTTCCCCATATAATTCACCCACCAATGTCTATAAAAATCAAATTTAAGGTCAACAATGTAATTGTGGCATTTGCGCCAAGGCTAGGCGGCAGAGCAGTGGCTTGTCAGGCTTTTAGGAGTTCCATGACTGACAGGAGGGGCAGAGTGACAATCAGAAGCCACGCCAGCCCACCAAAATGGACCAATCACAGCTGCTGAATTGCGGACTTTATAAGCAGGCAGCCTGGGTGTCTCTCTTCTGAGATTAGAGAGCAATCAGGGAGCACAGCTCCGTGTGTGCGTGCGTATGCCTCTCCTCTCAATGAAGAGAAGAAGAGAGAAGAGAGCCGGGCAGCCCGGCTCGGTGTGTGTGCTAGCGTGGGAGTCTCTTCGCCTGGAATTGATTTTGTGTTAGCGGAATTATTTTTAATGTATGTTTGCACTCAAAGAAATACTGATATTTTGTTATATTACTGTGTTCTTATATAATCTCTAATAATATTGTATTTATCTTTTAATTTATTTCCCTAGCTCAGTTCAAACCTCCGGCACATCCGGGTATTTGAAATGGATGTGGAAGATGACGGAGAAGCTGAGGAGGAAGAGGAGGAAGACATTGGTCAGCATATTAGCATAGATCAAGAGGAATTTCAGCCATCTACGGGCAACCCTGATGATGGCCTCGGTGTGGGGTCTACTGAATTGGCAGATGAAGCAGAAGAGCATGAATCGATTCTCAGTGTCTAAAGCATGATGCCTCATTTTAAACACCAGGAAGAGAAATTAGCCTATGCCAAGCCACATGCTAGGGCCATTTTCCAGTTTTCTTTTACACCCCTATAATAGCTGTTGACATTGTATAACAAAGCCAGCACTAGCTGGCTTCTGCAAATATATGCTAAGTTTAGAAAACTAAGAAACCTTGTTTTGTCACAGGAGAAATAGTGATGATAGAGGACTTAAAACCTTTTTTTGTTGTTGTTTTGTTTGTATTTGAATTTCCGATGAAGGACAATTTTTTACAGAAGTCTCTAGCAAATATATCATTGTTTCTACTTTTGTCTCGCATTCCTTTTGACTTCCTTGCTAATTTATAATCTAAACAGGTTACCAGCTAGATTGTCCCAGAACCTTGCCATCTTGCAAGCTGTCATGCACGATACAGATTGGGGTCTTGGCTTTTAAGGCAGATATGGTGTGGTGTTCAAAGGGCTTGTTTTGCAGGCTTTTTGACAACCTGATTGACAGGAGAGGCAGAGCTACGAGGAAACCCGCCAGAATCGACCAATGGGAACAGCCGGATCTCAGACTATTTAAGCCAGCAGCCCGGCGTTCCTAGTGTCTCTCATGCAGCTTGTGTAGGAGAGGGATCAGAGAGGGTTACAGCACCCTTGGGATTTCTAGGCCTTCATTTCTCGGGATAGAGGGATGGGGATAGAAGGGAGGTCTTGCCTCTAGAGCAGAGGGAGATCGTGGCGCGTACCTACAGATGGGCGGGTGCTCAGGAGAACTGCTTACTCAGAGCCAGAGTGAAATGGGACTTAGAGGCAGATTGATATTGCCACAAGGCGAGCTCTACTGTTAAGGGAGAATCATCACACTGAATGATAGAGGGAATCTACTGCTTAAAGCTATCGAGCAGGCAGAGCTTAATATACATTAGGCTGTTTGCTTTTAGTGAGGCATCTTATTGGGAACTGCATCTTTATTAACAGCAACTACCTTTTCAAGCAACTCAAGGACATCTGAGCTAACCTTTACTTTGCTTCTTCATTTTATTTACTTGTGTTAATAAACATTAAGTGTTTGGTTTACACTAGTGTTTATGTGCTGCTTTAAAGGAGGGTCTGATTGCAGATAAGTAAAGCAGGATGCCAGTGGGGCGTATCGTCCGGTTGATATACGGACACCCCATTGCTGCCAGTTGGGCCGTTGTGCTTGGCAGATGCTTCCTTTCTGCGCTGCTCTGTGGAGGGCGAGAAGAGAGAGGCTGGGCCGAGTCGCCACATACGCCATTCCAGGATTTTTTCCTCTTAAATTGTATTTTGTAAGACCCTATGTGTAACTAGCATTTATAATGAGGTTTTGAAATTTAATATCTCATTATGTTTCAATATAAAACCACATACAAGAAGCAGGATTCTGCCTTGTCTCTTATGGCTAATATAGAGACTGCAATATTGAACTTTATTTATTTAAGGGATTTATATTCACTAAAAGGTCTCAGAGTGGTTCAAATAAGAAAGAATAAAATCTATAAAATATTAAAACTCTCTCCCATCCACTGTCCCCAGCAGGACAGCACCCAAAGGATGTAAACATTAAAAGCCTGGCTGAAAAGATGTTTTAGCCAGGTGCAGGAAACCGTACAATTGAGGTGCCTGGTGAACTTCAAGAGCGGGGCCACCACTGAAAAGATCTTGCATGTCCCTATACCTTGCACCTATGAAGAAGTACAAGAAGGCCTTTCTTTTTTCATCTGTAGCCACTTTGAAAGTTAAAAAGAAAAAGCAAGTTTGCGTATCCTAGTGCCACAATATGTGCAGCCCAGATTATGTACAAGTTTATATGTCATAGCTTTGCCTGATGCAAAATAAAATAAAAATCCGAGAAATTGCTCTTGGTGGCCCTATGATATTTTTGCATGGCGTCTTTTCACAAGCATCATTAAAACGTGTCACATTTGTGCACACAGGGCAAAAAATAAAATTCATAGACCTATATTTGACAATCTTGGCAGATCTAAAAAAATTAAATCTAAGTCACAGATGTTTTGAGTTTTCAAAAAGAGCCCTGCACAAGCCATACATGTCAATGTAAGATGAAAATAATAAGTCTGGGATGTGAACTGATTCCACTGGGTAAAGTGAGTTTTTTTCAAAACAACCATTAAATCACAAACTCATCTACCACTGAAAAGGAACAGTCACGTAATTGCTAGATGTATGTTGTGTCATAATCCAAAAATGTGGATCTGGGATGCAAGTTTAAATTTTTGTGGGACCTTCCTCAAACACATGCATCTAAAAAAGCTGAAAAAAGCAACAATAATTATAGACACTGACACAACATGGTTTCAAGCAACAGTGATGCAGTTATGCTGAGTATTTATAAATTGTGATGCAATCTTTTTAAGTTCAGACCTAACAATTGTGAGCTACCATTAGAAGGTACTTTGGACAGCTGAGTGAGAGTAATTAGTAGAGCAGGGCAAGAATGGCTAAGTAAGCTGATGGACATGGCTGAAATGGATAAATTAACACGTTTACTAAAAGAACAGATAAGTTTATGAAAGACTGAAGCCCCTTCATTAACTATGAGTAGAAGTAATAACAGTTGGTTCTGACTAAAACTTAAGGGGTCAGCTGAAAAGCAACAAGGGACATGAAAGGGAAGCAAAGAAATTGAGAAGCCAGAAAAACGGAGGAAGAAATATAGAGTATTGAAGCAATGTAATATGAGAAAAATGTAAGAAGTTTTTGTGTTTTAAAAAATATTAAAAAGTGAGAGTAATTATTATTTGTACAAGATAGTTGTGATGCACTTTCAGGCTTTCCAGAAATAAGCCACCATTCTCAGAGTTTGAAGAAGCAAAAGTGAATTTTTCAGATCAACAAAGATCTGTAACTGACTGTGAACAATCAATTGAAATTGAAATAACCCACTACCTTCGGACCAGCCAACAAAGATCAATACACTTCACTCTTGACCAGATACATTACTCGAATCACCACCTTTCCCTCTCAAAAATAACTATTTGCAAAAGTGCCACTTGGCCAACATATCAAGTACTAAACTAAGAAGCATTTGCATGTCATGACATGCCTTGAACTGGTCCTTTAAAATATGTACCAGGATCTATGTTTTTTAACCATAGTGATGCTAGAAAGCCTATAAGCCATTATTCTGGTATTACTTGTGGGAATAAAAATGTCCATTTTGAGTGTGTTTAACAAGATCCCACGTAGTGGAAATACAAGGATCTGCACCTTGCAACTTTGCATTTACACAATATGATAGATATATTGGTACTTTGATTATTTTTTCACACTCCAGAGAACAATTACCTCTAATTTAATCAGACTTTAGGGAAGTAGAGGGACACCTGAAAAATCCCAACTATTAATGAGATCCAAGTCTTGGATCCATGTTTTTGTATTATGCCAGACAATAATGCATAAGTATGTATGAATATAATCTGAAATTAGTTAATTTGGAGGGGCTTCCCAATAAAAATATTTTAATTTTTTTTTTTTTGCCATAACTAGTCCTCATCTTTTCCACTCTTGCAAAAGGTTAATCTCATTTCATTAGTGTAGAAGATTACAAAACTAGATTCTTAGAATGTGATAGGCACTTGTTTCCTCAGCTTAGTAATGCTTCTACTCTAGCTATGCATACAAATGTAGTTCAGGACTTTGTGAGGAAATTAAACTTTAAAAACAAAAAATGAGTCTAATAGATTTCACTGACATCTGTAACCTTGGGATGAGAAAGATGGCTACACTGAAGGCAATTATCACAAGAAGGTCTACACATCTGGAAACAAACCATTCATTCATTCATTCATTCATTCATTCATTCATTCATTCATTCATTATTTCTATCCTGCCCTATACCCAGAGGTCTCAGGGCGGGTTACAATATTATATTAATCTTAGACAGGTCCCTGCCCTCAGGCTTACAATCTGAAGAGACAAGGTACAAACGGAAAATGGTTTGGGAGGGAACAGGTGATATAAATCACAAATATCTCAAGTAACCCATCCACAGCACCTCTATATCCCCCCCCCAAAATGTTCAATAGCCTATTACAGGAAAACTCAACACTGATGGTGGATTTTCCTGAAATAGTGCTATGGCTCACCGTGAGAAGGAAGCTGCCATTGTTGCTCTGGCTACCGTGTATGTCCAGGGACTGAAAAAGTTGGGCACATGTGCAGGGATGGTGACACACACTTCTGGATATTTCACGCTGGCCAAATACCTGGATGCGCATGTCACTAAAATGTGCAAGGGCAGCGCTGGCTCCCATGTAGTCTATCCCAAATGATAAATGATAAACTATGAGATGCTGCACAATCAATACGAAAGAAGTGTGCGTCAGTCTTTTCTGCTCCTATTCAGTGGAGAATCCAAGGGCACTGAAGACAGCAATGGAACAGAAGAGATCTTTTTCAAGAAACTTTAAGAGCAGGGCAGGACTGGTTTCTCACATGCTGCCCCTCCTTGAGCGTATGTTCAAGTACAGTCATGGAACTGGATCAGGCTACTCAAGGTTATTGAGTCAACTCGCTCCCCTTCCCTTTTCAAGACAGGACCTACTGTCAGAACCCCCCAGCCTCCTCCTGAAGAAATGAAGGGAGGGTCTAAGATGTCTATAAATAATTGGCTCCACACTTGAAATCCTATTATTGTACGGAGGAGGTTATTTTTCTGATGTTCAGCCATAATTCACCTTGTAACTGAAGCCTATTATTTTGTGTCCTGCATTCTGAGATGATAAAGAACAGGTCATGACCCTTCTTCTCTGTGACATCTTTTCAGGCATTTGAAGAAGGCTATCACATCCCCCTTCGGTCTTCTCAAGGCTAAATATACCTAGATCCCAATCTCTTATCATAGGACTTTGTTTCCAGTCCTGTTATCATCTTTGCTGCCCTTCTATGAACCCGCTTCAATATGTCTGAATCATTTTTCAAGTGTGTGCCCAGGAACGGCTGCGATACTCAGGGTTAAAGTCTTGTCCACATGAGGAAAAGATATTTACAAAACAGTATTCAGAAACTTTCTATTGATACAGCTCAGAAATACATTTTCCCCCTTGCCGCATAGCACGACTATTATTCAGTTTCTATTCAATTAAAAGTCCAAAATCTTTTTTTGAGTGACCTGTCACTAATATATACCAGCATTTCATTCCCATTGTCCCCTTCTTGGGCTTATTTCTATTATTTTGATACATTGTATGCACTTTACTCTTCCCACAAAATATATCAGGCACTAGCAGCGGGTAGCATTTTAGTTTACTGTATTTTATTTTATTTTATTTGTTTTAAATGTATCAATTTATTGTAAACCACCCTGCATCTGGAGTATAGAAGAAGAGTTGTCTTTTCTACCCTGCTTTTCTCACCCATTCAAGGGGACTCAAAGCAGCTGACAAAGCTTTTCTGTTCTTTCCCCACAACAGAACACCCTGTGAGGTAGGTGGGGCTGTGAGAGCTCAAAAGAGAGCCGTGACTAGCCCAAGGTCACCCAGCTGGCTTCATGGGGGAGGGTAGAATCAAACCGGGTATTCCCAGATAAAGAGTCCAGCTCCCTAACCACTAGACCAAATTGGCTCACTATAGGGGACTATATAAATAGGACACTATATAGGACACTATAGGACACTATATAAATTCTCAGTGCATGTAACACCTCCATAAAATCTGTATTCAGAAATGTAAATTCTCTATATTTAAATGATAGAAATAAAACATAAAATGTTTTCAGTACATTAATATAAAATAATAAAGAGACTTATAGTACTTGTGTGATTATCTGTTCAAAGTTTCAAGGTCTGGAAACCTTGTGTGTATCTTAAGATGTGTGAATCCACAGGTTATTTATGCATTATTTAATTTTTACAATTTCTTATTAAAAAATTCTGTTTTGATAGTTGTAACCTATAGGCATCATTTCCCCTTTCCCTCCTTCCCTAAGCCTCCCACCCAATGCATAATATAACATGATGGCCAATCTCCAGAGTGTGGCTGTTTTTAACATAAAATTGTATTTGCATGAATGAATAATCCTTTATAAGTCTTTTTTAAATAACCCGCTTAATAAAAACCTATACTATACTCCCAGTCCCTGGTTGAGTGTTCAGAGAATTTTAGCCCCAGTAGTATAGATACCAAAAGTTGTAGCCTCATACTTTGTTACTAATACTTCCCAATGGAATGAGACAAATTCTGCCTGAGGAATTTCAGTGGTTTTCTATGGTGGCCATAGGACTTGTCTTTCCCCATAAGTGCCACCTCTGTTAATCGCTATTGTCAGTATTGAAGTAACATTCAACTACACGTCTTGTTGGACTTCTATCTGCGGAAGATGGGGAAACCACGTCTTGTGTTTTACCTCTGTCAGCAAAATAGCAAGGGTAGTTAGCAGCCATAATAATTATCATGGAGAGGACCTGGAGTTTTGCAGAAAGTCTTTCACAATGTTTGGCTGGCTGCTCAACTTGCTCTCAGTCTATGTGATATGAGAGATCTTTCTGCCTTTCTTTGCCTCAGAACCACTTTGCTTAGGCATTTTTAAGGTGGAAAGTTTTAAAGAAAGGGGTTAGACAAATTCATGGGCACTAAAATGGATGTCTAGGTACTTCTTCAAGGCTGGAGAGACAGGAAGGTTGCCTCTAAAGGCCACTTGCTGGAATTCAAGAGCAGGTGAAGGTTTTGCCTTTGTCTTCTGCTTGAGACGCCCATAAGAAATTGGTGGGCCACTGTGTGAGACAGGATGCTGGGCTACATAGGGTGAGGCCTAATCCAGCTGAGGTCCCCTTATGTTGTTAAGAAAGGGAGAGGACAAAAACAAAGGTGACAACAGTTAACAGGGGCAAGGGGGGGCTTATGTGTACCTCTCACAGGAATGGCTAGCATACATTTTGGATTGTGCTTCACAGTATGCATAGGAAAAGCACTATTGATGCAATAGCCAGTTTGGTCTAGTGGTTAGGGAGCCAGCCTCTTATCTGGGAATACTGGGTTTGAGTCCGCCCTCCCCCATGAAGCCAGCCGGGTGACCTTGGGCTAGTCACAGCTCTCTTCTGAGTTCTCACAGCCCCACCTACCGCACAGGGTGTTCTGTTGTGGGGAAAAGAATAGAAAAGCTTTGTCAGCTGCTTTGAGACCCTTTAAATGGGTGAGAAAAGTGGGGTAGAAAAGCTAACTCGTCTTCATTCTGCACATTTTGAGCATGTAAAACTGTTTTAGAAAGCACCTGCATGCCAAAAGAATTCTACAGGATTTAAGATCTTTCTGTTGGGAAGTGTGGTTATAAAGCAGCTTTTAAAAATATATATTTTATAGCCTCTCTTTCTCCTCCCTAGTTTTCAAAAGACACTTTCCGGTGCTGCAAAGCGTTCTAACTATCAAATTAAAAGCAAAGCTAAAAATTGTTTTCCGACTTCTTTACTAGTTCGGAGCTTACCTCTATCTATATTATCCAGGAGGTAAAGAAAGAACCAGCAAAGCTGTGCCAAATTACCTTCCATCTAGAAACAGATTATTGTCATATATCTGATTTCTCAGCCCTAGTTTCTTTTCCACAGAGCAGAGATAATAAGTTACTTGCGTCACAGAAACATTATGAAGCTGAACAAAATAAGAGCTGCTGAAGAGAAGAACAAGAGTTCAACCCCTGTACTATCTTATTTCTGACAGTAAGCACATAGGTGCCTCTAATGAGTCTACTGAATTCCAGGATAAGCCATAAGGTGTACTTGGTAGGGTTACCATCTGAAAAAGGGGACATGGTTCTTGTTCCTTTAATAGTTGCACGGAAAAGGGGGATTTTAGTAGACATAGGTTGGCATGCAAGCAACACCTGGCGAAATTGCCTCTTCAATGCAACTATTAAAGGACCAGGAACCGTGTCTTCTTTTTCACATGGTAAACATATTTCTGAGCAACAAAGTCTCCAATTATAAAATTGTGTCTGCTTGGATCTTCTACACATGTTGAAAAGAGACAAAAGTTTTTGACTACAATAAAAATAAAAATTTTAAGCTTGTTTCCCAGTAACCGACCTTATTCAAATATACAATTTTAGCTTCACCAATTAAGTCTAAAAGGGACTAATAAAAGTTTAAGCACATAGGTGAATAATATTGCTGAGAAAGAGCTCAATTTGCTGCATACTGGAACCAACCATATATCCACAAATCCCAGGGCTTTCCTTATTTTTGGAACTTGGTCAGTAACTCTGAGATTTGTGGATACGTAGTTGGTTCAAACTTTGATACAGAATAAGAAATAGAAGCAGGCTTAAAAAAGAACTGCAAACATAAACACCCTTGCTTTCCTTGAGTGTCACAATGGCACCCAACCAGAAAGGAGATGGATTTGACACAGGAAAAGGGGTGAAGAGCCAAGAGGAGGCTCAACTCGATCTCAGAGAAAAATGTGACCGATACAGCCCAGGGCGGGGATGGTCTGAGGTCAACCTATAACAATCTAGGTGTGACCAGCATTGATACGACCTCAGATCGGATTAATGAATAGACCATCCTGTCTTAGACTTGTGTGACTAAGGCCCTGGAGTATGCTTGCATCCATTTGTCTAGTCCCTGCCTAGCTCCAAAACAGGTGAACAAAAGTTCCTCAGATTCAAAGCTCCAGCAACCATTTGGGAAAGGGGCCATCTTCCAGAACCTAGCAAACTTCCTGCACAATAGACTGTCTTCCAGAGCCTAGTGAAAGGTCTGCACCACTAAAATGCACCCTGGTTCAGTTTCTGCATCTAAGGGCAGGGTAGGCCCAGGGCCCAGGGGACCATACCATTCCATGGAAACTCACACCTCTCATGGAGTATGCTGAAATGCAGAACCCGTGGTGCCAGAACACATCTGGCGTGGTCCCTAGAGATCATGAGGATGTTGCCTTGATAATAAATATAGCATGCATTTCGTGCCTGAGGACTGTATTGATGTTCCAATTCTTCTGTTTGCCAATTCCTTTAAAATTATTAATCTAAATTCAGCATGTTTACATGACTCATTTGCCCACAGTTGCTGAATTCCTTTAAGGAAGATCTGTGTCCTAGAATGAACTCGCATTTTCATTTTATCTTGTGAATAATTGCTACTGATAAGCATCAAGAGCAAAGGTAATCATGCCCACTTCTTACTTTGCATTTGTTTGGTTTGGACAGGATTGATAAACTGGCTTGCAGTTTCCACAGCCTAGCTCAAAAAGGTGACTGTTAAAGTGTTACTATGAACCGAAGACTTATAAAACTTTATTGCTTCAGTACAGATACCAACGAAATTCCTTCCTAGAAAAAAATGTGTAGATGGGGAAAAAAATTAAAGCAACAATAATTGTGGGTAGAAAGCTTTATCTGTATTAATTATGGTGCACAAATATTGAAATAATGCCTAAAACAAAACACAGGTCAGTTTACTCCACAAAACATTCTTAAAATAAGTTGTCAAATTTGTAGCACATGCTCTAGACCTTCTAATCTTCTCCACTCAATAAAAACAATGATTATAGTAGGAGTGGGAAAACAGGACTTTCACAAATCGCAACCCGTGGCCAAACTACAAAAATACCCAGATTTTTTCAGTACAGAGTGTTAATAGCTGGAACTCCAGCCCCAGTTGAGGGTCCACTGAAAAAGAGCATTTAAACCACATCTTCTGAAGCTGTTGATTAATGTCTTCAAGTTGGCTTACTAAATCTGGGCTGAATTCACACTTTAGGTGTTTCTGGGTGTTTCTGCATTTACCTCCTGAAAGCTGGATTTTCTGAAATCCATCTCTTGAAGATCTGTCTGAAATAGGAATGGATCCAAATGAGGCCCCACATTTCTGCACTCACGTGGCAAGCATGGATACTGAGGCACACATCATGTGTTTGCTGTGTAGACACCACAGCACCAATTTCCAGAAGCATCTCTCCTCCCTGAGGCCCTGCCGCCCCAGGAGCTGCATGATTGGAGCACTCAGCTGTCAGTCACTGCTCGATTCCCCCCCCCCATGCGTGGGCATGTCAGGGACATACTGCCCACCAATCAGTGGCATGCCTGAGATCCCACAGCTGCCGTGGTGCTGCTGCCTCACTCAACATGGCGACTTCCTGCTGCCTCACTGGACATGATGACTTCCTGTCCCACCCACATCCATTCTCTCTCCTGTCCATGTGCAGAAGCGTCCTCCTTTGGTGTGGAATTTCCTCGCAGGAACAGATTGAAGACCTAATTTTTCAGGTCTTCCTGGAAACGGATTTAGCGGCGCCTAGACCCCATTAGTGATGGATCTCTTGCGAGGCTGTGCGGAAACGGCGTCCTCGAAGGGGCCCTAATCTGTCCCACTGTGCACATGTGTCCCATATCTGTCCTTATTGTGTGCTTAATGGGGTTTTAGCAGCCAGTGTGGAAACACCCTCTGTTCACACTATAGAAAGCTTTGTTGGCCACTTTGAGTCCCCTTAAATGGATGACAAAAGCAGGGTAGAAAAGCCAACTCTTCTTTCTCTAAAATCTCATCAGACTGATATGGTGATGGGCAGTTCTGAAAAAGGCCAGAAGGGGCAGTCAAGAGCAAGGTGAGCTGAAATACGTATTCACTTTGCTGTGAAGCCAGGTTTGCTACGGCTTAATGAGCTGTAGTCCGCTCACCAGTCATGTGTGTCTGCATTGGGCTACTACCAAAGATCACCAGGAGTGGCTGAGGGCACCATCCAGCTCCTGTGGGAAATGTCTGCCCTTTCTTTTGGGTGCAGCATAGCAACTGGGAATGGTGGTGCAACTGAATTTGTGCAGCATTCAGATTGCCACGACAATGTCTTCCACACTTCAAGTGGTGCTGGCCTGATATAAAACATTGCTGACACTTCAAGTGTGGGTGGCCACCGCTGCACTGGGTCTTCACCAGCAGTGGGGCTTTTCACACTTAGGTGCCATGGAAAAGTATCCCTCAGCAGCTAAGATCAGGGATGGTGGCCTTAGCAATGGCTATGCATGCCAGGCCATTGCTGCTGCAATTGGCAATGTGCTGCGTGATTGAACAGCTGCACCTTGCCAACCTCCCCACAGCCTTCGCATATGGAGGTATGTGACTTATGCTTGCAGGACAGTACTAGGAGTGCCACAGGGACTCCTAGTGAACTTGTGGAGCACTCTTTGCTGTTCCACAGCTTCTGAAGATTGGGGCAGCCGTGTATGCTCTGTGCCACTCCAGGATGGAAGCAGCTCCGTGGCGTGCAAATGCACCATGCTGGACTGCACACAGACATCCCAATCAGTCAAGTGTGAACTGGCCCCATGTATTGTTATACCATACCAGGTCATACGTTTCCCTTGTGACAGAATTTAGTCATCTAAATGATGAATTAACAGTAAAGAGGAAGAATGTCAGTTTCTGCTTTAGAACATAACATAAGAACATAAGAGAAGCCTTGCTGGATCAGGCCACAGCCCATCTAGTCCAGCATCCTGTCGCACACAGTGGCCCACCAAATGCTCATGGGCATCTCAAGCAGAGACAAGGACAAACCTTCTCCTGCTCTCGAGTCCCAGCAGATGGCCCTAGAAGCGCCCCATTTCCTCCCCCCCCCTCAGCCTGAAAGATGCACCTAGGCATTCGTTCTAGTAGCCACTGATACATCTGTCATCCATAAATTTGTCTAACCCTACCTTAAAGCCATCCAGACTGGTAGCTGTCACCACCTCTTCTGGCAGCACATTCCATAGGCCGATGACCCTCTGTGTGAAGAAATACTTTATGTTCTGCTTTATGTCAGATGGCACAGGGTAAGACCAACAAAGTGAATGGGCTCTCAGTCTTTTGGTTTGCATGACTCCTGCCCTTCATTGGGTCATAGTATTTTTCTTCTGCGCATTCAAGGTAGGGCCATAGGAAACAAGCAACCATCGCCATGTACCTCTGCTTTGATGCTTGCCTGGAAGGTATAGGAACTTCCCTGTAAGGTGGAAAGCAATAAAGCTTAGCCTGTCTGATCATGTTCCAAATTTGGCAAATTCAGCAATAACAAATTATAGAATGATAGGATGTCCACCTACAGATGGTGATGGTGGGGGTGGGGGAGGAAGTCTCATTTGTAGAAGTTTTTGGACTGTTATGTTGTGTTCCAGGATTCTTCTAGTGGTTTTTGGTTCTAGTGTTTTTGTTTAGGGAGCCGGGCTCTTATCTGGGAACACCAGGTTCGATTCCACCTCCCCCATGAAGCCAGCTGGGTGACCTTGGGTGAGTCACAGCTCTCTTCTGAGCTCTCACAGCCCCACCTACCTCACAGGGTGTCTGTTGTGGGGAGAAGAATAGAAAAGCTTTGTCAGCTGCTTTGAGTCCCTTTAAATGGGTGAGAAAAGCGGGGTAGAAAAGCCAAATCGCCTTCTTCTGAAGCATTTGTACGAACGTTCCAAAACATTCATACGAATATGAATAATGTATGAATGTAATAAAATTCAATTCATATTCAGATGTCTAAATTCATCCAAATTTGTAAGAATATAGAATGTAACAAAAATCCATGCACATCTGTATTCAGAGAGTTCTGTTTTCTAATTCAGAGACAATCCACTGTGTCTGAAAAGCATGCTGATGGAAGCTTCCAGTCCGCATTCCGGTGTATGAGCCAGTGGAGATCTCCTTCAGATGATACTGTTTTAATGCTGAAGATGAAATAGCATTTTAGGAGACAATCAACTACCTCATAAAATGAGGTTTTTTAATTTCTGATTTCGAAATGAGAGAGGATATTAATAAGTTTTGCTCAGGGGATTTTTCAATACTCTTAGTTTATTTTTGCAGCAGTTGACTCTGAGTAATAGGTAACTTATTGACCTCAAGATTTAAAAGATGTTTGACAAGGAACAAGTTGCAAGATTGACTCATTTTCTTTGGAAACAAACAACCTGGGTGAAGCAATGTGTGACTGCATGTAAATGCAACTATGGATTTATTGATGAGCTTATATTGTTATCCTGTCCTCATGGTTTTGGCTATTGACCAACAATGGAATTTTTTGCCAAGATGGCTGAACTATAGCTGAGTATGGGCAATTAACCATTCTCCTCTAACTACATTGGCTTCTCCATTAAATATGATCCTGTAGCTGTGTTTGCACTGAGGTGCCATATGAATGCAGGGCAGTGCAATGTATTTGTCTTCTGCATAAAGCTGTTTGTTATCTTAAAACAGTCCCAGAGCCCCATAAAAGTTTAACATGAAAAATTGCAAAACAACATCACATACAGAATATAAACAAGGAAACAACAATATTCAGAAAAAAAGGAACCAATACTTAAAATGTATGGGAGACTGTTGTATAATCTGGTTGGGGTTGAATAACCTCAAAATTCTTCATAATCTGGCAATTCCTGATGGAAACAGTAGAACTGAACCAGTAGGAATCTCAGGATTGTCTTAGGGCCTTTTTCCACTAGGGCTTAGAACCCTTCTAAGACCTCTGTAGGAACCCTATTGGTACCTGATTGGTACCAATTGGGAAGGCCTTGTTCCCCACCTGGATCCCATTGGAGGCCCCATCTGCAAGGCCTTATCCTGTCCCCATGAGGGCAGGAGAAATTTGGATTTAATGGGTCCTTCAGGCCCTTAATCTTGATTTCACGTGGACCTGATTCATGCAAACTTCTGGATCTGGTGAAAGGAAAGTTAAATTATTTCTATGATACAAAGAAGATTCCTTTAAGTGCTTTTGTCTTCCTTATCCATCTTTTATTTGTTGGCACCTGTACCTTGTCTAGCATTAATTTAAGGGGAACTTCCCACATGTGACTTGAATGGGACATTAAATAGTGAAATAGCAGAAGAGCCAGAGGACCAAATGAGTTCAAAGCAGCATTTTATAAATACTTCAAAGACCTTTTAACATAGTTTTTAGATCATATGAATTTCCACATTCCTCAAAATTTTATCTGCCTAATATAAAACAACACAAACCTGGGGACAGAGGAATTAAAAAACTATTTTTTTGGAAGGCCCATAGCCCTTTTATCTGCCTGTTATAAAACAATACAAACCCGGAGATGGAGGAATTAAATAACTTTATTTCTGAAAGTCAAAAGCCCTGATTTAGAGACCAGCCAAATAGGGAGGTTGGAGGATCCCCATTCTCAAAGACTATTTTGCACTATTTTTGAAAAGGCTGGCAAATAATATGCAATTAACATGGGCCAAGATGGAACAGATAAAACATTGGGAGTCAAAAATGTGAGTTTTCTATGGCCAATCTAAATGCAGCCTTACTTGATTACCACATGTTCACATGTGTCAGTTGGCAATAATAGGCACTGATAGAATAATCCTTTTATAAGCATTTTGCTTATTTTCAACACTGCTGCATAAAAACTAAAATTGTGTTGCAATGTTTGCAATTAGTTTATTTAACTGTCAGTTCCATAAATCAGAAAACACTCATATAAGCAGCTTGGTACACCCAGTGAGTCAGATTTTGGTTCTCTGGAATATTTATTTTTACGATGAAGAATGATCCCGGATCTTGTAATACAAAAGAAAGAAGGAAATCTTAAAATTAACCTTGAAACCCTATACCAGCCCCTGGTTACACAAGATGAAAGACTATTAAGTTAAGGAGTAATTTGTATGTTGTTTCTTTCAGTGTGAAGTGATTTGGTACAGCAGCATTTCTTATGTGGTTGAAAATGGATTTGGTAACTTTAAATGTAACAGAATATTTCACTTGCTACGAAACAAAACTATATTATAGCCATTCTCATAAAAAAAAATTTGAATAATGACAGGAAAGGCACTTACAGTTACTATAAATCTGAAATAATAGCAACTATTATGAAGGAAACAGTTTATGGAAATAGACTGCTGGGGGATACACAAGTGAAGAAACGTTGGATATCACTGGTATATAATCCAACAGCAGTAGGGATGTGCATGAATATTTGAAACATTTGAAATTCAGTCGAATTCATTCAAATTTGGACATTTGAATTCAAATCGGATGTCTATAAATTCAAATTTAAACATACGAATGAATTTTGAATTTTTGAATCTATATGTTTGAATTATTCAGACATTCATATGTATATGGGTTCGTACATGATGTGTACTTGCCCATACGCATCTTTCCCACATCCGTATGCATTTGTACAAATCCGTATGGGATGAAACCGGATGCATACGGGATGTGTATGGATATGTACAGGATGTGTGCAGATGCATACAGGCAGATACAAAGGTTATCAACCTTCGTATGTGCAAATTTGGATTGAAAATTCAAATGAATAGATTCAAATTTACTCAATTCTTACTGAATGTGGATAAATTCAAATTAAAAAAAAATTAGAATCAAATCGAATTTTTGGATATTCAACTGGAATCGAATCCCCCAAAATTGTACTGCAGTACTGGCAGAACACTTCATAATTGCAAAAAAAAAAAAAAAAAGAGAATAAAGCTGTGGTCACACATTACTTTAACTTTCTTAAGTACATCTTCTGATTGCAATGTTCACACCTTTTCTTTTCTATCCACTTTCACTCGGACTTTCCAGAGTCCTGATTTTCACAGGTCTCAAACCATTACAGTCTGCTAACCCTAACCTGTTTTCATTATTTGGGTGTGATCAGGGAAGAGGATTAAAGGGGTCTGGACTGTATTATAATGGGTGGGATCTGCCTCCGTTTTTGCCCATTGATTATTAAGGATAGTACTTTGATCACATCTCCCTCATTGTCTTTACTGATTGATGGAATTGTGTCCTATTTGAGCGGGGGGGGGGGCATTGACACAGTGGAAAGAGGAGTGGAAAACTAAAGAGTCACATATAGGAGATTCAGGACGATAACATAAAGGTGGAAGCATAGCAACCCAACCGGAGATGGCCTGAGGGAGGATTTGCATCTATTTCGTGTGATCAGGGTTAGAACATCTTCACTCAGGCTTCTTAATGAAACAGACTGTTCCAGCAAGTTGTGACTATGACCTAATGATATAGGGTGTTTTTCCATTGAGCTCCTTTAATCCAAAATTAAGAAGATTTGGATCTAAGGAATGGGTACTTCCCTTAATCTGGATCTAGTAGATCCGGATTAACGGAAGTACCCAATGTGTTTCCACGGGTGGTCTAGCACCCAATAGCAATGGGTGCTAGCCTGCCTGCTGTGGAAACATTGGAGCACCCATGTGCAAATCCGGATCTACCCACGAGGGGCCTGTCTGTCTCCCCAGGTGTTTTGGGGGACAGGGGGTACAATCTCCATAGATGTTCCGTAGAATCTTTGAAGATCCTTCGGAGTGGCTCTGTAGAATCTCCGGAGTGATCTGCTGCTTACTTCAAAGATCCTCTGGAGCATTTGACAGCAGCATTTCTCATGCAAGGTGTTCTCTTTGGAGCCTGTGCTAATCTCTGAAGGCAACTTCAGAGGGACTCCGGAGGGACTTGGGAGGAATTTTGAAGTTTTGAGTTTGGGGCACCTCCCCCCCAATGGGTGCCCCCCGAACCTCCTCTAGACCCCATTGCCCAATTGTAGTGGAAACAGGCTCCCTATAATCCGGATTTGATGGCTGAAGACCCCATTGTAGACCCCTTTAATGGGGTCTATGTGAAATCCGGATTATAGGTCCAGAAGGACCCATATGATCAAGATTTCCCTACCTCTGGTGGGAGCAAATGTTGCTCTAGTGGGGTCTGTAGTGGAAATGGGGTCATCCTGCTCTGAGCCTAATGGGTCCTTAATGGGTCCTTCAATGGGTACTTAGTGCTAGTGGAAAAACACCCATAATCAAACAACAGTTGTTTAGGATACATGTTCCTGAAGGGGCATCCCAAAAGTATTCTTTCACTCAAATGAAAGGACTTTAAGTAAAGTTCTTGTGGAGCACTAAAACCCCCATCTCTTTCATTCATACATCTGTCCTTCCAGTCTGGCAATACCTTCCCTTGATGACAGTCACATCTGCAACAGATCTAGACTGCATTTGACATGGGCTGAGAGCATATTCAAAGTGGATTCAGGTCAGATTTGATGCTTTCAGAGTGGATTTGTTACGGGATATGTATTGGATACGTATCTCGGATACGTAACAGATACGTATTTGTTTGTATCTGATATATATTCATTCATATCCGATACATAATCATTCATATCAAATATTCGTACAAATTCATACGAATACATTTGTATTAAATAGAATTTTACCACATTCAAAAGAGTCTATTTGTATGAACACAAATTTTCTAACATTCAATTAGTAAAAAATCGAATGCCCAAAAAAGTCTGTTTGTAAAGAACTGAATGCCAGAAATCACATTTGTGTACATCCCTAATCTGATCAAACCCTTAAAGTTATTTTGCTGCGGCAGTTTTAAGGTTTTATATAATATATTGCTGGATTTCACTGCTTTCCACTGCATGTTTCATTTGTATATCACTGTTAGGTCGCCTGTGGAAGAGTGGTATACAAATGTGAACTACAAATAAAAGGAGCGTACCTTATAGAGCTACCAACTCTTTTCCTTCTCAGACATTACTTGTGTGAGGACACCCCTGAATTCTAGGTAAATGTAAATAGGCGTAAAGGCACAGGAAGGAGAGGACTCTAAGAGGTGTGTTCTAAGGCCTGTCCTTTGAGAAAGATCTGGATGTTCTCTCCACCCTCACTTGATCGTATGACATTTTTGAAACCTGCACAACTCTACACAGTGCCAAGTTCCTCATGGCCCTTTTCAGGAAAGTGCTGAGATGACTTTGCAGGAACATGAGCAACACAATCCCTCTTCTTTTTTCTTTAGTAAACCTTTTTAAAAGGAGTCGGCAGCGGCGTTCAAAGTAGTTTTGCATATTTAAGATAAACATGGGGACAGCGCAGTGGCATTTAACAGCTTCCCTATGAGCATTCTTGTGTACATTTATTTTGCGGACTTGACTCTGCTCAAACTACGATCTGCTTACCAAATTTATCTTTCTGAGGATCAAGGATGAAGTAATTATATAAACATTGGCTCCAAAACAAGTAGTCAAATCTTGTACTCTGTTCCAAGCACATCTTAAGAAATATGCATTGCTTCACAGCTCAACACTCAACACTTTCCACCTGTACTGACAGAAATAAGGAGAATGTGTGAGTTGCTGGGGGCCAAAAAAAGCCATGGCAGAAGCAGCAGCAGCAGCAACAGGAGGAAAAAGTAACCACATTGAGTTATTTGGGAAATCCGCAGCATGTGCCACTGGTTAATAAAATTAAGATTTAATGTTAATGTTTTTAAAGTACACACCTGAGTCTTGCACTCTGAATAACTGAAAGCACCCTCTTATTTACATCACTGAAGAGTTACAACATTATCTTCGAAAGGAGCTAAAAGGTCAGTTCTGGAGTTCCCAGTCATGTGTTTCACTATCATTTCTAAGAAAAAGCTGATGGAGCAACTGCAGAAAGTTTCCACAACCACTTAGTCATGACTGGAACTGCGAAGCATATCTAAAATGTATGTAAAAAAAAATTGTGAATACAGTATATCACAGGTAATATCCTCTGTCTTGCTTGTTTTTTTAACAGTTTTTTTATTTTATCAACAATACAAAGGTGATATAAAATGACAACATTTTCAGCAATATCGTATCCAGAGATGTTTTGTATAATTATTGTCAAATTGTCATTGAATTGCGTGATGTGTTGAGAAGAAGAAGGGTTGGCTTTTCTACCCCGCTTTTCTCACCCATTTAAGGGGACTCAAAGTGGCTGACAAAGCTTTCTATTCTTCTCCCCACAACAGAACACCCTGTGAGGTAGGTGGGGCTGTGAGAGCTCAGAAGAGAGCTGTGACTAGCCCAACGTCACCTAGCTGGCTTTGTGGAGGAGTACAGAATCAAACCCAATATTCCCAGATAAGAGTTTGGTTCTTTGACCACTAGACCAAACTGGCTTATGTCATTCTGAAATTTCAAAGCAATGCAACACAATATAATGTCAGAGAAAGAACTACCATAGTGAAAGATTCTATTATTCCAATAACATTCTCCAGTCTGTATTACTCCTGTGAAAACCTTTTGAGAAGGTGGGCAATAAGTCCAATGGCTACATGTGTCATGGTCAGCCAGGATGATGACTCAGAGGATGAGGAGGATTCACTTCCTGAGGTACAGGAGGAACCTGAGGTGATGCCAGGACCCAGTTCTGACCCCCCAGCCCCATTGGAACCTGGGGTTCAGCAGCCCAGCCCTACCACAGCAGAGGTGCAGGACAGTGGCGGCTTGCTGTACGGGCGCTGGGGCGCGCGGTCACCCTGTATTTTTAAGAGGGAAAACACTTTGATTGGAGAGAGAGAGCAGGTCAGGAGAGAAATGAAGGAAGAGCTCGAGTAATAATATCCTACCAGATTTTTTTCTGTCTTTCCCTGCCTGTTGCTAAGCTCCGGCGCCAGAAAAACTGCGCCCAGGAAAGAAAATTTCTGCCTCACATCAGGAGTCAGCAAGAACCCGGAATTAGAATATTTTCCCCTCTCTTGAGCTGCTGCACGAGCGGCAGAAAGTTTCTCCCTGGGCGCAGGTTTTTTGGCGCCGCAGCATAGCAACAGGATTTTTAAAAAATCGGATAGGTTAGTTAGCTCTAAGCTCCTCCCCTTCATCCCTACCCAGCTTGCTCTGTGCTGCCATTTTTTTACTCCCTGCGTGTGTGTGGGGGAGTCTAAGAAGAGAGTGGAAGAGAAAGGTAGGACTGCTTCTAGCTGCAGTGTGAAGGCGTTTCTTGGCCTCGTGGTGGAGGTGGCAGCAGCAGCAGAGAGAGGGCTCAGCAATTGCTCGCCATGAGGTAGCTTTCTGGGCTGCTTCTTGGCCCTGGCAGAGGCCTCTCTGCCCTTGTCTCGCCAGCAGACATGTGCCTTCACGTGGCAGGGTAGCAAGCAGCAAGCAAAGAGGAGAGGGGACAGGCTTTGGCTGCTTCTTGTTGGAGCACTAACATGCGAGGATCTCCTGGCAGAGTAGGAGAGAAGCGAGAGGCCTTGACTGCTCCCTTCCCTCATCAGTGGCTTTCATGCAGGATGCATTCGTGGGGGGGGGGCGAGAGAGAGGGGGACGAAAGAAACAACCGGCGAGGGAGAAAAACCAAGTGCCCAGGCAGGGCTCTCCCCTCTTCCTATTCCCGCCACTTGGTTCCTCTGCTTTTCTCTGCTTTTCTCTATTCCCGCCACTTGGTTCCTCTGCTTTTCTCTGCTTTTTCCTCTGCTTTTCTCTGCACTGGGTGGGGAGGGGAGAGACCACCTTCTTTCAGTCCACCTTCAGAGCAAGAGAATTCATCAGCAAAGCGAGCAGTAATTTTCTTTCTACATTTTCTGAGTTATTCAACACTGAAAGAAAACAGATTCTCACTTTGCTGACTGTTATCTTGCTCTGAAAGTGGACTGAAGTCCTCCAATCCTTGCCCCCATGGTTCCTCTGCTTCACGGCCCAGATCTCAGCGCTGAGCAAGGGGGGGGGTGGATTAGGGAGAAGGAGTGGAAACAAGCAGCCAGGACTGTCCTGCAATCCCCATCGCCCACTGCTTCGCTTCCCCTTCCCACCTCTGTTCTGGGTGGGTGGGGAGATGGGAAGAAAGAACGAGAGCAGCAGCCAGGGGAGGGGAAGAAACTGCTCGGTTTCTCTGTGGTTTCTACCTGTCTCTGCCCTGGCTGGGTGAAGGGGAGGAAGGAATTGAAAGCAGAGGGTGAAGGAGAGGAACCACATGGTCAGCTCAGTTTTGCAGCACCGGCTGCTCAATTCCTGCTTGCTGGAGTGCTTTCCTCTTCCTGTCTCTGCACTGGGCAGGAGCAGGTGGGCTGAAGGAATGCAGGGAATAGGCCCTTACATCAGCCTCCTCAATATAAACTAGTTTTATGTTCATTTAATTCATGATTGTGTTTTGGGGTTTGAGACTTTTTGTTTGATTTTGGTTCTCCTACTGAAATGTTTGCTTTTTGCATATGTTCTCATCCTAATGAAGATCTATTAGCAATCCTGTTGATTCTTTGTTCTAGGTGTGATTTCAGCACCCTTCCCCCCCCCCAGTCTATAGCTTCTGTGCTAATTTACACAACAAGAACCCTGTCCAATACAGATTGCAAAACAAAGAGGGCAATCTGTTTTTGTAAAGATGAAGTTGTCTTTAATAGATAATTATACTTCAGTAGTTGCACTATGGCTTTCTAAGCTGCTGTGGCTCTGTTCACACCTAAGCTTTAATCCAACTTCAGTCTGCTTTCACAGCCAGAGAACACATCAGCCCAAGTGATCAATAGTTTCACATTGGCTGTGGCCACACTTAAATTTTAATCCAGCTTCAGTGCACTTTCTCAGTGAGATAATATGTCAGCAAAGTCTCAAGCTGTTTTCTTTCCCCATTATCTAACCTGGAAAAGCCATTTTCGGATTAGATGAAGAGGACAGAAAATGATTATTCACTTTGCTGATATATTCTCTCACTTGGAAAGTGGTCTCAAACTGGATTAAAACTCAGGTGTGAATGCAGCCTAACAGCTTATTTTCAAGCATCTGTGGTTGCTTTAAGTTTCCTTCTGCTTTGTAATGCTTGCTGCCAATATTAATTGATCTAAGCAGCCATCACAGTGAGTAGTGTGTGAGGAAGGATGCTGGACTACATGGGCTATGGCCTGATTTGTGATTCTTTCACTAGCAGTTTGTCTGCTGCGAATCCTATGGTACTTAGATAAGCTCAGTGACCCCAGAGGCTCCGCCCCCATGACCCCCACCTTTCCTGTGAACACCCAGCCCTGAAGTCCACCAGCCGCCACTGGTGCAGGATGTGGGAGACAGGGAACAGCAGAGCCCAGAGATCCCCAGCTTTAAGCAAAGGAGAGCAGAGAAGCAAGGGTTAAGAAGATCAAACAGGCTGGCCCAGAAACATGCAGATCACCTGCACCTGTGAACTCAATCTGCAAAGTTAAAACACGGGGCAGATGCTCAAGCCCTTTGTCAGAAACTATTTGTTCACCTTAAGAGAAAGCTGCTGTATCTGACTCCTGGACTGCTTGGAAACCCTAGACCTTGGAACGTACCCGTTGACCACCCTTCTGGCTGCCCTGACCTCGGACTGGACTGTTTGTACGACCCTCGTTAACCCTGGACTTGGACTGTTTTGGATTCCTGCTTTTCGGACATTGTTTGGGGCTGTATCTTTGCGGAGCAATCTCTTACCAGCTGTGTGTTTGTAGGTGAGCGGGCAGCTTTCCCGGACAACATGTTATTCTTCCTCTACGTAGGGATATGGATCACATGGGCAGGAAATTCTTGATGCAACAGTGGCCATGGTCACAGCATCACTTTAGAACTTCGTCAGTTCATCTTCAGGTCTGACTGCTCACACCTTTTCCTTTCTGTCCATTTTATTTGTGGACTTTCCACTCTCCATTTGGACTTCCCGAAATGGAAGGTTCACAAATAAAATTGGTGTTTTGCTTAAACTTACAATAATTTAAGATTAATGCTACAATGCTCCATTTATAGAATATGTTATGAACACCTAGATTTCTGGATGAGGTTTGTGTACTTCTTATCAATCCGTCTTTAAAGTGTAAAATGTAAGTGTCCATGCAGATGGCCTTTTGTATTCTTGAACGTTAAACCATCTTTCAGAAACATTTCCTAAAAGAAAAGCTCCCAGAACACGAGACCGCTAAATGAACAGTTAATAGCTTTAAATGAGCAGAAGTTTGGGATTCAATTCAATTCAAATCGAATTCCCAAAAATTCAATTTGATTTGAACCTTTTAAATTTGAATTAAACCAAATTTGGTATGAAGTAAGCAAATTCAAAACAATTCGTTCGAATTTTTTATTTGAACTTGGGCTTACGAATGTCGACAACATTTGTACATGACTGTACATGTCTGTACATGTCTGTATGCATCCCATAGTTATCGCGTATGCAGCTCGTTTTTGTCCCATACGGATCCGTACAAATGTGTACAGATACGGGAAAGATGCATATGGGCATCTACGAATGTTGTCAACAATCTTAAGCACAAAACTGAAAATTCAAACGAATAGATCCAAAATTTGAAATTCTAATTGAATCTTTAAATTTGAATTTATGGACATTCGATTTGAATTTGAATGTCAAAATTTGGCAGATTTGATTGAATTTTGAATACCTTCAAATATTCATGCACTTCCCTAATCAAAAGATTGTTTGACTATGTTAGCCACCTACCTTACTAAACAAAAATGAAAAAGTAGTGGCACCCCCTTGGCAGTAGGACATAGAACAGTCTCACATCAAAAAATATTCATGCATGGGCACACACGCACTCAGTGGTCACAAAATGATGCAAACAATTGCCACTCTTTGCCTCAGTTTCCAACATAGTTTAACGGAATCGGAAGGAGGGAATCTGCCACTGAAAATATAATAGTAAAATATTTATTATACTTAAATCTAGGCAGGAAAATCCTGATTCTCATGCTGTAATTATCCTAATGCAATGGCACGTGTAAGTTTTGTGTTAGAACTTGCAAACTGGTTCCATAATTACTAGCACTTTTAATCTAATATCATGGGGCACTGAAAGCACTTATTACCTGGGCATGGGCAATAAGTGCCAAGGTGTTTTTCCCAGAGGAGCAGTGTTCATTTGCTGACACTATGACATTCCCATTAAGATGAATCACGTTACGTTAGAACCTTGTATCAAATACAAGCTGCAGAAAGCTTGTTTTTCATTATTTCTCATGTTGTTTGCAAATAGAAGTCAAATGTTCTTGGTGGCTGTGCTTGATTCAAGAGCAAAATTGGCATCTACAAATCCACCAATTTGCCTTTACCAACCATTTGGCTAGCACACTATTGGCATTTATATTGCAGGCTGCAGTTCAATGAAGCTTAGGCTGTACCTCCTGACATTATCCTCTGGGCCTGGTCTCACATGAGTTTTAGGGCAATTTGAGCTGTCCGACAGGATGTGCGATTCACATGATTTTAAGCTAACATGAACTGGAGGATGGCCTACAACTGTTAGTCCATCATAAAATGTAGTCTTTAACCAGCACTGACACGGACTCAGACAGCGTGGAATTCCAGTCCAGCTTCCACTTCCTCATGCATTGGTGGTGGGATGGCCTAAAGCAGGCAGAACTGTGTTGTGGTGGGTGGTGCCCAGTATTTCCTTTGGCCAACTGGCATGCGTGGAGTTTGTGAGGCACCTCTGCCTCTCCTCAGTTTAGGGGTATGATTCCCCTCTCTAGAGTTTTTACAGAAATTTATTATTATTATTATAAAAATTATTTGCAAGGAGAAGAGAAGTACACAAAAAAAGGAAGGGGGTGTTTGGAAGTGGGGCAGCAGGCTTTAAAAAGAACTGTAAACACATACCCTCACCTCCCTTGAGTGACATGAACAGCAACCAATCAGAAATGAGATAAATGTGATGTAGCGAAAGGGGTGGGGAGCCAAGGGCTTTGTGGAGGTACGCCAGCCCGAACTCTGTAGAAACGTGTGACCAAACAGCCGAAGGAGGTGTTGGCTTTTATCAATCCATGTCTGACCAGCACTGGTATGGATTAAATTTGAATTCATTAATAGGCTGACTTGATTAGGACTCATGTGACCAGGGCCTCTCTGTGGTCTTGGAAAGTCTTCTCCAGGCAAGAGTTAAGTAGCAGTGTTTCCATGGCTGGTGGTAACATTATAGAGTACAGCCTCCTTCTGGTGCCAGGATAGGGCCCAGGTTTTGCTGAACTTTCTGGGCTTGATACATTCGATGTGCAGGGTGTCCCTGTGGTCCACAGGAAAAGAGAACCTACATTTTTATACACTTTGTCTTATTTTAGGCTGGAGTTTCCACAATAAGGCAAGATCCACCCAATGCCCTAATGGCAGCATGGGATCGATTCAGTGGTGTAGGGGCCACACATCTGTGTGCTCCTAGTGTACAGGATCTGCATAATCTTGTGCCCAAGCTGCACTATAAGCACTTCTTGGAGCATTATAATGGCAGAGCAATGGGAAGAGATCTGACGGTGCTTCCTATTGATGTTCCCCACAACAGTATTCACACTTAACTCTCTTATAGCACTCTTCATTTTGCAGCACACAGGAAAATGCCAAAGTTCTGCAGCCATTTCCTCTTCTCGGCAAAAAAACACTAGGTGGAAACACTGAACATGCCCCAGTTTGATGTTGCCATTGCCAAGAACAGTGGCGGGCAAGCTGCGGCTGGGCGATTAACAGCGTGGTGAGTGAAGATTGCTCCAGGGCCAATCCCTTCTTAGACCACATGTTCAGCCATTGTGCAGAACCTGCTTCAGTTTCTAAAGCTTTTCTCCTGATTGTATTTCTTCTATTCGAAGTAAATTAACCCACTGATTTTCTCGCTGCCACAGATTAGGGATTTGCGTGAATATTCAGCACACTCAAAACTCATAAGAATTCATAAAAATCTCGGCATTCGCAGGTGAATCCAAAGGGGCTACATTCGTAAGCCCCCGCTTGCCTGAGAATTGAATGGATCCAGCCTTCATTGAAGCTTCGATGAAAGCTGGATCTGCCCACCTGGCCACTCTCACCCCAAAATGTGGCACAGCCATATCCTCCACATCCTCTGCCATTATCCTGCACTCATCCATGGCCCAAGTAGGCCTTCCAGAGGTCCACGTGCAGCTCCAGAACGTCTACTTTGGCCTCAGATGGGCAAGCAATGGTGGCAGCTGCAGGTGAGTGGGGAGGCCAAGGTGGGACAAGAAACGTGGGGTTGGGGGATTCTCTACAGACACAAACATTCATCGGTTCATGTGTGAAGCCCAGTGCCACCACATTCATGGGGGGAATTCGCTCAAAGCCAAACATCCCTCCATTAGATTCACATTGAACTGAATGGGAGAAATTGGCTTTGTGTACCACCCTACTACGGATTCTTCCTGTGTCTGTACTAAAAAAAAAAGTAAAATAATATTTGCATTCAACTTCCCATAAAAGCACGAAACAACATTTTTTTAAAAAAAAATCCTTACATTATTTACAACAATGTTTCAACCATGGGTGGGGATAGACAAAACAAGAAATAAACTTTGCAACCAAAGGGAGGTTTGTAATAAGTACCTAAAGGGTGTAACTGTAGATACTTCCTAAGTATCACCAGGAGGGAGTTACAAGATGACAATCTATAATCTGTGGCACCTGCAGAAGGGCATCCTGGATTATCAGTGATCCTGAAAGTCTGCAGCATAGGCGATGATCTGATAGAACCTTTTCAAATCGGGATGTGCACAAATATTCATAAAAGTTGTTATTCGTGCGAATTCATACAAATTCAGACACTTGTACATGAATTGAATGTCACAACATTAATACATTAACGTTCGTGTGAATGCGAATGTTTCAGAACATTCGTCTGAATAATTCGGACATTTGTTAAACTGGGGAGGTTGGGAAGCGGCTACGCAGTCACATCCATAGTCCATTTGGCACGGATTGAGAGTAGATTAAAAGTGGATTGAAAGCTGGATTTGATGCTTTCTGAGCTGATATGTTACGAAAAACATATCAGATAAGTATTGGATACATATGCGTTCATATCGGTTACGTATCAGATACGTATGCGTTTGTATTGGATATTCATACGAATCCGTATGAAAACATTTGTATCTAAAACACTTGTATCTAATACCACATTTGAAGGGGATCTATTTGAATGAATATGAATTTTCTAACATTTGATTCTTTATTAATTGAATGCCAAAAAACACATTTGTGCACACCCCTATTTTCAGACCTTCATTTCCCTAAGTGCTGGGTAACTGTAAAAACTGCTATACTAGCAGTGACGCTTAGCCACTGTCATGGCCGCACACAGTGCCCATGGCCACAGTGACCGGGCAACACAGTGCGTGACTGAGGCTGCCCCACCCCACCCCCATGCCCATTTCATACAGTAGCAGTGTGAAGGGTGAGTGCCGGCAACGTTCTAGACACTGCAAGTATAGCTGTGGAGCACAGCTTAGTGTTCCACTGCTATCCAGAACAGGTCATGAACCCACATCCTCAGAGCTGCTCTGTGTGGTGCAGATGCTCTGAATGGGAGCATTCCCGGGCCTCCCCTTTCAGTGAAGTGTGAAAAGGCCCTTAGTCTCAAGTTGTTGCAATACAACTCTGGATCCATTCTGGCAGGTACTTGGCAACCACTGTGCTTATTTCAACCTCCTGGTAAGATCTGCGTGATAAAAAGCTCCGCTTGGCACTCTGGCTGCTGTATTTTGCACCAACTGCAGCTTCTGAAGGATATTAGCACATGGATAACAGTGTGTGGTCAGGTGCTGTGCTGTTCACATGGTTAGTTAAAGGGAAAGGCAATTATTATCTTAGATGGCCTAGCTTTGGGCCTGGCTGCCCTTGTGGAACATACTCAGCTTCATTGCTCTCTTGTGCTGGAATCGCTCTCAGTGTTATCAAAAGAAGGTAATATTCCTCAGAAAGATCACTATGAATGTCAGTTCTCATAGTATCCTCTGCTCCCAAATACACTCAGTTCCAACACCCTGTCAGCTTTTGATGGATGTCTGATTACATGAGCATATATGTTATGTTAAATACTGAATTCAACAAAAACAAGATGGGCAGATTGTCTAAGCATGAATGCGGCAAATGGGCAATTAATATTTTGATTCCTAATAGTCTTGATGGAAATTTCAGAGCCGTAGTCATACAGTAATCACTATTAATTACTCACCTAATTCAAGTAAGGAGTCATAGACCCTTTCTACAAACAAGTAGGCTTTATCCTGGATACTATCCTGGAACAGGGCCTGTATTCTGCATCAGCATGATAGCAACCCCCAATTCCAGGATATATTTCAGGATAAAGTCTAGTGCCAAAAGGACCATAGGCTACTTCCACTTGGCACACTTTCTGCATTGTGATGGCTTGGCCCAGACTCACTCAGTCAGAGCTTTTTAGCTGGGTGCCTTGGAATGGCCCACTTTAGAGACCATTTCTGAGAGTCTGGAGAAATGGTGCTGGGCTCCATCCAGCGGTAGATTGGCTGAGTTGTCTGTTTAGCCAATGGGCAGGGCAGTGTACCATATGGAATGCTTGGGAGACTGCTTTGAAATGGTCTCCCGTTGATGTACTCTCCAGCTCTGTTTTTGCGTCAGCACCTGCTCCAATACCTCATCCCATGCGGATGTAGTGGTTCAAAGGTGACATGCCTTCCTGACGGACTAGCCCACAATGCAGATGTGGCATTCCTGGTGTAGATCCTAATGCAGTCAAGGCTTGACATGAGTTCATTGTGCATTTTAAGATGGTTCATCTAGTTCTGTGTAATATGTTGGGATTATGGCAGGTGCGTAAATATAGAAAAAGCTTTCTGAAGATTGAAAGTTAGTAAAACAGTGCTATGCTTTTTTTTGGCATTTTAAACTTTGTTTAAAATCTCTATTTTTGTAGACATATTTGGAATTCTTTGATTGATAATTGATGGATGATTGATTGATTGATGGGGAACAAATTTCTATAGTGGATCAAAATCAGCCCTTCCGTTAGGTGGAGAGGACCATCTGTTGCTTAAATTATTTTTATGTATTACTGACAGGAAGGGGAAGGAGGTGCCTAAAGAAATTTTTACTCCTGAAGCACAAAATTTGGCTGGCTTCAAGTATCTTGTATTATTTAGGGATGTACAAGGATATTTGAAAATTCACAAATCCGATTCAAATTCAATGAATATCGATATTTGACTTTGAATCAGATTTTCAAAAATCCGAATTTCCAAATTCAGATTGAATACGGGTTTTCGAAAATCCAATATGGATTTTTGAATGATTCAACTGGATTTAACATCATATATCACATCTGAATATTGGGTCTATTTGTGGATATAACACAAGATGCAAACACAATGCAAACGGAATACAAACGCAATAATAACGGGATGCAAACGGATTTGAAAATCAGATACGAAGGTTTCCAACCTTCGTATCATTTGATTCAAATCGGATTTTAAAAGATCAGGATTTTTATTTTTGATTTGAATAGAATATTCAAATATTTTATTGGAAATAGATTCAAATGCAAAAAATGTATAAGTGCACATCCCTAATACTATTAGCTCCTTTGCTTCAGGAAGAAATTTGTCTTTTTCAGGTATGAAAACCTTCCTTGTTCTGGACTCTGTTGACTGTTTTACAGCAGGAAAGTACTGTACTCATTTATCAGCTTCATAATTTTTGTTTATTAGATAGTAGCATACTCTCAGTATTCTAAACTACATGAAAATTATCTAATTTTTAAGCTGAAGTGCGTTGAGTGGGGAGGAAAAACCAGTGTTCCTTTATCCCTTTCCTCAGTTCAGCAAGGAAGCTGGAAATGATATCACCTAGAAGTGTAGGGTGAACAACCTGCAACAATAGCTAATTACGTGAACAAGTGAAGGATTAAGAAAGAAATAGAAAGAATAGGGTGCCGAGAAAGAAATGAAAAATAAAAAGGAGGAAACTGGAAGAAAAACCTACCCTATTAGACAGTATAGGCATGGTCAGACATCACAGGGATAATCTGTGCCCTGAAGGTCTTCCTGTTTACAGGAGATCTCTTCTGGCTGAGAATTGGGTTGGAAAGGTGGAAAGAAAAGGACCAAAGTCTCTGTTTAAGATGGAGTTTGTCTTGTTTCAAGGTAGGTTTTCCTAGGTTCAGAATACCCACAGATCTATACATGTGCCAGATACTGGCAGTAAGAGTGGCAACATGTTTCCTCAAAGGCTCACAAAGAACTCCATGGAAACTACATCTTGAAGGGCAGAAGTAGTAAAAGAAGCAAATGCTGAACTTTATGCAAAGAAAGGGGTCCAAATATGGTTAAGGAAGAATTTATTTCCAGTTTTGAAATGCTGACTGTTATAAATAAACCGACAAAATGCCACTTCTTTCATAAATACAGTTGGCAAGTGTGTTGAAATAGAATTAATAGATGCATTTCACAAACAATTACTATGCTGTATGATTATATTGCCAAACAAAACCTTCAGTCAAAAACATAAACCAATGTGAGACAAAGAACTGGTGTGTCTCTTGAGTAATTTAGAAAGTAGGCAGAGGTGAGGAATAAAGAGCCTTGATGAACTTTAATTGAAAATCCTGTTCTTGGCTCCTGGGTGTAACAAAGGGCAGTCCCATGTTGGGAGGGAAAGAACTGTATGAGGCAACTGAGAGTAATTTTGGCAGAGATTAAATACTGGGTGTGAAGCATGAATAAGAATGAAAAGCCATCTGTGATGGGAGAAAGTGAGCACGTGTCTTTCTGAAGAGGGAAGTGACCGCTTCCAAGGCTAAGATCTGGCCTGGAAAAAATGGAGGTAAGACATTACAAATTCAATCGATTTTGTCCGAATTTCATCATTCAAATTCGAATAGAATGTCCATAAATTCAAATTTAAACATTCAAATGAATTTTGGATTTTTGAATCTGTTCGTTCAAATTATTTAGGAATTCGTATGTGTACAGCTTTGTACACAATGCGTACTTACACTTACACATCTTTCCTGTGCCCATAAACATTTCTATGGATCCGTACGGGACAGAAAGTGTTGCATACGGGATAACTACGTGATGCATACGGACATGTACGGATGCGTACGGATGTATAATGGTGTGTACAGGCACACGCAAATGTTTTCAGCATTCATAAGTGGAAATCTGAATTGAAAATTTGAACAAATAGATTCAAATTTGCTTAATTCAAATCGAATTTGGGTAAATTTGAATTTTAAAGATTTGAATCAGATAAAATTTTTGGATGTTTGATTCAAATAGAATAGAACCCCTAAAATTGCATTCGTGCACACCCCTAGTGTTTATCTATCATTGCACCCATTTCATTAAAATTAAACTGCAATTAATTAATCCTGCTTTATATGTTTAAACAGAGAAGACACATGGGGGGGGGGGAACAGTTTATCCCCCAAATATTTTTTCAATTAATTTTTATTTATTTTTGATATTGCAATAATAATAAAACTTCAGGGTTCCTTATCACCCCTTTCCCCCAATTGTCATATAATAGTCCATTTTTACAACTAGCGACTTCCTTTGTTTTTTCAGGATCTAGTATCTTCTAATTCCACTGGTCCTTAGAAAAGAAAAAGAGTCATTTGAAATCAGCTGTTGTTAATCCTTCTTCCTGTAGAAATTCTATGTAGGGTCTCCAGTCTTTTAAATACTTCTCTATTGTTCTCTCTTTTAAGAGATTCATCAGTTTCTTAAAAGAAACTCTCAGCAAATTCAGACAGTTTAACTAACCAATTGTCCACTGAAGGTATTTCTTGATCTTTCCATCTTTTGCATAGATTACAGTGGTACCTTGACATACGAGTTTAATTCGTTCCGTAACCTTGCTCTTATGTCAAATCGCTCGTATCTCAAAGCAATTTCCCCATTAATCCATTCCAGCTCCCAAAACACCACCTCAGTTGTTTTTGTTATGTACTGTACTGTATTTACATACTCGTATCTCAAATCTTGCTCTCATCTCAAAGCAAAATATCACTCGCTCGGCGGCTTGTATCTCAAAACACTTGTATGTCAGGGCACTTGTATGTCGAGGTACCACTGTACTCTGGCAGCTTTAACCATACACATAATTAAGGTGTTCAAATGATCTAAATTGCTATCTATTATTCCCAATAGAAAATATTCTGGTTTAAATGGTATAACTATTTTAAATATATTTCCCATTACCTGGTGGATTTGTATCCAATATTTTATTGCTATTTTACAAAATGTTCCTTCATTAGTCTTACATTTCCAACATTTGTTGGACCTATTTTTTGTAAATCTTAGATGGTTTATAGGTTGTTCATGGCAATTGTCAAGTAAAACATTATTGAGGGCTGTGAGAACTTTCAATGTAAACCATGGTGCTGAAAATCAAACATTTATACTTGCTGAGACTAATCTTATAACATTCACTGACCATACTCATGAAATAAACTTTTGAAGAGATTTTTTTTTTGTTTTTTGGATAACTGTTTCTCAGTAAACCAGAAATTATAAACAGTAAATTGCAAAAGAAGAACGGAACTCTTCTTACATTTTTCCTCTTTACATATTGACACTTTTGTCATGTTATCGGTGTGTAAAATGCTACCTGAAAGGTTACAGGGTTACTTTAATACTCTTTTGCTTATGTGTAGTATATAAGAAAAAAAGGAATTAAAAATAGGGTGAAGGGGAAACAGGGAGCAATGCTAATAAAAAATGTTACCAGTTTTGCATGCTTTATGAATGAGACTCAAGCCTACACACAATATGAACCAATGAATAACAATAGACGTTTTCGCACGGGGGTGTTTGGAACGCGCGGGAGACAGCCCGGAACGCGGCAAATGCATTGCCGCCGCGGGGCTTGCGATCCGACGTATCCGGAGCTGTCTCTCGCGCGTTCCAAATGTAGAGCACTTTGAAGTGCTCTACATGTGTTTGGGCGCGGACGAACTGCCCGCAGGCGTTCGGGAGGAGAAGGATTCGCGCTTGCTTCTCGCTCCCGAACAGCCGCGGGCCCGCCTCCCCCGCCGGCGCAGGTTTGGCAATCAGCTGTTTGACAATCAGCTGATTGCCGATCTGCCTCCGCAGCTGTCTCCGCGCCCCTGGCCGGCCTTTGCCAGCCAAGACAGTTCCGGGCGCTTTCACCGTTCACACACAGGCGCGCCGGAACGCGTTCCGGCGCGCCTGTGTGTGAACGGTGAAAGCGCCCGGAGCTGTCTTAAGCTTCCCGCCTGAACGCGTTCCGTTTGGAACGCGTTGCAGTGCGGAAAAGCCTCATGGCTGCATCCAGACATCACTCAGTTATTCCACAATATTTGGAATATTCCAGAATATCCATGCTTTATTCCAAAATATCCAAATGTAGGAGAATAAGCAATTGACACTTAAATTAGGGATGTGCATGAAATGTTTTTTGCATTCAAATTCAATTTGAATGTTTTAGAATTCAAATGCAACAAAATCCAATTCGAATCCAATACATTAAAATCTATTCATTCAAATGTTAGATTAAAATCTGAAGATATGTGTCTGTACGCATTTTGTACGTGTCCCGTTTTATCCCATATGCATCCCGTTTTTCGTTCCTTGTTATAAGCGTGAATTTGTACAGATACTGATATTCATACAGATATGTATGTAATACATATACATATGTAATTCATAGGTATCTGTACATTTGAATGTTTTGAATCATTCAAACAAATGTTTTGAAACATTTGAAATTCGTTTGAATGCTTAAGTTCAAATGTGAAGACATTCTATTTGAATTTGAATGTCCACATTCTATCTTATTCAATCAAATTTCAAATGTTTAGAATATTTGTGCTCATCCCTAGCTTAAATGCAGCCTGTCTGTCTTCAGCATAAACATTAACTTACCATAATTCCTGATTTTTCTAATTAAAGTGCATTTGTTTTTTCCTTTACCATTTCAATATAAATGCACAAACATATAAATGATTTCACATTTGAAATTGGAATTCTATGGTGAATATATTACAATATATGAATGTTCATGATAGTAATAGCATGTTAGTTTTGCAAATTAAACTAAAGGCTTCACTTTTCATGGGCAACAAATTTAACTGACGGTTTCCCCAAGAATCCTGGAATTTCATAGCTTGTTGACTTGAACTGCTAATTTATCTTTATTTGGCCTTTTTGCACTCCTGCTAGGTGAAAAGACCAGCAAACCTCTAACATAGATCAGACATTTGCATTTTGGGATGCCCAATCCAAACTTACCTGGCTGTTCCCTACCTGCTGGGTAAGGAACTTTTCCACTAGGGCTTAGAACCCTTCTAGGACCCTATTAGGAACCTGATTAATACCTGATTGATACCAACTGGAAAGGCCCTGTCCTCACCTGGACTGCATTGGTGGCCCTGTCTGCAAAGCCCTGTCCCCACGAGGGCAGGGGAAATCTGGATTTCATGGGTCCTTCAGGCCCTTAAATCCAGATTTCGTGTGGACCTGATTAAAGGTATCTACAATGGAGTCTTCAGGCATCTTCAAGATCTGGATCTCCAGGAGGACCCCATCTCAAAGATTTGGATCTTGGAGATCCGGATCTTTGACTGTGTGTGGAAAAAGGGGGCTTGATTCTAAGATTCTGGCCAAATTTCATAGGGGTCTGGAAAAAGGAGGTCAGTGTGATTGCCAGTATACTAGTGGCAATAATGGCACCACAACAATGGAGACAATGGACATGTGTGTTGGCTGTTGATGTAGTGGCCAAGAGAAGCAGTGCACAACTGTGGCTGTGCTACCTCCCCCCCGCCACCAGCCCACATATCCATTGCCCAGAAGAGGTCCAAACAGGTCCATGCTAGCATGTGCTACTTAGCAGCTAGGACAGCTGTGAAGCACTTTTTAGTGTTTTCCCCAGCTATACAGCATGGGATGGAAACAGCTTCATGTGGAGCATGTGTCCCATGCTGTGGTATACCCAGACTTTCCCACTGATCAAACTGCAGAAAGGCTATCTCTTGTGTCTAGGTACAATTAAAATCCTAAATGATTTCAACAGGTTACAAAGCAGTCTTGAAAGAGCAGAAAGAAATTCAGTAGAGAAGAATGCAAAGTACTGCATTCAGGAAAATAATGAAAAACACAGGTATGTGATAGGAAATACTCGGTTTAATGATTGTACTTGTGAAAAATCAGTACTGCTGACTGGACAGAAAATGACTTTGATTTAGCAGTATGATATGGTAGCAAAAAAGGGCAAATGCACCTCTGAGCTGGATTGCTCATAGTATAGTCTCCAAATAACGAAGATCAGGGTATGCAGAATTAAGAGATGGCTCCTGCTCCTGCCCACCCCTCCAGTAGAGATGGAACATAGCAGCAATGGAAGGTAATGTGGCCCACTCAATAGGCTGCTGTCTATGTGGAAACCCCTTTGGTCTCGACAGACAGTGCTTGGCAAGCCTTCTCCCACTGTGAGTAGTAGCAGATTGTGAGTAGAACTGATGACCCTTTTATGGGAGACAAATAAGTATTTGACAGGTTTCAATAATATGGACCAGGAGTATTTTTGCTTGTAAATTCCACACTGCCAGGAAATTCTGGGCCTTTGGGTGTCACTGCAGTTTGGCAGGTAGGAACAAGCGGTTTCTGAGAACAATCAGTTCCTGGGGAAATCCCTGAAGCATTCCTTAGGTAGGTGGATGTTCCTCTTGCCCTTGTGGCCCTTCTGAATGCTGTTTCTTGTGTTGACAGGCAATCCATTTTATCATTCTCATATAAAAGCAAGGGCAGGGCCAGAGTGGGCAGCAGCACCCAACCCAAGTCTCTAGCCTAAGAGCTTGGAAAATGTGTTCCCTCATCTTCAAGCCTGATCACCTGTCTTCTTAGATATAACTTCACACTTCCATTTAAGGGGCGTAGATTTTACTGGGGACTATGGTACATGACATTTGCCTTCTCTAATGCATGAGGTGCTCTCCTCACAACTTGACAATTTTTGTTTTGGGATATATGCCAGTGTATAACCTTGGACATATGTAGCTGTGAGCATCTGCCTGCCATCCATCCATCCATCCATCCATCCATCCATCCATCCATCCATCCATCCATCCATCCATCCATCCATTCTGGTGCTCCAATGAATGATTATTTAAACACTTTCCCATATCCTGCAACAACTGGGCAAGCTCATCCATGAAGACAACCACAAAATTTCCCTTTTGTTTTTGTCCCTTTGTGGCCTTCTCACCCACCATGGATTAATCTCTATACCCTCACTGTGATGACAGCTGGTGGGAACTTACAGCTGGGAAGAAGCATTAGTGTGAAAGAAGGTTTATCATGCAGCTCAGGCTTGGCACAGATCAAGCAATCCTTGGCATGTTTGGAGTGGTAGCTGGCAGTGCATGCCATGGGTCATCCATATTACCCTGTCCCAACTTCGAAGCTGAGAATGTAAGCTTCTGATCCCCAACATTGCCAATGAGGGCTGTTTTCATCAGGTACCCAGAAATGGTTGTTTCCAGGAGTCTGCCAAATGGTGGGGATGGTGAACCAGACTGGCCTGGTCCACCATTGGGAACGTTGGGGAGACTACTTTATCCCATGTGGACATATGTTCCTCTCAGTGTTCCTCATGGGCTATAAGTGTAGACCAGCTGTCCAGTGCAGAGGCTGCTGGAATTTCTACCACCTAGGACTGTATCTAGATGTAGCTTACTTATTCTGCTGTATTTAGATATTCCGGAACAAAGTGCAGATATTCCAGAATATACACGCTGTATTCCAGAATATCCAAATATTGTGGAATACGTAAGTGACATCTGCATGAGCTCTCTCATGCAGAAGAATAGAAGAATAGAAAGCTTTGTCAACCATTTTGAATCCCCTTAAATGGGTGAGAAAAGCAGAGTAGAAAAGCCAACGCTTCTTCTTCTAGTGATGTGAAATCAAGTATAGAGGGAACCATCTGCACTTCAGGTGCTGGTACAATCCCAAACTGAACTACTAGCGCTTGAAGTGTGGATGGGTTGGCTCTGCCTGGCTGGCTTACCATCTAGCGTACACTCAGATGCTGTTGCAGTGATTATAATCACGACACCATAATCATTCACAGCATCACACCCAGAAGACAGTGTGAATGCTGTTGACCGGGAACTCACTAGCTGGTCCCAGCTGAGATGTGAACAATTTAGTTCTGTACAGCTAGTGAAGACGTGAGGCCTGTTTGCACTTGGATGTATCCTGGAATATATCTTGGGATGGGGGTCTGTTGTCCACATGCTAATGCAGACTTTGGCAGCCCTCACTTGGGGCCTGCTGTAGTCTGCACTAGCATGTGGACAGCAGGTCCCATTTCCAGGATATATTCCAGAATAAAGCCAAGTGCGAATAGGCCCCAGGGCAGCATAAGTGAGCTCTGGAGAGTTGCACTGGCTTGCGGATGGACCTCCCCAGGAGTAGGTGAAACTGCTCCATGGAAGAAAATGGGAATAGGCCTGTATTGGAGGGGTGTTCATTTTGTTCCTTTTTTAATAGGGATTTACACATCAATAGGATAACCTTAAGCTTGCACCTATAGCATTTCTTAATTATTGCTTGTCATGATTGGAGGAAAGTTGTCCTATGCTAACAGTAGGCTGCCTGAAACAGAACTACTTTATTAAATGTGAACTGGAAAAGAAGTGAGACATTGAATTTATGTTCTACCTTTTACTTTTAGCATAAAATGACCTTTCTGAAAATAAATATTATGAAGAAAGTGCTAATCTACTGACCACCATCCATATTTCTGGAGTCATCCGTTGCTTCAGGATCTTCATCTTGTTAGAAGATCAGCATTAATAAGCTGGACAATTTTTTTCTTACCTGCCTTACCTTTCCATCTTGACTTTTAAATATGTCCAAGTGTGCTAAATAACTGGGTGTGTTAAATTCCTTGCCAAGTACTTCCACTTGACTGGTTTTGCCAGTGCCTGAGTGTAGACCAAATAGAAGTTACAGATTTGTTTCCCTTATGTCAGTGGAAGCCAAAGATATAATCATCTTGGCAGCTTCATTCCAAATAACCTCTTGTAGTTGGTAAAGATGTTGCTGAGTTCAGTTTGCCTTCTGACTGCCTGGGAGGATGTATTGCAATTTTTTTTTTTTTGGCAAAGCAATAGAAGCAGGCTATTATTACCTTTGCCTGGAGAGGTGTGAAGATCAATTCAGTTACAGTTGCACACTTCGGCTTTTCAGTGAATTGCTATGCTAATGAGCCACAATTACTGTACAGATTTTACTCTGTAATTTAATAGAATATTCCTATAGTGCTTTTTAGGTGCTATATACTGTACGCTTTTTAAGACAAGAAAAATCCAGTTATGCGTAGCTTGTGTGGCTTGCCAAACTACTTAATTCATTAATTGCTAATACTTCCTGTTTCACTAGAATTGCAACAAGCCTTTTTATCTTTTCCCCTTTCCACTTACTTGCTGGGAATGGGAGTGAAACAAAGTCTCAATCAGAATATTAGGGTTGGGTTAAATATCCTCAGAACTTGCAGTGATTCTGAAGAATTTATCTGACTTAGCTGTATTGGGAACTCCTCCCTTGCCTAATAGTATTCTTTGCAAACATCTGCAATTACTTTGGATCCTGTTCAGTTTGTTTCTAGACTCAGAACTGGGAGCAGCGAATAGGGATATGCGTAAATGGTTTTTTTGCGGTTTGATTTGTACAGAAAACGTATTTGTTCGAATAGATCCCCTTTGAATGTGGAAGGATTCAAATTTGATACAAATGTTTAGTACAAATCTGCTACGAGTCCCCTACGTATCCCATATGAATCCCCTATGCATTTGATATGTACCCCCTATGTATCTGCTCTGAACACGTCAAATCTGCCCTCAATCCACTTTGAATCCACTCTGAATCCATTGCAGATGTGACCGGTACAGCTGCTTTCCCGCCTCCCCGGGTTCACGAATATAATGAAGCTTCGTACAGACGTTCTGAAGCATTCCGTTCAAATTCAAATGGCAATCTTTGAATGTGCCAACTTTCAATTTGAATTTGAATGTCCGAATTTGGATGAATTCAGACAAATTTTGAATATTACAAATATTCATGCACATCCCTAGCATGGAATGATTTGACTTTCATTTAGATAGCCAGGAAAGGTCATGGTTTGGTACTGGTGGGGTACATTTCTATACCACTTAAAAATGTTGAAAACATTTTGGAAAATCAGTCTTGGTAGACAGGTTCATATTCCTCCCGTTCAGTTGTTTAAGTACAATAATTCTGACTGATGTAAGATTGACTAATGACAGCAGATAATCAGCCATGTGCCATTTGCAGCTGCCTCTGAGCTGGCATGAAAGCTGATTCCTGATGATCACTTGGAGTGGAAACCTGGAATCTTGGGCTGATGACAAGATAAGCAGCCAGACTCTCAGTGTAACATTTAGTTCCTAGTTGGGGAATTTGTCTTTGTACTCCTGCTTCATGTTGAAATGTTGAAGCACACTGATGGCAGTCTTCTACATTAAGAACATAAGAGAAGCCCTGCTGGATCAGGCCACAGCCCATCTAGTCCAGCATCCTGTCGCACACAGTGGCCCACCAAATGCTCATGGGCATCTCAAGCAGAGACAAGGGCAAACCTTCTCCTGCTCTCAAGTCCCAGCAGATGGCCTTAGAAGTGCCCTGGTTCCCACCCACCCACCCCCAGCCTGAAAGATGCACCTAGGCATTCGTTCTAGTAGCCATTGATACATCTGTCATCCATAAATTTGTCTAACCCTACCTTAAAGCCATCTAGACTGGTAGCTGTCACCACCTCTTCCGGCAGCACATTCCATAAGCCGATGACCCTCTGGGTGAAGAAATACTTCTCATTGCAGCCTCTGATGACAGTCCCTCCCGTTTCAAATTTTCTAATGCCAAACAAGATATTTACCTGCTCTAGGGAGGTGCACGAATATTCAAAACATTCAAAATTCGATAAAATTCATTCGAATTTTGACATTCAAATTCAAATGGAATGCTTATAAATTGAAATTTAAACATTCAAATGAATTTTGAATTTTTGAATCTATTCATTTGAATTATTTGGACATTCGCATATGTACGGGTACGTATATGATGTGTACTTGCATGTATGCATCTTTCCCACATCTGTATGCATTTGTATGGATCCGTACAGGACAAAAACGGGTTGCATATGGGATAAATACGGGATGCATACTGATATGTCCAGATGTGTATGGATGCCTACGGGATGCGTAACGATGTGTATGGGCACATGAATGTTGTCAACATTCATAAGTGCAAATTCAAATAAAAAATTCAAACAGATTCAAATTTGCTTAAATTCAAATAGAATTTGGTTAAATTAGAATTTTAAAGATGCAAATAAAATCAGATTTTTGGATATTTGAATTGAATTGAATCAAATCCCAAAAATTGCATTCATGCACACCCCTAACCTGCTTCCCATGAATTCTGGTCAGGAGTTCAGTGCCAAAAGCTCATTGGAAAACATTGCCTTCTACCTTTGATATCTTCTCATATATGGTGTCCGCATGATGAAGCATCGCCATGAGGAATTTGTTCTACACTTACTAAATTGAAATTATTGGTCAGAAGTAAGTGCAGCCCAACCCTGTTCATATTTAGTCAGAAGGATTTCTCATGAACCCAAACATAACTTAGGGTGTTTTTCCACTGTTAGAAAGTACCCATTTTTGCACCCATTAAGGACCTTTTTGGGTGTGAGCCGGATGATCCCATTTCCACCACGGCACCCATTTGGGATCCGATTGTTTCGACTGCCGCTGGGGAAATCCAGATCAAATGGGTACTTTCTGGCCTTTAATCCAGATCTTCTGTAGACCCCATTAATGGGGTCTACAATGGGGTCTTCAGGCAGAAAATCCAGATTAAAGGGAGGCTGTTTCCATGCTTGTGTGGCAATGGGGTCTAGAGGAGGCTAGGGGGAGGGGGCACCCATGGGGGGAACCACAAAACCTAAGCTTCGAAGTCATTTCGAAGTCACTTCAAAGTCTGTGCAAAATAGCTCCAGAACATCTTTGAAGTCTGTGGTGATCTTCAGAGTGGACTCCGAAGTCACTTCGAAGTTCACTCTGAAGATCAGCATAGACTTCAATGGAAGTATTTTGCACTTTGAAGTGACTTCGAAGTGATTCCGAAATGATTCCAAAGGCATTTTGAAGTGACTTCAAAAACTGCACCCCCTGCCCCCCAAAGCATCTGGGGTAATGGACCGACCCCTTGGGGGTTGATCCGGATTCCCCAGATGGGTGCAAAGCTGTTTCCACAGCAGGGGTGTTAGCACCCATTGCTAATGGGTGCAACACCTCCCGTGGAAACACATTGGGTGCTTCCCTTAATCCGGATCTACTAGATCCGGATTAAGAAATGTACCCATTCCTTAGATCTGGATCTTCTTAGATCCGGATCTAAGGGCTGCAGTGGAAAAACATCTGGATTAAGAAATGTACCCATTCCTTATATAATTATAGTTCTGAAGATTATGAAGAGAGGAAAAAACTGATAACAAGTCCAATATATTTTTCCATATCTCAAAGTAATCTAAATCAGATGCTCTACTACAATTATAAATAGCAACATAACAGTACTCTATCTATGTCAAGGACAAGCTCTAAACTACAATATGTCTTAATCTACACTTTATTGACCATAAGTAACATTTTCCATGCCGTATATAATTGCATAGTTATACAGTATATGACCAGTCCCACCTGTTGCCTTTAGGTTAACGAACACTTCAATGAACATGGATAATTATATTTTTGCTTTCCATAAGAAAGCATTTTATGGATCATAAATTGGGATTAAAGGAATAAAAAATATTAGCATTCAAATGAACTGTGTAATTTGATTTATAGTTGTGTATTTCATCAAATAATTATTAATTTACAAAGCAGAGCTGAAGGTTGCTTTCAGACATACGTTAAAACCCACAATTCTCTCAGCCCTATATCGAGAATCGCAGAAAATTCTCCTGGCATTCCCAATATAGTTCTGATTGAAGCAGCTGACAAGCCATTTTATCACTATTATGGGAAATCCGGCAATGCCATTGGGGACCTGTTCACACCTAGGTAACCAGCTACAGTGGTTACCAACTACAGTGTAACCAACTACAAGATAACTACAAGCACCTAACAAGCACCTTGCAGGAGAAGCTCCAGTCACCCTGGGACAGTGTCTGCGTGCCCCGCTGTTGCCATCCCAGAGTATCCAGGAGCATCCCAGAGCTGATCTGGGCTGCATCCATACTTGTTTATACTGTGTAGCAGAATGTGCAGTCATGACTGGGATGCCACACATGACAACCGATGGATCGTCGTAGCATTACATTACCCGATTGCTATGGCGCACTTACCTTAATGCTGATCTAAGGACATTTCTGTGCAGTAGAAACAAAATTTGAATTTTCCCGCCATTCTGGGCAGAATGGCAAGACGAGCAGGATGAGAGCAGGAGGGCAACACAAATGAGATTGGCTGCCTAAACCCACGTGACCACACATGCCGACTCAGCTCTCACAGCTTCGGATGGGAAGCTACAGAGCTTCCTTTTGAGTTGGGATGGCCAGTCATTGCTGGGCAGCAGGTAAGCAATATTAGTTTCATATTTTGTGCTTCACTCATGCTTCTTTTAATAAATGTATTGTTCCATTACCCTATTATTAATTTTTTAAGTTTCTTTTTAACCTCAAAGCAAATTTTTGACCCAAAAAGTATGGCAGAAGTGTTCTGACATCTTGATAAACCTAGAACTCAGGGGGAGATATAAAAAAAGACATGCATGTGTCAGGATAGTTCTTAGTTCTTTTAAGGCATTATCACAGTGTAGCCAAGTACAAGATCACTACAAGCACCTAACATTTGTTGAAAAAAATATTGGTTTTGTTTTTTGGAGGGAAGGCAGATATTCCAATTGAGCTGATAAACATATAAATATAAATTTTGCCCAAAGAGTTACTAAACTCCATTATAGGCTTTCTAAGAAAAATAACTGAAGTCTTCTGAGATAATTCTCATGGTTCCTTAATGTTGATGGTTAAACAGATTGCCAGAAAACATTCTTTTGATGGAATCTTGCCAATCTGGAATTAAAGGATCAGCTTGAATGAGAAGACAGGACCTTGGACAGACCTTTATACTTATGTAGATAAGTGAAACCAACCTGTAAGGAGGACAGAGCTCAAAGTCTCCCCACTCATTTTTTTTAAAAAAAAGCTTTTGTGATAAAGCCAGTTTTAACTTGCAATTGCTGCTAACTCACAAGAAATTTCCAAATGAATAATTTACTGCTTGCTGCTGGCACTGTTGTTGGGTACCACTGAGGCCATGGTCAGATCTTCACTTGAAACCTTCTTCAGTCCATCTTTGGTCTGACTGCTCGCATTTTTTCATTTCTGTTTTATTTGAGGACTTTCCAGTTTATACTCTGAAATGTGGATTTCAAATTTGTTATGTGTGATACATAAATGATTATGTAGACACGGTTGTTTGTTTCAGCACATTTTATTATAGCGTGTCATGTCTGCTAGCTTCAGTTTGGGGGAAATTCACACTTAAGTTCAAGTATTTTCAAATTCATAGCATTTTTTTTCCTGAGAGGAAGGCAAACACTGAACTTGAGCTTACATTCCAAATGCATGAAACCACTACAAACTTTACAGTAAAACTATGTTGTCATTGTTGCAGAAAACCATGGTGTCACTGTTTCTGTGTGATTGCTGATTGAAAGAGGGTGTGTGATAAAATCTTACTAGTCAGCAACAACTGATTTTTAATTACAGTCATTATTTCGAAATGGGTAAATGCTTTTGGCTCCTTAATGCTTCTGCTTTAATGCTCAAGCTGGAATATAAGGGGTTTGGCCTTTCTTTGAATGGATTTAGCATAAGCCCTATAGTAAAGGACTTTAAAAAAGCATTTTTAATAATAAAACTACTAATACTAATAAATAATACTAATAATAGGTCAGCACTTGAAAACCATTGGCGCTGACAAAATCACCACGTGTCACTTGCAAAAGGCCACCCTGCTCAGTTCTGGACGCATTATATGCTGATACATCATGCAGCCCTAGGTGCTTGGGAAGCATTTGATGTGTGATTCAATGCAAAAGATATTAGTATTTTAATATTTAGTGTATGCTTTTAAATATGTTGGATTTTAAAAGAGTTTTTTATCGATATTGTTTTTAATATATATATTGCTTGTAATCTGTTGTCCTAAAACTTGTTACCGGGTATAGGGTGGGATAGAAACATACATACATACATACATACATACATACATACATACATACATACATACATACATACATACATACATACATACATAATGAAATAAATAAATAAAAGCCAGCATAGTGATCTTGTTTGCTGTGTATTGCTGTGTATACTACTACTACTACTGCTGCCGCAGCTGCTGCTGCTACTACTACTACTAATAGTAGTTTATTTATAATGCCCCTTCAACCAAAGGGTGGAACAACAAACATATGCTATCAATAAATTAAATCAAAGAAAATTTATTTTGTTTAAAGAATCACTTTGGAATAATCTATTGATGTTTTTGATAAGAGAAAGGTGAAGCTTTCCATCAGGAGTTCTATTAATTCATGAGAATTAACAGATCCCCTTGGCCTACATTCACTATGGATATTCAGATTCACCCCAATTTTCTGAGAGCTGAAAAGTTTCAAGGTTACAATGTTCACCTAGATTTGGATAGACTTTGCTGAAGAATTATAACGCTGACATGGGTTAACAAATAACTCCTTTGCCTGACCTCAAATCTCCAGAGAGAAATGGTCTGCTGGGTTGGAGGGGCCACGCTAGGTTGCAGGATCCAGCTATGGAAGTCAATCGTATAGCAATTCCCTTAAAGTATCATGCAGTTCACCCAGCAATCCTGTTCCCACTCACCTGTCCAAAATTCCAGGGTTTCAACATTATGAATGTTCTGGGAATTCAGTACTACTGGAATATTTGATAAAGAAAGTTTATGGAACTCCTGGGTCCTTTGTTTCAACTTTCAGAAGGGTGTGTGTGAGCAAGAATGTCAGCATAGCCCACCCAAATAAATCACATGGAAGTACAGCAGAGAGATGTTCCATTATTCAGCTGGTAGCAAAAGACGGCAGGTTACACTTTGCAATGGTCTAAGGGTGTTTCCGTACAGGCCGTTACGACCCCATTAAGGACCTGATAAGGACACGTATGGCACACATCTGCAAGTTACCTTCCACACAGCGGGACAGATTAGGGCCTCTTCAAGGACACCGCTTCTGCACGGCCTCGCGTGAGCTCTGTCTCTAATGGGGTCTGGAGGCCGCTGAATCCAGTTTTCGGGAAGACCAGAAAAATTAGGTCTTCAAATCGTTCCTGCTTGCAAATTCCAGATCAAAGGACGACGCTTCCGCACAAGGACAGGAGAGGGAACCTGCAGTCGCCATGTTGAGCGCAGGCGGGCAGTGATGGGATTGGTGGGCAGTCTGTCCCTGACATGTCAATGTACGGTGGAAACGAGCGGTGACTGATGGCTGAGTGCTCCGATGTCTGCACAGCAAACACATGATGCATTCCTCGCTGCCTGTGCTTCCCACATGAGTGCAGATGTGTTAGACCTCATTTGGATCCATCCCTATTTCAGATGGATCTTCCCAGGGATGGATTTCAGAAATCCGGATTTCCTTAATCCGGATTTCAAGCTGTAAGTGCGAAAACACCCTAAGAAGAAGTCTTATCACTGGCCTCCAAGGCCAGGCCTAGAAAGTCTAAACAATTATCCTAGTTGCTAGGGGAACACAGGGCCAAGAATGTGGGAGGGAAGCCCGCTCTCACACCATTCCCCCTCTGCACCCACTTCCCCCCCAGAACTGTAACAAGCAAGTTCGGGATCGGGTTTGTGTAGATATTGAGAGTAGTGGACCTGGCTGAGTAGGTGTTTAGCATTGACATCCTCAGCATAAACCCAGGAGCATTCTGAGGCAGAGTAACCAAGCTAGACTACCAGATACTGCAAACGTCCTTTAAAAAGATGGGAATCTTAAGATTTCAGAAATTCCAAAGTGTTCATGCTCATCAATCATAATGGATGGTGGGGGTGGGGGGTACGTGGTGGAGATTGGGGTGCATCCTTGTGAAGTAGGCTGCGATGAAAGACAGGGTGGACCTTCACACGTTTGGGAAGTTTTAATTTTAAAGTTACATCGTTTATTTTTGCAATTATTTGAAATAGACCAATGTAACGGTTGTCTACTTTCTCGGATGGTCTTGGGGATTTCAAGAAATGAGTGGAGGAGTAAAGCATGTCACCAATTCATAGATCGGGGCTGGGGCTTCAGTGTTTATCTGCAGTTACCATTTGAGAGTCGTTGGCAAGTTCCAGTGCGGCTTGCAATTCTGACCAAAGTTTGGCTGGAACTGCAATTCCTAGTCGTGTGGTCCTGAAGTAAAATTAAAAAAAGGGAGGAGCAGCATTTCCATCCCGCTTCCCAGTTGCATCATTTCTACACTACAACAGTCCAAGAACCATATATCTTTCAAATATTTTTAGCAGGGCAGCTGCACTATGCATCAGTAATACAATGCTAAAAAGGAGTGGGAGCAACTAGAGCAGTGGTTCTCAACCTTCGTAATGCCGCAACCCTTTAATACAGTTCCGCATGTTGTGGTGACCCCCAACCTAACCCTAACTCCCAACCATAAAATTATTTTCGTTGCTACTTCATAACTGTAATTTTGCTAATGTAATGTAACTATCTGACATGCAGGATGTATTTTCATTGTTACAAATTGAACATAATTAAAGCATAGTATTCACATCAACCACAGCTGAATATAAAAATGTCGTTTTACTTACAATACTGCTGCTTTCTACACAGTAGCTGCTCTCTACTGTATTTGCATGAGGTGTATGTGATGGGGTTGGCACAATGATGTCATCACGCCAGGTACTCGTATGTGGGCGTATCTGCATGTGGGCGGACCCACCTGGAGACTGACAGAGGAGCGGTGTCTTGTTTCCTATGTATTTTCCAATGGTCTTAGATGACCCCTGTGAAAGAGTAAGGGCCTTTCCGCATTTGCCGCCGAAAACGGATTTATAAGATCGGTTTTCCGGCGGAACGTTTTAAAAAAAGAATCTGTCTCAAACAGAGACAGATTCTTGGAGGCCCCGCGTGTACACATACGCGCGGGGTGGCGGCGGCGGCGGCGGCAGGGCTGGATGGGAAAACGGATTGGGGTGGGTGCTGTGCGAATGCACCAGCACCCATCCCAAACCGGCCCTGACGGCGCCTGCCTAGCGGTCAGAGAGGCAGAGCGCATGCTCTGCCACTCTGACAAGTGGGCGAGTCTGCCAGCCAGCTTCCCTGCCTTCCCTGTGCCAGAGAACCGACGATCCTTGGTTCCCTGGCAAGGGTAAGGCACCCCCTACACCTACTTTCACCCCCAACCCCCCCAGAAAGACCCTCCAACTTACCCAATCGGCTGCAGCTCAATTCTGAGGCTGGCAGCGCCGGCGCCAATCGTGCATGCGTGCGCTGCGGCCCTGCCGGTCCCTGCCTACACCTCGCAGATGATTCCCACCCACCCCACCTCATCTAACCCCCACCCCCCACTCACCCCGCACCCACCCTGGGATGGGTCGGGGGAGAGGGAGAGGGAGGGGGAGAGGGAGGGGCCCACCACCACCCGATCGCCCCCCACCTCACCCCGGGCATTGGGACTCTGCACGCGCAGGGGACCTACCTTCCTGGAGTCCTGGCTTGCAATGAACGAGGATGCCGGGAAGGTAGGTCCCCTGCACGCGTGCACTGTCCCCAATGCCCAGGGAGAGGGGGCGATAGGGAGAGGGGCGATAGGGAGGGGGGCTGATCGGGTGGGGTGAGGGGCCCCTCCACCTCCCTCTCCCTCTCCCTTTCCCCCTCTCCCTCGCCATCGCCATCCCGGCATCAGAAACTTTTACTCCAGCTTCCAATGTGGAAGCAGGAGTAAAAGTTTTCCTTCTCCCTGGCAGATCGCAGGCTTGGAGGGGTGTGGTGGGTAGCCTCCCTGCTGCAGGTGGGCACCCTCGGGGCCTCTCAGCAGCAGGTGGGAGGGAGCCCCACTCCCCTCCCGCGCAGCGATCTCACCAGGTAAGACTTTACTTTACCCCACCCCACCCCTCCAAGCCTGCAATCTGGCAGGGAGAAGGAAAACTTTCACTCCTAATTCCACGTTGGAAGCGGAGTAAAAGCACGTCCCGCCTGGATCTCGTGGGGGGAGGGGGGCTCTGTGGGACTTCAGCACCCCAATCGGGTGCCTAAGCCCTGCAGAGCCCCCTCCCTGGAACCCACACCCCCCACCGGGGGCAGGGGCAAGGTCCCTGTGGGGCAGGAGCCCTTTGGAGATCGGAGCCCCGACCCTGTTCCTGCCCATCTGCGGGGCGTGGGCACCTGGATCTAGGCGGCTGCGACCCTCAGATCAGCTCCCCACCCCCCACTCCCCGAAGCCCCCACCCCACCCACCCTCCGAGCCCGATCGCGCCCATCTTCGGGGTGTAGGCACCTACACCGAGGCACCTACACCCCGAAGATGATTCTCCCCCCCCAGGGCCCCGGGAGGACGCGCGTGCGATGTAGGACCTACCTACTCGCTGTTCGGCCTCGGAATGAGGCGAGGAAGCCAGGACCGCGCACCACGTGGCCCGGGGACGCTCCCTATTGGACAAGCAATATTGCAGATGGTCGTGATGGGGGCGGGGGGGACCCTTGGCTGACCGGAGCGACGCGCTCCGGTCGCCACCCAAGGGGTTCCTCGCCCCCAGCCAGCCCGGCATCGGCCTCCTGCCACCCCAGAAAGGGGCTACAGGAAGCCGATGCTCCCAGGTCCCCGACTCCGGCAGCCGCGATGGGGCCGCTGGAGCCGGGAAGGGCCTGGCTCCCCCCCACGGAGGGTGATCACCTTCCTTGCCGGGCTGCGGGAGTGATCGCGCAGCGCCGGCGAGGCTGGCAGATGGCAAGGGGTCCTATGATTCGAATCGTGGGTCCCCTCGCTGTCAACCAGCCTTGCCACGGCTGCGTGATCCCTTCCACAGCCTGGCAAGGAAGGCAGTCAGCCCGACCGCCGTCAGCTGCTGGGCCGATTTTCGGCCCATGCTGACGGGGGAGGCGTGCCCGCGGCTGTCAGGGAGAGAAGCGTGTGCGAACGCTTCTCTCCCCGAACGCGCCGGGATGCTTCGTACGCGCGGGAATGGATGCAGAGCACTTTAAAGTGCTCTGCATCTGGAACGCGCGGAAGACAGCCCGGGACGTGCCGGGACGCAAACCCGGTCGCAGCAATGCGAATGCCGCGTCCCGGGCTGTCTTCCGCGCGTTCCAAAACCGCGTGTGCGAAAAGGCCTCAGGCCTTAGCAACAACTCATTCTCCTGGCTTGCTTTTGTCTAACTGTCATACTTTAAAATCAATACAGTGATGATCTGTAGTCCATCTGTTCAATGCTACTTTACCCATCATTATTATTTTGCAGGCAACATTCTTTTGTGAGCAATTGAAGCTAATTATTTGAAAAGATCATTTGGGGATATTATGGCCTGTATTACTTTGATTGCAGTTAAGTGGTGGATATTACAGTGGTTTGACCAAGTTTTTCTCTAGGATTTCACATTTCTTGGCACCTGATGAATAACATATTGTTTTGGGATTGCTTTCCTCAAACAAATGGGTACAGGATTTACAGTATATTCTTTTTGTTTGCTTGGATTCTTTTTCTTAGCCCCTTTTTTGCATAGATTCCTAAGAGAGGTCACTTAAATGTGGGAGCAGCTATTAAATGACAAACTGGAAGATTTATTTTTCAAAACGATTTCACAGAACATCCTGGTCTTTTATGCATCATATGCCTTCCTGATTCTTCCTGGCAGCACTACTAATAGACAGGAATTAGCCGTATAAAGTATTTACTTTAATGCAGAGGATCCCAGGTTAAGTCCCCGGAAAAAGACAACAGTGTCATTCCTGCTTCCTATTCTGAAAGAGTAGGTGGATGAGTGGGTAAAGAATTAGTATTTTTGCATAATTATTTCTATATGGTTTTTAATGACTGATGAATAATGCAAGTTTCTTATGCACAGGAAGTCAGCTTTAGCTTTTCTGATCTCTGAAGCTCTGTGATCTGCCTGCCATCTTCCTAGCAGTTCCTAAAGGTAAAGATTTAGGAGGCTTGTGATATTGCACAGTTGTAGGGTGTGCACGAATGCAATTTTCGAGATGTGATTCAAATCAGATACCTGAAAATTCAATTCAATTTGATTCGAATCCTTAAAATTCAAATTAAACCAAATTTGATTCGAGTTAAGTAAATTAGAATCCATTTGCTTGGATTTTCTATTCGAATTTGCATTTGCATTGACAACATTCGGATCTGCCCGTATGCATCGTTATGCATCCCGTACGCATCCACACACGCCCGTACACATCTGTATGCATCCCATAGTTATCCCATATGCAACCCGTTTTTTTTTCCCGTATAGATCCGTACAAATGCGTACCGATGCAGGAAAGATGCGTGTCTGCAAGCACGAATCGTGTATGAACCCATGTGCATGCAAACGTCCAAATAATTCGAATGAATAGATCCAAAATTCAAAATTTGTTTGAATGTTTAAAATAGAATTTATGTACACTCAATGCACACCCCTACACAGTTGTATTGCTACACCTTTCATCTGTCAATGCATCTGTTTTTATTTTATTTCTATGAGCCTTCTCAAGAAGGGAAGACACGTAACCATTTTTAAATAAACAAATAAGCAATACATGTTTCCATTCTCCCAAGAATTCACACAAAGGAAGCCATGCTGAATGGCACAAAACTTAGCAAACAGCTTCTAGTATGTAAAAACTGATACAACACTGTGAATGTCAAAACTGATGCTGAACTCCCCTTTCCCATGAGACTCTAAAAATTTCACTGCTCATGGAACAATTCTAGCTGTTGTGATGGGGTGGGGAACCCAAGGCCTTCTGACTAAATCTGCCTCTCAAAATCTTCACTGTCCAGCCTTTGAACCTAGCTTCATGCTATCCTCAAACAGATTCAATCACAGCTGACCCAATTTGGGTGAGCCAATATCTTAGCAGCCTAGATTTAAGTATGTAGCCATCAGGCCTTTTTGCACTATGGTCGAATGGCTGTAGTGCAGGAAGGTGTGTCCCTACCTGCCTACGTGGGAATAGGGAGTCCGCCCCCGCGTGGTCTAGCCTGAAATTCAACCCGCCATTGGGTTGAATTCGACCCTGGGGTGAGCAGGCCGGTCCGATCCCTGGGTTCTTGTGGGCTGTAGCAGACCCGATCAGGTCAGCTACAACTAGCAGAACCCCCCAGGGCACCTCCCAGCCAGGGCCACATGCCTCCCCAGACCATGTGTTACCCAGGGCCACGCGCCCCCTGGTTCAATCCCAGGTGTGGGCTGCGCAGGTGTGGGCTGCTGGCCAATCAGAGGCCGCAGTGCACGCTGATGCAGAACATTGATGACCAGGCTATGAGTTTGGACTATGGTGGGGAACAGGTATGTCACTTACATGCGTGTGTCCCTGAGGAAGCCCTTAGTCTTGGGTGGGGAGGTAGTCCCAGGGGGTGTCCGAGGGGCACAGCCACCTAGATCTAGGCGGCTGAGCCTTGTGGAGGCCAAAGATCCACCCCGGTGCACTGGCAGATGTGCTGCTCTGGATGGTAGATGGGGCCCACACTGTCAGCACATTGGAATGGAGCAATGCGATGTCAGCATGGGTCCTATTCCAATGTGCTGACATTGGAATAGGACCCATGCTGTCATCGCATTGCTCCATTCCAATGTGCTGACAGCATGGGTTAGGTTTACCATCCTGCGCACCCACACACGGAGTGGCACATCGCTCCTGGCGAAGACACAGCCAGCCCGGTCTCACCTGCCCTCGAAAGGGGCGGGGGGAGACTGAACCAGGGGTGTCCTGCTGACTGCTGCTGTCCAAATTGGACTGCAGCAGCTGGCACACACACACACACACAACACATGCGATGCCTCCTTACCTTGCTGGGCCCAGGGTGCTCCTTGTGCAGCCTGCAGACTGATGTGTCGCTGTCTGCGCAGGCGCTCCGGTAGACGGGCCCCATGCTGCCCTGACCTATCAGTGTGGGGTTGGTCTACCAGAGCGCACGCCTGTGCAGAGACCATCAGATTGCTCTCCAGGCTGCACGAGGAGCACCCTAGGCCTGGCAAGGTAGGTTAATTGTGTGGGCCTGCCAGCTGTTGGGCCGATTTTGGCCCAATAGTGGCAGCCGGGGGCAGGGCCCACAGCTGTCCTGGAGGGAGAGTGCAAATGCTCTCCCTCCCGTACAGCTCTGGGACAGCCTGGAACGGCCTGAAACGGGTGTAGAGCACAATTTCGTGCTCTACACCTGCAATGCGATTAGGCCACCCTAATTTCTACAGTAGGAATGCTCTGTCCCAGGGGCTGTCCTACTCACGTTTGAGAGGCCCAGTGTGAATAGACCTCTGATCTCACGATCAATGAACGTTAATTCTACTCTAAACCTCTAGACTTTGCACTACAGGAGTAACTTTTGCCCTACTATTTGTACACTGATTACAACTGAAACAGTTGGCCTCCCTAAGTTGTTTTGTTCCTGCTCTTTTTCCCACCTGTTTCTATTCAGCAAAAACGTGTAGCTGCTAAAGCAGCCACTGTTGAAAGTAATAATTCCTGCCACCACTGTAATCTGAACTTCATGTGACAGAGGTGGATCAAGGAATATCACCAGATTACTCATCTGTTTCTTTTAGGGAGGTGAAACTCCATCAAGAACAGAGTGGCTTCTTGCCCCATAAACCTGAGAACCTGTGACGCACAGTACTTCTGTCTGGATTTAGCTTCAATTTATTGGTTCACATTCAGTCCATTACTGCCTTAAGGCAAGAGTCAAACACATGAACTACCTCTCTGGAATTGGATGGAAGAGTGAGTTAGTGATGGTGGTAATGTCACATCATTTCACATCTTCTGATGGTCACTCACAGCAGCTTAATAAAGTTTCTAAAAACCATGGAAGAAAATAACCATCAGGTCCTGGGGGGTCAAACAAAAATCTTCCATCACTATGATATCAGTCTTGAAGACAATAGCAGAATCTTTCACTTTAGACCAGTGATGGTGAACCTTTTGAGCTCGGTGTGTCAAAATTCACAAGAAAACCTAGCTTAACTCAGGTGCTGTGTCACATCTAGAAATATCCATAATTTTGTGATATTTGTGGATCTAGTAAAAAAGTTATATTTTTGATGTATGTATTTTATTAAAAGCAAAAACAAATAATTCTTTACATTAGTGACTTTTGTTGCTAAATCTTCAATTGAAAGTTGGTATTTTGTGCACTTCAAGAACAAGCAAGCACTACATGCCCAGGTGCCAGGGTGGCCATGTGTGTCACCCAAAAGGGCTTGGTGTGTCACTTGTGACACGCGTGTCATAGGTTGGCCATCACCGCTTTAGACACTTATCTAATTGGAATAGTTTAACAAGATTGCTCCAGTATGTTCTGTTTTAAGGTTACCCTCTGCATTGTAAAGGCCAGAATGCCAGTGTTCTGATCCAACACTGGCAGCAGTTTGGGAGCATCTGCCCTATTCCAGTTCAGGCAAAGGGTGCTTATCTATGCAAGTGTAGCCTATGTGCTCCCAGAAGCCGTCATTCCAGAGTTGTACCAAACTAGGCAAGGCTCTACTAGGCACAAATACTTTATGTATAGAGTTATTATTGGCCATAGGCTAGATGTACAGAATTATTGTTATATCTGTACCAGGTCATAATAAAATATGTAAAATATCCTTGAAGGAAAATGTACTTTTTCAAATGTCTCTTTAGAAAGACAAAGCTCTGGTGTGCTCTGCAAGAGTTGCAAAACAAGAAGGATATCACCCCTTTTTACATTTGTAAAACTTTGGCTGAGCAGAAGACAAAATCCAATCAACGTATGGGACCCTTTCACACTTGACCTGCTAATACATGTTGGGGTAGCTTCTGGGAAGCACCACCTGGGACTTGCAGGAGGCATTTCCACACTAGAAATGTCTCCAGAAGCTACCTCAGCATCCACTAGCGCTGGTGCACAAAATTGTGCACCACACAAATCCAAAAGCTTACCTTTCCCAGCCACTGAAAAAGGCCATTCACACCTCTTCTGGTTGCTGGGGAGGGGGTGTCATCTGAGGTGCCACATAAGCATTCTGGCACATCAGGTGACTAGAAATGCATGTGCACAGTGCATCACTGCTGCCCTGATGATGGCCACGGTGCTGATGCACGCACAATTGCACCAGTGTCCAAAATGGCGGCATCCACACCCCAGAGGATGGCACCCAGACACACGTCTCCAGTTCTGGTAAGTTTCTGGATGTGTGTGTGTGTGTGTGTGGGGATTGGTGTGATGCCAGTGGGAGTGCACTATTCCCATCCCCTGGACAGGACGGGAAGCGCAGAAAGGCCCACAGTCTCTTACAGAGATTCTTATACCAAAATACAATGGAAGGCAAAGAAGCTATTTGCAATAGAATCATCCTTTATTTATATTTGACATTCAGATATTTCCTTCCAGGAATGCTGAATAGAAATGACCAAGTTCTAGATCATACCTATTGTTCTCATTGAGTAGGTTATTGTTAGCAATGAAGCCAGGACATAAGTTCAGGGTATAATGTAACCAGTATTTTCTTGAGTCGTGTAGATCTTTTGTTTCTTCCTGCCACCCATCCAGCCCCTCCTTTCTCCTCAGAACCCTCCTTTGTTCAAAGTTGCCACCCCAAGACCTTATTGGTTCTGTTCTCCCTCCCCATGGGCTGGACTCCAGTAGCAAAGTTTCTGCCCAACAGATTACTGGTATGGTTCTGTTGCCATCAAAACAACAGTTCCTCTTCCAGTCCTCATCACCGCAGTAGAATCCGTCACTTTTCACTGCTTGATCTTCTGCTCTGATTGCCACATTCCATCTATCCAGCATCCAGTTGCGGCACTGCTCTGCCTTACTGAAACCATGTGTTGCTCTTCTGCTTACTTCTGCTGACTTGAAGTCTTGCCTAAAGATTTCTCACTCAGTCTAACACAGCAACAAGGGGCATGCTTTGGAAGACACTATGCATTTTCTTCTGGAACGTTCCCTGTATAATTTGATTAGGGATCACTGTTGTGAATTGCCAGTGGCTAAATAACAGTGATAAAGTACACTGGCTCTTAAGAGGTCCTGATAAATTTATCACAATAGGTGTTGCTCTGTTCATTCTAAAAGATTCCAGAGTCTGTGTCCTGTTACAGAACCAGCTAAAAAGTTCATAGGAGGAGGACAGTCTAATTTGATTTTAATTAGATGCTACATAACTATTTTATGAGTACTACTATATGGATTTTATACTTGGATTTTATTGCTGTATTGCTATTTTTAAAGTTTTTATGATATGATCATTCAACTAATCACTAAACTTACTTGCTTGCTTTGGTTTAGCATAAAACCTCTTCTCTGTAGCTCCTAAAGCAAGGTTCTCTCCTGCTCCGGTTCCCCCTTCCATCAGACCATCATTCCCTAGTCTTCTTCACATCGTGACAGTGAGAGCTCTTCCTCCTGGCCAGTTGCTAGCTTAGGGTCCCATTAGGAAAGGTTCTTTTACTTTCTCTTTCATTTTTCCTCTCTGTAAATTGCCAAAATATGCCTTAATTTGTCCCCCATTGATATTTTATCCCTGGTGCTGAACCAACACTCTCATTTGGTCAAAGCCTTGTGTCTACGTCATTGGAATTAGGAATGTGCATGAATATTCAAAACATTTGAATTCGATCAAATTTGGACATTTGAATTCAAATTGAATGTCTATAAATTTGAATTTAACATTTGAACCAATTTTTGAATCTTTTGAATCATTTGTATGAATTATTTGGACATTTGTATGTGTACGGATACGTAAGCATTACGTACGTATCTGTATGCATCTTATTCGGATATGTATGAATGTGTACAAATGCGTACGGATGCGTATGGACACATTCAAATATTGTCAACATTCATATATTCAAATACAAATGGAAAATTCGTACAAATAGATTCAAAGGCATTTGGTTCAAATCTAATGTGAATACTTTTGAATTTTAAATATTTGAATCAATTTGAATCTGGATATTGAATTTGAATTGAATCGAATCCCAAAAATTGCATTAGTGTACACCCCTAATTGAAATTCCCTTCTGTTTGTAATTTTGTATCTTTTACAGCACCCTGTGCTGTGCCCACCTAATTTTGCTGTTTTCCTTACTTTTGCTATATGTTTTTAAATAAAACTATTATTTGTTTTCGAAGAAACTTATCTTACTTGCTGATCACTATATTTTAACGGAAGCACATACCAGTATATCATTATTAAAGCTATTATGCTAAACAATCTCAGTTCGCTTTCATCTCTGGACTAGGCTAATTTCCCCCATTTTTCACATGTCCAGACGATTCCTCATAACACAAGTGCCATGAATCTGTGTGCATGCCAGAAAAATCTGTATGCACCTATATTATCCTATACACATCTCATTTTAATCCCGTATTTTAAGCACAAGATACAGATAATTTTTGGGCAGACTTGTATACGACAGATACAAATCTACACGTTCAAATCATTTGAAAATCCGTATTTGAATTCAAATGTCAAATACAAATTTTTGAAAATCCGATTTGAGTTTGATGTTGAAATTTGTCAGATTCGAATTGAACATTCAAGTTTCCAAATATTCATGCACATCCCTACTATCCCAGGGGAACTGAGAGCAAGAGCAAACTATAGGGTTCTGAGAATGCTATTGCACTGGAAGATTGCTACAGTACCTGCGAAATATAGCCAAAATCTGTGTGGATGCAACATGTTCTCTAAATGAAAGAAATGGGAGGTTGGTGGGAAGGCATCCAAAAAGCAGAGCCAAATGAATGTCTCTCTCCAAAAAGCTATTTAGATCATCAAAGCTACCGGAAGAGAAGCTCACATTGGTGCTACATGCATGTGGCATGAGCACTGTATGTGACATAGAAGTGGGATTACTCCGTATCAAATCTACCCATCCACTTGCATTTTTTCCAATTGCACTCTGACATCCCTCTGGAGCTTCCATGGCTGATTACATCATCATCGTGGGACTGAGAAACCTCCAAAAAAGTTTCATGGTAGAGTGCCCTAATGACAGTACTGGGCACATGACCTATTTAATTGGGTCTACCAGAGGGACTAAGAGCCTTATTCCAGAACAAGGTAAGTGTGTAAATGGCATGTCTCTTTGTTCTGTGATTAGCAGGGGCATGCTTTTCAGCAGTGTACCATTGCAGGCCACTGAAAACCACCCCCCTCAGGGCCCGAGGCTCCTAATATTCCAATTAATCAAAATCTTTTTTTTCTGAACACAAAACAAACTTTTTTCTGAATGGGGTTTTTATTCAAACATACAGATTTGATTTTTATTCAGCCAACAAAACACAGAGTTTTAGGCCCTGTCCCCATGCAAGTTTGGTACGGTTCCAAGAGCAGGATCGGTGCTATCCCTCCCCATGGGTTTTGGATTTGGTCCGCGAAAAGCATGCCAACCCCTCCCAAACCATGCCGGAAGGCTGCCAAATTTGATACCTGAAAAAAGAAGTCTCGGCACGCTTTCGGGGACCGGTACGCATTGCTCAGCGAGTTGGGAATGCACATGGGGACACTAGTGGGCTAACGGGGAGGAGCTTTGCGCTCATGTCATTGGGAGGTGGGGTGTGCTTGCTGTCCCTTCCCTGTCCATTGAAGATCATGGCTGCTGACTTTTTAAAATGCCAATTGCAAAGGCAGGCTGGAGAACAGATTGGTTTTTCATTTTTCTGCCATTTCCATGGAGGTAATTCAAACCACGTTTCAAGAATGCCAAGGCAGGCTGCATAATGGTTTGATTTCTGTTCCATTTGCAACCCCTGTTTCCCCAAACTGCAAGGCAATCATAAATAAAGGCTTAATTTTCAGTTTACGGTCGTTTGCGCGGTCCCCGCTAGAGCAGAGGTTCATACACAACTGCTCAAACACCTACTGCTGCTAAACCTCATAGCGGCTTTTGATGTATTAAATTTTTAAAAGTTATTTTTATGAATGAAGCTTTATTTTAACTTGTTTCCCTGCCTCCTGCCCCAGTCCTGGCTGTCTGTGCTGCTAAGGGAGGTGGGGGGGGGGGAGATGTAACACAATCATAAATAAAGGCTTGATTTTCAGTTTATGGCTATTCTTGTGGTCCCTGGTGATGCAGAGTGCATATAACTGCTCAAGTGCCTACTGCCACTAAACCTCGTAATGGCTTTTGACATTTTAATTTTTTTTAAAGTTATTTTTATGAATGAAGCTTTATTTTAACTTGTTTCCATGCCTCCCACCCCTGCCCTGGCTGTCCATGCCGCTAAGGGAGGGGGGGATGCAGCACAGGGGTGGCTGACAACAATCCGGCTGCCAATGAGGAGAGAGGGGGCAGAGAGGAGGTGGTGCTGCTCCGCCGTACCAGGGTTCAGCATGGTTCCCATGGGGATGCCTCCATCTGTGCCCAACCCATACCTGTCCTGCGTTGCCAGGAATCTCATGGGGATGCCCAAAATGCGTTCTTGGTACCGTGCCCGGCCCATGAGTGCCCAAACAGTGCCCAAAGTGTGCCAGATGGCCAGCATGGGGATGCAGCTTTGGTCAATGGGTTCCTTGATCTCCTTATATAATCTTCTTAGTGGTTTGCTGGTCAGATGGTCTGAATTTTGATAATACTGTATATGACCTGCCTCTCAAGAAACTGCATTTGGTGATGCTTCACAGTCAGTCTGTTCTGCAACTGAGTTCAAGGCTCATTCCTGAAACTGGATACCAAAGACAGAACATCTTGCCCAGCAGCTTCCCTGTCTGAAGGTGATATTGGAGGCTTGCCCCATGATAGTGCTGGAGGAAGATGCTAAGATGTCCTCCAGTGGTCCATCGACGTTTTCATGGTCTCCTTAGCAACTATGGAACTCTTCCAATAAGTTAAAAAAAAAAACACCTAACACATATAACTGGATATATCTTTTACTTGGTCTTTGCCCCAGTGTGGTGTGGTGAGGCTCCATTCATTAAGATGATCAACCTGTGGACTTGAATGAGTTATCTGCTGGTAAGATTTTAACTGATAGTGAAGCTATCTCTCTTCGGGATTCAGGATGGTCTTTCTCTGGAGACTTATGGAATCTGAGCAATAAATGCACTGGAGGATTTTTATTTATTTATTTATTTATTTATTTATTTATTTATTTATTTATTTATTTATTTATTTACATTTCTATCCCGCCCCATACCCGAAGGTCTCTGGGCGGGTAACAACAGATTAAAACAAATTAAAACAGGATACAAATTCAAACAGATACAGATTAAAATGAAAATACAGATTAAAAGCAAGATGCACGGTTAAAACCCTTAAAAATTCAACAAATTAAAACCAGGCATTCCCTAGGACGTTAATAATGGTATCATTATAACTGGGGAGGGAGAATAGAGCCTCACCCAAAGGCCAAGGCAAAAAGGTAAGTCTTTACAGCCCTCCTAAATAAATACAAGGAAGGGGCATGACGCACCTCAAGGGGGAGGCCATTCCATAGTCTCGGGGCCACCACCGAAAAAGCTCTCTCCCAGGTGCCCACCAACCTCATTACTGAAGGTGGTGGGATGACCAGGAGGGCCTCATTGTTGGATCTTAAGGCACGGGCAGGTCGGTATGGGAGAAGGCGTTCCTTTAGATATTTGGGGCCCAAGCCATTTAGGGCCTTATAAGTCAGTGTTAACACCTTGAATTGGGCTCGGTAGTGAATTGGCAGGCAGTGCAATTCTTTTAAAACCGGCGTAATGTGTATCCGGTTAGCTGTACCAGTCAGCACTCTGGCTGCTGCATTTTGCACTAGCTGCAACTTCCGGACCGTCTTCAAGGGCAGCCCCACGTAGAGTGCATTACAATAGTCCAATCTAGAGGTTACCAGAGCATGGATAACTGTGGCCAAGTCGTCTCTATCCAAAAAAGGCTTCAGTTGGCGCACCAGCCGTAGATGGGAGTAGGCACTCCTGGCCACGGCCTCCACCTGAGATTCAAGTGTTAGCGCGGAGTCCAGGAGTATCCCCAAATTGCGCACCTGTCCCTTCCAGGGCATAACAACCCCGTCAAGGACAGGGTATCTCCCAACTACATGGACCCGAGACCCTGTGACACACAGCACCTCTGTCTTGTCTGGATTCAGCTTCAATTTATTGGCCCTCATCCAGCCCATTACTGCCTCCAAACACCTGTCAAGCACTTCCACCGCCTCTCCTGATTCAGATGGTACAGAGAGATAGAGCTGGGTATCATCTGCATACTGATGACACCTCACTCCAAATCTCCGGATGACCTCTCCCAGCGGCTTCATGTAGATGGTAAAAAGCATGGGAGATAAGATCGACCCCTGAGGAACCCCACAAGTGAGTTCCCAGGGTGTCGAATCCACACCTCCCACAGACACTATCTGGGATCAGCTTTGGAGATAAGAGTGGAACCAATGCCAAGCATTGCCTCCAACTCCTAGACTCCGTAGCCTTTCCAGGAGGATACCATGGTCAATGGTATCAAAAGCCGCTGAGAGGTCCAGGACAATCAACAGGGTGGCATTCCCCTTGTCTCTCTCCTGGAGTAGGTCATCAACCAGGGCAACCAAGACGGTTTCTGTGCCATGACCGGGCCTGAAGCCAGATTGAAATGGGTCTAGATAATCAGCTTCTTCCAAACATGCCTGCAGTTGAACAGCGACAGCTCTCTCCAGAACCTTGCCTAGAAAAGGTATGTTAGCCACCGGGCAATAGTTGTTCAAATCTTCTGGATCCAGGGAGGCCCTCTTCAGGAGGGGGCGCACCACAGCCTGTTTCAGGGCTGGTGGAACCACCCCATCCCTCAGAGAGGCATTCACTACTCCCTGGATCCACCCGGTCATACCATGCCGGCTAATTTTGATCAGCCAGGAGGGGCAAGGATCTAGAGAGCACATAGTCAGCCGCACCCCTGCAAGTAGTTTGTCCACATCCTCAGGCCGCAATAATTGAAACTGATCCAAGCAAACTGGACCAGACAGTTCTCTGGACACCTCATTTGGACTATGCTCAATTGTGACATCTAATCCCCTGCAAGTCTGAGCAACTTTGTCCTCAAAGTGCTTCGCAAATTTGTCACAGCAGATATTACTTGGCCCTGGCTCATGTTTCTTTGAGCTCGGTTTAATAAGGCCATTTACCACTCTGAAGAGCTCTGCTGGACGGCTACTCGAGGACGCAATGGTGGCAGAGAAAAATCCCTTTTTTGCCGCCATCACCGCCACGTGATAGGCACAATAGTGTGCTCTGACCCGTGTTCGGTCAGACTCACTGCCGGATTTACGCCACCTGCGCTCTAGCCGTCGGCCTTCCTGTTTCATAGCCCGCAGCTCCATGGAATACCAAGGAGCTTTACGGGCTCTACAAGCATGCCGAGGACACTTGGGAGCGATCGTGTCAATAGCCCTGCTCATCTCTCGATTCCAGAGAGAAACCAGGGCTTCAACAGGAGCACCAGTCATGCCAACCGGAAAATCCCCCAAAGCATTCAGGAATCTCTCGGATTCCATAAGTCTCCGAGGGCGGACCATCTCAATAGGTCCTACTTCCCCACAGAGGGGAGCTGCCATTGCAAGTCCAAACCTCACCAGCGAATGGTCCGTCCATGACAATGGGTAGACAGCCAGCCCTCCTATCAACAGATACTCACCAGCACGCTCTGAGGCAAAAACCAAATCAAGGGTGTGGCCTGCCACATGAGTCGGGTCAGATACAAACTGAGACAGCCCCATGGTTGTCATGGAGGCCATGAAGAACTGAGCTGGTCCACTAAGCGCAGCCTCAGCATGGATGTTGAAGTCCCCCAACACCACTGTGGAAGGGGCTTCCAACACCACGTCCGAGACTACCTCAGCCAGCTCAGATAGGGAGGATGCTGGGCAGTGGGGTGAACGGTACACCAGCAGCATCCCTATTCTGTCTCTCTGGCCCAACAAGAGAAACAGGCCCTCAACCCCCATTACAGAGTGAACTGGCCGTCTGGTGAGAGAGATGGAAGTCCGGTGGACTACAGCAACACCCCCTCCCCTTCCCCCTGGTCTAGGACAGTGTTGAACTGAGTAGCCTGGAGGACAGAGCTGGGTGAGACAAGGCCCACCCAGATTAATAAGGGTAGTAGTCCTGCTGAAGGCTATTTTACTGTAAAATTACGAGATGAGCAGGGCCAATGTGCTTCCAGTGGACCTTGATGTCACTGTGAATACTGTCATTGGAGAGATTGGGTTTTTTCCCCACTAGAACTAAGTACCCATTCATATGTGCCTGTAAGCATCTGTACGCATCCCATATTTATCCCACATGCATCTCATTTTCATCCTGTATGTATCCGTACAGATGTGTACAGATGCGGGAAAGATGTATACAGGAAAGTACACATCGTGTACGTATCCGTACACATACGAATGTCCGAATAATTCAAATGAATAGATTTAAAAATTCAAAATTAGTTTGAACGTTTAAATTCGAATTTATAGACATTCAATTCAAATTCAGATGTCCAAATTCTAACGAATTAGATCGAATGTTGAATCTTTCGAATATTTGTGCACACTCCTACCGTCTAGTCTAGCATCCCATCTCTCCCACAGTGCCCCGACAAATGCTTCTGGGAATTCCTAAGCAGAAGCCTAAAGGGGACTCACCTGCTTTCGAATCCCTGCAAATGGCCTTTAGAGGCCCCTTCCTCCCCAACCTGCTGGAGGCAGTACCTAGGCATCTATTCCGCTGATACAAATCTCATAGGTTGTTAAGAAGGCAAACTTGAGCAAATGTATAATTTCCTTGGAATCCTGAGTAAGGGTGGGAACGTATTTAAATAAATAAAGTTAATTACATCATTGGCCGTGCAGACTTGAACACCATTAATCAAGAGATACCTAGCTCTCACTGAAGGTCTTTTTGAAGTCTAGCAAATGTCTGTTTATGATACATACAGGGGAAGAATCTTCAGTTTCCTGCCTTGTTCTTCTTTGGATGCCTAATAGACCCAGAAGTAGGAAGTATGTTTGCTTCCTCAGCCTGGAAGCATCACTTGCATTTCTGATGTTGTAATGTTACTAAGCAGAGCTGTGTTTCAGGAGTTACTACTGCATGCATTCAGATCTAGAACAGAAGCTGGCTGCTTCATATAGTACTCTCTGTAAATAATATGTTCATAAGAGCACAGCTAGCTTTTAAATAACCTTTACCTGGGCAGTTTGTGGTTCTTTGATGTAAAGTTAGGTCTTTTGTTTGCTTCCTTGAAAAACTGTTATTACCAGGAGGGTTTTTTTTAAACGTATTAAAAATAATAATTCATTTTTTAAAAAAGCACAGCGGCTCGTTACATGTTCAGAACACCTTACTGTCTTGAATGCCCTACTGGTTTTTTAAAATTATAATCAAGATTGTTATTTAAAAACAAAAACAAAAACAAAACGACCTTCCCTTATTAAAGCATGTTAGAGGGAGATTATCTAGAGATCATAAGCAATGCTTTGTGCACTAGGTCTAATTGTCTTAGAACATTTAGAAAAAGGAAGCTAAAAAAATAAAGTGTCTGGCTGCCTAGTAGATAAGTGTAAGCACTTTTAAACATCACGTTCAATCTATTAATACATTCGTTGAGATGCCTACTAAAAGAGTATAGCAAGCTTAGATTCTTCTCTTTGTAATCTGTGCTGGCTCCAGAAAAAGCTACAGGTAGGCAGTGCCTTGAGAAGGTGAAATTGGAATGTGAGCCCGTGATGAGAACAGACTTTGCCCAATCCCTGCTCTCACTATATATTGTAGCTCCCAGAAGAATACCTGTTTGAATCCTTCATTGTCTGGGAAGGAGGGAGCAGGTGAGTAAAAGGAAATCTGAGCTCCAACTTTGCATTACTTTTATGCTTTCATATTTAGCTTGCAGAATCTTTTCTGACTGCCTCCCTGATACAGTAGACTATGGATATAAATGCAATGAAAATATTACCATAGACTTCTGTTTTTAGGCCTTTTAACTTGTGTAAAGATTGGAATATTATAAACTCAGTGTAGCACCAATGATCATGAATAGGGTTCTATTTGATTTGGTAATAAATATTTCCACATTTTAGATTTAATCTTTTTTTTTCAAAACCTCCTTTGTGGAAACCAGTGGTGTTTTTTGTTCCAGGCCCCCCACCCCAAATTTTTTTTAGAACAATATAAAAGCAGGTAGGATTTTTAATAGGCTATTCAAGCTAAGGATATATTCTTTAGGTAAATAAGTTAATTAACCTAACGCTGCCGGATGAATATAATGCTAAACGGAAAACTAGAGAGTTGGTTTTCTGTTTGATTTTTGTCAAGTGGCCATTGTGTTTTTGTAGGACACTTTAGCTGAGTTAGAATGTACTGAATGTTTTATTCAGAGTGTTTTTATGGGCTCAGAGGATAAGCAGAGGAGCAAACATGATACTCGGAGTTGGATCTTTATCTCTTGGTGGGAATAGGGAGACTTTTGAACTTCGCAAATACCTTCAGCAGTGTAGTCGGAAACTTCAAAAATCAATGTTGTACCTCTGAATATTGTACTTCCTTGTCATAGGTTAAGAATTATAGGACAGCATTTTAATGTTGATCACTCCTAGCAATGTTCTTGGAGCAAGAAAAACTTGTCCTAGCAAATTTCTTCAGGGATGGATGTATAAAATTATTACTTGTTTTATCATGTAGCGTGTTCAGGCCCTAGTTACGTCATTAGGATGACTGAGCTACTGGAGGAAATTAATGCAACTGCTAAGTAATGTCTGTGCAAAGCTGAATTTTTGTAGGCGAGTTAGGTTCTCAGCTCGTAAATTTGTGTAGCTCTAGAGGTATTTGTTGAAAGTTGTAAATATGAAGTCTTTTTTTGGTGTGTCAAATTATTTGTAATAATATTAGGTCAGATTTGTGTCTGAGTTTGTATGCATAAAAAACATTTTAAAGTTATCAATCGTCAGCTGTTTTCGTTTAAGTTAGCATCCCATAGTGGAAACTTTCAATGCATTGAAAATTTCTGCTCACCCATGGAATTTACATATGGTAAGAATCATTTCTAAGGATAAACCTATTTTTAAAGAATTGGGGGGGGGGAATTAAACAGAAAAGAGGAACACAAGCTGTACAGTGTACTTCTAGGACACACAGATGAAATGTAAGATAATGTTCAGTTAAAGGATATTAATTTGTTTAATCCACATACTGAACCTAAATGCTCTGAGTAAGGACTCCGGAATGATCCCTTTTGTTGTTGCTGTTCTTGTAGTTGTTTTTGGAAAGAAAATAACTGCTTTGTGCTTTGGCCGAAAGTGCTTTGAGCATCTGCTACATGGATCTATGGAAAGGGTATTGAACATGGTCCCGAGAAAGTTATATTCTAATATCTGTTCAGCAGCTAAATTTTTCTGGTATCAACAGGAAAGCCACTGTTTTTCCTCCCAACTACTTTAACAAATTCCTGAGAGACATTCTTCCCTGAATTCTTTGGAAAACTCTAAAGTGGGATAAATAACAATAATAATGACAAAAGACAATAATAATAAACAGTGTATTCACAAATTGTTTTCTATAGTTGTGCTTTGACTAGTATCCCTACAATATATTTTTTTACAATCAAATACATCACTTCTGAATTACACATTTTAGTAATTCATGTTTTAATTTTATACACATTATAGCAAATGGAAGAGAGAAAAAATAAGATTTTGCTGTTTCCTGTAAGCCAATGTAAATGTAGCTGTGATGCAGCTTTATGTATTGCTTTCTCATTTGGAACAAATCTGACTTTTCTTTAGAGACAGCTAGTGGGTATTGTCACTATAATAATCTAGGGCGATTTCACACGTCAGTTCCTGTCCCATGGTGTGTTATAGACTAGCGCTGCCACCTTCGATCCGGCATTCTCTGCGACTGCGCATGCATCGGCACTGTTCCAACACTGATGCTCGGCACAAACGCAGTCATGTCTAGGGTGTTTGAGGTGCCAACCTGCTTGCACAGCACCTCAAATGACCCCCGTTTCACCGGAAAAGGTGCAGATGGTTGACGTTGGTTGGGTTGCTTGTGGTGAAGGGGGCGCTTGTAGGCTGTAAGCCCAGATGTACTAGCCCAGATGTTGCCTAATTGTGAAGTACGTGACATAGTGAGAAGAGGCCTCTGCTCTGTTCTCTGATTCCTTCTTTTTTTTCTTTTTTGCGTTTGCTGTGGTAGAAGGCAATATGAGTGGTATTTTCATCTTGTTGTCATGTACAAAGGCAGCTTCGTAACGCACACATGAGGGAAACACCATGATTAAAATGATGCTTCCTTGGCTGTGGTCATACTTCAGATTTAATCCAGCTCCAGTCCGCTTTCATAATGAGCGAATACATACATCAGCAAAGTGAGAAGCTGTTTTCCTTCAGTGTTAAATAACTCAGAAAATTCACCTTTGGGATAGATAATGTGGAAAGAAAATTACAGGCCACTTTGCTGATGTGTTCGCTCTCTCTGAAGGTGGATTAAACCTTAGGTGTCAGCACAGCCCTTATTTCCATTTTCAAGCACAGAAATGTCATTTTCAACGCGATGGCAGCAAAATTGTTGATGGCAGCAAAATTGCATCTCAGTTGGTGGTTGTGCCAGATAAGGGGGTATTTTCCGCTGTCACAAGGAAAAATGCCCTTTTCTGTTTAGTGGAGCTGCAACCATAAATAATAAATAACAATAGGCAATGAAAGGCAATCACAATATCAGCAGTGCACAAAACTAAAACCATATTATGCAGGGTAAGCAAAGCATTTGTAGCTGCTTAAATTATCAGTTGAGAAACGGGTTCTTTCCATGACAACATAGCAATTAAAAAATAAGACTCAGCCCAGTTAGCTCCCCCTCAAAGCTTCCTCAAAGCTGTATGTTAATTGTGTGGTTTAAAATAAATACTTAAAAGATGAGCCCTACACATGTTCCTTGAAGAGGACATTCCACAGTGTTCATAGCAGGACTAAAAGAGCCTTTTATATTCATCTAGTACATCTTATTTGCCTAAGAAATCCTGAGTATGATCTCCGATATTTATTTGACTGAAGGAAACCTACAAAATGCTATTTCCAAAATGTCAGGGTATTTAAAGGTTTAAAGCAGGACTGGAAAGTCCTGGCATAGCTAGGTATTAATTATGGACAAAGTGGATCTTTGGAAGTGCTCCAAATTAGAAATGGGCACGAATGTTCTAAACATTTGAAATTCGATCAGATTTGATCGAATGTGGACATTCAAACTCAAAAAGAATGTTTATACATTTGAATTTAAACATCTGAACTAATTTAGAATGTTCCGAAACATTCATTCGAATTATTCATTCATTCATTCATCCGAATATACAGATATGCATGTACAGATACGAATGTAAACATACGTATCTGTGTGCATCTCATACGTATCTGTATTCATTTGCGTATGAAATACGTACAGATACATATGACAGATATGAATGTTGTCGACATTTGTATTTTCAAATACAAATATTATTGACATTCGTATCTTCAGATTCACATCTGACGTTTGAACAAAAAGAGTAGAATGTATTTGATTCAAATTGGATTTTGTTGCATTCGGATTCTAAACATTCAAATCAAATTGAACGTTTTGACATTTGATTCGAATTGAATTTGAATGCAAAAAAAATTTTTCATGCACATCCTACTCCATGTTTCTTTACTTTTCCTTAATTTCCTTCAGCTGATCATTTTGAATGCATCGTATAGTGTGAGGGAAGATAGCCTGTGGCCTTTCTTGTCGCAGTGGTACCAGATGTGAATACAATGGTATGATCTGTAGCCCCCCAGTTTCATGTCTTCTGAAGCTGTTTTGAGATTGGTTTTATCAGGCTTCTGAAAATGTGGATTTGAGTATCCTAACATGAATCATCAGAGTAGGAACTGTTCCCACACCAAGTGCCTCCAAACAAACATTGAAACCTGTGATTCTCCTCGGACTATGTTTGGAATGACTCATATCTGTGACTTTCCCAATGCACAGTAGACTTGAGGCAATATCTCAACACATCACTATTAGAGGGAATTCTGGCAGCAATGCCAGACTTACAGAATAGCAACTTGTGCTTACCTCTGTCTGCTGGTTCATTGCATTACTGTTCCTGTTCTAAATATACAGATCCTAGCCAAGCGCAGGGGGAAAAAAATCAAAGGGCAGTGGGCTGGTGCTTGGGTTGTATCCAGGTATTTGGAAAAGGAACAATAAAAGGAGGACACAGAAGGCAGAGATAAGAAACTGGAATTGCTTCTTGCTATCTGGTAGAGTGACTAGAGGCAAATGCAAGATCTAAAGAAGATCCTGCAATTGCCTCCTGCCTTGGAGATGATAACATATGACACTTGTGTTTTCATCCTTTCACAAATCCACCTTATCTAGTCTATGTTCAGGAGAAGGGGCAGTGTTGGCATATGGGTGACCCTAGTGGCAATCCATTTCTAAGTCATCACTCAGCTACCTCAGAGGTGCTTTCTTTGCAACCTTAGTTAGCTAGAATGGCGGATCTCAAATGAGGTCATGCACCAGTACCTCCTCCCAGTATTTCATGTTGCTTTTCCAGCTGACAGTTATGATCTGCCTGCTTAAGCAGTATAAAACCATCATGCCCTAGTTTTTGTCATTCGTTTTCAATAAAGACAGCCAATAAACTTTACTTAAATAAATTATCCAACTTTTAGTCACATTCAAATGCTATTAATCCATGCTCCCTAAAAGTTTATGATGATAATATGTGTGTGATCAAGAAGACAGGGTTTGAAGTTGCCAGGCAGAAGAATTGGAATTTGGCTGCCAGATTCTATACCTGCAAACGCTACTGTGACTCAAGCTTTATCCAGATAGCACTTCCTTAATCCACATTGTTTGGATAAACCAGATTAAAGCACATCCAGATACATTTTCCCAGATAAACTATGTGGATTAAATAAGTGCTGTCTGGATGAAGCTTAAGTCAGTTAGTGGTAACACAGTGGCTCTGGTCACACAAGCAGTTTAGGTTGATTTCAGATCATCTTCAGGTTGTGTTACTCACATTATTTTTATTTATTTCATTTTCCAAGCCGGCCTTCTCCCATTAGATTGTCTTAACCAGAGTCCTCATTTTTAGAGGTCTCAGACTGCCCTGGCATACCAGGACACCTTTGTTTTTCAGTGTGACCAGGGGGGTGGGCTAAAGGAGACTGAACTGTGCTGTGGTAGGTGGGGCCAGTCTTTCCTTTTGGCCAATTTCCAGGGGAGGGCAGCACACACGGAGTTCGTGAGGCACTTCCTCCTTTTCTCCTCAGTTTATATGATTCCTCTATCTAGCATTTTTCCGCAAAATTATTATTAATCGCATGGAGAAGAAAAGCACCTAAAAGCAGGCTTTAAAAAGAACTGCAAATACCCTCACCTCTGTTAAGTAACAGAACAGCATCCTGTAAGAAAGGAGATAGATTTAATGCCGGTAAATGATTGGAGAGCCAAGAATTCCATGGAGGAGGCTCAGGTCGATCTTGGAGAAAGGTGTGAGCAATGCGGCCGAAAGCGAGGACAGGCTGAGGACAACCTATAACAATCTAGGTGTGATCAGCACCAGTATGACCTCAGTTTGAATTAATGAATAGAACATCCTGTCTTAGACTTGTGTGACCAGGGCCAGTGATACACTCTTGCTGGGCTGCTGTACTGGACTGATGCTGGAATAAGGCTCACTGGTCAATAAAGTCACAACTTCTACCATGTCTGTTAATTCAACATGTTGGATAAGGCTGTAATTGAATAACATCTTTAGGGTGGGTAAATGTGTAATATGTCTATAGAAAATCTTAGAAATAAATTGGAGAACACTTCTTTAAACTTAAAACAGCTGTCTAAACCAGCTTTAAAAGCCTGGCATCTCTGCCATGCAGCAAAAGTAATATTGTTAAAATGGCCATAAGAAATGACTGCATGTTGCTTCCTGTCAAAGGTTTGTTTTCCATTTTGAAAGATGACTGTTCTATGTACTGATAATTATCAAATAAAAGAGGCTTTGTACAGTATTGGGATTGTTGTTGTTTTTATGAACAGTCTGTGCCTGACCACCAATGACTGTTTCTCATCTCTGTTACCCACCCAAAATCAACCCTTTCACCTCAGCTTCATGGTTGAGGTGAAATGCTTGATTTCTGACTGGATTGACTGAAAGCATATTCCATTCTTCAGCTTGAAAGGACACAAGGCTTTTTCTGCACAGTAGATAGCATTCTACCCTGCAGAGTTTTGATCTTAGACTGAATCAAGTATTTTTTTTTAGATATAATCAGTTTTATTGTGTTCAGTAAAGTTGAAATACAGTATGTAACATACTAATGTTACATAATTATTGTGCTATTACATTATTACATAATATTAATAATAATCTTCCCATCCAGCCTAGCATATCCTATTTTTCCACCTTTTGGGCCTCATCCCTCCCCCACCTCACCAATGGATCTAACCCGCCCCTTCTATGTTATCTATAAAACAATATCTTCCCCACTTCTCCTTTCATGAAACTTCCCAACTTCCAGAGATGCCACCTGGAGACTACGTCAAAGTCTCCCATGGAGCAGGTTACAGCACCATGTTCCTGGACGGTTCCAGCAGAATACAGTGGATAGTCCTCCTATGCAGTCAGCTACAATCGACCAGTACAAAGTTCCTTTAAGAAAAGTCTATAAATACAGCTGACCATACCCTTCACATTCCAGCCATTCCTCGTCACAGAACAAGCCACTATTGAGAGAACTAGCTATCATGGCAACAAGATCCAAGAAGAGATCATCTCACTCTGGCCTGTTCCAATGCCTTGTCCACGTGGACACACTTTCCCCAGAAGGCATACTCTCCTCCTAGACTGGTCTCTAATGTGGATAAAGCATTTTTCAGGGGCTGCTGCCCAAATGTAGTAGTCTGATACAGATCCTCCCTTCCAGACCATAAAGGGCACTCCTGGCTCTCAGGTTTAAAACACAGAAGAAAATATACAGTATATCAGGTGTTATTACCCACCTATTTCTTGGAATCACATAGAAGAATGAGAATGGGGAATTAAGGGAAGTTTGTCCTGCAAATTGAGGTGGATGGGATTGTTTCAAATTGCTGTTTTTATTTTTTATCTGACTCACCCTGGGACCTCCGGGTAAAAGCAGAATGAATGAATGTTGTTGATAACTCAGCAGAGTTCTAGGGTGTTTTTCCACTGTCACTAGAAGTACCCATTAAGTACCCATTAATGGGTACAAAAATGCCATTACGTACCCATTAATGGGTACTTAATGGGTACTTTTAGTGACAGTGGAGAAACACCCCTAGTCCCCTCTCTGTCTGATAATATGGAGGTAACTGTTGAAAGAAACTGCCATATCTGACATGAACAAGGAAGTTGAAGCAGATGTCTTCCTTTTTTTCTCTAGAAATCTTTTTTCTGAGGGTAGATTACAAGGACAGAAAAGCACAGGTAAAGTTCAGTTCCTTAATAATTGTGCCTATAAGGGAGGACAAGCTACTTCTTCAGCCAAAGTTTAGTGAAAAGAGAGGGATTTTAACCATATTTTCTCAATACATAAAATGCATTCAGATGTACCTTATGTGCTGTCTTCTAATTTTGGCTCCTAATGAATGGCACCTAGTGAGTTGCAAAGGTGATTTCTGCCACCTTTTTGGCCACATCTCCACATTTCTCTGCAGATGCAATGCGCTGGATGTGGAGAACCACTGGTGTGAGGGTAGGGCACTTCTGAAAAAGCATCTGTTCCCACCACAGCCTTTGTTATCTTGCCCCCTTTTTGATTCTGGGTGGAATCAAAATGACTACTACCTCCTTTGGCTACTGGCTTCTTTGTTATTCAGCATTTCCCACTCATTAGGTGTATTAGGAAAATTGCTGCCCTATCAGCTTTCTTCTATCCATGTCGGTCTGAGTAAACAAACAAGCTAGAGACAAAAGATTTCTTTTGTCTATATTGCAATACAGGAAACTTGCCTTCCAGACATCCAATCAGTACAAGTTGAAACTCTCTCACATCACAGCCTGACTTTTTATCCTTATCCCGGCTGGAAGTTGACAGTCTTCCTGATAATGCCTCTTCACACCCTCCAAAGTTAATTTGTATCTAATTTATTCACAATAAGAAGGAGGAGTACAAGTGAAATTTCTCTTTTGGCATGCACAATAAAGGCAGAATAAGAACAGTTCAAGCAAAATTCACGCTGGCCGGCACAGACCGGTCACTCCTTTGAAGCTGCAAAATCTGCAGACATTTTTACCAGTCTTTGCAAACACACCGGTCTCCCTAATTCCTTACAGTTGTCAACATTAGGAAATAGCACTTAAATGCAGAGGAAACATTTCTTTCAACAGGTAGATTTATTTTAGATGTATGGCTTTAAACACTCTCAAAGAAAGAAACTATAAAGGAAAAGAGTGCCTACCCACACAATTATATTTTAAGCAAAAATAAAGAGGATTTCTTAGAAATCTGAATTTAAAAGAAGTCAAAAGTTGGCTTCAAAGTAGACACAAATATTTAAAGGTACAACATGCTTTTCTGGGGGGGGCGGGGAGGAAGGGAGAAATTTGTCACTCATACTCGTTCCATGCATGCTGAGAACCAATTAAATTATAGAAATCCCTTGAAACTTGCAAATTTATTTCTCATGAGTTTTGTGAAGAGAGAGGTTGTGACGCTCCCTTCATATTTGCAATCACAATGGATGCATCCCCCAAATATAGTAAGATATAGCATATAGCTTGCTAAATACAACTGGCAAATCATCTCTTGGCATTCATTATGCTGAAGAACTGGTAAATTAAAATACTGTAGAGAAGTTCGGTACCTCGCAGTAACATACAGATAATGAGGAATTTATGATTTTTGTGGAATCGTCTTTTATCTATCTATCTGTCTGTCTGTCTGTCCCTCCCACCTCATACCCAGAGGTCTCAGGGCAGGTAACAACATCTAAAACCAAACATCATTAAAACAATAACAGCATCTGCCAGTGGGAAGAGACAAGTGTATCCCCATTTAACCAAAGGCCAGAGCAAAGAGATGAGTCTTCACTGCCTTCTTAAATGTGTACAATGAAAAGATGCACCTCAAGGGGGAGACTATTCAATAGCCTAGGGGCCATCACTGAGAAGGCCTTCTCCCAGGCGCCCACTCCTTTTGCTGCTAAGGGTGGTGGGACAACAAGGAGGGCCCCCCTTGGTTTCATGATTAGGGAGCTGGACTCTTATCTTGGAATACCGGGTTCGATTCCGCCCTCCCCCATGAAGCCAGCTGGGTGACCTTGGGCTAGTCACAGTTCTCTTTCTGAGCCCTCACAGCTCCAACAGGGTGTCTGTTGTGGGAAGAAGAATAGAAGGTTTTTCAGCCGCTTTGAGTCCCATTAAATGGGTGAGAAAAGTGGGGTAGAAAAGCGAACTCTTCTTCTTCATCTTCCAGATCTTAAGGCATGGGCAAGTTGATATGGGATTAGACGTTCCTTCAGATATTTGGGTCCCAAGTGATTTAGGGCCTCATAAGTTAAAGTTAACACCTTGAATTGGGCTCGGTAATGAATCAGCAGCCAGTGCAACTCTTTTAAGACTGGCGTGATGTGCATCCGGCTAGCTGTCCCAGTTAGCTGTCTAGCTGCTGAATTCTGCACTACCTGCAGCTTCCGAACCGCCAGTTTATCAACTGGTTTAGGTGAGTGCATGGAACTACATTCCAGGCATGCGCCTTTTGAGGTCTGTCTTGAGTATATACATTAAAAGCTAAGAAAATAAACACTAAGCTACAAAATGTTCCATTATCACCGGCTTTCTTTGCCTTAAATGTTCAATACAATACAGAAGAAACAGTAACTTAGATTGGGCCTCTAGATTCTTACAATGATTCTTTGGTAGGTTCAGATCTGCATTTTGTCATACCTTCCTGATCTTATTGAAAACTTGATTAAAATGTTCATAGATGGAATTTTACAGTTCTGTAAATGAATAGGTATATTTAAAAACTGTTGGCTTTTCGTTTCCACAAAACGGCTTTCTTCTTCTTCTTCTTTATTTTGCTCATTCCCCTGTAATTTTGAGTTGTCTAAAATAGGTTTTGTTTACTATGCTCACTTCAAGTACAGCTCGTTCTTTCATGAAGCAGTCATGGATGGCGAGCTACAGACAATGCTTTGTAGTCACACGCAAGTCAGTAGTTTATACCTCTGTCTTGCCATCAGTACAGTAAAAACAACCTTTCTTATGGAACAATGTTGGTGCTGCGTCAGAGTGAATCAGCTGTTTAGAGCAGAGCTATTAACGGCAGTCCATTTAGACATACTGGTAATCAAGTATTTATAAGACGTAGAGGTGCGATCACACACTGTCAAAGAATCGCCTTATGCATGGCTTTCAGTCTTACCTGCTAGACATCAGTTCCCAACATGAGACTTCTTGGATCGCAAAGCCTTCGAAATGTCATCCCATGGATGGGTGGGATTTCCTAGGATTGGAGTTATCTCTTTCTACAAGCTGCACTAATGTCCTGTTTCACAGGAAATTTGCATACGCAACAGGTGGGAATCCCCCCTCTCCCCGGAGAGGAGAATCCAAATGACGCAGCCTCCTCCTATTCATATATTCAAAAATCCAGAGCAATGGAAACCTGTGATTACTTGGTTCTTCTTATGCAGGAGCAAGCAATAAGAAGGAACCTCTGGAAGTTTACTGCAGTGGGCAATTGCATCATGGCAATTAGGAGCAGTTGTAAAAAGGGGAATTCATAGATATGCTAATAACCTTATACAGTATCCCGAAATCTGGAGTTTTGAAGTTTTGGATTTTTGGAAGTCTGGAACTAAGGAAATAATAGCGAGAAAGCAAGTGGCAGGAAATACAGCCATGCACAGAATGGAAACTCTCACTACAACTGCTTTACCAGTCACTTAGGTTGCATTTCTGATGGTCATTTGGTCCAGCTGGAATCTGGATTGAGGGGCCCCTGTCCCGACACTTTGGCTGGGATCACCGGTTTCTGGGGACTAAATATCTGAAAATCTGCAGAAACCCTATTCAGATTATAACAGGACTTGCTGCTGAATCCTGGTATAATCTGAATATTTAACAGTGGGAACATCACTGAAAAGGCATTCCCCATCTGAAAGCGGGGAGGTAGAGGTGGCTGGCAAGAGGTTGTGACCCCTTACTGGTCCCAGCACTGCTTCCGCCCCTCAAGTCTGGCAGCACCTTGCATGCCAGAAGGGGCTGCGATGCCCACTGAGGAAGAGGCCTCTGGCCAGGCCAGTCCGGGCTGAGTGGATGCCCCACTGGTGGAGGCTGGTCCCCTGCTGTCTGCGGGTGGGGATTGCCCAGAGGGCAAGGAGGTGCTGGGCAGCCTGGCTGCTGAACCCCTGCCAGCTGTGCCACACTATGTGCTCCTGCTGCCGCCGCTGCAATTTCCCAGCTGCCTTTCCCCTCCTCCTCCATGGCAGGGGTGCCTGATTTGCACACCATGAGTGGCAGCCTCAGCAGCCATAAACCTGCTGGAGATCACGGAGCATGGCCAAGCAAGCCCCTCCTGTTTCATGCTGTTCTGATCTTCCTCTGTAGCGCAAAGCAGGAGGGACACAGCAGCAGCGCTCTCTCTTCCCCGCCCCACCTTCTCCCTGTCCCAGTTGGGACAACAGAATTGAGTCTCAGTGCTCATTTTAAAAATCTGGATTACAAAACCAGACTTTTTGGCCCATTCAGTGTGTAGCCTTAGAAGGAAAGGTGGGCCAGTTAATGGATGGTAACTATTATCAGCGGAAATGTGCCCTGATCTGGAGGCTAAATAAAGGCTACAGTGTGGCAAAAACAGTACCTTCAGAGCAACATACACAAATATTTTATGTGGAAGGCACTTCTTCTGTGTGTCCAGTGACTGAATACTTTTTCCTAAAGAAACAACTTGTTAAAGCCCTGTCTGGTTTCCTATGGGTTGAACAGGAAAGAGTTTCAGTTCATGCAGAGTGTGACTTAAATTTGCTCATGCTCAGCTTGCCTCCAATTGGCAAGATGCGATGTGGGATCTAAACTGGATTCTGTGATTGCCTGATGCCAATTGATGCCAAATGCAAGCAGCAAACCCCTCTTACCTGCATGTCCGGTCACCAACTCAAACAGTTGGCATGGGAGAACAACCAAGTGCCCACCTTCCTTCTTGTGGATTTTATTTTTTTCATATGCTTGGTGACCACTGGTAGTCTACTTTATTGATTGAATGATTGATTGTCTCTGGACAGGTAACAACCATTAAAACAACAGATTACAAACAGAATATACATTAAAAGCCCTTTAAAAATTCAAATCTAAAACAATACACAACATGTTTAAAATGATGGTATCTTGTAATGGGAGGGGAAATACAGTCATTTCAGCCAAAGGCCAGGGTAAAGAGGTGCGTTTTCACCACTTTCCTAAATATACTGTATGTAAGGAAGAGGCATGATACACCTTGAGGGGTAGACTATTCCATAGTCTGGGGCCCATCACCGAAAAGGCTCTCTCCCAGGTGCCCACCAGCCTGATGGGACGACCAGGAGGGCTTCACGGCTAGATCTTAAGATATGGGCAGGTCAGTATGGGAGAAGGCGTTCCTTTAGATATTTGGGGCCCAAGTCTTGTAGGGCCTTATAAGTCAGAGTCAGCACCTTGAATTGGGCTCGGTAGCATATTGGCAGCCAATGCAGCCCTTTTAAAACTGGTGTGATGTGTGTCCGGGCGTGATGTGCGTCCGGGTAGCCGTTCCGGTCAGCACTCTAGTGGCTGCATTTTGCGCTAGCTGCAACTTCCAGACCGTCTTCAAGGGCCGCCCCATGTAGAGTGCATTACAGTAGTCCAATTTAGAGCTTGGGCTAATCATGTGTGCTGCTCTCCAGACACACAAATAAGAGGTACTTCCCATAATACCGTTGCAACACTCTATTTGTGTATGCCAACTAGCAATACATTAGGAATGCCTCAGGTATATCATGCATTAGCATTATAGGGCCAACAGGATCGTATGTTAAACCTTGCATCTGAAGGCAGCCTCTGCAAGTGTCATAAACGGCAATGCATGAGACAAAAATGTTTCTATTAAAATGTTCATGGTGCAAAGGATGTTGCAAAGCTGCAGGTTTGAGATCAGAAGGGAGGCAGATGCAAAACTGATTTTAAAAGTAGGAACTAAAAACTGGGTAAGGCAATAAGATGTGTATTTTCAGTGTACATAAATGGCTAATAATACAAATATTTGGGAATTAAAAAAGATTAAGTTCAGGGCACTTATTTAATTTTGTATTTATTCATTGTCTTGAGGCAGAAAATGTTCTCTTCATTTTGTTTTATGGTCACAACACCTTTGAAGTTAGGTAAAGCTGAGAGCCATTGGCTTGTCTTGAGATTAGGGATGTTCACAAATGTTTTAAACATTAGAAATTCAATCAAATTTGATCGAATGTGGACATTCGAACTGGAATGTCTATACATTCAAATTTAAACATTCGAATGAATTTTGAATGTTTTAAAACATTTGTTCGAATGATTCAAAACATTTGAATGTTTACATACGTATCTGTATGAATGTTACGTACCTGTATGCATTTGCGCTGATAGTACGTGACGAAAACGAGATGAATACAGGGATAAAATGGAATGTGTACAAAATGTGTACGCATACATATGATATATACGAATGTTGTTGGCATTCATATCTTCAAATATCTTCAAATGGAAATGTTTTTGATATTCGAATCTTCAGATCCAAATCTAACATTCAAAGGGATAGATTCAAATGTATTCATTCTGAGATGAATTTCGTTGCATTTGGATTCTAAACATTCAAATCAAATTGATATTCAATTCGATTCAAATGCAAATAAAAAAAAACACTTGTGTACATCCCTACGTGAGATCTTATAACTGCTTAATCTTTTGTAGTGTCACTTAAGAATAACAATGTCCTTAAGAAATTGTTCAAGCTAATCTCTCTCTCTTTTTCTCTCTCATTCTCTCTCTCTGTGCACATGTTTGCGTGCACACTTGCTTCAGTCACTATTAATTTTTAACCAGAAGCTTTTCTATTCTTAAAATAATCTTTAAATGGGTGTTTTCTCGCATATTAGAAATCCTGTTTGTCTGACAGTTCTTAGGTGAGGCATGTTACTGCTGCAAGTTATTGCTACACGCTAGAATCCTTTGGGCTCACCCTGGCTGTGTTCCTGCGTTCAGAAGCTGAGTCTCATACGCGAATGAGGAAATGGAAGGAATGACTCCATTTCAAATTAGTCAGGAAAGCTTTCCCTGTGTGTGCTCTGATCCCATCCGTATTTTAGCCTTTTCGGATGTGATGTTAAAATGGTTTGACATTATGGGTGTTCTTCCACTGTCAAAAATACCCATTTTTGCACCCATTTAGGACCCATTTGGGTGTGAGCTGGATGACCCCATTTCCACTACGGCACCCATTTGGGACCCGATTGTTTCCACTGCCATTGGGGAAATCCAGATCTAATGGGTACATTTTGGCCTTTTATCTGGATTTTCTGTAGACCCCATTAAAGGGGTCTACAATGGGGCCTTCTCCCAGAAAATCCAGATTAAAGTGAGCCTGTTTCCACTGGAAACAGGCAATGGGGTTCAAAGGAGGCTAGGGGGAGGGGATGCACCTTTGGGACCCCCCCCAACATTGGCTTCGAAGTCACTTCGAAGTTGACTTCACATTCACTTCGAAGTGACTTCAAAGCTGACTTGAAATCACTTTGAAGTTGCTTTGAAGACTGCACCCCCCTGCCCCCCGAAACACCTGGGGTAATGGACCAACCCCCTGTGGGTCGATCTGGATTCCCCAGATGGGTGCAAAGCTGTTTCCACAGCAGGGATGTTAGCACCCATTCCTAATGGGTGCTACACCTCCTGTGGAAACACATTGGGTGCTTCCCTTAATCCGGATCTACTAGATCCGGATTAAGAAATGTACCCATTCCTTAGATCTGGATCTTCTTAGATCCAGATCTATGAGCTGCAGTGGAAAAACACCCTATGACCGTGATCAACCTTCTTCAGTCCATCTTCTGAGTGCAACGGTCACACCTTTGCATTTCTATCCATTTTTTTTTTTTGCTGACTTTCCACCCGCCATTTGGACTTTCCAGAGTGGAAAGTCCGCAAATAAAATGGATAGAAATGAAAAGGTATGAGCACTGTAATCAGAAGATGGACTGGAGAAGGTTTAAAGCAGTGGTTCTCAGCCTTCCTAATGCCACAACCCTTTAACACAGTTCCTCATGTTGTGGTGACCCCCAACCTAACCCTAACCTTCACCCTCAACCATAAAATTGTTTTCATTGCTACTTCATAACTGTAATTTTGCTACTGTTATGAATCGTAATGTAAATATCTGATATGCAGGATGTATTTTCATTGTTACAAACTGAACATAATTAAAGCATAGTATTCACATCAACCACAGCGGAATATAAAAGTGTCATTTTACCTCCAACACTGCTGCTTTCTACACAGTAGTTGTTCTCTACTGTATTTGTATGGGGCATATGTGATGGGGTTGGCACGATGATGGCATCACACCACGTACTCGTACATGAGTGTATCTGCATTTGGGTGCACCCGCCTGGAGACGGATAGAGGAGCGGTGTCTTGTTTCCGGTATGTTTTCCAATGGTCGTAGACGACCCCTATGAAAGAGTAGATCGACCCCCAAAGGGGTCATGACCCACAGGTTGAGAACTGCTGTCTTAGAGGTCTTCCATTCTAGAACAGACCTGCAAGGTCACTACCATGCTCCATTCACACATGCCTTCATAAAGCATTTTTAAGCTCGTGATGCAGTGTTTCTACATCAAGCCAAGTGTTGCTACTTTGTGCTTATGTAAACATAGATCAGTCTGTGCCAGAAATCCTTGGGAATTTTCTGGATCTCTAGGCTGTCTGAGGCACGAACTGTACCAAATTTCGTACTGCCATTTTGGCGATAGTTCAGGAGACCTTTATAACATGACAAGGGATTTTGTGAACAGGCCTTCGGGCACCACTGAATGAGGATGTGTCTCTTTTACTTATACCACTCGTACTGCCTTAAACTTCTTCAACCATTTTTTCCAGTATTAATGTATTATCTGCATCTATCAAGTTCTCCTCAATCTCCCTCAATGAGGAATGTGGGCCCCTGCAGTGCCAACAAAGCTTTAATAGACTCACATTTATTCCAAAGTCAGTTGTGAGCTGGTTTGGTCTTATGGTTAGAGTTATATCCCATAGTCACCCTGTTTGATTCCATATTCCTCCATGAAGCCAGCTGGATGACCTTGGGCTAGTCACAGCTCTCTTTCTGGGCTCACACAGGCCCAGCTACCTCAGAGAGTGTCTGTTGTGGGGAGAAGAACAGAAAGCTTTGTCAGCTCCTTTATGTCCACTTAAATGGGGACGCTGGGGTATAAAAGCCAACTCCTCTCCTCCTTCTCCTTTCTTCTTAGCCTAAATACTTTTTGGAATATTGATGCCACAAAATAATACTGTATTTTCTGGCGTATAAGACTACTTTTTAACCCAGGAAAATCTTCTCAAAAGTCAGGGGTCGTCTTATACGCCAGGTGTCGTCTTCTTATACGGCAAGTATATCCCAAACTCTATATTTAATTGGAAAGTTGGGGGTCGTCTTATACGCCCAGTCATCTTATACGCCGGAAAATACGGTACATTTTTCTTTCAAACGAAGCTGTGGCCTATAGAATTTACACTCAATTAAACTGTGTAGGATTTCTGTCTGCAGCAATGTTGTAGCATTATTTAGAATGTTATAGTGATCTGAAAGGGAAAAGAGAGGTTGACGAGGACATCGTATTTTGCTTTAAAATTATTAGAAAGCACGAAGGCAGCGGTTCTCAACCTTCCTAATGCTGCGACCCCTTAATGGAGTTCCTCATGTTGTGGAGACCCCCAACCATGGGGACGGGGCAACCCGGGTGACAATGGGGCAGGAAGGCGGGAGGCTTGTTGCAACCCCTTTGAAATGGTAGTTCGACCCCCAAAGGGGTTGTGACCCACAGGTTGAGAACCGCTGCACTAAGGTATAATATATTCATTCTTGAACATTAGCACTCAAAATGCTTTTGCCCAGTTATTATGGTCCCTTTTCTTGCATATGAAAATACTTTCAAGAGTTGGTCTCTCTGATGAGTCCTTTTCTTCCTCGTATTATTCAGGACATGGCTCCGTGGCCTGAGCTAGAAGACTCAGACACTAACAAATACATTGAACAGCCCTGCTCCAAGCAAAATCAGATCATGTCTGAGGCAAAAAACCCCAAAGGTAAATAAAATGAAAATACCGAACTATTAAAATCTGGGTCCTGCATACTTCGTGTAAACTTCAAAATGAAACAAAACTTGAAGTTTTATTTCTTGAGCACAGAACATTTATACTGACTTGCTTTCTTGTTCTGTCAGGTGAAATGGCTTCTGTAGGGAATCAGATGGAACTTTTGCCTGCTTATTCCACCATTGCCTTGACATCAGTGCCGGAAGAGGACCCATGGACTATTCCAGAACTCCAGAGTACTGGAGTCAAATGGTCAGGTAGGAGGCTATTGCAGTGGAACTTAAAAGATTTCTACCAATTTCAGTTAAATCTGCACTGCACTGCTAGGGAGTTTACTTCCTAGGGGCATTTCTGCACTTACCTGTGTCGTTTTGGATCTGTCCATTTCAGTCAGGTAGGCTGGTCCTGATCTGTTCCAGACTAGCCTCTAGGCTGACCCTGAAGTTCATGCAAGCTCTGGAGTCAACCCTGATGGCAGCCCTGGGAACCCATTTCAGTGGCCCAACAAGGCATGCCACCAAAATGTGTCCACCATGGCCCCAGTATACCAGTAGACCTTGTTATTGAGTTCTACTGGTATTCCAGAGCAGAAGCAGACCAGAAGGCCATTTGGGGTCTTCTGATGCCGTGTAAGCTCCATCTCTTGCAGAAGGAGCATGCTGGCAGCAGGTAGCAGGAGTGGACCTTCCTAGTCCTAGCATGCAGATGAAAGAGGCCCAGAAGATGATCAAGATCCAGAACAGACGTACAGAAAGTCTCTAGGAGGCAAAGGCCCAGAATGCAATAGGTTGCTCATAATCTTCCTATTAATAATAGCAATATTTCCTTCCCATGCTGCATTAAGAAGGATGCTAACAGTCTTTTAACACTTCATCAGAAGCTTTTACTTATAGTTAAATTTTAATAATGAGAACATTCTTTCTGGTTTATCATCCACAGAATTCATGGCCTTGGCCTTGGTTTCATGGACTTGCTGAGAACTGATGCACTGTTAACTGCAGGTTTATATATAAAAAACTTGTTTTTGTTTTTTTGCAGATATGGACCAGAAAGGGAAAGTAATGTTTATCTTAACAGGCATAGGAAAGTTTATTGCTTTGCTTGGATTACTGTACTTTTTTGTCTGCTCTTTGGATGTTCTCAGCTCAGCCTTCCAATTAGTAGGAGGTAGGAAAGCATTTTCAAAGTATCCTGTTATATAGTGTAAAAATTCTTTTGAATTTAATTTTGTGGAAAAAAAACCTCCTGCATGATAAGCATGATACCCTAGGGATGTGCACAAATGTTCTAAACATTCGAAATTCAATCAAATGTGATTGAATGTGGACATTCAGTTTCAAATAGAATGTCTACAATTTGAATTTAAACATTCGAATGAATTTCAGATGTTCCAAAACATTTGTTCAAATGATTCAAAACATTTGAAAGTACAGATACATATGCATTACATACGTATCTGTATGAATCTCATACGTATCTGTACGCAGTTGCGCTGATAGTACAGGATGAAAACTGGATGCGTACGAAATGGGTACAGATATGTATAACACATACGAATGTTGTTGACATTCGTATCTTCCCATACAAATGTTGCTGGCATTCGTATCATCAGATTCGAATCTAACATTCAAACCAATAGATTCGAATGCATTTGATTTGAATTGGATTTTGTTGCATTTGGATTCTAAACATTCAAATTGAATCGATTATTTGGATATTCTATTCGAATTCGAATGCAAAAAACCATTCGTGAACATCCCTATGATATACCAAGAAGAGCATGTGTATTTCAAACTGGTAAACAGAGAGAAACGTCAATAATTGAAAGTTGATGCTCATTTATTTGCGTAAGTATATTTTATTTTTTAGAATTTAAGGGTGATGTTGACATTAGACTTCAGTGCAAGACTTGGGATAAGGTCTTTTGCTTCACTTACTAGTCATACATACATGAAAATAAGATAACTGGGATAACTTTTTTGCAACCAAAACATTGTGTCAGTGTATACCTTAAAATGTCAATGAATGTAGTTAGTGTCTTTCACATTCCCATATTTATTAATAAAGGGCATTTACCATGCTCTAGGAGTCAAAATTGTGTCACGAGAAACAAATATTTTTGATAATCTATTTATTTCCTAAAAATAAAATAAAATATCTGAAGAATTATGAACACATATCTGTTTTCATTTTTTGGCCATTTACTTATGTACTAAATGTGTAAAATAATATTTATTAAATACTTAATATATTATGTATATATGATGAAACCCACAGCCATATGGGACATCATCCACACGACCACTTCTGTAGACTTGTCTGCCCTGGCTGGCGGAAAGGACAGGAAAATGGTTCCATTGCTGTTGGGCCATTAAACTTCCTCATCTTTTCACAGGAGTGTCATAATAGGAAGAAAGAACTGCCATGTTGCTCCCATCTTCATGATCCTCCATCCCCATGTAGATGCATGGGAAAGGGATAAGGGCATGATGTGAAGGTGAAAGATTCACCCAGAATTGCTGTGGTGGACTAGAAAATGGCTGACATCTGGTCATATTTCCAGTCTGTCCCTGCAAATCCCAGCAGGTCCCTCACTGCTTCTGCCAGATGTTCCACAGCCACAGTGATCTAGGCTCCACTGTGAAGCCTCAGATGGAACTTGGGGCCGATTCACACTTCACCCCATAGTTCACATTAGGTAAACATCAGAGCAAGTGCATCTACACTTGCAGAAGGCACTTACAGACTACAAATGCCCCCTGTCTTCCCAGATGTTTAACTATCGTGCACCACATGTTCACCATCCTGTACCCCACGTGAACAGAGCTTACCTGACAATGCCCAGCTGGTGACTGTTCACACCTCTGCAGGCTGGGGAGGTTCATCAAAGCTGCCATGCTAGCACACTGGAAGCTCTAATGACCCCCTGAGAGCATTGCTGTAGCTACAGCACTGAAACACATGCAGTTGTGGAGGGTGCCACACTCAAGATGGTGGCACCTTGTGGAGGAGCAGCCTAGTGATCAAACACAGGTGAATGACTGATTGTGCAGGGGTGAGCTGTCAACGCCTAGTGCTCGCAAGTGTGTGAGCTAATCAGTGTTGGTTCATTGCAAAATCGCCTTTGGTTTGTGGCTGTCACACTGTTGCTTCCCACTCCAGAGGCCAATTTTCATTTGGCCTCATAGTTTATAATTAGTCGACATCTGGGCAAGTGCATTTGCATTTGCAGGAGGCGCTTACAGCCTACAAGTGCTCCCTTCCAGCCCAAAAGATGACTAATTATAAACTAGTGGTGGTGCACCAAATTGTTCACCATACTCAAACTAGCCTTAACCGAAGGTTTACCTGGAGCTCCCATCAGTGACCATCTGCACCTTTTCTGGTAGTATGGGGGGCCATCTGAGCTTCCACGCAAGTGCACTGTAAGTTCCTTTTTGCGTATATTCACTCCGAAATCACTTCAAAGCTGGGATTTTGGGGCTCCCCTCCATGGGTGCATCCCGTCCCCCTAGCCTCCTCTGGACCCATTGCCAAACTAACATGGAAACAGGCTCCCTTTAATCTCAATTTTCTGGCTGAAGACCCCATTGTAGACCCCCATTAATGGGGTCTACAGAAAATCTGGATTAAAGGCAGAAAAGTACCCATTTGATCCGGATTTCCCGACCGGCAGTGGAAACAATCGGGTCCCAAATGGGTGCCGTGGTGGAAATGGGGTCATCCGGCTCACACCCAAATGGGTCCTAAATGGGTGCAAAAATGGGTACTTTCTGCCAGTGGAAAAACACCCTTCGTCTAAGGATAGAAAGGACTGATGTCATATCAAGATTATGCCACAGTCTTTTCTAAATGTTTATGAGTTTTGAACAAAAAGATAGTAAATAAATTTCTTATTCCTATGGAAAATGCAGTATACCTTAGATGGAAAAGTGGTCTGCTATTAGGGGTACTGAGGGTGTGTTCAGACAAATAAAAGGAGCACATCAGAAGTGACTCAGAGAGACAGTGTGGGATCCTCATGTTACTGTTTTTCTCTAATCCACCTTTTCCAGCACAGAATGTTCAAGAGAGCAAGGGAGGGGAATACCTGGATTTGAACAATCCTGCCACCCCAGATATGCTTTTATGGCATGTCTGATCACAGCTTGTGTCTGTTGAAAGCTGGTATAAGTGAGGCAGTATTGACAGGTCAGACATTTCCCAAAAGAACAGGCATAATTGCCACCAAGTAGTGTTTGAAGGGAATAGATCTGAAGAAAACCAATGTCACTGCTCAAGGTGAGAAGTGATGTGTGACTAGTCAATAAATGTACTCTCTTTCAAAAAAAAAAAAAAAAGATTTGATGCATCATTCACAGGCAAATTCCACACCCTCAGAAAAACCACCTTTTTCCTTCCTTATTTTCTTTTCTTTTATGTGAACATCTGTTACTGAAAGCATATTTTCCTGACCTCTCTGCAACAAGAGTAGTGAAAGTAACCCTACATCCTTTAAGTGGATAAGCTCTTCATCCGAGAATCTGTCACGACAAGAGTGCCTTCAGACCTGTAGCAGAGACTCTGGTGAATATTCTTCACTGCTGATGCCAGGGCTGTATCTTCACACAGTACAAATAAGTGGCTTCAAAGTGACTTAGAGGTGGTAGCATTCAGACTTCCCACCTTCTAATCCACATTAAAGCCATAAACACACTTTTAAAAGTGTTCGACATGGATTAGAGTTGGGATAAGAACGGCTTTCAAGCCATTTCTTTTCATATGTGCAGGCTCAGCAAAGAATTAAGGGGCAAGCAGGAAACTGACAAAGCTGTTTAATTAGAGAGAGCTGGAGGGAGCATGGTGAACCCTCTTATAAACAGCACATGAAGGTATGTATCCTAATATGCTATGGAGTGCCCAGGATCCAGATCCGTTTAGATAGAACCCAAAGTCTCCATCTTCAAATAAATTTGTTTAGTATGTCAGGTCAAAGATGAGTTCCCATCTCTCATCCATTTTTGGTACCAAGAGAAGCAAGGAATATGACAGTTTTCCACACTTACTGGTGATCCAGTACAGTTCACCCCATAGTCTTCTTCAGGGCCTCTTTCTTCCACACATTGGACAGAGCATAGACCAGGCCACACAGCCCAAAATAGCTGCTTAGTCCAGTAGACATTTAAAAAAAGATCTACAGGTGATCTAGAAGGTGCTTAAATGGGTCACAGTAGCATGCAGATAGAGCACAAACCTCCATATTCCAGTTTAGCAAAGGACCCGTTATCATAGTGCACCAAAGTGCACTACTGAAATGAGTCCCCCAGGGGCCCCAATGCAAGGAAGCTTCATTCATGGCTGTCAGAAACATCAGAAGCTGGATCTGAAACTTGTGTGAGCTTTGGGTGTGTCCCAAATTGTGGATGTGGTCTTCTGGAACATGTGTCCGGACCACTACAGCCAATCCAGCCCCACTGAAACAATCTGTCAATTGTTAAGTGCAGAAACTTCCATAGTGTCTGACTTTCTTGGTCTACAGAGACTTCTCCTATAGGCTTTGCTTTCAACAAGTTCCACACAACAGCTCTGACTGCTTTGCTTTCAGAGCTGCATTTGGAAAAGGAGACAGCATTATTTGGACCTTTCGAGGAAAATAAAATGATATCCTGCGTCCTGTTATAACAACACCCTCTTGTCCCTTTCATGGGCGCGTCTTCCATGCCAGTTGAAAGGAAAAAGGCATGACCGTGGCCCATCCTATAAACTCTTGTTTATTCCATTCTCTTACTTTTAAGGAACCATAGGTGTCGTGGTAATGGCTAATGGTGAACTCTGCTGTTCTTTTTCCATTGGCTTAGGAGTTAGCAATCTTCCTTTAGCAATCTACGCCTGTGATCAAACACAGCATTTTGTTTTTACAAAGCATCTCTGAGGTCCCTCTGAGGCATCTTAGAGAAAGCTTCAAGGTGAGATTATTCACCCATTATTTTATGCTAGAAACGGTGGGTTAGAGAAGGCTTGGGAACACGACAACCACACACCATCTTTCTGAGACATAAAGGAAGCCACACAGGGACTTCCTGTCACCTTTTAAATCAGAGCAGTTTGACACACTCGTTCATAAATCATTTCTCCCACTTTCCTTCCCTTCCTACTGCAACTGCTGCGCTGTGCGTATGTCTGTGAACACATGGCTAGAAATATGAGGAAGAGTCTTCAGAAAGTTACCTCTTTCCCCCTTTTAACTCACATCTGCCAGCTCTGAGCAAGTGGACCGTGCCCCATTTCTCAAAGGGGTCAAAGTAATTTTCTTTTCTTTCTTTTTAAAGTTTGAATTGTTTCTCCCAGATCCTGAATAGCCAGGGATGCCGGTTAATTTGGACTGGCAAAACATGGGGAGAGTCCAATAATACTTTCTTTTCATGATTTTTTTAAAAAGCAGCTATAGAAGCAGTACTGATTATTTGTTTATTTGTTTATTTATTTATACTTCTATCCTGCCCTATACCCAGAGATCTCAGGGCGAGTTGCAATATTATATTAACAGGACCCTGCCCTCAGGCTTACAATCTAAAGTGACAAGATACAAAAGGAAAATGGTGTGGGAGGGAACAGGGACACTCTTAATGGTAATAATATTACATACAAGTTTTAAAACGAGGTTCTTAAAGATCTTAACTTGACCAGATATGAAACCATTTAAAAACTTTAAAGGTCTATTGAGAAAAAAACAGGTCTTAGTTTGATTAGTTTGGGGTTGTCAGTCACAGCAAAACTGGTAAAAATCACAGCATTTTTAGTTTTTTTGAGATGGTGGCCAGGAACAAGGGATTTGGAGACTGGTCTTCAAACATGTCAGCCGCGGAAAGAGTTGTGCGGACAGTGGCCTCCGCATTAACAATAGTGCTACTAATGTGGAGCTATTCTGTCACTGCAAAAGGGGAGAGTTGCAAAGGTTGTTTCGCTTCCACACTTCCTTTGCGTATCATGCCATAGAGGGAAAGACTGAAATGCATGCTTACCAGCCACAAGAGACTGGAAGAAGAAAAACGGTATACAGATGCAAGATTGTATAGAGCAGTGGTTCTCAACCTGTGGCTCACAAGCCCTTTGGGGGGTCGATCTACTCTTTCACAGGGGTTGTTATGGAGTAGCAACGAATATAATTTTTGGTTGGGGGTTAGGGTTAGGTTGGGAGTCATCACAACATGAGGAACTGTATTAAAGGATCATGCCATTAAGAAGGTTGAGAACCACTTGTAGAGTATGTAGACCAGAGGTGTCAAACTCAATTTTGCAGAGGGCCGGATGAAAAAAAAAAAAAGTACTGTCAGGGCCAGGGGGCGTGGCCGTGGGTGTGGCCAGGGGCGTGGCCAGGGCACAGAGGAGGGGCTGGGGCATGGCCGGGGGTGTGGCCGGGGGCATGGCTAGGGCACAGAGGATGGGCTGGGGGCACGGCCGGGGTGTGGGTGGGGCGTGGCTAGGGCACAGAGGAGGGGCTGGCTGTCCATGGCGGCGCCCGCGCACTCGGGCAGTGGAGGGTCCCGCCGCGCGCTCACTCGCCTCGCCTCACCTCACCTCGCCTCCTTCGTGCCCAAGGAGGACAGTTGCGGCGGCGGCGGCGGCAGCGGGCGGTGGCGGGCGGCAGCCGCGGGCTGTATTCATACAGCCCGTGGGCCGCATCCGGCCCGCAGGCCGTATCTTTGACATCCCTGATGTAGACACATGCTGTGGAAGACACTGTTCTAGGCATGTAAACAAATGGGTTTTTTTGGCATTCGATTAATAATGGATAGAATGGTAGAAAATTTGTATTCGTTCAAATAGATCCCCTTCAAATGTGGTAGGATTCGATTTGATATGAGTGTATTTGTATGTATCTGATACGAATCCATATGGATCCTGCATACAGATCCTGTGTACGGATCCCACATATGGATCCTATACAAATGCATACATACCTAATACATATCCTAAACCAACGCGTAGGTATCAGATATGTATCCTATATGAATGCATATGTATTGATACGTATCCCCAGTTTAACAAGTGTATGAACCATCGTATTCATATGAATGTTAATGTACGGATGTCGTAACATTCAATTTGTGTCCAAATGTCCGAATTCATATGAATAATGAACGCTGTGAATATTTATGCACATCCCTACGTTGTTCTCTGTGCTCATAGAGCGGTGATGGCCAACCTATGACACGCGTGTCACAGGTGACACACCAAGCCCTTTTGGGTGACACACCTGGTCACCCTGGTACCTGGTTGTGTAGTGCTTGCTTGTTCTTGAAGTGTGCGAAATACCAAGTTTCAATTGAAGATTTAGCAAACGAAATTCAGCAACAAAAGTCACTAACGTAAAGGATTGCTTGTTTTTGCTTTTAAAAAATACATATATCAAAAATTTAACTTTTTTACTAGAGCTACAAATATCACAAAATTATGGATATTTCTAGATGTGACACAGCACCCGAGTTAAGCTAGGTTTTCTTGCAAATTTTGACACACTGAGCTCAAAAGGTTTGCCATCACTGTCATAGAGCCAAATTAAAAGAATACCTAGCACAACTCATAAATTTGCCTCCATGTACAAAATGCTTGTTCTTTGGTGTGGCTTCTGGGTTTCCTTGTATTTCAGCTCCATCAAACTGCAGCATTGTACCAAGCATTTCATTTTACTTTAGTACTCATTCCCAATTGATTTCCCCTCCTGTTAACGTTTACCTATTCCACCTATAGTTTAAACCTTCATATTTACTCTAGTTAGACTTAGGAGTTAATCTATCCTGACAAAGACAGCTGACGTTAGCTTTAATTCTATGGTCTTATGAATAATTTAGAAGGAAAGGAAAGAAGTTTGTTAGCTAACTCCATGATAACCTTAGGGCAGTTTTTGCCAAACTCTGTGCCAATGCATACTAGTGTACCATAACAATTTAATTAGTTAACTAATTAAAGCCTTATCTGAGCCAACCTACAAAAAGAATGATATGCCTTTCTCTTTTCTTCCTTCCTGATGGTTCCATTACTCCAAAAGAGCAAAATTATCTGTCTCTGCTATTTCATCGTTGTATGTCTTCATTACTTCAGACTATGGGCATGCGCAAAACAGAAGGAGGAATCCTTCTGGAGTTCATTGTGTCTCGTTTTTAAAAGAATTATGATTTTGTCATAGGATCCAGCCAACATTACAAAAATATGCTGAAATAATTTTCTGAATTGTAGAATCTTGCACACTGTTCGAATCATTTCGGTCTTCTACACAGTGCAACTCAAAATTGGCAGAAATTTGTTGGAGGGAAATGTTGAAAATGATGCTCTAGGAATTATCAGGATGTCAGAGACAGCAGTTGAAGGGAGCTCATGCTCAAAAAGACTTTTCAGGCTTCCGTAGCTTGTGTCTTTTATTTTCTCTTGAATTCCCAAGTTTCATCTGTTACCTGTGAAAAGGTGAAAAGCTCTGTTGGATCAAGGCAGCGAATAGTCCAGCAGTCTTTTCTCACAATTCCCATTCCTGGACTCAAAAAATGGGGCACAAGCTCACAGCACTTGGCCAGCCGCTGAGAGACTCAGTTATCTCTGAAGGAAAACAGCGGTAGGCAAAATGAGATTGTTTGCATCAGGTGCTGTTCGTGCAGAACGTTGGGCGATCTGTACTTGAAAGTTGCCTTTCATCAGGCAATCCTCATGCCATATTTACATTGTTGACACTTTCCTAGCAAAAGCTTCTGGAAAGCCCCCTTCAAGGGATTCTCTTTATAGTAAAACTTGTGGACTTAATGAGGCTCAAGGAAGAAAGCTTTTCAGAGGCATTTCCTGCAACAAAGTTTGTGACCTTTTAATCTGATTAATTTTTAACTTGAAAATGAGTACCTTCAAGAAAGCAACATGTCTTAACTGACAAGTAAAGGTGTGTAGAATTCTAAGCTCCACTTTTCTCTCTAATGCAAAACTTGTTATTTTTGGGTAGCGCTGAGTTGTGGATGGCTCCTGGTTAACCGCATGGGCATCGCCATCGATACCTCTGTTAGGGGTCTGCATGAATGCAGTTTTTGACATTCAATTAGATTCAGATCGAATATTTGAGTGTCTGAACTCATACGAATAGAAAAAAACAAATGCATTAAAATTTGAACTGATTCAAATACATTCGTATCTATTTGTACAAATATTTGATTCGTATTTGAGGATACAAATGTCAACAACATTCGTATGTGTCCGTATGCACCCCGCTTTTATCCCTTCATCCCCTACGTTTCCATACAAATGTGTACAGATACAAATGTGCCTATAGATACATATGTAATGTGTATGTATCGTATGGATACGAATGTCCAAATCATTCATACGAATGATTCAAAACATTCAAATTTGTTTGAATGTTAAAAAACGAATACGTAGACATTCTATTTGAATTCGTATGTCCAAATTCAAATGAAGTTGATCAAATTTCAAATGTTTCAAATATTCCTAATCTCTGTATAGTTTTCTTGGCAGAGACATAGTAGTTTGGAATTGCCTACTTCCTTAGGATCAGTATTTTTGTGTTCTACAGAACGAAGCATTTCAGTACTTGAGGATGCCGATTTCTGAAGACCAGTAGCCTGGTTTTTGTTCTTGTTCACACACTGTTCTTAAGCTGTTGCCTCAAAGCATTTCTTTACCTTTCCACATTAGAATGAAAGCTTATATAAGCTTTCATTCTAATGTGGAAAGGTAAAGAAATGCTTTGAGGCAACAGGCAACATATACGTATGTACAGAATATATGTATATAGGGCAACGTAAACAGGGATTTTAGTGACTTCACTATAAAGACTATCCACTTCCCTTAGTGAATCAAAAATTAAGTTTGCTGTGATTGGTGTAGGTCATTCTTGTCCTAAAGTGTGACAGCATGTTGGGAAAGTAGGACGGAATGTTGGGGCCTAGCTTTTCTATGTATGTCCAAAGAATGTTATTCATAAAAACAATCTCTCTTTTCATAGGTAAAGCAGCAGGGGACATTTTCAAAGAAGGTTCTGTGCTGGCAAATCCCGTTGCAGGCCTCGTGATTGGTGTTTTGGTGACCGTGATGGTGCAGAGCTCGAGCACGTCTTCATCTATCATCGTCAGCATGGTGGCCTCTTCATGTAATGCTGATTCTTGAAATTAATTGATTGCTTTTTTAGAAAAAAAAAAGACAACTGATGCCAGTAAAAGAAACTAAAATAACAAGAAGTTAACTAAAAAAAAAATTGTAAAATTGTCTAATATATCTTGGAATAATGCATCTTCATGTATTTTAGGCCATTGTGCACCTCTACTATGCTATCCAGGAACATTGTGGGAAACTCTGTTCCGGGATAGGCAACCTGTCCCATGTCAGTCTGGGTTACCACTGGGCTGGAATAGGCCATCTTTACTTCTACAGCTTTTCCTGGTGCAGGCCTGACTATGGGCTGTGCAGGTTGGGCCCAGCCTTTGAAGCCAGTGCTCAGCCTCCAAAAGTCAGGAACAAAAGGTTCCTAGACTTCAGAGTTTCCAGAAAGTTTATTTATAGTGTGAATTCACTTCTAGCACCACTTGTTGTGGCGTTTCCTGAGGCCTTTTTGCACACGCGGTTCCGGAACGCGCGGAAGACAACTCCGGGCGCGGCATTCGCATTGCCGCAGCCGGGTTCGCGTTCCGGCATGTCCGGAGCTGTCTTCTGCGCGTTCCAGATGCAGAGCACTTTAAAGTGCTCTGCATCCGTTCCGGCGGGTACGAGGCGTCCCGGCGCATTCGGGGAGAGAAGCGTTCGCGCACGCTTTTCTCCCTGACAGCCGCGGGCACGCCTCCCTCGTCAGCATGAGCCGAAAATCGGCCAGCAGCTGATGGTGGTCGGGCTGATCTCCTTCGTTGCCGGGCTGCGGGAGTGATCGCGCAGCGGCGGCGAGGCTGGTTGGCAGCGAGGGGGCCCACGATTCGAATCGTAGGACCCCTTGCCATCTCCAGCCTTGCCGCCGCTGCGCGATCACTCCCGCAGCCCGGCAACGAAGGAGATCGCCCTCTGCGGGGGGTGAGCTAGGCCCTTCCTGGCCCTGGCGGCCCCATTGTGGCTGCCGGAGTCGGGGACCTGGGAGCATCGGCATCCTGCCGCCCCTTTCCGGGGCAGCAGGAGGCCGATGCCTGGCTGGCTGGGGTCAAGGAACCCCTTGGGCAACCGGAGCACGTCACTCCGGTCACCCAAGGGTCCCCCCGCCCCCATTGCGCTGGTCTGCGGGGTGCGGTCGCCCCGCAGATGAGTCCCCCACCCCACCACTCCCCGAAGCCCCCACCCCCACCCACCCTCTGAGCCTGATCTTGCCCATCTACAGGCTGCAGGCGCCTAGATGTAGGCGCCTCCAGCCCACAGATGACCCCCCCCAGTTTCAGGGCCCGGGGATGGGACGCGCACGCGTGCAGGTCCTACCTTCTCGGTGTCCGGCCTCAGAATGAGGCGAGGATGCCGGGAGTGTGCACCACGCAGCGCGCCGAGGCAAAGGGACTCCTTCTCTCTGTGAGATCGGGGGCAGCAAAGCCTTCTCCACGCCAGATCGCAAGGGGGAGGGGCCTGGGGCTCGTCCCTCCTGCTCCTGGCGGGCACCAGCGGTGCTCGCCTGAGGCAGGACGGAGGGCGCCCCCCTCCCCTCCCAGCCCCCGATCTGGGCACGCGAAGGAGTCCCTTTGCTCACGGTTCCAAAGTGGAACCGCAGCAAAGCCTTCTCCAGGGCAGATCGCAGGGGGGGAGAGGTCCAGCCCCAGCCCCAGCGCCACCCCCCACCCGATCATCCCGACCCCCACCCTCACCCCGTGGGCGCGCGCAGGGGACCTACCTTCCCCGGCTTCCAATGGGAGAGGGAAGGTGGGTGCGCAGTCCACGTGCATGCGCAGCAGCTCCCTAGTGGACGAGCAGTTCACGTGAACTGCTTGTCCAGTAGGGGGCCTCGGCACGCCGCGTGGTGCGCGCTCCCGGCATCCTCACCTCATTCTGAGGCCGGACACCAAGAAGGTAGGACCTGTGTCGCGCGCGCGTCCCATCCCCGGGCCCTGAAACTGGGGGGGGGTCATCTGCGGGCTGGAGGCACCTACATCTAGGCGCCTCCATCCCGTAGATGGGCGAGATCGGGTTCAGGGGGTGGGTGGGGTGGGGGCTTTGGGGAGTGGGGGGATGGGGGGCTCATCTGCGGCGCGCGGGCGGCTAGATTCAGGCGCCCACGCCTCATAGATGGGCGAGATCGGGTTTGGGGCGAAGCCTTCGGAGACCGGACCCAGGAGCTCCGATCTCCAAAGGCGTCCTGCCCCATAGGGACCTTGCCCCGGACCCCGCGATGGGGGCCCGGGGGCCCGGGCATCTTTGTGCCAGCTGCATGGTGCCCGATCAAGCCCCGTACAGCCGGCAAGACGCAGAGCAGCCACTTGACAGCGCTGCCCACCCCTTGGGTGGTCTCACCCAATGGCAGGCAGCGTTGACAGCCGTATCCCCGCCCCTGGCCGGCCTTTGCCGGCTAAGACACTTCCCGAACGCTTTTACCATTCGCACACAGGCGCGCCAGAACGCGTTTACACGCGTTCCGGCGCTCCTGTGTGTGAATGCTCAAAGCGTCCGGAAGTGTCTTAAGCTTCCCGCTCTACACGCGTTCCAAATGCGAAAATGCCTCTGGTAAAGTGCTGAAACAGGCCTCCTATGTGCTACCTAGTACACCAGTAGACCTCAGGATAGGGTGCCATTTGGGGTGTTCCATCCTGGTCTATGCTCTGTCCAGTGTGAATAGAATGTTTGAAGGGAAGGATCTGATGTGTCCCAACCAACCATGCAGAATTTAATAGGCTAGATCCTTTAGCCTAGACCCACATATATGTCCCTGGTCTAATGACTGCCCCATTGAATTAAGAGCACTTTTAATATTAGCATATTAGTCATTCTTATTAATTGCTTGTGTGATGTGTTAAGCATGAAGATAGGAGAGGAATTCTGGCCAAGCTTGGAAGCAACTTCAGTGGTAGTAGTAATAAAGTCATTTAGAGCATATTATGGATGTATCAGACCAAGTCTAATACAATAATCACTGTACAGATTTCTCCTCAGACCTTTGTGTCTCTAAAAAAGGGGTAAAAACATTTCAGTAAATAATAGCCAGTCATAAATAGAGAAAATATATTGACTATACATCTATATCAATTATAAAGTTCTCTGTTTTTGTGTTTTTCTGGAACCAGATCCTACTGAATACTTGAACAACATCAGGACAATAGATTTATAATTTGTTGTAAGCAAAATTTAAACCATTTTTGTGTGAATCAAATATGTTAGGGTGAAATCCAGATTCCAAGGGACTTAAATAAATTCTGTGTTTATTCAGGTTACCGAAGATCCCAACATTTTCTATCCTTTTTGTTTTTTTATTCTTTTTCTTCTGCAGTATTGACTGTACGGCATGGGATTCCAATCATAATGGGAGCCAATATTGGTACTTCTGTCACCAACACCATTGTGGCACTTATACAAGCTGGAGACAGGAATGAATTCAGAAGGTACTATTTTTTAAACAAGCAACAGATCTGGCTTAGAGTTGGGATGGGAACCATAGTGTCTGCATGCCTCCACCTCTAATCTGCTTTTGAGTTGCTTTTTTAATGTGTAAAGGTGTATCCTTAGTAATATTTTGTGAGAATCTCAAATGTATGTTGGTCCAGACAATTTGTTAGGGACTTCAGGGCTCTTGAGTATATAAATATTGATATACACTCTTATTTGAATGATGGTTGCATCCGTACAGGTGATAAGGACTCCGGCTGGAGAGCAGTGATGTAAATAATAATAACTTGTATTAATTAGTCATTATTTGCTTAAGTAATGGGAATGGTGGATGCCAAATTCAAATCCATCTGGTCTTAATTGCCTATGGGAAGGCGCCCTTAGTCTAAGTGCTTTATTTAAATATTGCTGAGCCAGGCTGGTTTTCAAAGAGGCATTCAGTGGCTTGACAACTGTAGAATATGACATACTATAGTAGCATCACATAATACTTACAGTCATTTAGATCAGCAAGTTCAGTTTGCTTTGATTTTGTACAGCTTCCCTTGGTAGAAAGTCCTGCAATCTAGCATGGATCTGATTACCAGCCACCCACCCATCTCGTACAGCCTATGTAAGATAACATAATAAGGATAATATAGGTAGCATTTGGATAAAAGCATTACAAAATAATTTTTAAAAAACTAAAAAGAAAGCTCACTTTGTTAGTTGCCTTACTTGCTGTGGCTTTAAAAAAATTACCCATTGATTTAGTTAATATGCAAAAGGGTGGTGGGTTTCTTTTGCTAAATTAACTTTCAGCTTGTCTTCTGAGATATTGGGCCATGGTTGGTTCTGATATAGCTCTTTGCAGAGCTCAGTAAAAAGAACAGAGGAGAAGAAACTCAATACAAGATTCTCTAAGGCACAAGGTCAAAGTATTTCATTATAACAGATAGCATGGTATCTTCCCTCTACCATGCATTATTTAAAGGATTTCATCTAGCCCTTACAGGTAGCATTCTATACCTGGGAATTACCAATATCTTTACATGCCCTGAGTGTAAATTTCAAAGGATTTAAAGTGTTCTTGTTTATCATATTTATCCGGTCTTAATTTTGAAAACGTTTCCTGAAGATCTGTACCTTTGTTGCAAACTTTTAGTAGTGTCTGTCCAGCTGTGTGAATCGGAAGAAATGGTTCTGAAAACCACAATTTTATTGTTTTATTTCGATGGAAGTTTTGGTCCAGTTAGTTGGTTGGTTGAACTAGTTTCTGGCATCATTAAAATTTTTAAAATCAGGGCCTGTACGGAAGCTTTTCAGCTGGTTATTTAAAGACCTATTGCAGGCATAGTCTTTCAGAAAGATGGACCTTCATTCTAATTGGATTTCAGTCAATAGTACACAAGTTGAAGGGCCAAATAACTTGCAGGAAACATATGATAGAACCATTCCAAATTGGACGGGAAGTGCAAATTCCATACTGGTATACTATGTAAGAGTTGGCCTACTGTCTTCTCCTGAAATATCTTCAAGGCTGCAGACCCAAGATGGCTGCCCTTTTGATTTAAGTGCTAAATTACAGTGAGCAGTCTAACTACAAGAATACTGAAAAACCTATACCTAGATATTTGAATTGTGGGATCACTTCTAAGTGCTTTCTGTTGATGTACTGCTGCCTGGGACTCATGTGTTTCTAAAGTGCCTATATTTTTAATATGTACTCATTAACCTTTAATTCATCTGTGGGATTAATATGGTGCCATTCATGTTAAGCCTCCTATGTTACAGACGAAGGCCCTTGGTCCTCTCATAGACCTGATTAAGTAGGCCCACCGGAGATCCAGATTAAGGGCTTCTTAATTCGGATCTGGTTCCATCATGTGCAGATGGAACCAGACCTCTCCTTGTATCTGCATTAAGGTGTGGATGAAGAATCCCAAGTTCCAGAGGCCTTTTTGCATGACAGCCGGAACAAATGTAGTGCAGTTAGGCTAAGACAGTTCAGGACGCTTTCCCCATCTGCACGTAGCCAAGGACCAAACAGGGAATGTGGGCGAGCATGTGTGAAAAGTAGCCAGCCTGATTGCCACAGTTGCTGCACGGCAGCAAGCAGGTAAGGAGCTCACCCCCGGGGTGGGTTGGGGGGTGTAGGATGTGGGTCCCACTGGCCCTAGAAGCCTGATCTGGGCTCCTAGAGCAAGGGGGAACTGAGGGAAAGGAGGCACCTGGGCTCTCCACCCCTGGTCCCACAGCAGCCTATGGGGGAAGGCCAGAGGAGGGGCCCATCTGTCACGGAGGAAGAGCATGTGAACGCTTTCCCTCTGGTATGGCTCGAAACGTGTCGGGACACGCCGAATGCACCAGGACGGTTTCAGAGCACTTCTTTGTACTCTGAAACTGGAATGCATGGAGGCGCTCTGGGGAGGGCTGAGGCGGCTCCAAATGGAACCACTGGCCCACAGGAGCGAATGCTCTGTCCCCGCGTGTCCTCCACATGTTCCAGAACCCCTCATGTGATAAGGCCTCAGGTTAACCCAGATCAGTGGCAAGAGCAGAAAGGGCTGAAGGCTGCTTTTATGTTTATGTGTATTTCCATCAAGATTTCTGTGGCCTATTACAACAGTCTCAGGGTGTGCTCAAAACTGGAAAAGCAAAATAGGCAAATCAATAACAAAGATTAACAGAAGTTGCCCAAAGGGCTTTCCTCATAGTTTTACTCTGCCAGTCCCTTTTCATTGTGTTTTTAAGGCTGTTCCTTCCTTTCAAACAGGGGTGCCTTATGTCGTATTATGATTTAAGTAGTACAGTGGTAGCTTTCTGTATTGTATAGTCCTTGTCAGTTTAGTAGCTAGAATGACAGTAATTTATGTTGCTATAAGTAAAGGAGCTAAAAAGTTGTAGTTTCAAGTTGTGTTCTGAGAGATTTGATTATCAGAGGTCCTCACTAAAGAGATTGCTAGTATATAAAAGTTTCTGTAAAGGTTGGCATGCCATAAAGAAATATTGTGTCTGCACTGCACATTCTGTGAAACTGTAGAGCAACATTAAAAATTGAGGACAATATGCTGAATCCACATGTTTATATGAGGAAGTAATGACTCGAATGGGGAGCATTCATGTATTATGGTCAAGAGTGAATGCAGAAAAATTCATTAACAGGCAGTTTGATTTTGAGATCTTTTAGTAAATCTAAGGTTTTAATGTAAAAAAGAGGTAGAATGTTCACATTATGTTTTTATATCATGTTTCATTAACTCTAACGAACCCATGAATTGTTATGTATTTAAACAAACGTATAAATAAATGGGCATTTTATTATTTACAACATGGTTTGCATGATGCTCAGTCCAAGAAGAACTCAAAACAGCACTTTTTGTAGCCAGTTAAAAGTACATTGAAGCTACTTCTTTCAAAAGTAGCAACGTTAGAGTGGCATGCATTTGATATCATTGTGTCACTAAGTCCCTACCCTTAAAGGGACTTCACAAGTTGCTTCCTAGGGATGTGCACAAATATTCGAAACATTTGAAATTTGATCAAATTTGCTCAAATTTTGACATTCAAATTTGAATCAAATGTCTATAAATGTGAATTTAAACATCCAAATGAATTTTGAATTTTTAAATCTATTCATTTGAATTATTCGGGCATTCTTATGTGTACGGGTACATACACGATATGTACTTGCATGTACGCATTTTTCCATACACATCCGTGTGCATTTGTATGGATCTGTACAGGATGAAAACAGATTGCATACAGGACGAATATGGGATGCATACGGGCAAGTACAGATGTGTACAGATGTGTACAGGATGCGTGACAATGTACATGAACACATGAACGTTGTTGATATTTGTAAGTGCAAATTCAAATCAAATTTGAGTAAATTTGAATTTTAAAGATTTGAATCGAATTGAATTTTCAGATATTTAATTCAAATCGAGTCGAATCCCAAAAGTTGCATTTGTGCGCACCCCTATTGCTTCCCCTTCCCGGTGACTTGTTGAATGCTTTGGTACAAAAACACACATATGGTCCGTAATATACCAAAGGGCACAAGGATACATGAGAATAATGGACACAACCCACTCCTAAAAAGCCAAGGAAGTGGTACTCAAAAAGCATTCTTTCAAGAGGACTACCCCAGGTTTCTATGCACCTGAAAATGCTCATATAGGCCACCCTATTGTGAAAATCCCTATGCACAAGATAGCCCTATCTTACAATGAAAGAGACGGCATTTGCCCCTTCCCGTCAATGCTGCCACGCAGAAACTTCCTTCCAGCTCTCCTGTTGTTTTCTCCAGCTTATGTATTGCAACTTGGGTAGCGTGACATTTCACCATTCCAGTGGAGAACATTGTCACCCCCCCTTTTTTTTTTAGCTATAGCAGCAGTGCTTTTAAAAGAAAACATACAACGGAAGCTTACGGCCAAGTAGGAAGTAAAAACAGTTCCACTAAGGAAATCACCATAGATGAAGGCTACAATTCCTGCCTTCCTTTACCCACATCAAACATGTTACACTTTGAAATGCTGCAGTAGCAAAAACTGCAGATATTTTGTGGAAGGCCATCAACACAACTTTATTCATTATGCTTTGATTGTTTACTCCTTCTCTCCACATACAAGAGTTACCATCAGAAGCAGAGCTCGGTGTATGCCCAAGGTTAAGAAGCGGGTTGCATTGTTGGGTTAATTAAACCATGAATTCCTGAGTTGCCAATGAGCTCACTGTCTTCCATTGAGAACAATACTGTTCCCGTTCCAGCCCTGTTTGTTATTGTGTCCTATCTAGAATCTAGAAGACTTGACTTCAACATTTAATATATATCATTTGTAGCACTTTGTCCAGCAACAGTGTTTTCCAATCCTTGCTCTAAAACAGCTTTTTAAGGTGGTCATTATTAATGTTTTATTACTGAAACTGAGAACTTCTAACTTGGCTGACAATTATATCATTCATTGGTGCCTGAATAGGAGTCACAGGATTCTCTAGTCACTGAACGTTGCTGGCCTTTGTTTATAATTCATTAATGCTCTGCATAAGTTACTCCTGGAAAATATAACCAGTTGTTTTATTATAGGGCCAAAGAAGTGAAAACCAAAATTTTTGGCACACACCTAGATTTTGTTTTTTTGGGGTGTGGGTGGGAGAGCCCAGGGGTGGCTTATCACCTTTAGGTAACATTAAGAGAAAATTTGTCTCATAGCTTTTTTGCAGTGCTGGCTAATCTATATCATGCTTTTGGACAATTTAGTTGAAGATAATTTAAAAATATTTCATTATATTTGATAAATCAGACTGAAAATAATACTGTACTTGCTTTGCTCTAGTATAAGCTTTATCGTTTGTATTAATATTTTTGAAGCTATATTGATTCTTCAAAAACACTTTTTAATACAATTGTTTGTTAAAAAGTGAATTTTCCTGTCCTCAACTAATGTTGAAAATTGAAGATATAACAGTTTGTGAGACTACCATGTTATCAAGTTCTCTTAAGAAATCAAGCTTTAGTTCAGAAATGTGATTCAGCCTGGGTACTTGCTGTGATTTTATGTTTCTTGACTGCTCATTCTTTGATTCAGTAGGTTGCTGATTTATATAAAAATGATTTAATGACTACATTTTAGTTGATGCTTTCTCCATAGCAGATAACTTTTAATTCTTGTGATAGCTGTATTTTAATAGAATATATTATTAAATGTTATGAATATTCCATGAATCATTTCAAAATATCTGCCAATAAAACAAAACTATGATACAAAAGCAGTTTAAAAAACAATAGTTTTTGCAGGGGGGAAGCATAGAGAGCATTTAGCCAAAGGCCTCAGTGAAGAGGTGCGTCTTCACCGCCTTCCTGAACATAAACAGAGAAGAGGCCTGATGCACCTCCAAGGGGAGGCCATTCCACAGCCTGGGGGCCACTACTGAAAAGGCCCTCTCCTGGGTGCCCACCCGCCTAGCCACTGAAGGCGGTGGGATAACCAGGAGGGCCTCTCCTGCAGATCTTAAAAGGCAGGCAGGTCAATATGGGAGAAGGCGCATGTCCACCATTTCCTTCCTAATTTGAAAGCAAAGCTAGATAGTTCTACTCTTGAAAAAAATTAGTACTTGGGAAAGCACGTCGTTTTAAGGATCAAATTCTCTCTGTCAAAGTGTCTTGATAAAGCGTATATGACCTGGAAGTGCACTAGATTTTACTACTTCAGATTAAATACTGCCAGATTATATGACAAGAAGACAATAATTATGGACCAGTAATCCAAATCACTTTGAAGTAATCTCTTTTACTGTATTGCTTTGTCTTGGATTACATGGAGTTAAACCTTTTGCGTATTCTCTTTCTCTGTAGGGCTTTTGCTGGGGCGACAATTCATGATTTCTTTAACTGGCTTTCAGTATTCGTGCTGTTGCCTATTGAAGTTGTCTCAGGCTATCTTTACCACCTTACAAATGCTATTGTGGATTCATTTAATCTTAAGAGTGGGGATAGTGCTCCTGAACTACTGAAAGTTATCACTGACCCTTTTACCAAACTCATCATTGAGGTAAGCTCTCTCTGCTGTTAATATGGTAATAAAGAGGCACAATATTTTTAAAAAATTTGTTATAATCTCGTTTTCAAGAAATGTGCTACTAAAAAATGTGGAAGTAAATTCCAGTCAACTGAAAGAGACATTAAATTCTCACAGTGCTGCCAAGTTGGACTCTTATCTGGGAATACCAGGTTAGACTCTGCTGTCCTCCACAAAGCCAGCTGGATTTTTTTACACTAGCACTAAGTACCCATTAAGTACCCATTAGGGACCCATTAGAGACTCATTAGGCTCAGAGCAGGAAGACCCCATTTCCCATTAGAACCCGATTTGTTCACACCTGTACTCAGGAAATCCGGATTAACTGGGTCCTTCAGGACCTATAATCTGGATTTCTTGTGGACCCCATTATAGGGGTCCACAAGAAATGGATTATAGGTCCATAGAAATGGATGATACGGTCTTCAGGCATCAAATCTGGATTAGAGGGTGTACATTCGCACCACAATCAGGTCAGGTCCAGGGGGGCACCTTGTTGAGGGGCAGGTGCCCCAAAATTCAAAGCTTTGAAGCCAGTGCCTATTCTATGAAGGCAGCTCCAGAGACGACTCTGGAGACAACTTCAGAGAATGGTGTAGACTTCTGAAGCTGTCCGCCGGAGAACTCTGAAGAAAAAGAGGGATAAGAAGAAAAGAGATGGCTGTTCATCCCCACTCTCCTCACCCACGCAAAGGGACTCACTTTAGGGCTGGGCTCTGAAACCGTTTGATAACCGCTCCGTAGCTTAACTTCAGAGCTTTTCCCCTGTTTATGGAGCTGTTCTATAGAGCTTTGGCCAGGCCCCAGAGAATCTCCAGAGCGGCTTGCTGCAATCTCCAAAGAATCTCTGGAGTGGCTCTGGAGTCCCCCCTCATGTGCATCCCCCCCCAAATTTGGCCTGACAGACATCTCCCACTTGGGTACAGAAGGATGCTCCACATGGGTGCTCCAACATTTCCACTGCCAGCTTGCCTAGCACCCACTGATACTGGGTGCTATACTGCCTGAGGAGATGCTTTGGGTAGTCCCTAAGATCCAGATCTTCTAAATCCAGATTAGTTAAAGGACCCATTTCTTAGATCTGGATCATCTTAGATCTGGATTAAGGGACATAAGTGGAAAATCCCCCTGAGCGACCTTGGATGAGTCACAGCTCTCTTCTGAGCTCTCACAGCCCCACCTACCTCACGAGGTGTTCTGTTTTGGGGAGAAGAACAGCTTTTGGATGGCAGCCTTGAAGTGAGCTGGAAGTAGAGTTTTAAAGTGAAGTCCTGAAACAGAGAACCACCAACCACTAAAGAACCAGTGTGAATTTTGAACGAGAATTCTTGTTCACGCATATGTGGATGCACAAATAAAAAGCCTCTCCACATGTAATTCATTCTACTATAGAAAACATGACCCAAACGACAATCAAGCAGGGGAATGCTTTTTATGTGCTTCCAGATTTCTGTGAACAAAACATGTGAAGTGCATTAATTTCACCTGTTCTGGATGGACCTTAATTCTTGGACTGCATTATTTGCCCTGAGTAGCATCATTTGGATGTGGTAGCTGGAACCTAGGTTATGTCCATTATACAAGAATGACCCAAATCCTCTTTTGTGTTTGCCTTGATTTAATAGCTGGATAAATCAGTGATAAATGCAATTGCCACAGGTGACGAAGCAGGAAAAAATAAAAGCCTCATGAAAGTTTGGTGTGAGACTAGAACTAATGTGGTGAGTATGGTGCTGCAAAGTATTTTAATGTAGACATTTATATATAATTTTGAAATGGGATCTATTTTCTTTTTAAGTTTTTTCACTGTACTTGAAAATGGATTTACAGCCATATTTCAAGGACATCATTCTTTTTGCTAGCCGTGTCCTGGAAATTGGAACAACGAAATTCAAGGTGTTGAACTCAAACCCAATTTCAACGTGTTAACTCTGACTTACAAGACCCTAAATGACTAGGGCCCCACACATTTTCTCCCATACCAATCTGCCCATGCCTTAAGATCTGGAGCTGAGGCCCTCTTGGTTGTCCCACCGCCCTCAATAGTGAAACAAGTGGGCACTCGGGAAAGGGCCTTCTCGGTAATGGCCCCCAGGTTATGGAACAGTCTCTCCCTTGAGATGCATCTCACCCCTTATCTGTATGTATTCAGCAAGGCAGTGAAGATGCACCTCTTTGCCCTAGCCTTTGGCTGATGTGATTATATTTCCACACACACACACTGCAGATACTATTATTTTAGTATTTTATTATGCTGAATCAAGTATGTAACATCTGGATGTAGCCAGTGGACTGTCATATACATTGTTATTTCTGGGCCTATTTGCACTTAGGCCTCTGTTATGCAGTTAGGACAGCTCTGGTACAGCTCTGGCACGGAGTATCTATTCATTTGAATTATTGGGACATCCGTAGGGGTATGGATACATACATGATCTGTACTTGCCAGTGCACATCTTTCCCTCATCCATACGTATCTGTACAGGATGGAAATGGGATGCATACAGGTTGCATATGGATGTCTATGGATCCATACAGATGCATTCAGGATGCGTACGGATCTGTTCAGGCACATACGAATGTTGTCAACATTCGTATGTGCAAATTCAAATTGAAAATTCAAATGAATAGATTCAAGTGTATTCTATTTGAATCAAATATGAATGCATTCAAATTTTAAAGATTCAAAACGGTTTGAATTTTTGGATATTTGATTTGTATCGAATCGAATCCCAAAAATTGCATTCATGCACACCCTTAGCAGGGACACCAAATCAATTTCTGGTCTGCCACGCTAGTGGATTGGAAGCTTCAGTGTCCCAGTGGAAAGGCTTTCCATCTGCCAGACAGGAAGGTCCATTGTCATCAGTAGTGGTAGAGCATTCCACTGTACGTTGGCATTAAAAAGATGCTGTGCATATTTTTAATGCACAGAGGACATAGGATGCTCTGCCACTACTGCAGGGGATGAAAGCAGTCTGGAGGTACCCTCACGTTTATAGGGTGTTTTTCCAACGTGCTCCTTTAATCCAGATCTAAGAAGATCCGGATCTAAGGAATGGGTACATTCCAGATCCAGTAGATCTGGATTAAGGGAAATACCCAATGTGTTTCCATAGGTGGTCTAGCACCCAATAGCAATGGGTGCTAGCCTTCCTGCCGTGGGTTCTGCTTGTCACCCCAGGTGTTTGGGGGGATAGGGGGTACAATCTCCGAAGTGGCTTCAAAGTCATTTCGAAGTCACTTTAAAGTCTGTGCAAAACAGCTGTATTGAAGTCTGCGCTGATCTTCGGAGTGAACTTCAAAGTGACTTCGAAGTGACTTGGGAGTCACTTCGGAGTCACTTCGAAGTTCACTCTGAAGATCAGCACAGACTTCAAAGACGCTCCGAAGCTATTTTGCACAGACTTTGAAGTGACTTCGAAATTACTTCAAAGCTTAGGTTTTGGGGCTCTCCCCCATGGGTGCTCCCTCCCCCTAGCCTCCTCTAGACCCCATTGCCACACAAGCGTGGAAACAGGCTCCCTTTAATCTGGATTTTCTGCCTGAAGACCCCATTGTAGACCCCATCCAGATTAAAGGCCAGAAAGTACCCATTTGATCTGGATTTCCCCAGCGGCAGTCAAAACAATTGGGTCCCAAATGGGTGCCATGGTGGAAATGGGATCATCCGGCTCACACCCAAATGGGTCCTTAATGGGTGCAAAAATGGGTACTTTCTGACAGTGGAAAAACCTACATAAACCTACATATTTATTTACCTACATAAATAGCCTGGCTAGAAATGTATTTCTAGTCTTGTTAAGATTCATTATGATTTATTGGGAAGAGAAAAATCCATGTATTGATTTCACATTTTTTGTTACTGTGTTTCCAATTTGTACTGAAAATCTGTAGAATGTTGATTCAATCAACACTGTTTGAAAAAATTCACAAAACATATATATTTGTATAGTATGTATAATGGTATTAACTTATTTGCCTTCGTTATATGTCATTATCTAGACTGCCCTGAATGTCACTGTCCCATCAATTGAAAACTGCACATCTCCAGATCTTTGTTGGACAGATGGAAACCTGGCCTGGACTATTAAGAATGTATCTTTTACAGAAAATATTAAAAGATGTAAGGAAAAATACTGTCATTTATACTTTACACATTTTATAAATATGTTCTTTTTTCACATTAAGAAGATGACATGTACCAGGTGCATAATTTTTAATGGAAAACACCACTTTTTTCCACCAAACCTTATATTGTTATAAAACATAACAAAGATGGCAGAAACAACAGACAGTGACAATCAACTTTTTCTGTGTATGATTAAAATATAGCGGTGGTATTTCTTCGACATTTATATGGCATTGAAATTGCATGCTTCTAAATCTGGCAGAGCACTTACCTTTGCTGAAAGGTTTTTCTGAGAGAGGCAAGAGGATGAGCTACATTGTCGTCATCCCAATCCTAGAATTTTTGAGTTGCTCACATGAAAGATTAAATTACAGTACTCTAAAAGCTGTATGAATTCAACTGTAGCATAAAAAACTGTACCATATATGTTTGCCTGCAGATCTGGGGCCTATTCGCACTTGGCCTTTTTCTGGAGTATATCTCTGGATAGGGGTCTGTGGCCCACATGCTAATGGAGACTCTGGCAGACCTCATGTTGGGCCTGCTGAAGCCTGCACTACATATGGACAGCAAGTCCCTATTCCAGGATATATTCCAGAATAAAGCCAAGTGCGAATAGGCCCATGCACAATGACAATCTTCAAGGAAGGACAGCATTAGTATAGAGTAGTGCTATTTCCACACTAAACACTAGGGATGTGCATGAATATTCAAAATATTTGTTATTCAAATGAATTCACATGAATTCAGACATTCGGATACAAACTGAATGTCTAGACATTTGTACTTTACTATTCGTACGAATATGAATATTTTGAGGTATTCGTACAAATAATTCGCACATTTGTATGTGTATGGATACATCTGTATGCATCTTGTGCGTATCCGTACAGATCTATATGGATATGTATGGGGTACATATGGGATGCATATGGGATTAATATCATTGGATACACATCGAATATTTGTATGAACAGATACGATGTATTCTTATTGGTTTGAATGTCCATATACTCATTTTTCTTTATTTGTACAAATTTAGATTTTTGAATATTTGATTAGTTATAAATCAAATGTGGAAAATTGCATTCATCTACATCCCTACTAAACACTATTATGGAAAAAAATGTTTTTCTGCACACACAGTAGAAATAATAGGTGAATCTGGTAGTCCTGGCGAAAGAGGCAGACGGAAGTATTAGTCTCCAGAATAAGATACATTTATGAACTAAAATACAAATATATCGCTTACAAGCAATATTCCAGAGTATAACCTCTCAGGAATTATTTCTTGGCTATACAGTGACAGGGCTGGCAGTCTCTAGGCATATTTTAGTGACACATCGGAGCATTTAACCACCACGGTGCATGCACGGCTGTCTTTTTGGGACCTCGCACATGCGCGTTGACCATGGTGACAATGGCAGTTCCAGCTACAAGAGTAAAGTTAGAACAGTATTTTGGGAATGCCAGCATGAGGCTTTGCTGCTATAGGCTATAGCGGGATTTCAGGAGGATATAGCAGAGCTTTGGTGGAGCTGCCACAGATACATGTAGCAATCCCACTATAGTACTGACATAATGGTGCTATATATCCCCCATCTGGATGGGGCTTAGGTATTTATGACTCTTTTAACGTAATTTCCCTCTGTCTTCTATAGGTGATCACATTTTTGCAGGATCAGATCTCCCAGATTTTGCTGTTGGTCTCATCCTTCTTGCATTTTCCTTGATTACTTTGTGCACTTGCTTAATACTCATAGTTAAGCTGCTGAATTCGGTTCTTAAAGGACAAGTAGCAAATGTCATCAAGAAGATAATCAACAATGGTAATTATCTATTTTGATTTTTAAAGCCCAATAATTAGAACATTTATTAATATATGAGATAATAATGAGCAATATTATCTGAAGTCTGTTTATTGCATACTGAACAGAACAATGAACACAATATTCTCCATTGGAATGTCTTTGTCTGCCTTCATATGCCTACAGTAGCAAGAGATTTAATTCCATATAGATGTGCTATGGATGAATAACTAAATGGATGGATCTAGTCAGCTGAGCTTTCTCATGATGAGGGGTTGATAAGGACATAAGAAGAGTCCTGTTTAGGGAAGTGCATGAATATTTGAAATATTCATTATTAGATTGAATTTGAATAGAATGTCCAGAGATTCGTTTTGTAATATTCAAGCGAGTTTGAATATTTTGAATAATTTTTACGAATAATTCAGACATTTGTATGTGTACGGATACATCTTGTTCGTATCCATACGCATCTGTACGGATATGTACGGGATGAAAACGGGATGCGTATGAGATAAAAACAGGACGCGTACGGATACATACGAATGTTATCAGTCAACATTCATATCGTCAAATACATATAGAATATTCGTACAAATAGATATGAATGTATTTGAATCGGTTCAAATTTTAATACATTAGTTTTTTATCTATTTGTACAAATTGAGACATTCAAATATTCAATTCAAATGGAATCGAATGTTGAAAATTGCATTCGTGCAGCCCCCTAGTCCTGGTAGATCAGGGCACAGAACCCAGCCTTATTTTGTCCTTCACAAATGGAATATTTATGTTACCATTGCTATTATTATCGCTTACCATACGAACATCTTTTTAATATCTCTTATATCTGCCTTTTTCAGATATCCCTCACCCATTTTCTTGGCTGACAGGATACCTGGCAATGCTAGCAGGAGCTGGCATGACCTTTGTGGTTCAGAGCAGTTCAGTGTTCACATCTGCCATCACTCCACTTGTTGGTAAATGTTGCATTTTAAGTATTTAAGTAATGGGTTTTTGAGGGCTTACTATTGGCTTCGGTTCCTTGATTTCAGAGAGAGTAAGATAATTTCATTTTTTTTTAATCTAAGAAACAGGGAATTTCATTTTATTACTCTAAGAAACAGTATCCTGTATGCTGAGTGATCAAATGGAAACAGAAACAGTTTCCTCTCCTGTAATTACTGGTTTTAACTGGTGATCTAGAACTATGTAAGGTATGCATCCAGAATTGATACTTTTAGGGATGCAATTTCGAGATTGTAAAAACATTGGTGATGTAATATAACTCTGAGTTTGCTAAGTGATTTTAGACATACCATTTTCTTCCAGTACTGTAGTTGCAGGCATTTGTAAATGCATAGTATATGTTTGAACTAATCTACATAAAACACTACTGTGTGTAATGTGCTGCATAAATGGTGATATGTTACAAATTTCTTTCTTCCCTAGGAATTGGTGTTGTAAGTATTGAACGAGCATATCCCCTAACTCTGGGATCCAACATTGGTACCACCACAACAGCAATTCTTGCTGCCTTAGCTAGTCCAGGAAGTAGATTAAAACATTCCTTACAGGTTAGATTGCTTTTCTGATTTTTATCATTTGTAAACAAAGTCAATGAGAAAATGTGGGCTTAGTTTTACTGTGCTAGGACTGGAAGTTCTTAAATCTCAGGTGAATAGCTGTCAGTGCAGTGCTGGTGATTTAGGTCATCCAAAGATGTTTGGAGTAGAGATGGGCATGAATACTCATAACATCCCAAATTCATCCAAATTCGGACATTGGAACTCGAATCGAATGTTACTATATTCATATGCTAACATTCAAATGAATACGAATGTTTCCAGACATTGGCATGAATAGTTCGGACATCATTAAGGTGGGGAAACGTATCAAATATGTATCTGTTCATATCAGAAAAGTATCCATTGGTATCAGATACGTATCTGTTCATATCAGATACATATCGAATGTTCATATAAAATAGAATTTTACCGCATCCAAATACAATCTATTTGTATGAATATGAATTCATAAACCAAATATACACTTCTGAGGATCACATAGTCCATACAATTCAATTGAAATTTATCCAATTCAGTCTAGAATGAAAAATTTGGAAAAAGCATCAATATCTTTTGTTTCAAAAATGGTACTGAGAAGGAGGAAGAAAGTCCAAGTCTGGGATCAATTTGTGCCTGAGTGATAAAAGGTGTCCGTTTCTCGATGAATCGAGCTTGTTGAACATTCAATTTGTTTCAAATCAAATGCCCCAAAAACACATTTGTGCACATTCCTTTGGAGCAGTGGCTGGCCATGCTGAACCTAGAAGATCAAAGCTTGTCTTGTGCCTGTAGGCCCAGAGGGCGCAAGCTACCAACAGAAGCCTCATATTTGATAATTGGCTAACTGATATTCTATACGATTTGTGTAGTGAAGTGTTGCTCATGGTTATGTACACTTCATCTTCATGTTCCAATGAAGAAGTTAAACAGCATGTACAGCCTAAAGTTACAGTGATGATTATGAATGTATGTGAGAAGGATACATTAAATCTGGTTCCTAATGGGGTTTAGAAGGGTGCTAAGCCCTAGTGGAAAAAAGCTCTAAAGGTGTCCACAATGGGTTCTTCAGGCATGTTGAAGATCCGGATCTCCAGGAGGACCCCATCTCAAATATCTGGATCTTCAAGATCCAGATCTTTGATTGTGCATGGAAGAAGGGGGTATAGTAGAAAATAAGCTTAACTAGATATGTTAGCTTAGATATAATAGATGTGTGTGGTTAAATATATACCAAACTTAAATGTATGTGTGTAAGACTGATGCATATGTACACTAGGGATGTGTACAAATGTATCTAATCAAATGCAAGAAAATTTGTATTCATTTGAATAGATCCCCTTTGAACGTGGTAGGATTCAATTTGATTCTAATGTTCAGTACAAATTTGATATGAATGTTTGATACAAATCCCATAGATATCCCATACATATCCCCCTGTGTATCTGCTCTGAAAGTGTCAAATCTGCCCTGAATCCACTTTGATCCACTCTCAATCCACTTTGAATCCACTCTGGATCCATTGCAGATGTTACTGGTGCACCTGTTTTCCCACCTCCCCAGGTTCAAGTATGCGACAAAGCTTTGTACAAATGTCCCAAAGCATTCAATCCAAATAGGAATGTCAATTTTTGAATGTCTCAACATTTGATTTGAATATGAATGTTCAAATTTGGATGAATTCATGTGAATTCAAAATGTTATGAATATTCATGCACATGCCTAATGTACACGCGTGTTTGTGTGTACATATTTCTATATGTGTGTATGGCCCTTTCAGCACTTGGCCTTATTCTGGAATATATCTCAGAATAGGGCCCTGGTATCTGCTGCCCCAAGTGAGCCCTGTCATAGTTTGAGGTAGCTTGTGGCCAGCAGACTGATGTCCCAAGATATATCCCAGAATAAGACCAAGTGCAGAAAGGGCCCATATGTGTGAATAGGTATACCAGTGTATATGTCACTTTAAGGAAGACATCTTTCCAATTGTTAGCTCAACCCTCCCCAAATGAGCTGGTGGGCAAAAGAGGTCATGCTATTTTGGCTAGAGCATTTTAGAGTATTTGCAATGCAGAAACATGATGCCATTTGTATGAATACCCGTGTGACCTCCTTCTTCTCTTCTAGCTATGTATTCTGATGAGGAACTGGAGTATTAATTTTTTTTGGGGGGGGGGGAAGACCCGTGTCATAATTAGATATTATCTGGTAGGAATTAATTTGTCGGTTGATTTCCAACTGATATTTATTCCTAGAAATTTTGAATATTTGATACGTATTTGGTCTGGGGCAGTGATGGCGAACCTTTTGAGCTCGGTGTGTCAAAATTCACACAAAAAAACTAGCTTAACTCGGGTGCTGTGTCACATCTAGAAATATCCATATTTCTGTGATATTTGTAGCTCTAGTAAAAAAGTTATATTTTTAATATATGTATTTTATGAAAAGCAAAAACAATTCTTTACATTAGTGACTTTTGTACAAATCTTCAATTGAAAGTTGGTATTTTGTACACTTCAAGAACAAGCAAGCACTACATGCCCAGGTGCCAGTGTGACGAGGTGTGTCACCCAAAAGGGCTTGGTGTGTCACCTGTGACACGCGTGTCATAGGTTGGCCATCACCGGTCTGGGGAATATGAACACAGGAATGTTATGTGTTAGTGGAAGCTAAAGTAATCACAACTTTTGTACACAGTTTTGACTTGTTTTCTTTCTGTGTGTTTTCAGATTGCCCTGTGCCACTTTTTTTTCAACGTCTCTGGGATTCTCCTCTTCTATCCAATTCCTTACACGCGCTTCCCCATCCGCATGTCCAAAACTTTGGGAAATATAACTGCAAAGTATCGATGGTTTGCCATTTTATACCTCCTTGTCTTCTTCCTCTTGGTTCCTTTGGGCGTTTTTGCCCTCGCTGTAGCTGGTTGGGAGTACCTCGTGGGCGTTACTGTTCCCATCTTAGTTTTCATCATTGCCGTAATTGTCATCAACGTCTTGCAAAAGAAAAAGCCACACTTGCTGTCTGAAAAGCTCCAAAACTGGGATTTCCTTCCCATGTGGATGCACTCCTTGGAGCCATGGGATAAAATGATAACCGTGACAAACGAGGCTTGTAAAAAATACTGTTGCCCTTGTTGCAGACGTGGCACAGGTCAGATTCAGGAAGAAGGGGCAACAGAGAAGTCGTCAAAAACTCTGGAAGTTCATGACAACCCAGTGTCACTAGCTGATGAAGGAAATGCTACTTCAAATGCACAGGAGCTACCTAAAACGAAGCCAACAGATTTGAGTACCACGGCGTTATAGCAGAAGATTCCATTTGAAGAATTACGGTCCCAAAGACAAAATCTTAAGGGGGGGAAATGCAATAAGAGAGGAAAGAAGCAGAAGAGAATCTATATACTAGCTTCTTACATCCAGGGGAGAAAAGATGCGTTGTCCTGGTGGTTGCTAGCTGTTTTGGCTAACAGGTAATAAGTCATGCGTAAATGATTAGATGCATCACTTAAGTATAGGTTCAGCCCCAGGTACTTTGTGTGGTTTTGACTCTGATCTATGAGCCAGGAAGTTGCTAGCAGTACAGTTCAGGAGTGAAGGTATGGAACTGTGTCATAAGTGGGACCATGTACCTTTCTGCTCCTGTCCAGTATTGGTTCAAACCACAAGTGCCTCTGATATGCATTTTGGCTATTCATTCATTAACTCAGAGCTTTTCATTTGTGGACCCAAATTTTAAGTACACGGTGACTGAAGGTGAGATTGGAATGTAAGACAAATACTGTATGTGAGATGGGGTTGGGGTTGTAATAAGAACTTTGAAATATAGCACCTCTAATCTGAATGGTTTGAAAAATTAAGGCACTTGGCCCTGTAACAAAATCTGCAAGTGACATGATATACCTCTCTGTAAAAGAAGACATTTTTTAAAAAAATATTTTTAAAATAATATCTAAAGAAGACTAAAGGGGAAATTTATATTTTCACATTCTTGGTTCTGTAATTTGTATCTTTCAGCTAAAAGCTTTTGTGTAAATAATGACGTTCTAAAGCACTTGTTTTTCCTGGGCCTAAATTGTTTCAGGATCTAGTCATAATGGGCTCCACAGCTTTGCCTCAGAAGCAGAGAGGAGGAGAACAGAGGTTCTTCTGAAGGAACCATTTTTAGCAAGATCTTTTTATACTTTATCATAAAGGTGGGCTTTTATGGTCCTGATGAGTGGTCCAATAAAATAGGGTGAGTCAGATGTACTCTAAAGGACACCTGTCTCAGGGATTGGTAATCCATGGACCTCCAGATGTTTCCAAACTACAGTTCACAAACTTTCTTGATGCCATGCTGGCATGGGCTGATGATATTGAAGAGTATTGTGGGGCCACAGTTTCCCCTAGCTTTTCCTTCCATCTCTGTTGTAAGCAAAGAGAGCAAACTGGAGACTCTGCTGTATAAATAATTTTATATATATATATATAAATACCATGCAAAACTGCCTTCAAATTAATAAAAAAAATTAAGATTTGTGGTGTATTAAAGCACTCTTAATATTTTGTGAAAAAATAGAAATAAGTTTTATATTTTTTATAATAAATTTCAAGAAAAAGAGACTGAGAACTTGTACATTTTCACAATGTTATGGATAACAAGCCCTGGAAGACATTATGGGGTAGACAATTATTATATCTGAAAAAATGTATTTTGGGGGTCCTCATACACACACTGTATGCTTATTTGGGGGGGGGAAGCCTTTATTTGGAGTGAAATTATAATTATTGGTGAAGAATGGTAGAAAATTGTATTTATTTGTACTTTGTGGCATTGGCAAAAATATAATCTCAAGGCTTTGAATATCAATCAAAAATGGAGATATATAAATTTTAGTCAAAGGCCTTGTCTGCATAGTATGCAACATCAGTATGATCTAAAACACTGGGCCTCTCTGCATATACCTCTGTTCTGGATCTTGGTCTTTTGGCCCTCTTTTATCCACAATGTGAAGAGAGGCCTAGAAGAGGCTTTGCACCTGCCATCTGCAAACAGTATGATCAGGAGGCCCAAATAATGAGGTCTATCAGAGCACGATGGCCAAAATGGGGACTCTGAAGCTGGTTTATAATAGTTGGGCACCAGCTTCGTCCTGATCTAGAGCCGCAGATCCAGACCTGCACAGGTAAATGTAAAAAGGCCCACAAAAGCCAGATCATTTCAAGCAGCTTTATATTCCCTTGATCACAGTGCACTGAAATTCGGTACACTCGCTGTGTGTTCTTCGGAGGCATCGCTTAGCTGCAATCATGTACCACCACTGAACAAATGAACCAGTGAGCAAAAATCATGTGCTCTGAGAGAACAATATGTACAGCCAGGGTGCCATGGGAGCTGGCATTACAGCCAAATACAGATGTAGCCAAAATGAACGATGCCTCTTGGATCTTGTCCTTTTGTTTTCAGTGGCACACAGGTGACCCTCTCCTGTTAAAATCCATCAGCTGTGACTGGATCATGGCCGATTCTTAAAAAAATAACATCAGTGCAAAACAAAGGTGTTTCAACTATGTAATCCAAGTTGGGAAACTCTATAACGATGTTAATATAAGTTAAATAAAGTCAAGAGGAAGCCAAAGTTAAGAAGATGTAAGTTTTATTGTTTTCATATTCATTTGAAACCAACGGAGTCTTGAAAGGACTTCAGTTTGCCTTAATCATGCATGTACGTTCCTCGTTTTATTTGGCAAATATGACAGGGAAAGAAATGGGTCTCCATCCTCATACCTGTTTATTCTACTGTGATGGGTGGAAGTGAATCCTACATCAATTGTGATTTAAGGATTCAACTGCACACACTTCATCCCAACTCTAATCCACACTAAAGATCAGATAATAGAATCTGAAAGGGTGAGGTGAAAATTAGGGGCATGCACAAATGGAATTTTCAAAATTCAATTCGTAACAAATCGAATACTTGAAAATCTGAATCTGTATGAATAAAGAAAAATGAATGTCTGGACATCAGAACCGGTACGAATACATTCATATATATTTGTTTGAATATTCAATGCGTATCCAATATATGAATCTCATATACGTCTGTACACATCCACACACATCTGAATGTGTACATATCCCAAATTATTTGTAAGAATAACTCAAAATATTCATATTCATCATATTCAGAAATTCAAATGTCCAAATTCTACCGAATTCATACGAATAATGATTATTTAGAATATTCATGAAAATCCCTAGCAAGAATTGCTTGCTCTTCCCACCAAGATGCGGCATATGCTGTCCAGATGACAGCTCAGCCTCAGGTATATGTTGAACTATGGAGGACTGCCAAAGTTCTCTTTAGATGTACTGGAGGGCAACCAAAGGTCCTATGCAATTAACCGCTATGCCCTAGATTTTCCTCAGAGTGTCTGCTGCTGTAAGTGTGGATACACTTTGTGTGCTAATGCACACAAAGCAGCTTAAAAGCAGGTTAGAGGTGCTACTACGTGTCAGGAAATATTCCCATCCCACCTCTAATCCATATTAAAGCTCAGCAAAAAGACTGAGAAGTTTCCTGAGTTTTAATGTAGATTAGAGTTGGAATGGGACCACTTTAGCATGCTGCTCGTAACCCCTCAAAGCTACATTTGAATTGATACTTACATCTCCAAGCTTCCATAATTATTCTTAAATAAGGGTTTGCTCATGTTAAAAACTTTGTATAGTCAGTTTAACGTTAATTTCCATTCTTGTGTAGAGTAGGTTAATCATGGCCTAAAAGTGGAGGTGTTTCCCTGTCATTTCTGCAGTGGGCAGGACAGGGTATGGTGACGTCAACCCAGCTTCCTATCAGGGGAGAGGGGGTGGAGAGAAAAGGATGTGGTTTCCTGATGCAGGGGTTTAGCGCGGTTTGCATGAGGACAGGTATACTCGGCTTGAACCTGCAATTTCCTCATTCGCATTGGGATGGGTCAATTCGAACTAGAATCCATACTGGAAATGACCTGATTCCAATCCGAAGTAAATGGAGTGCAGGGGACGCACCCTGAGAAGCACTTTTAATCCCATTGATTTCAATGGAAGATTTCCAGATCTCGTTTGCTGCTTTGTGTGGTTAGGATAGCATGAAAGTCCTTTCTTGTAGCGGTAGAATTTGGAATCATGGCACAAGAGTGTTGCTGCTGCCTGTAAAGTTAGGACTCAGCTCTAATGTATTCATAATGTTGTAGCTGCAAGTAGCCTTTTTTGGCTCAACAGACCTGTCTTCTGAGCTGTGGTGTGTATAACATTCCTGAAATATGTGCTTACATTGTCCCTATCAGAGTACTGTTTAATTCTTTCATGCCTGATTTTTTTTTTTAAAAAACTATATTTTATAATGGTTTGTTTTGTTTTTTTAGTAAAAATCTCGGTTTTACACTTAATCGTTCTTTAACCTAATTACAACCTGGAAAATATTTGTAAGTGAAATTATCTTGCTTCTGAATAAACAAGTAGGCAAACATATGTAGTTCGTCTTCAATTCATGACAATTTAGAGGACTTACCTATAAAATCTTCTGAAATTCATGTTCTCTGTTTGCTCTTTAAAAAGACCTTTGGCGTTCAGATACAATGGATTAACCAAGGTTTAGCCATACCAATGGATTAACCATACTTTGGTATGGTTCAAATATGGGATTGGCAAGGTTCATCCCCATGTGTTTTGTCAGCAGATTGGAAAGAGGAGGTGTAGGGGCTTCCGATTTCTCCCTTTTCCAGGGAGGTAACCTTCTTACCCCCCTGGAAAAGAGAGAAAACTCAAGCCTCTGTACCCCCTTACTCCCTTGCTTTTACTCCCCTTTTGAGGCAAGCAAGCACCTCCAGCCCACACCCAGCCCACACTAGGGCGAATGGCATGGGGATGCCCGAGATTTGATCTCGGTCCTGTGCCTGGCTCATGCGAGCCCAAACAGTACCCAAATGGTGCCAAACAGCTTGCATGAGGACACGGCCCAAGATGATCAATTTTAGAAGCTTGATGGAAGACATAATGTATACATTTCATTGTGCAATTGGAGTCATATAAGAAATGCTCCTTCCAACATATGGGTGAAGCCGTTATAGTTGTTCCATCAACCACATGGCATGGAGGTTGAACCTGAGGACTGCATATGCGCATTGGTGACAATGCACGCTTCTCAGAATTTAGAGTTATCTAGTTAGCACTAATGGGGTAGGGACAATATTCCATTTTATTGTTTGCTAGTGATATATCTGCTGCCATCTGGAGGTAACCTAAGACATGGATTGAATACTCTCCTTTCATACTCCATTTTATCCATAGAGGCTTTTCACACTTCTTTCAACCTGATGTCTTGTTTCCAGAGTTGGCATTCTGTTGGAATGAAAATACTGTGAATATTTAGCCTGCCAGAAAATAAAATGGGATAAGGCAAAGTGTTTTGTATTTGTCAGTGGAGCATACTCTTTTCTCCATAAACCAAAACTTTCATAAATCCAGGCCTACTTTACCATTTGGTTCTGCTATTTAATTAATGGACCCAGTGTTGGGAAAACTCCTTTCCTGGTTTAGAAAACCTTTTAAACTGGAATGACTCATTTTTCTTCCAATTTGCCTATAACATGTCTTATTGCATACATGTGCACAGTAGGCCCCAATTCACCAAGGTAACCTAGGGTGTTTTTCCTTAATGGGTCCTTAATGGGTACTCTAGTGCTGGGGTTTTTTCCACTAGCACTAGAGTACCCATTAAGGACCCATTAAAGACCCTTAATGGGTCCTTTAGTGCTAAGTGGAAAAACACCCCTAGTATCCAATTTAATTGCCCACATACACATCTCTGGATAGATCTGCCCAAAGGAGTCCTGCCATGTTAGATCAGCATTCTAGGTTTATTGTGGAGCCGATTTTTTTAAACTACAATTCCACTGATCAACTTTCTCTATTTTCCCTTTTCTTACTAGTTTGAAAAAAAAATCTATAGGGGACATTGCCTACCTAGTCTTGTTTGGACATTTGGCTTTCTTGCTCAATTATAATTGGAGGAGAAGATTTTAAACTGGTTCTCCAACAGGCAAAGGCTTCCTGTGTTCAGAACTCCTGGACACACAAGAGCTGCTAATTTCTTCAGTCTTCAGTGTTTTTCCAGTGTGAATAGAGTGTTTTTCTATATGTAGATCTGTGGGCATTCAAGCATCTTTGGATCACAGATTACATTTTCTCTTTATGTCTTCTACTTTATACTTGCAAGTATGTTATAAGCAATGTAAGTAACATCTTGTGCGACTTGGTTTTTATATTAAATGTAACATGTTACATTATTCGTAAATAATGTTAAAAGAGTATATTTTATAAAATAGTTTTTAAAATAGTGTTTGTGCATCTGTAGAGTTCTGCATTTTCATATTGTGATATAACTAGGATTCTAGCTTATTACATTTTATAATCATCATGGATGACATGCAGATAGAAGCTACCTGATTTCTTACAGTTTAACCTGGTTTTCTGTTCTATCTAAGCTTGATCTTGCACAACCTTGTATTCTTAACTGAAACAACAAACTAGCTGTATGGTTGTTTGTAAAACACATAAATCATAATATATGGGCAGTTAATAAATTCTCAGGATTAAGTGCAGCTTCCTAATTTAAGTTTTCCACTTAAACCAGGAGAAAAACTGAAGTAAGAACATGTAACTTTGCTGTAAATCTCCATAGAGCTGAAATCCTGTGGTGTGTAAATGCATCTAACAACAGAGATGGCAATGGTGCATCCACACACGTTTTAAAAAGCAGCTGAAAAGTGACTTAGAGGTGGTAGCATGTAGACACTAGTGTTCCAATCCACATTAAAGGCCAGAGAAGAACAACAACAAGAAGAATTGGCTTTTTCCAACCCGCTTTTCTCACCCATTTAAGGGGACTCAAAGTGGCTGACAAACTTCCTATTCTTCTCCCCACAACGGAACACCTTGTGAAGTAGGTGGGGCTGTGAGTAACTCTGGAAGAGAGCTGTGACTAACCCAAGGTCACTCAGCTGGCTTCATGGAGGAGTGCAGAATCAAACCTGGTATTCCCAGATAAGAGCTTGGAGGACAATTTTGAATTACATTTTCTGATCTTTCATGCAGATGCTCCCATGTCTGAGGCTTCCTTTGTTCCACCTTTTTAAAAATTGTGCCTGGATGCAGCATATGTTTTAATGACATTTGATATTAAAGCAACGTCAAAGCCTTTAAAGATTCTTTAGATTATTCAACAGCTTTTTATTTTATTACACTGTGCTCTTTAGTAAAAAGTGTTCTTCATAAGGGAGGACAAACTGTGTAATCAGAATTGGGAAAAAAATAGAATTTTGTAATGAGACTTGGTTCATCATTTATTGAAAAAGGGCTACAGCATATTGAATGTGAAAATAAGACATTTAAAACAGCTTAAAGTGTGCAGCTAACTGTGTTTTTATGAAAACCATTGGATGATTCTATTTCTTTGTGAAGTACTGTTTCAGATTGCCGAGGTGTGCGTATGAATTTCTGGTGCTTTCTGCACTGACCTTTTTCTTTTTTTGAAAACTTTTTTTTATTATTTATTTATTTATTTATTTATTTATTTCCATTTCTATCCCGCCTCATACCCGAAGGTCTCTAGGCGGGTAACAACAAAACAGACAACATATTTAAAAACATATTAAGAACAGAATACAGATTAAAACATATTAAAAACACAATTAAAAACACAATACAGATTAAAACAAGGTACTTGGTTAAAAATTCTGATATAAGCTGCTCGTTCCATAGTGTATTCATGAGAACTATAACTGGGGAGAGAATGTATCTCCTCAGCCAAAGGCCAAGGCAAAAAGGTATGTTTTTACAGCCTTCCTAAATGATAACAAGGAAGGGGCATGGCGCACCTCATTGGGGAGACCATTCCACAGTTTGGGGGCCACCACTGAAAATGCTCTCTCCCGGGTGCCCACCAACCTCACTACCGAAGGTGGTGGGACAACCAGGAGGGCCTCATCTTCGGATCTCAAGGCACGGGCAGGTCGGTATGAGAGAAGGCGTTCCTTTAGATATTTGGGGCCCAAGTCATTTAGGGCCTTATAAGTCAAAGTTAATACCTTGAATTGGGCCCGGTAGCGAATTGGCAGCCAATGCAGTTCATTAAGAACCGGCGTGATATGTGTCCGGCTAGCTGTTCCAGTCAGCACTCTCGCTGCTGTGTTTTGCACTAGCTGCAACTTCCGGACCGTCTTCAAGGGCAGCCCCATGTAGAGTGCATTGCAGTAGTCCAGTCTAGAGGTTACCAGAGCATGGATAACTGTGGCCAGGTCATCTCTATCCAGAAAAGGCTTAAGTTGGCGTACCAGCCGTAGATGAGAGTAGGCACTCCTGGCCACGGCCTCCACCTGAGCTTCAAGTGTCAGCGCAGAGTCCAGGAGTACCCCCAAATTACGCACCTGTCCCTTCCAGGGCATAACCACCCCATTGAGGACAGGGTATCTCCCAACTACCCGGACCCGAGACCCTGTGACACACAGCACCTCTGTCTTGTCTGGATTCAGCTTCAATTTATTGGCCCTCATCCAGCCCATTACTGCCTCCAGACACCTGTCAAGCACTTCCACCGCCTCTCCTGATTCAGATGGTACAGAGAGATAGAGCTGGGTATCATCTGCATATTGATGACACCTCACTCCAAATCTCCTGATGACCTCTCCCAGCGGCTTCATGTAGATGTTAAAGAGCATGGGAGATAAGATCGACCCCTGAGGAACCCCACAAGTGAGTTCCCAGGGTGTCGAAACTGTATCTCCCACAGCCACTATCTGGGATCGGTTTTGGAGATAGGAGCGGAACCAATGCCAAGCACTGCCTCCAACTCCTAAGCTCCGTAACCTTTCTAGAAGGATACCATGGTCAATGGTACCAAAAGCCGCTGAGAGGTCCAGGAGAACCAACAGGGTGGCATTCCCTTTGTCTCTCTCCCGGAGTAGGTCATCAACCAGGGCGACCAAGATGGTTTCTGTGCCACGACCGGGTCTGAAGCCAGATTGAAATGGATCTAGATAATCAGCTTCATCCAAACATGCCTGCAGTTGAGCAGCGACAGCCCTCTCCAGAATCTTGCCTAAAAAAGGTATGTTTGCCAGCGGGCGATAGTTGTTCAGATCTTCTGGATCCAGGGAGGCCTTCTTCAGGAGGGGGCGCACCACAGCTTGTTTCAAAGCTAGTGGAACCACCCCATCCCTCAGAGAGGCATTCACTACTCCCTGGATCCACCCGGTCATACCTTGCCGGCTAGCTTTAATAAGCCAGGAAGGGCAAGGGTCTAGAGAGCACATTGTCGGCCGCACCCCTGCAAGCTGCTTGTCTGCATCCTCAGGCCGCAATAATTGAAACTGATCCAAGCAAACTGGACCAGACAGTTCTCTGGACACCTCATTCTGACTATGCCCAATTGTGGCATCTAATCCCCTACGAATCTGAGCGACTTTGTCCTCAAAGTGCTTCGCAAATTTGTCACAGCAGATATTAGTTGGCCCTAGCTCATATTTCTTTGAGCTCGGTCTTATCAGGCCATTTACTACTCTAAAGAGCTCTGCTGGACGGCTACTTGAGGACGCAATGGTGGCGGAGAAAAATCTCTTTTTCGCCGCCATCACCGCCACGTGGTAGGCATGATAATGTGCTCTAACCCGTGTTCGGTCAGACCCACTGCCGGATTTACGCCACCTGCGCTCTAGCCGTCGACCCTCCTGTTTCATCGCCCGTAACTCCATGGAATACCAAGGAGATTTGCGAGCTCTACAAGCATGCCGAGGGCACTTGGGAGCGATCGTGTCAATAGCCCTGCTCATCTCCTGATTCCAGAGAGAAACCAGGGCTTCGACAGGAGCACCAGTCATGCCAACCGGAAAATCCCCAAGAGCATCCAGGAATCGCCCAGATTCCATAAGTCTCCGAGGGCGGACCATCTCAATGGGTCCTATTTCCCCACAGAGGGTAGTTGCCGCTGCAAGTCCAAACCTCACCAGTGAATGATCCGTCCATGACAACGGGTAGACAGCTAACCCTCCTATCAACGGATACTCACCAGTCTGCTCTGAGGCAAAAACCAGATCAAGGGTGTGGCCTGCCGTATGGGTTGGGCCAGATACAAACTGAGACAGCCCCATGGTTGTCATGGAGGCCATGAAGACTTGAGCCGGTCCACTGAGCATGGCCTCAGCATGGATGTTGAAATCCCCCAACACCACTGTGGCAGGGGTTTCCACCACCACATCTGAGACCAGCTCAGCCAGCTCAGATAGGGAAGATGCTGGGCAGTGGGGTGAACGGTACACCAGCAACATCCCTATCCTGTCTCTCTGGCCCAACAAGAAAAACAAGCCCTCAACCCCCGTCACAGGGCGAACTGGCCGTCTGGTGAGAGAGATGGAAGTTCGATGGACTACAGCGACACCCCCACCCCTCCCCCCTGATCTCGAGCAGTGCTGTACTGAGTACCCTGGGGGACAGAGCTGCGTGAGACAAGGCCCACCCAGTTCGTCCATCCAGGTCTCAGTTATACACGCCAGATCAGCTCTTTCCTCCAGAATTAAATCATGGATAATTGATGTTTTATTCCGGGCTGATCTGGCGTTCAGAAGCAACACTGCTAGAGAGGGGGGCTTTTGGTTAGCAGGCCTCCCCAAACTCTGCTGGCTGGGAGGCAGAACAGAAGGGGTGATAGCATCAAGATATCTAACGCCCCTTCTCCTGACCTGTCTCTTCTGCCTCCCAACGCTGTATCTCCCCCTGCCCGATACCAGAGTAATGGTGGACACCTGGCACATCTCTCCCCCCCTTGCCTGGCCTAAGCATGTTAATCCCTCTTCATGACATACACAAGCCAAAGAGAATAATAAAAAAAAACAGTGACAAGGTTAAAACAAAAGCTTTAAAAACGCCCACCCACCCTATAGAATATCCGAAACAAGGGATCTCAACCCCGAAGGCCACAGGATAACTGGTATGAGTGATCCCATCCCAGTAAGCCACACTGCCTCCGCCTTCCCGACCCTCAGATCCTGTTATGTCTTGGGTAGAAAAACCCAGTGGGCAAAGGTAGGAAAAGTTAAAGGCTGGGAGTTTCATCTTGTCATCCTCTTCGCAGTCCTGCATAGCTGGGGTGTCTGCTTGCTCCATTCTATTGACTCTCTGATTTAGATGGCAGCCTCGCATTATCTATATGATATCTAACCATGATTCCAATGTCCTGGCCACTAGGCTCTTCCATCAGGGCCCTGGAATCAGTTCGTTGCATATGTTCATAGACATCTTGTATTTTCCCCGCCTTCCGGATTCCTATAGTTGCAGACTGATTTTGGTAAAATCTCGTAATAAAGATGTTCCGGAAAAAAAGGAGTTCCCGATGGTTAAGTATCCTAGTGACTACCCTCTTTGATATAAAAGTCACAATGGCTTTTACATGCCTGGAGTCTTGGAAAAGATATTGTACATTCTTTATTTCACTAAAAAAGATTTGCATCTTGGTAAGTGATTGAATAAAGTCCATAAAATGAAGTTTGCGTTCCCTGTGTGCAAGAAAAATATCAGGCCTAGGATAGTTTATGAAAACTAACTTATTTGACATAAGTTGTAAGGACCAAGATTGGTTTATAAACTCAAATTTCACATATTGTGAGGAAGTGCCCTCTTGACTTGCTTTCTTAGGTTCTTTATATTGTCTGGTGGAAACTGGAGTTGTTTTATTTGCCATTTCCTCCGAGGTCTTCGGGCTTTTCCTCTCAGGTGTTTGGACATCCCCAGAAGCTGTTATTTTATCTCTCTGGGTAGATGGTTTTATCTCAGAATCTTTAATATTAAGTAATGAGATAAGTTTGTTCACATTGAATTTTACTTTGGGCCTGTAGTGCTCTTTATTCTTGATATTCTTGGATTTCCTTACTTGCTTTTTAACCTTTATGGGTTGCTTCTTTAGCAGTTTTTTTCGGGGCTGCCTGATCTCCTTCTTCTCATTATGCCCAGGTGATGGTAATTCTGCCTCACTTGGTTTAGTGAGAGCCACCGGTAAGGATAAGGAGAGTTTGTTTTTATGCCCCTCAACCTCCAACTTCCCAAGTAAGTCTGAAATCAATTTGATGAGTGTGTTTAGTAGAGCTTCAGATTCTGCCAGAGCTGTTTTTATGGGCAGAACTTGAAAACTTGATAACAACAGCACAGCCAGCAAATGGCTACAATAACAAAAGAGCCAACAAACACCAACATATTGACATATTGAAAAATCTTCATGCCTATGTAATCAAATTAGAATACAATAGTCTGAATTATGACCACCTATACCTAATTTATAGCTCCAAATACAGAAAAAGATAATTTAATTTGTTCTTAATAAAGTTTAGAGAATATGAAGAAGTAGGGAGAAGAGAGGAGTCATCCTGTGTTTTTTTTTATGAGAGAAGACCATTTATGAACTGAGCTTACTGCTCCATTGCCTGCATTTTGAGTTGTTGAGCTGTTATGAGTTCATTTAACAGCAGAGACCAAGAACGCATAATCCAGTTCTGTAGGGGTTTTCCAATGGAGTGTTATTTCAGCCTTAGCGGTCATAAGCATGGATTTAAGTAGGACTTTTTTTATTGCACTGACCTTTTTCTGGATTATCCTGAAATAGGAATCTACTATCCATGTGGTCATGGTGAAGACTATGTCAGGCCGCACAGTAATCCGTGCTGCATGGGCTATCTCACCCACAGTCAAGTCATGGATGGGTGATGTCTTATTATGGACCAGTGTGGCATTGAACAGACATATCTTCAGCTATGAAGACCCAGAATATGAACTATCAGGTATCTGTGGAGACAGGAGAACTAGAGGGAGCAAAACATGTAATGACGTACCATTTCTCCTCCTCCATGCCTACTTTTGCCTCAGCTCTGTAATCAGTGGGATAGGAATACTCTATCCCCCTGTACCTCAACTTTAGGCACATTCTCAACAAACACACAAGGATGACCCCCCCCTAAAATAAAACTATTAGCTCAGAAAGACCCACCCACCAGACTATTTGGGGTTATTAAAAAGGGAGAAAGAAACAAGAGTGAATGGGGATAGCCCTGACCTTAATTCCCCTCAAAGAAGCAACTCCCTTTGGTGTTCCCACCTCAGTCTGGTGATCCTGACACCACAGTCAGCATGGTTATGAAGTCCAGAGTTTATTCTTGCCAGATGTTACCACCAGATGGAGCTCGCTTAGGCCACACCTCTCTCAGCGACAGCGGCACACACACTTCCACAGGTAGTTTGTGATAGCAGCCCCAGAGAGTCATCCAGCACCCTCATCAGAGACCCTTCTCTGCATTGGGAGCTTGCAGCATAGTGGCATTCCCTGGTCAAGAGAAGAGAGGGGAGATGGAAGAAAAGCTACATCTCTCAAGCTGTGGTCACACCTTCGCTTTAATCCTTCTTCAGTCCATCTTCGGATCCCACCACTCAAACCCTTTTATTCCAATCTGTTTTATTTGTGGACTTTCTTCCCTTCAATCGTACTTTCCTGAGTCATGATTTTTACAGTTCTCAAGTCATTATAGAGCACTAATCCGTTTTCATTTTTTGGTTGTGATCAGAAAAGAGGACTAAAAGGTGGCTGAACCATACTATAGTAAGTGGACACTGCATGAATTTGCCTTCCCCTTCACCCAATGTGTGATTACATACTGTTCAGTCATAGAACTTTTATCCTACCAGAGTGCAGGAGGTGTTGTGACAATGGAGAGAGGTGAGGACCACAGAAAGGTGTGAGCATAGTGACCCAAACTGAGGACAAACTGAGGAAGGATCATCAGGTATGGGGTGTGGTCAGTGTTAGTGTGTTTGGAGTCCTGTTTCTAGACAAGAAAGGAACCATCATGGATACATAGTAGATAAATAACACACCTGAAACCTTCTATAAAAGCTAGCCACAATGCTTGCTGGCTTTTACAAAAAGCAATGCTGAAATCCACAAATGCCATGCAAGATGCCAATGATCCCACACCAAAGCACAGTTTTTTCACAGGCTACAGTGTTGGAACACTCTGATGCCAGCCTCTCCCCACATCAAAACATGAATTTCCCACAGGCCGTATTGGAGAAATACACCAGTCCAATAGTAGCCTCCTCCAGATCAAAGCAAAGTTTCTTCCTCAGCCACACTGCTGACATGAGGGTGTCCATGGAGCTGCTAAAACTGGGTGTAGAAATAACAAAATGTGTGCAGAAAAAAGCACACCAGCAGAAGCACTCACATGCTAACTCAGGAGCTCAGTCACTCAGTCAGCATTGTCAGGGCAACAGTGTTGATGCACACATAGTCACAGAAGGCACCACAGCCAAAATGGCAGCGCCCAGAGGAGGACCGGGCCCCAGATCAAATCAGATAAGTAGTCGACTGGGGGGAAGGAACGGCTAAAGTTGACTAGCGCTTCAAGTGCGAGCACTAGTCAATGTTGGTTAATCGTGCTCCTTTCCCGTCCAGCAGACAAGAAGGGAAGTATGAAAATCCCCCTGATATGTGACTTTGGGTTTTGTACTAAAAGATATTTGCAGTCTCAACATTTTAGCAGAGAGCTCAAGTACAAGGTCAGAGACTTTGAGGTTTCTTGTTTGCACATCTGCTTGTTGATGTTCGACAGAAGAAGAGTTATTTCCAGTAATACTGTATGCATGCTGGAAAGCAAATTCTTCAGGAAATAGAACTGCATTCTGAGTTTTACAATGTCTGAGAAGATTAGAATGGTTATGTACCGTGATCTTAAACATATTTGCTTAGACCCAGTGTTGTCAGTGATGGTGTTAGGTTATTTTAGACTTCGAACTTAATGGCCTTACTGGCTGTACCCATTTGCTTGCTTGCTTGCTCGCTCGCCTGCCCGCCCGCCCACCTGCCCGCCCGCCTGCGCGCCTGCCCAAAGGTCTCTGGGCAGGCAACAACCATTAAATCAACAGATTAAGGGCAGGCTATACATTAAAAGCACTTTAAAAATTCCATAAATCTAAAACAGTAGATTTGGGGATGCTAATGTGTATTGTTTAAGGTTATCATGTTCAAAAGAAGACAGGAATCTTGTATCTTTAACAGTTGTACAGAAGAAGAAATTCAAGTAGGAGTTGCAACTAACTAACTAACTAACTAACTAACTAACTAACTAACTAACTAACTAACTAACTAACTAACTAAATTATTGTCCTCTTTTCTATATGACAACCTAGTATTAAAACACCTGGATGGAAACTCCATAAATGAAACAGATAGAATTGAAAAGGTGTGAGCAGTCAGACCTGAAGATGTACTGAAGAAAGTTTAAATTGAAGGTGTGACCCACAGCCTGCGTTCAACTCCTAACTAGTGAAGTTTGAGATATTCATTATTCAATCGAATTTGGACAAATTTGGACATTCAAACTCGAATTGAATGTCCAGACATTCATTTTTTAGTATTTCAACAAATATGAATATTTTGATGATTTGTACGAATAATTCAGACATTGTATGCATATGCATCTTGTCCATATCTGTACACATCTGTACAGATACTTACAGGATGAAAACAGGATGCATACAGTATAAAAACAGGATGTGTACAGATGCATGTGGATGTGTACGGATCTGTACAAAATTTGTATAGTTGGATATGTATTGAATATTCATACAAATAGATACAAATGTATCTATTTGGTTCAGATATCCAGACGTTTATTTTTTTCTATTCATATGAATTCAGATATTTGAATATTCTATTTAAATCAAATCAAATGTTGAAAACTGCATCCGTGCACACCCCTACTCCTAGCAGATTGTGCCAAGAGTTGGCTTTTCTACCCTGCTTTTCTCACCCATTTAAGGGGGACTCAAAGTGGCTGACAATGCTTCTGTTCTTCTCCCTACAGCAGACACCCTGTGAGGTAGGTGGGGCTGTGAGAGCTCAGAAGAGAACTATGACTAGCCCAAGGTCACCCAGCTGGCTTCATGGGGGAGGGCGGAATCGAACCAGGCATTCCCAGAACCCGGTATTCCCTCCGGCAGAACTCCAAGGGTATAGTTACTTTGCTTTTGGGAAGCTGCCTTATATTAAGTGAAGGCCCTATTCTGTTTAGCTCTGTAACAGTAACACTGTTGGCGGATTTAGAGAGTTTCAGACAAGACAAGAGTTTCAGACAAGACAAGAATCTCCCCAGACCTTCTGGGAAATCCCAGGAATTAACCGTGGCATTTCTTTCTTTCTTTCTCTCTTTTTTTTTTTTTACAAGCGCAGACGTCCTACAAGCAAGGATCAGTGTTTTCTAAAGGCTGCAGTCAACAATCTTTTGCTCTGCTGAACTTCTTGAACTTAGGGCTTGGCCCTAAACACCAGACTCTCTTTCATCACTAGCAGTAATATTAGCTTAGTAAATAGTGGGGTCAGAATGTATACTTTGCCAGATAATCTTTCTTCCCAGAAAGTTTCTGTCAACTGAAAATGATGGCTGGCTCATTCAGACGAAATATCATTTGTTCTTTGTTTTTTATCTTAGATTTTTTAAATTGATACCTTCTGTGTCCCCAGTTAAAGTTCATAGCAAAAGCACATGGAAACGTAAGAAAAGCAACCAGGCTGTGATCACGTGCCGCGTTTACTATCTTGTTTGTGCCCAGTCCTAAAAGACTGATAATCTACCAGGATTAAGTGCATATGGAGAAAAAGGCCAGTTGGAGATCAGTCTAGAACACAAACATCCAAACTTTTACCTTTGAAAGTCAGATAGAGAAATGGAACACTGAACACTTGTACTCAGCTTCATTGTAACACAAGCATACTTTCAAAAACAACTACACAAGCACTTTCAACCTAGGCTGGTATACCAGTATAAACCAGTGAGCCAGTTTGGTCTAGTGGGTGAGCCAGTTTGGTCTAGTGCAGTGGTAGGCAAACCATGGCTCAGGAGCCACATGCAGCTTTTTGGCCCCTTGAGTATGGCTCTTCCAACTTAGGAGTACCCTAACTAATAACAATGTACCTACCTGTATAGTTTAAGTTTAAAAAAATTGGCTCTCAAAATAAATTTCAGTCGTTGTACTGCTGATATTTAGCTCTGTTGACTAATGAGTTTGTCGACCACTGGTCTAGTGGTCAGGGAGCCAGACTCTTATCTGGGAATACCGAGTTCAATTCCGCCCTGCCCCTTGAAGCCAACTGGGTGACCTTGGGCTAGTCACAGCTCTCTTCTGAGCTTTCACAGCCCCATCTACCTCACAGGGTGGTCTGTTGTGGGGAGAATAATAGAAAAGCTTTGCCAGCTGCTTTGAGTCCCCTTAAATGGGTGAGAAAAGTGGGGTAGAAAAGCCAACTCTTCTTCTTCTTCTTTTACAAAAATGTTGACTACATTTAGCTAAACTGGGGAATCTGAAGTATGGTAATTCTTCTCTCTGATTTCCGAATTGCAGTAAATGTGACTGATCCATAACAGTTCAGTGGACCATAACCCTATTAGCTCAGAACTTCAGTCTATATGCTGCCTCGGGCCTTCATTACATGGTTCAGTTCATGGTTGACATATGTGTGCATAATCATGTATGGTAGGATAAATCTTCATGTGTATTTCCTTAGAATGGCTGAATCCGGCCACAGCCCATCTAGTTACGTATCGTGTCTCACACATTCTCAAGCAGAAGACAAAGACAAAACCTTCACCAGCTCTCAGATCCCTGCAAATGGTCTTTAGAGGCATCCTGCTTATATCTCCAACCTTAAGACAGTAACAGGCACCCATTCTAGTAGCACATTAACCTGTCTTCCATGAATTTATCTTATCCTGTCTTAAAGGTATCCAGGCCGGTTGTTGTCACCAGAGACATTTTCGCACGGGGCTGAACGGTACGCGTGGGAGACAGCTGCGGACACGGCATACGCATTGCCCGAGCGGGGCTTGCGCTCCGACGTGTCCGGAGCTGTCTTCGGCGCGTTCGAAATGTAGAGCACTTTAAAGTGCTCTACATGCATTCGAACACGGACGAGCCGCCCGCAGGTGTTCGGGAGGAGAAGCATTCGCGCCTGCTTCTCCCTCCCTAACAGCTGCGGGCTTGCCTCCGACGCCGGCGCAGGTTTGGCAATCAGCTGTTTGACAATCAGCTGATTGCCGATCTGCCTCCGCGGCTGTCTCCACGCCCCTGGCCGGCCTTTGCCGGCCAAGACAGCTCCCGGCGCTTTCACCTTTCGCACACAGACGCGCCGGTACGCGTTCCGGCGCGTCTGTGTGTGAACGCTGAAAGCGCCGGGAGCTGTCTTAAGCTTTCCGCCTGAACGCGTTCCGTTTGGAACGCGTTGCAGTGCGGAAAAGTCTCAGCTCTCTTGGTAGTACATTCCACAGAGCAATGACCCTCTAGGTGAAAAAATATTTCCCCCAGTCAGGTCTAACTCTCTTCCCCATCAACTTCATAGTGTGCTCGCTGCTTTTAATGTTGTGGAATAGAGAAAATAATTTTTGTCTATCCATCTTTTCCACATTATGCATGGTTTTATATATCTCAATCAGATCAACTCTTAAACACCATCTTTCAAGGCTGAAGAGGCCTAAATATTGCAGCCTGGTTTTTTAACATCCTGTTTGCTCTTTTCAGCACCTTTTCCAGTTCCACAATATCCTTTCTGACATGTGGTGACCAGAACTATACACAATTGTAGCTCCACCTATTCTGACCCTTTTGTATCACTCCCTTTTAGAAACCTTCGGGTATGGGGCGGGATATACTGTATTTTCTGGAGTATAAGACTACTTTTTCGCCCAGGAAAATCTTCTCAAAAGTCGGGGGTCGTCTTATACGCTGGGTGTCGTCTTATATGGCGAGTATATCCCAAACTATTTTAACTGGAAAGTTGGGTGTCGTCTTATACACCCAGTCGTCTTATACACCGGAAAATATGGGTTAAATGTAAATAAATAAATAAATAAATGTACAAGAATATTCAAAACATTCGAAATTCAATTGAATTTGGACATTTTAACCAAATTAAAATTGAATGTCTATACATTTGTTTTTTAACATTCAAATGAATTTGAATGTTTTGAATCATTTGTACAAATTATTTGGATGTCCGTATGTGTACAGATACATATGCATTACATATGTATCTGTACGTATTTAATTCACATCCGTATGCATTTGTATGAATACGTATGGGACAAAAACAGGATGCATACAGGATAAAAATGGGATGCATATGGATGCGTATGGACCCATACAAATTGAATATTCGTATGAATAGATACGAATATATTCGAATCAGTTCAAATTTGAATAAATTCATTTTTCTCTATTCACATAAATTCGAACATTCGAATATTCAAGTCAAATCCACCATCATTCATTCCATTTGTATCTGAAACATTAAACGCCACGTAAAAAGCAGAGCAACAATCTTTCCTTATGTATATCCTCTAGGAGTTGTTTTTGAAGGATGCAGTAACTCTATAGATGGAAATCCCTTAACCACTGATAGATATATCTACGCTCTTAAAATCTAAGTTTTAATCCATCTTCAAAGTGAGAAAACACATCAGACAAGTAACCAAATGTTTTCTTTCTGCATGATCTAACCCAAAGGTGAATAATGCATTTTCACATTTTTTCTAAGTAGCCTGAAGGCATCTTAAATGTCATAGCATGTGGCAGTGGAGTTCTGATCCTTATCCCATTTTGAATCAACCTCTAATGCAGTGGTTCTCAACCTGTGGGTCGGGACGCCTTTGGGGGTCAAACTACCCTTTCATAGGGGTCACAACGAGTCTCCCGTCACCATTCCCTCCTCCCTCCCAGCTTCCTCGCCCCCGTGGTTGGGGGTCTCCACAACATGAGGAACTGCATTAAGGGGTCACGGCATTAGGCCGCTGCTCTAATGGGTTATTGAAGTACATTTTCTTAGAAATGTGATGTGCTCATGAACATATGACAGTACTGCTTTAAGCTAATTGTATTTCATTTTAACTGTGGTCACCAGATCAGCTCACCCCCCACCCCCCCTGTGGGCAACATAAGGCAAAAGCACACAGAACCGGAAGGCCTATTTTGGCCTCCATAGAGTGTTGGAATAGGTAGGTGACACCACCGAAGCCTGTCCCAAAATGTGTGGGAGGTGAGCAGGAGGCATCACACACATTTTTCAATGCTCTGCGGAGGCCGACATAGGCCTTCATAAGCCAGAAAAGCACTTCCGGTTCTGGAGTTGCATGACGCCAGAACCACAAGGCCAGTTCTCAGTTATCCATGGTTTCAGGCAACCAAGGGTGGAACTGGAATGTATCCCCGGCGGATATGGGGGTCTGACTGTATAATGCTCTGCTTTCTGGACATTAAGAATACCACTATGCAAGCAGTCCTATTTGTAACATTCTGGTGTGTTGTTTGCATGCTGTTACAGGCCTTGGCCACCAAAATCAAAGCTGGGGGTTCTCCACCTTCAATTCTGATGGTGTGGTGAGTTGTTGAATAGGGGAAATGGCCCAGTAGAATATTAAAGGAGTCTTTGTGGGTCACCAAAGTGAGAGCTAAGTCTTGTTGTGCAGCAGCATTGCTGCAAGGGCAGCCTGCCACTCCAAGGGAAGGCAGGAAAAAGAAATGTAAGAGTTCGTCCCTCTCTGCTGCTGCAATGGTCTACAAGGATCTATGGCAGCATGGTGAGGGAAAGAGAGAAGCATTCATGTGAAAGCCGCACTTATACTGTACACTGACCATGCTGATCCTGCCATAAATAGACATTGTGGGAAAGGTCACCTTACACTAGAAGGATTTCCTGCTCTTGTGTAAAATGTGTGTCTTCTGGGAGGTAGGACAGGAAATGGTCACCCTGGAGTGCAGCACTTTGCCTGTCCTGCCCCATGGGCAACCAAAGGTCCCTCTTTCAAACACATGCAGATAATCTCATCAGAATAATTGTAGGCTTCTGGACTAAGAGTAAGTTAGAAAAGGAGAGTCTGATCAGACAAGGGAAAGTGTTTCTTCACCCAGAGGGTCATCGGTTTGTGGATTTTTCTGCCAGATGAGGTGGTAACAGCCACCAGCCTAGACGGCTTCAAGAAAGGGTTAGACAAATTTATGGCCAACAGATGTATCAATGGCTACTAAAATGGATGCCTAACTACATCTTTCAGGCTGGAGGGACAAGCAGGATGCTTCTAAGGCCATTTGCTGAGATTTGAGAGCAGGAGAAGGTTTGCTCTTGTCTCTGCTCGAGATGCCCATGGGCATTTGGTGGGCTACTGTGTGCGACAGGATGCTGGACTAGATGGGCTGTGGCCTGATCCAGCAGGTCTCCTCTTATGTTCTTGTGTTCTTATGTACTTGTAACCAAAATGCACCAAAAGGAAAATAGGAATGGAACGCAGACACATTTCTTAGTGTAACTGAGGCCATTTCAGGGGAAGGTCCCAACAGAGGACATTACCTAAACAGAGAAGGCCTAACTGTTTCACATCCTTCACTGCATTTATATCTAAGTTTTAATCCAGTTCCAGTGTGAGAACACATCAGCGATGTCACCTGTCACTTTATTTTCCCTTTATCTAATTCAAAGTTGGATTTCCTGAGCGAGATCATGCTGAAAGGAAACAGCTTAGAGCTTTTGAGATGTGTTTTCTTGCTCTGAATGTGGACTGAAGCTGGATTAAAAATTAAGTGTGAACGCAGCATGAAAAATTTTGACAAAGGGAGGATTCATATTTTAGTAGTTTGTAAGAGGCCAGGAAAACAAATGAAAGCATTGAGGTAAATCCAGTGATGAGAATGTCCATAAGTGTTTGCAAGAGACAGGAGTAAGAATAAATAATATTTTTCAATTTCAACATTCATAGAACATTTCATTTACTATCAGGTTTTCTCCCATCTTGACCTACATAGGACTTCAGTTTAGTAGCCTGGCTGGGTGGGGAACCCCAGCATCACCCACTGAAACAGAGATTCTTTAGCTATAGAGTTTGGTGAGTTTATTATCTACTTTTTATTACTTTTATCCAATCAATAAACTGCTTACACAGGGTTTTTCACCTCTAATATCTACAATTTGACGTCATTATTATCGTCAGAGTGGCCCTTTCTCAAATCTGCAGAAGTTTATTGTGGCAATTTCTGTAAATCCAGTCTGCTCTGCTCCCTTTCACATGTGTGTAAATTTGCCCTCACAATGGTAGTTGAGCAATTGCATTTTGACTTTCTCCAATATTTGATGATAAATATGGGAGAAATCTAACAGCGACAATAAAGTAGAAGATTGCTAGGTTGTTTTGCTTGTCAGGACCTCATGTCTGCCCTTACCAAGTATTGGCCTGAATTAACTTTTAGATGACGTTGATCCAGTTACATAAGAATGGGGCTGTTTGCACTTTCCTCAGTGGAATGGTATAATAATACTGAGGTTACGTTCAGGCACAGGGGGAGTTATCCACACTTGAAACTCTGGTGCACTCCTTAATTAGACCACCAGAACCTGAAGTTCAGATAGTCTGGCCCAGGCAGGTTGGATCTCCATTAGTAATGGCTGCGGCAACATCCAGCTTGTGCCAGGATGTTGCCATAGTAATTGGCCTGCAGTGTATGATTGTGCCCACTCACAGCCTTGCCTCTAAAAGATGGTGCAAACACTACTGACTGGGGGCTTACCAGTTATTCCCAGCCAAGCTGGGGACAGGTTGTTACACGTTCCCAACCTCTGAAGTTACCAGTTGGAGTTATTTTGACCAGACCTCCAAAAGCAATGCACTTTTTGTGCCATGTCCATTTGTCTGATGAAATGAGGGTGGCACTTCAGCAGCGGTATACAAAATCACCTGTTTGTGTACCGTCCACACACAGGATACCAGCTGGAATGCTACATTGAATGTGTCCAAGTGATTCATGCTTGGAGTGGGCTTTGGTGCCATTTTGGCGCTGTAATCTCCTCGAATGCCTCTTCTGGTGTGGCCGGAATGGTTCACCAGCAGGCATGGTCTCCCAGTAGACCAGTCCATAATGCAGATAAGATGTTCCATAGGTCCTTAGAAAGGACCTCCATCTCTAGGAATATTGACCTCATTATTCTGAGTGTACAACAAATCTTGCCTCCCCAACTACAAGAAACTAGGAGAAAGAGACCCCAGCGAGGATTATGCATGCTGATAAGAACACTCTCCAGATATATTTCTCCAGATATGACCATGCCTGGGAAGTCTTCCATGAGCAGAGCCAGGACTCCATTAATGGGTAACTGCCAAACGAAAAGCAGGTTCCAGGGGATCTGTCCAGATGGGAGGAATAGAGTGTCATTACAGCACCCCTATGGCAGGATTGCCTCACATATCTGAGGCAACCCCGCAATAGCACTGCTTCTCCACCCAAAAGAATGCACTAAAAACTACTGTTGGCAAACCCAGTGCCGGTCATGGACTTTCCAACAATAGCACATTTACTTAACTTCTGGACAGAGCTGCCATGATTGCTCCATTCAATGCACCAGTTTGGTCTTGTGGTTAGAGTGCTGGGCTCACATCTCATACTCAGTGGGTTTGATTCCGCCCTCCTCCATGAAGCCAGCTGAGTAACCTTTGCTAGTCACAGCTCTCAGCTGAGCTCTCATAGCCCCACGTACCTCACTGGATGTTTGTTGTGAGGAGAAGAACAGAAAGCTTTGTCACCGCTTTAAGTCCCCTTAAGGGTGAAAAAAGTGGGGTAGAAAAGCCAACTTTTCTTCTTCATGTGTAGAGGCCGAAAGTATACACAGAGGTGACAAGAGATGTGCGTCAGTTACAATGCACAAAGACAGGACCAGGCCACACTTTCCCCAGCATTCAGCATTCCCAGGTACTGTTATTTACAGGTTAGTTAGTGATTACTCATATCACTTATCACTATTGTGGCAATGATGCCATGTTTCCTATAGCAGTCATGCTTACCTTCATTTCTGCCCAGCTACTTTGCAATGAGGGGTGCATCCTCTTTCTGTTTGGAGCCAGAGGGAGGGAGGAGAAGATGAAAAAAGAAAGAGAAGGAGGGAGGGATGGGAGGGAGGGAGGGAGGGAAGGAAGGAGGGAGAAAAAGAAAATAGAAAGGGAGGGAGAAAAAGAAAATAGAAAGGGAGAGAGGAAGGAAGGAAGAAACAAAGAAAGAAAAGAGAGGGAGGGAGGGAGGGAAGGAAGGTAGTAGGTAGGTAGGAAGGAAGGAAGGAAGGAAGGAAGGAAAAAAAGTTTTATGTTATGTTTCTATCTGGAAGCTATCAGTGATACAATCCATAAAATGACTGTTATCCAAATAGACTGTAATTAGAGTGACTTTTCAAAGCATGTTTGTGCAGGGATCCAGCTGAACTAGTCATCATGTCCCACAGATTATTTGAAGTAATTGGTGTTATAAATAGACACCAATGTAGTCTCATATCATGAGGAATGATAACGGTTTATGGCTTCTCTGGTAGTTAGGGTTATTAACCCATTCCAATTTGCTGTAAAATGGTTCTGTCGTATTACGTGATGTCTCCCACGACTCAGAGCCCGTTTGCACTTACCTCCTAGTGAGCAGTGGTCCATTTGCTAGTGAAGTGTGTCTGCATGCCACCGCCCCTGATTTGGCACTCCACAGATTGACTAGGAAGAGGCTGGCATTCTCCCAGACAACAAAATCCACATCCTCTTCCAGATGCAGTGTCGCAAGTGGATGTAGTAGCTGCAACTGCAAAGTTATGCATAGAATCCAGACTGCCATGGCAATATCCATTCGCATGTTGGATGTTGCCATGGCAATCTGCCCTGCCCTGTCCAGGGCATTCCCACTTTGAGCGCTGCTGACCAAGTATAGGGCTTATCCAGCACTCAAAGTGCAGACACCTGTCACTGCACTGGGGATTTACCTGACTTGTATGGTTTTATTATACCATATCAGACAGGTAAGCATGAACAGGTGAATTGTTTTCATCATGGAGGGCTAGGAAAGCTCATTCAGCTGGGAAGGGAGGTAGCTTTGAAGTAGAAATCTGGGTATGATGCAACGTGTCCCAGATAATATTATTACTAGTTGAGGTATGAGTTAAGAGAAGAAGCCTCAGATTCATGAAAGATGTGACATGAGGGAAGTAGGAAGATTCTCTGGCCTGCCCTCTAAGGTCCACTCTCTGGAGTTCCCAGGAGCCAGCATGCATACTGCCAAAATCTGGAGATGCCAGATGGCAACTAACACATCTTCAGAGATGGATCTCACCCCCCTTTTCCACACACAGTCAAAGATCCAGATCTTCAAGAAGATTCAGATCTCCAGGGTCCTTCTGGAGATCCAGATCTTGAAGATGCCTGAAGACCCCGTTGTGGACACTTTTAATCAGCATTAAATCTAGATTTCTCTTGCCCTTTCAGATGGGGCCTTCAAGGGGGTCCAGGTGGGGGCAGGGCTTTCCCGATTGGTACCGATCAGGTACTAATCAAGTTCCTAATGGGATCTTAGATGGACTCTAAGCCCTAGTGGGAAAATGCCCTCCCTCAAATATATTCCTCTTATTGTTAGGGATTATTTCAGGATTTTTATTTAGTTTCATTTGTGCACTGTCCTGGGACTCTACAGAATGGCAGTTGTTGCTGGGTACTACCAAGTCATGGCTGAATTCTGGTTTGACTGCATGGACAACTCCATGCAGTTTTCTTGGCTTTTTTCCTTATTATTAATTAAATTTGAGATCTCCAGAAAGATAAACTTCTGCACCTCCAAATGTACATAGAGAGGGCTGCAATTCCAGCCAGATATTGAGGTTGGGGGAAAGCTGAAGAGGATTTCAAGTCCATTTCCCTCTTCCTCCCATCCCCAGGTAGCCACCTCCATTGACTGTGAGTACACACCACACTTATTCCTCTTTGACTTGCTGGCAGCACTGGAGTCAGCTATCCATGTCATACACAACCACTAGAGACCTCAGATTTAATCTGAAAGAAGAGGCTAGTTTTTTCAAGGGAAAAAAACTGTCCCACTTAACATCCACAAGATCCAGCATTGGTTGAAGAGAGGAAAGGAACACAGACACACTTTGCCCGCCCAGGTCTCTTGCATGGTCACACCTTGAAAACATAAGTGGACTAAGAAACAGAAATAGTTTCAGTGCTGGGATATTATGAATATAAGATAGATTTGACTGTAGAGAGACAGCTTGGGAGGACAATTAGGAGGGCCTTTATTTGGGAGGGATCCCTGGAACTAAGGACTTCTTTAGTCTGACTTAAATATTAGCATCAGAGTGCAAACCTTTTGAATCTCTTAAAAATGAAGCAACTCTGCCTATTGAAAGGGTCTATTGGTACCATACCAGTGGCTCTGGGCACACATCATGGGCACTGAATGGTGATTTGTTGTTCAGCCCCTTTGGTCCCACTTCCTTGGAAGTGATATTATTTAACCTGTAAATGAGAACTTACAGAATTATCATATTAATCCACATGATTTCAAAATGCAATACTTTTAGAAATGTACTCGACTACCAATTTTGCATTGCATTTTGCTGTGCATATTTTAGGAGAAATATGAGAAAATGCGTATGTTAGTTAAAATGTCCACTGTAACATAATAGGGAAAACTGCATACAAAAATGTACATACAAACACTTTCTAAGCAAGAACCTTTTTCAAAATGCAAAGCAAACAAAAAGTATGATGCGGAGATAGAGATGAAAAGCATGTAAAAAATGAAATCCAATCTCTCCCAGCACTGAAAATTGCAATTGTTGGTAGACCTTCATAAAGGCAAAAATGAGGACTCGATACAACCTAATTGTTTAGATGACATATGTAATTTATTGAATTGATTATCTCTGTTTAACAGAAAGTTTCTCAGGGTAGTGCACTATATGAAATAGTAGAACAGCAGCAACACAGTGTTTTCCTAGATTTGGAAAAACAACAACATGAAAAAGGGGATCAATATTGCTGCAAGGAAGGTGTTCTACATCCAGTGTGTCAGAATGCAATAGACCTGCTCTGTACAGTCATTAGAGATGTACACAAACGCAATTTTCAGGATTCGATTCAAGTGGAATTGAAAATCCGAAGACTCGAACCGATTTGAATCTTTAAAATTTGAATGTATTCACATTTGATTCAAACTGAATAAGTTCAAATCTATTCGTACAAATTTTCAATTCGTTTTTGTAGATACGAATGTCTACAACATTTGAATGTGTCCATACACATCTATACACATTCGTGCGCATCCCATTTTTATCCTGTATGCATCCTGTTTTCATCCCGTACATATCCATACAAATGTGTACGGATACGAATAAGATGATTCAAAAGATTCAAAAATTCATCTGAATGTTAAATTCGAATGTATACACATTCAATTTGAATTTGAATATCCGAATTTGATCGAATTTCAAATGTTTCAAATATTTGTGCACATCCCTAACAGTCATTCTATTGCAATATTATAATGTCCTTAAACCCCAAATCAGGTCAAATCAAAACAGTAAAAATAAAAGTGCAAATTACTTCCCCCAAAACCACAGCACCAATTATGTTCCAATTCATGCCATTTCTGAAAATTTGGAAATAAATTACGTTACTATGATTTCTGATTAATAGTCTCCTGTTTACGTCTATCATATATTCTTTGATTTCAATGCTGGAGTGCTTCGTTAGGAAATCAGGATGGCCTGTGGTGCTGCCTCCATCCCAGAGTGGCCCAGAGGCATGCATGGCTGTCCTGATCACCTCTAGCTGTAGAGCAGTAAAAACTGCTCCACAGCTTTAGTGAGAGTGCCTAGGTGCCACTCCCGGACACGGCATTCACACTGCTTCCTAGTGCAAACACTGTGTGGGGCCAAGATGTTACCATTGCTATAGTGATGGCCTGACACACAGTGGATGGTCTGGGACAGACCATGCACACTTCAAAGGCCTCCAGGTAAGTTTGGGGTTGTGCCAGCGCTCGCAGTGTGAATGCCTGCCACTGTGCCTGAACTCCACTTCCATGGGACGCTTCCTCACAGAAGTTAAATGTGAAAAAGCCCACAGCCTCAGTGTAAGCTCTTGCTCATGCGGTAAGGGTGAGTTCAAGAAGGAGGCAATTTGAAGTTAAGGTACAAAGGTGGGTATCTTTGTCTTCTGCAGGCATCAGAATGCTGGTAATAAATTATATTTCAGCCGCTGCAACAAGAATTCTGAAGATTTAAGCCAGAACCTTCCAAATTATTCCTAGCAGGAAGTTCTTCATGTTCTATTGAGCTGTCGGTCTCCCTCCTGTTCTCTTCTGTAGAAGAGGATTCAGACTGAACAGTCTGTTCATGCTCTGAAGACATATTGGGATAGACAGTTGCTGGAACACAATAATACATAGTAAGCTAATGTTTCACAACTACAAAACTTAAACACATAGCAAAATAGATTTGTATTATTACAATAAAAAGTACTAGCAATGCAATTTTGGGTGTTTTTCCACGGCAGCCCTTAGATCTGGATCTAAGAAGATCCGAATCTAAGGAATGGGTACATTTCTTAATCCGGATCTAGTAGATCCGGATTAAGGGAAGCACCCAATGTGTTTCCACAGGAGGTGTAGCACCCATTAGAAATGGGTGCTAACACCCCTGCTGTGGAAACAGCTTTGCACCCATCTGGGGAATCCGGATCAACCCACAAGGGGTCAGTCCATTACCCCAGGTGTTTTGGGGGGCAGGGGGGGCAGTCTTTGAAGCAACTTCGAAGTGATTTCGAAGTCACTTCGAAGTGAAAGTGAAGTCAACTTCGAAATGACTTCAAAGTGACTTCAAAGCCAATGTTGGGGGGGGGGTCAAAGATGCATCCCCTCCTCCTAGCCTCCTTTGGACCCTATTGCCTGTTTCCAGTGGAAACAGGCTCCCTTTAATCCGGATTTTCTGGCAGAAGACCCCACTGTAGACCCCATTAATAGGGTCTACAGAAAATCTGGACAAAGATCCGGATTTCCCCCACGGCAGTGGAAACAATCAGGTTCAAAATGGGTACCGTAGTGGAAATGGGATCATCCAGCTCACAGCCAAAAGGTACAAAAATGAGTGCAAAAATGGGTACAATTGACAGTGGGAAAACACCCTTTATGTTCTTTCAGCAGGAAACCGTACAGTTATTCAAAGACTGCATAAACACAATAACAAAAAACCCCATGTATTTTAGAGGTGGTAGCTGGGCGGTTTTCTCACATGCTACTTTCCTGTCTCATTCTTCTGGCCTTAAAAGTGGATTAAAGCATGTGGATACAGCCAAAGTTTCACATCTTACAATTAATTTCTTTTGTGGAGCAACATGTAATTATCTAAAGGAATGCCTTCTCCCATACCGACCTGCCCATGCCTTAAGATCTAGCGCTGAAGCTCTCTTGGTTTTTCCACCACCTTAAGTAGTGAGGCTGGTGGGCACCCATGAGGCAGCCTTTTCAGTGATGGCCCCTAGACTGTGTAATACACTCCCCTTCAAGGTGTGTCATGCCCCTTCCTTATATATGTTTAGGAAGGCAGTGAAGACGCATCTTTTTGCCCTGGCCTTTGGCTGAGGTGGTTATATCTTCCCTCCCAGTACAGATACCATCATTTTAAACATGGACTGTATTGTTTAAATGTGTTGAATTTTTAAAGTGCTTTTAATGTACATTCTGTTTTTAATCTGTTGTTTTAACGGTTGTTACCCGCCCAGAGACCTTCGAGTATGGGGTGGGATAGAAACGTAAACAATAAAATAAATAAAAATAATTGAAGATGTCCTTTTTTCTCGCCATGGGATTTCAGTCTGAGTCTTAAGTAAGTGACACTGATTTGAACGGTAGATAACTTTGAGACTGCACTATAAAACCATCACATCACATACAGTTCTTTAGACAGTGCCAGAAGATGAGAAGCGTAAGAGCTGTAAAGGAATTAGCTCTTCCTGTTATTCATTATCTTGCCTCGTTAATATTCTACTCAGTTTAAAAGAAAGAAAAAAGAAATCCTAATGGGCTGCTTTAGCTGAGAACTGCTTAAGTACAGGTTAAAACCAGTTGACGATACTCAGAACTTTTAAACTCACAAAGATCCTTAATTACACCATGTTTAAGGTTGTGATCAGACCCAGGGGAAAAAAAGGATCTTTCAGGTCCTTGTGTTAATTTTGCTTTTCTAGCGCCACATGATAGTGGGGAAGGGAACACTGATGTGTTAACAATTCCCCCTCAAAACCTCAGAGGAGCCCCAGAGATGTTTGTCTGGCTATGTCTGATCACAGCCTCAGAATGCACTGACTCTAGAAGATAAAGTTTTTTAAAACCTACACCCAGGAGCCATATACAGCCTGGCTTGATCACGTTCTCCAGAAACACTTGAATTGTTGAGGGGATATAATTTCTACCACCTAAAAAAAAATTAGTCAGGGCAGCTGAGCTTCTTTGTGCTGATCCAACTATGGGCCCTGGTCAGATGAGTCTGAAACAGGTTGGCCTATTAAGGAATTCAGATTGAAATCGTACCAGTGCTGGTCAGATGTGGATAAATATTGGCCATCCCAAGGCTGTCCCTGCCTTGGCCTCTGTCAGTCAGGGGTTCCTCCATGGCACAAATGCAATTTTCAACATTCGATTCGTAATGAATAGAATATTCAAAAATCTAAATTTGTCCAACATTAAAAAAAAAGAACACCAGCAATATATAGAAATGTGAGCCTTTCCTGTTTGATATTTAAACTCTCCTGCCATTTTTTTCAACAATACCAAAAACTTACCCAATAAAGCTAGGCAACAATGCATGATAAAGATGACCAATGCAACGATGACGAAGGATCCTACAACATAAATCTGTAATGAATTCAGAAAATGGTATTAGTAGCAAAAACCACATGGCAGTTCTTCAAAAGATATTGGATTTATACATACCAAGCTAGTCTGGAAAACGTTATTCCAGAAAACCCTCATGTGAAGATAAAGCAAGGCTAATGTGCATGGATTAATGGATTCTTGGTTGCTATGATTCCAACATCTACAGAAAACAAAAAGACACTCATATAGAAAATATTTTCTCAGCATTCTGACACTTTAAAATGATCAGTACATAGAATCCATCATAAGAGGTATGCAACTGTTTAGAACATAGTTTGCAAATCCTTGTCTTTTGCATTTTAAATTTGTGTGAAGAATCTCTTTCATCGCTGACTGCTATTCAACCTCTTCCTTTACATAATTCTGTTGAGGATAATATCTGAAGGAATCTAGTATTGTACTACATGACACCATCCTGGACTGTTTCTGCATTGGCTTTCCCGACTGTTGAATGGGAAAGGGGCAGAAGAGACTAACATTGACTAGCGCTCACACTTGCCTAGCCCACGCATGATTTGAGTCTTACCTGTGGTTGGTCACATGTCCAATCCTCCACTGGGCACCGCCATCTTGTTCCTGGTGTATTGTGCAACTCCACATGCACCAGTGCTGTTGCTATGGTGAGACTGACACTCTGCACAAGCACAGTTGCACCAGGGGGTCTTTTGAGCTGCCAGCGCATTTGCGCGGCAACTCAGATGACCTCCTGACAGGAAACATTGCAAATGGTTGCCACTGGACACTTCCAGGTATGTTCCTAGTCTCTCTCCACAGCTAGTGTGCAATTTGGCAACCTCTGGTCAGGCAGGGGGCATTTGGAGTCTCTGAACACCTCCTGAAAGTTCAGGTGCACCTGCCCAGATGTTGCCTAAGTGCATATTACAGGTCAAAGTGCAAATTCACCCCTGGTCCTCAAAAAATGTGTAGCCACCCTGTTTTATAACTCTCAGGTGACTTTCTCAACATTTTCCTTTGTCTTAGATTAGGGATCTTCAAACTTTCACAGAGTTACATCCATATATATTTCTCCACTAAAACAAATCCATGTATTTCAAACACTTCCAGGTTAACTCATAAATCCGTACTAGGCACAGGCCAGCACAAACACATTCCAAACTTCTTCGTAATGGAGAAATAAAATGAAATATTTATTATCGTCCAAAACCAGCATAAGTGGAATAAAATAACAATTAATTATAAATAGAGTAAAAACAGCCAAGCCTAAGTTCTACATAAAATCAAAATATCAAGTTAGTAACATAATTGTGGAATCCTTTAATAAGCTTCAAAGAGACAACATGGCTGTTTAGAACACAGTTTGAAAATCCTTATCTTTGCATTTTGAATTTAAGTGTGAAGAATATCTATATTGCAACAATGTCATGACATTTGTTTTATTTATTTTTAACGCTTTTCTATTTTGTACCACTGATAATTTGACCTGATACAGTACTCTGAGCATTAATGGGAAGCAACAAATGATATGTAAATCATTCAAAGTGAAGCTAGAACGTAACTTTGCTGTAAACATGACAAATAATGGAGTGGCCTCACCTTTCATACAGCTCCTGAAGGAGCATTGTATTATTAGAGTATTTGATCGCCTCAATTTGTAAGTGATCTAAGATATGGTTAGGGATGGAACAACCTTCTTCCAAAAGAGCAGCCAAGTTGAAGAATCCCTACAACAATCAAATCCATCTATTAGCATAGCAGCAATTTCACTTTCACTTTGAAGGGCTTATTTTCATAGCAATACTAAAACTTTTCACTGGAATAAGGAAGGTAAAGAAATAATTCATCTTGTGATTATTAAGGATATACATGAATATTCATAACATTTGTTATTCGTATGAATGTGGCTGAATTCAGACTTTCGTATATAAATTGAATGTTACGACATTCGTACATTAACATCTGTACAAATATGAATGTTTCAGAACATTTGTACAAAAAGTTCAGAAATTCGTGAAACTGGGGAGGTGGGAGAGCACATCTGCAATGGGTCCAGAGTGCATTTGACATGGATCAAGAGCGGATTAAAAGTGGATTCAGGTCAGATTTGACACTTTCAGAGAGGATATGTTAAGGGATATGCATCGGATGCGTATTCATTCATATCGGATATTCATACAAATTTGTTACAATACATTGGTATTGAATAGAATCCTACCACATTCAAATGGGATCTATTCACACACCTCCCTTGAGTGACATGAACAGCATCCAATATGAAATGAGATAGATGTAACATAGCAAAAGGGGTGGGGAGCCCAGGGCTCTGTGGAGGAACGTCAGGCCGAACTCTGCAGAAATGAGTGACCAACTCATCCCAAGGTGGGGATGGCCTCTACTGATCCATGGCTGGACCAGCACTGGTACAAATACAATTAAAATTCATTAATAGGCCAACCTGATTGGGACCCGTGCGACCATGGCCAAAGTCTATTACATACTCATTAAAGTCACATAGACTAAATGACACCAATGGCAGTCCTTAAATAAAACAATTTACTTGTATGGTATATGCAATTTTATGGATCTTAAATGTCCTTTGAACACCTGATTAACAACATACCTGAGCATCTCCATTTAATGCTGCCTGTGCATACATCTGTACTGACATTTCCAAGCTTCTGGATTGGTTTTGATAGCCATAGTAATAGAAATCTCCCATTTTCAAATACGCTATGTGAAAAAAAAACATAATATTAAAGATTGTTCCTCTCACACTCAATCCAAATTAAAACAAATCTGTCAAAAACTAGTAGCTAAGTGTGATCAAGTCAGAAGAAAATAATTCTGCCTTCTCAGCAACCATGTGTAATATTATGGTAAGTTTTTATACATACCAAATGAGGGTGCATTATTCTGAAAAACAGAGAAATTGTAATATCTCCAGATGCAGTCAGTAGTAAAGTATCGCTCTGCAAGATCCTGAAAGACGCAAAAGAGCAAAAAAACTTCCAGTGTACTTTTCTATACAAGGCATTTAGCACTCTCCAGTATAAATGAGACAAGAAAATGTAGAAGTATTTTTACATGCAGCTAGAGAAATGGGATTTTATAGTACAATTTAACAATTTTAGGATTCTAGGCCAGGGAAAAATTCTGCAGGAACAGGACCAATACTATATATCATTTGGCTGCATAAATTAAGCCAAGTGGGAAACAAAACTATTTCGCTCCCCATACATTACCTTCATTAATGAAAAATTATGCAAAGTATATAGAAGTTAAGTGCATGAATGTTTTTTGTTTATTTGATTTGTATTGAATCAAATGCAAGAAAATTCATCTTCATTCAAATAGATCCCCTTTGAATGTGGTAGGATTCGTATTCAATACAAATGTTCAATTCCATACAAATCCCATACGAATGCATACATATAGCATACGGATCCTATATACGAATGCATACGTATATCATACAAACACATACAAATAGCGTACGGATCCTATATACGAATGCATATGAATAGCATGCAGATCCCATACAAATGCATACAAATAGCACACAAATCCCATATATGAATCCCATACAAAGCTTCATAAATGTAAACATTTGATTCAAATTCAAATGTCAGTCTTCAAATGTGCCAACATTCAATTTGAATGCAAATGTCCGAATGCAGCCAAATTCGGTCGAATTTCAAATGCTACAAATATTCATGCACATCCCTAGTATATAGCCATTCCTTCACTTACCTTACTGGCCCTGTCCAGTAGGACCAGATGAGACTGGAGCAATTTCAGATGTTGGATAGCAGCTATTGTCAGAAGAGTTCTTGGAAGGCCGTTCCAGGACAGCCGCTGTCCTACCTCAGACGATCACATGATACAGTGGTACCTTGACATACGAGTTTAATTCGTTCCGTAACCTTGCTCTTATGTCAAATCGCTCGTATCTCAAAGCAATTTTCCCATTAATCCATTCCAGCTCCCAAAACACCACCTCAGTTGTTTTTGTTATGTACTGTACTGTATTTACATACTCGTATCTCAAATCTTGCTCTCATCTCAAAGCAAAATATCACTCGCTCGGCGGCTTGTATCTCAAAACACTTGTATGTCAGGGCACTTGTATGTCGAGGTACCACTGTATTTAGAGCCAGCCTCTGGTGTCTTTGATGGATAAGAACTAAAGTTCCTAGACTTGGAGGACTGAAATGGGTCCCCCTGTTAAACTGGCCCAAGGAGACATAGACCCTTTTGCATGCCTCCTCGGCTGGTTTAGTAGCCGGTAGACTGCTGGTAGATCTGTTAAATTAGGTCTATTGGTATCATGGTCCAGTGGTCCTCAACCTGTGGGTCGCGGCCCCTTTGGGGGTGATCTACTCTTTCACAAGGGTCGTCTAAGACCACTGGAAAACACATAGGAACTGAGACACCACTCCTCTATCTTTCTCCAGGTGGGTCCACCCACATGCAGATACGCCCACATACGAGTACCTGGTGTGATGACATCATCACGCCAACCCCATCACATATACTCCATACAAATAAAGTAGAGAGCAAATACTGTGTAGAAAGCAGCAGTATTGGAGGTAAAATGACACTTTTATATTCAGCTGTGGTTGATGTGAATACTATGCTTTAATTATGTTCAGTTTGTAACAATGAAAATACATCCTGCATATCAGATATTTACATTACGATTCATAACAGTAGCAAAATTACAGTTATGAAGTAGCAACGAAAATAATTTTATGGTTGGGGGTTAGGGTCACCACAACATGAGGAACTGTATTAAAGGGTTGCGGCATTACAAAGGTTGAGAACCACTGGTCTAGGCTTTATCCAATGAAGATGCAGCATGCTAGCAGGAAGCATGGCCTCCCCATAAACTGCAGCAGTGTGGAAATGGAGACCTTTGGGCCTCTTGCGATTTGGGCCAAAGGTAAGTGCAGAAAGGCCTTATAATAGACATATACCCATTTCTCAACCATATCAAGTGAAAAAGTGTATAAATGATAGATTTGTTAGTAAAGGTACACACATTTTTTTAAAGACACATACTTACTTTCCTCTCTTCACAGAGATGTGCCAAGTTTGTCTGTGACACTTCAATGCCAGTCTCTGCTGACAGAATGTAATACAGCAGAGCTTCATGCCTAAAATTAGATACAATATAAGGAATTAGTATATTTAATGGAACATATTCCATTTGTGGAGTGCCCTAAGGAAGTTTAGCTCATGTTTGTTTATGTTCTTTATTCTTTCAAGAATACTCAGAAGTGTATGTCATTGCTTTTCCTTTGTTTTATTCCTATAATAAGTCTATGAAGTAGGTTAGGCTGAAGGAACTTCACAATGAACAGAATCTTGAACTCTACAGTCCAAGACATTTGTAACATACTGTGCATGCTCAAACATTCCCTGTGATCATACAAAGCACACAAGACTTCTACAGAAGTTACGTAAATCAGAGTCTATGAAAGAAGATGGCTGACTAAAAGTATTTGTAGGGTCAGCCACCATTTATGAAGGGTCAAGCTGGATGTGACAGTAGCAGAACAGGCATTCAGATCACCAGAAATAATAACACAAAATAAGAGACACCAGTATTTGTGGGAAAGAGGAAATAATTTAATCTTTAGTAACTATGGATCATCTCATCCTGAACTTCTCAATAATTTTAGCAGACCAGTTCTAGCATTGTAGCCCCACTTTTAAAAAATATTTACAGAAAAGTAAGAACTTAGCTCTCAGCAACACATGCTTTGTTTAGTAAGGCCCCAGTACAACCTGTTACAAATGAATTTGTAATAATTGACTCCAGCAGTGGGTTCTTCCGTCCACCAAATCTGCTGCTGCTTTTGTCTGAAACTATGGGCCTTTTTCGACTAGGGCTTAGAACCCTTCTAAGACCCCATTAGGAACTTTATTAGTACCTGATTGGGACCAATCAGGAAGGCCCTGTCCCCACTTGGACCCCATTGGAGGCCCCATGTGCAAGGCCCTGTCCCCATGAGGCCAGGGGGTATTAAAGGTGTCCACAATAGGGTCTTCAGACATCTTCAAGATCCGGATCTCCAGGAGGACCCCATCTCAAAGATCTGGATCTTGAAGATCCGGATCTTTGACTGTATGTGAGAAAAGTTGGTGAGATAAAAGGAACTCTAAACAGCCACCTTTTGGGGGGATAGGGGGTAGTAAGAAGTTTTTAGAAACTCTTTCTGCCTGTGCTATAGCTTAACAAAAATCTTCCGGCCCATCTGCAGAAGGAAGCTCCCATAGCCATTTCTCCTTTGATTCTGAATAGCCTGTGGCTTTTGTTCTTGGTTACTTATTTAGTCATTTGAGTCAAATACCTGAAAATTTGAATGCATTCAAATCTTTAAAATTCAAATGTATTCACATTCTATTTGATTCAAATAGATTCAAATCTATTTGTTTGAATTTTCAACTCGAATTTGCACATACAAATTTTGAATATGTGCCTGTATGCATCTGTATGCCATATTTATCACGTATGCATGCCGTTTTTGTACGTTTTCTGCACAGATCTGTACAAATGCAAACGGATGCGCGAAAGACGCGTACGTGCGAGTATATATTGTGTACGTACCCATATGCATACGAATGTCTGAATAATTTGAAGAAATAGATTCAAAAATCCAAAATTCGTTCAAATGATAAATTCTAATTTATAGACATTTGATTCAAATTCAAATGTCCAAATGCAAATGAATTCAAATTTTTAATTTTTGAATATTCATGCACATCCCTACTGTTTCTCCTTTGCTGTTCCTTCTCTTTTGCCTTCAATATTTCCCAGCATCAGATTATTTTCTAGTGAGTCCTGAGTTTCTGCTTCAGTACTAGTCCTTCCAGTGAATAGTCAGGGTTGGTTTCCTTTAGTATTGATTGGTTTGGTTTTGCATCACACTAGAAAAGAACAAATAGCTCCCAAGGCAATAGCTACATCTGCTGCTCAAATACTGACATAACAGGATAAATGTTAATCTCATTTAACTGAGGCAATATTGACATATGATATTGCAAACACCCCTTAGTAGATGTCCATGGGTGCGGACCCCTTAATAGAGCTTATATAGGAAACATGGATTAAGAGACCAAAGAACTGGGCCGCTTTTAAACTGAAGAAAGCAAAAATGGTTCTCTCTTGTTTTGAGAGAAAAAATCAGGTGCATTATTATCTTTTAAAAGATCACATTCATCCACAGGAAGATCAAACATACCAAGAAAATTCCAGATAAGCATTGAGAGCCTTCTGAATGACATGGCCTAAATAGCCATTCTTTTCTGCAACGTATTTTGCCCATCTGC